>CM040404.1:132414255-133098338 GCA_022702515.1 Ilyophis sp. 1 JC-2022
CAGAGAGGGCGGGTGCATACCCCAAACTGGCAAGGGCACCAGACATGAGGACCGACGGCATTTTTGGGGCCGACGCTCGAGGGAACTGCCCAGGGGCGCTCTACCAAGACCCCCCCAACCCACCTCTCCCCAGCGTTACCCTGTTTCTATCCTCATCACAGTCCCACCCGCCTGTCCGCGCGGCCCCACCCCTATTAGCGCGATGTTAGCGCCAGCCCCGCCGTTTCTCTGGCTCTCCCAGGCTGAAGGTCGGAGGAGACCACAGCCCTCTCTCTCCGACGCACGCCTGGGGGGATGAAACCTGTGATTAACCCCCTCCCCGGCCTGGCCGCTCCTGAAGCCTCCCGGAGAAAGAGCGCGCGTCTCTGCGTGACGCTCCGCAGCACCTCGATCGCGCCGCTCGGCTCGATGCTTCGGCCGGCTTGGGCTCGGCTGGCGCCTCCTCGGTAACGCCTCCCTCCTCCTCCCCAGCACTTCCTCCTCAGCAGGGAAACAGCTGTGCCCGTAGGGGATTGGGGGGGGGAGGTGGTCGCGCTGCTCGCGCTGCCAACCCTCTAAGCGTAGAGACGCCGCCGTTCACACGGACGCTGGAAGCCCTTCTCTCATTGGCACGGCAACTTTGCGCTGTTTTCTCTCCTGTTTACCTTTGTTCAGCAGGTCGGCTGTGTTTCGTTACCCCCCCCCCCACATGAAATGCAGCTCTTTGGCTGCCAGTTTCGCATATCCCCCTCTCTCCACCACCCCCTCCCTTGAGATTTCAAGATGATGTCATTCTCTGTGCGTGTCTGTATGGGAGGGGGGGGGGGGTGGGAAGGTTGGTTAGGAGGGTTGGGAGACGACTGTTTACACCTGTTTGCTTCTCCATATGGAAATACGTGTCCTAATCAGCTCAGGTGAGCACTGAAATTAACAGGCATTAAAACCAAGCAACTGTGCCCAACACCACAGCTCAGAACAGACTACTTAACATCCATTTTATGGTTTTATATAACATCCATGAGATATGGCTGGCCTTACTGAAGGTCACATTTGAAGAGTGTTTTTTTCAAACCTCACTTAAGTCCAGTTTTGATAAACCATATTTTTCAAGGTGGATACAAATTTTCCGATAAACGGTTAGATATTTGCAGTTTTACTTTTATATTACAAATGTGATTTTTCATGCAAAACAACTCCACAAATTTAAAACAAACAACAACGCTGATTTTCTCAAAGATGTGAGTGGGCTGAGTGAGATTTGAAAAAAAAAATTCTTCATTTAGTCAAGTAATACCTGAGGGCTGTTTTATAATTATCATCCAGTTTGCTTAAGAACTGCAATTAACTGCATTCATCAGTGTAATTAACTACATTCATCAGTGTACACAGTTAAAACACTTTGGGCCGGATTAAGAGATGGCCAACTTAAGTCATGCGCTTAAGTGCCACTCCTGTGCGGATTTAACGTGGGTTGAGATACGCCGTATTCTAACCTACTCTACGCTGGTGCGTTTCTCAAAATGTGGATGGCACAGGGCATAATATTCTAATGACCTGTTTCTTGTACCTTCCCCTGGGTTGCCAGCTTTCTACTAAAATAATGCGTAAAAGCATCGTAGTTGCTCTTGTGTGATGAGGAAAGCAGGTAAAGTATTAATCCGTCGCATTGATAAAATGATCATAGCTCCTATTGACGACTTGGATATACCCATCACACAATCAAAAGAAATAATCGCTTGGATTATTGGCGGCGCTAGACATAAACCACCTTTTTTCCGAACAATGTTGCGCAGAAAAAATTGGTATCTTGCAGACACGCCTCCTTTTCATCAAATCTCAACCGTGCGTAATGCCGCGTATATACTGGAAAGACGCTTAAAACAGTGAATAAGTCAAATGTCTGAATCACAAATAGCTTAAGCTACACGGAATTTTGGGAGTAAGTCTCATTTGCGCGTGTTTATCTGAACTCTGAATCTGGCCCATAGTCCCATTTGCGCGCGCTTATCTCAACTCTGAATCTGGCCCATAGTCCCATTTGTGCGCGCTTATCTCAACTCTGAATCTGGCCCATAGTCCCATTTGCGCGCGCTTATCTCAACTCTGAATCTGGCCCATAGTCCCATTTGCGCGTGTTTATCTGAACTCTGAATCTGGCCCATAGTCCCATTTGCGCGTGTTTATCTCAACTCTGAATCTGGTCCTTTGAGCACAGAAACACAAATGCAATAAATGACGATGGATCTCCTATTTCTGGACCCTTGAAAGAGGCTGGTCACCCTGTGTCAGCAGTGATGGAATATGTCATACCAGTCAAGCGATCTCAAATGGGCAGTAACTTAGATCATAGATTAGGGCAAACTGAATGCAGAATATTCAATGAAATTATGCTTTCATACTGACCATCCTTAAAAGCCCAGATGAAAATGTGGCACTAAGTTGCTTTCTGTAGTTTTCCCAGTGACGCCTGGCCATTTATGACTCCAAATAAGGGCTCTCTATCGTGATTATGAGCCCTTATTATTTGATCCATTTTATTTTTTTTGGGGGGGGGGGGGTCAGGCCTGGTTTTTGCACAATTTTCCTTCTGTTTTTCTGTACAGTGCAAAATTGAATTGAATTGAATTACGGACACTGCATTCGTTGGTTTATTCTGAAGACTGTTACCCTGATGTTTTTCTCCTTGATAATAATAATGTGATTAGTTATTATGACTCATAACTTCTGAATTCCTAATGTATTAATGTATAGTTCTTATTTATATGATTTGCTCTATGTATTGCAAACGTAATGCAACCAATGCACTTATGATTATTATGAGATATGTGAGGCATTCATATTTATTGCACTCTGCTGCACTGCAAAAAACTAAAAATAAGTCAATCTTAACAAGTATTTTAGTCTTATATTTAGATTTCAAATCTTATTTTGATTACTTTTTTTGCTAAATAAGACAAAACTATTGCCAATAAGGTGAGATAATAATTTCAAGATTTGCAAATGGGATAAGAAAACTTGTCAAGCAAAAAGTCATTTTAAAACAAGCTAATCTTTTCTACTTGAGAGAAAAAATAAGAAAAAATAAGAAAATAAAAATAATAATTTCATAAATAACTAAATAATTGAGTCTCATTTCAAGAGTAAAACACTGGTGTGCACTTTATCTTTCTGCACTTGTCATGTTTAAATAAAAATGCGTTTTTGACAGTGTGCACAATTCATACTGTACAGATTTCATTATTTGGTCGTCTGATATTTGTCTGATAACTGTTGATCGTAGATAGAAGGCTGATTTTATAATTATATGCTAATAAATCAAATAAAACCAACAGAGATAGCACTGCTGTCCTGTCCAGAAATACGTTAAAGTCCAGGTTCCTGTGTGTCACCGAACAGTTTCTCAAAAATGACCCACATATTTGTTAAAACTTGGGTAGAAACAGTACTGAACATGACTTTGTGCTTACACTGATGTTGATTATTCTTTCTAGGTTGATGTCAACTGTTTTTTTCTTCTAAAGAGGTTTCTCTGAGATACGCTTAAGAATGTCTGCATACAGTACGCAGCCGAGCATGACATAAACCCTAAACACAATGTGAAAAGAACCAAAGGTTTATAATTACGCCTGGTTTTAATCAATGCAAATATTTTAATGAACTGGTCCAATCAATCAATCAAATTGTATTTACATAGCACATTTCATACAACAATTGAAACTCAATGCGATTCACATAAAATAAAATAAAAGAAGGAAAGGAGAATTTTAAATTAGTTTTTATTAAAGACTAAAAGTGGTTGGGTGTGGATTGGAAAAGTAAAACTGATTATTAGAAGAGTGAAGGGCCTAATGGCCAGCGGAGGTCAAAGAGGAAGCCCAGCTCACAGCCGGGATCGCGTTTCGCTCACAGAGCAAACACCGAGAACGGCATTGCCAGGACCTCATGAAATTTTCAGGGGCAGCGGGCGGGCATAAAGGTCCCGCTAATTGAAATGGATCCGCTTTCCCACGGACCTTTTACAACGCAGACAATGGGACCGTGATTTCGCCGGACCACCTGGCGAAACTTTTGCTCCGTATCTGCCGTGCTTTACAGAAAAGGTCACTCCTTTCACGGCAAGTGAAGCGGAAACAACCAACTGACAGCTGAAACTCACCGTAAAAACACAAATAAAAGGCTTTACTATAACCAACTTTAAGAGAGATGTGGGTTTAAAAGTCCTGTTAATTATAAAATAGTTCTGTCAGTTATCAATTGCATATGTTAGCATCACTGTGTGTACATAACAAAATTTGAGTATATGCTATACCACCCCAAACACATATATACATTTTAGAGCAGCAGTCATGTTCTTTTCAAGAGTGTATAATTGTCTTATTTCACTTATAAAAGGCTTTACTATAACCATATTTAAGAGAAATGTGGGTTTAAAAGTCCTGTTAATTATGAAATAGTCCTGTCAGTTTTCATAAAACCTATTAACCACAGAAAAATTGCATAGGCCTATTTTAGCATCACTGTGTGTACAAAATTAGAGTATGCTATACCACCCCAAATGCATATTTGTACATTTTAGAGCAGCAATAAAGTTATTTTCAGAGTGTACAATTTCACATAATCTGAGATGACTGCATGGTTTTGTTCAAAGAACAATAGATGCTTCACCTTGTGAAACGTTTGCGTCATAAACACCAAGCTTCAATGAAAGTCACTCCATTAGCAGCAAGCGAAACTGCGCCACGTTAAAAGTTTTCTTGGTTATCTTTGAATAAGCAACTATTCAGAATATTGAAAGTTACAGTGAGAACAATGATATTTCGCTTTTTGTATATGCAGTGTGTCAAAAATCTTTACTGCCACCCCTTTCAACATTTTGTTTTAAGGTGTGCTTCCATACAATCATGTGAGCGAATAGCTTTGCTTTTTTGACCAGATATTCTTTTTTATTATGGCCTCATTCCTCTTCCACACAGAAAGTGCTGGATTGTGTAATAACGCCATTCAACCACCAGATGTCACTAATGCATAAGAAATAAAATACTTTACTTCTGTGCTCTCATCAATAACCAGTGAATACTGGGAATGTCCTATATATATCTTTAAGAAGCACATTGAACATAGCATACATGCAGCAATTGCATGATTGATTAGAGCAGTGCATTTTGAATTATGTAGCTTGACGTCTTTGTCACAAGAACATCTTGTAGAGAACACTTGCACTCAAGCGGTAGATGTATTATATTTCCTATAGCCACAGTAGCATCTAAAATAACATATCCGCAGAACATCTGAAAACAATTTTCTCAAAATATTGAGTTCAGGTACGGTAGCCTACTCCACTTACAGCACAGATAGAAGTCCTGATAATTGATCCAGTTGCAGGTCAGATAATACTGAAATGAATAGCCTATACGTCTACCTCAAATAAACCCCTGCATATTGTTCTACTATTGGGTAGAACTTTTGTATATTCACACAAGGGCCCACTTTATATAGCGAGGGGGAAAGGGCAATAAAGATTTCTACAAAATTAAACCAATTTTCAGAAGGGAATTTTCTCACAATAACAATTTCACCTTGAGTCTCTCTCAAACAGTGACTGCATGTCTGCCGTGTCTTCGGTCGTAATATGCGACGTGTAGATGGAGCAATTAGATATCACGCGTAGCGATGGAAAGCCTATACACCCTGATTCCCTGACATAAGCCCATTATTAATTAGTCATCTTGACTCCGGCTTTTGTCGGAGAGATTTAATTAAATATTGAAAGCCACGTCTCAGACCCAAGCTTAAATAGGCCACATGTGAATAAATCAACAGTACGTCCGTCTTCTAGGCCTTTTGCACGCAAACTACGTTTAAAATGTGATTATTTTCAACATGGAACCTGGGAAAATGGCAGTTTATGAGTGAGAAATGTGCGTTGAAACAATGTTTTTTGTTTGTTTGTTTGGTTTTAAAAGGCACACACAAATAAGTTATGCACCTTTTTCCAATAGAAACCACACCTTTGTCTTCTTGTTTATAAGTGTGAGTTAGGCTACAGAGGAAAGGAGAAGGTTCGGTTATTGACATAATTCTTTTGACAGGTAAATTGCGTCATAGCCTGATTGGAGAAAGTGGGTTAGCCTACTTGAAAGGGTGGCTGCAAATGCTATACAAATGCTCAATTCAATTTGAAGTCTCTACGGTGTACGTAAACATTTTAAATAAGAAGAAAGTAGGCTACTTACCTTTGATGGATCTCCTCTTGGTTTAGGCTAAAGGTGTCCTGCACCAATGGGTGTATTTTGCTCGACGAATTCCACTGAAGAGTCTGGAGTGCGTTAGGTGAAGGTCTGCCTAAATTAGTGGCGTTGCCTCTGATGGGAGATCCCTGGTGTTTTGAGGCTAAAGAACTTGCACTTTGCATTAACTGTGCTTGCACGGTTACCTGCCACATACTAGAGTTCAATTCTCGGACGGCTCCCGCAGCGGACATCGGCGAATAAACGCTTCTCTTGACCCCCACTGGATTCGTGGCCACCACGTTACTGGTGCTGGACAGCGCATCAGGCAGCATAGAAAAACTGGTCGCCGATGAATTTATGGGAAACGTCTTAACGGTCTGTCTTCCAACTGAAACACCGCGAGGTTTTTCGGATCCAGTTGGAGTTGATAACACTGGAGTTTTGAATAGCTTTCCAAATATTGTACCCAGGTCAAGCACAGAAATCTTCATTTTTCACGATAAAACATTTGCCGTAGACCTACCCTTTAGCGCTAAGACCAGTTCCTACGTAATGACTATCAATTTCTGTAATCCTGAAACAATTTAAAAGTAACCGCACAGTTTGCCATCCTTAGCAGTGACTTTCCCTTCAGTTGTAGGCAGAGAAGCTGGAGATCATTCCGAGCTGGCGACGCGTGCAGGCTTGCCAGCTGACCGGAGCTGTGGTGGTTGCTATGCCAAACAAAGGTAGGACTTCTGATTCGTTTACTTCTTGTCCGCTCGTCAAATCAAGAGAAGTTTAAATGCCAACGGCAATTCTTACCTCCGCTCAGCCGTGCACATGAGAGATTTGATCTCACTAATAAAAGAAGCATGCATTACAGGTTTTGTTACCCCCATGTAGTTACTACACCTTGGGTCAATTGACACTTTGTACTGGACAATCAGAAAGCAAATGTTGCTACACTCTCATAAATAAACAGTGGAGGTACATGTTTCTTCTTTAGGGAACAAATTTCCCAAATGTACCCGGGGAGTACGATTGCTAAATAGTTGTATTTGGGTACTAATAAGCAACCTTTCAAGCAAAAAGAGGCAGGCTACACATTAATTATGTATTGCTGGTTAGGGGTACAATAAAGTAGCTCTCTACCTTTTTTCTGAGACTGTGAAGAACAGTTTGGGAATAACTTTCTCAGTTTATTGCAGCATACCACTGCATAGCTCCAGTATCAGAAAATGAGCCTATACACAAATTATTATTATTAATTATTTTCTGACGCAAACTGTCAGGTTTTTCAGAATACCATGGCACACAATACAAATAACTTAATGATTTAAAATGATTTTGTCTATTACATGTCCAAACAATATTTTAATTTCTGCACTGTTTACCATTGAGTTTAAATTCATATTAATGCAAAAACTACAGTCCTAGATTCAAGTTTTCAAACTTGAATTTCAAAGTTGCATATAAATATACAAAGCAAAGGTTTACAAGCTATAAAAAAAAATCTAATTTTCTTAATCGTTTAAACTTGTTTATCTCTCAACTCATGGCAGACACTACTGGGAGAAAAAGTCCCACCTTAACCTATGATTGAGACGCACACCAACTGATACGTTGTGAGTCATAAATGCCTTGATTCTTCACAGAACAGGCAATAAAGCACCGATACAACTGCATGGGTTCCTCATCGCAGTATTTGTATAAACTCTCCTTGAGATTATATGGAATGACACATCTTTTTATAAGGATATCATAAAGATGAAAGATGTATATTTGTGGTGACTGGCGTCATAAAATACATACAAGCGTGTTCTGAATTGGAGGACTATAATCCCAGAATTCCCCACCAGTAAACCTAACCTGGAAGGATGTTAGATGCACCTCTCAATGTGCATCCAATATGCTACCAGTGGGTGGCAGTATTGCACAACTGATGTCAAATTTCCAAGGTCTGCGCAATAGCGTATAAAGGTGACTACAAATGTGTCAGTAACATAATATAAAACAAAATGAGTGATATACCCAACAACATATCAGTATACAATTTCATATATGCTTTGCATTTCACAATGTACAATTAAGTTTGTATCGTGTTTTAAATGCAAATGACTTTGATCTACAACAGTGGTTCCCAACCCTGTTCCTGGAGATCTACCGTCAATAGTGTAGTCGAGGTACTATACGTGGGTATACGCAATATACCCACTTCTCTCTTAGTGGGCATAGAGTATACTCACTTCTTAATCTCCACTGGTGCACGTATCAATTAGCAGTCATCGATTTGCTAAATTAGAGTACACCCACATCTCCAGGCACTACTACACCAGTGTCTACCGTCCTGTAGGTTTTCACTATAACACTAACAAAGCACACCTCATTCAACAGCAAAAAAATGTAATTGAGCTGCGAATTAGTAGTATCAGGTGTAGCAAAATAGGGTTTCAATGAAAACCGACAGGACGGTTGATCTCCAGGAACAGGGTTTAGGACCGTAGATCTATGAGAGAGAGTCACCGCTGGAGTGTGTTAATAAATGCTCCGGCTTTGAGGAACCTGTGAGGATGGTAGTAGGCGTATTGATTTACAGCGGCACTTATCACCACTGCGCTGCCAAGGAGGATTCCAGGGGGGTCTCCCTTGTTTTGACGGTATAGGATGTAAAAGCAAATGTCAGCTTAGCAAAAACACATGCTTCAATAGTGCTTCTTAACACACATTACAGTCCCTTGTATAAACATTCTGACAGACACACATACGTACATACACACATTATATATTTTTTATTGTAAATACACAATGATTTGTGGAGCCACTACTGTTAATCGTGTGTTGCTATACGTATAGTAGCTTGTGTATAAGTAGTAGTTTTATACTTCATTTGAAAGAAAAAATTAACACATTTACTTTGGTGGCATGAAGCCATTTCTGTTAGGACAACTCACGTATTAAACATATGAATGAATATATAATTATTTTGGTTTGGCGCTGAATGGATCTGCTCTATGTACGTGCACTACCTATCAAACAGGGAGCATGACACATCTCCCCTACTAAACAGGAGATATACCAAAACCCCCCAGTACATAGAAGCAGATCTAAACTACAGGTGGAGGCTGGGGTGGTGGAGGGTGAGCAGCAAATATTTTAGAACAAGAAACAGTGAAACAAACAATGAGATCTGACTCTCACTTTTAAAAGCAGTATGGGAGAGATCTGACTCTCGCTTTTAAAAGCAGTATGGGAGAGATCTGACTCTCTCTTTTAAAAGCAGTATGGGAGAGATCTGACTCTCGCTTTTAAAAGCAGTATGGGAGAGATCTGACTCTCTCTTTTAAAAGCAGTATGGGAGAGATCTGACTCTCTCTTTTAAAAGCAGTATGAGAGAGATCTGACTCTCGCTTTTAAAAGCAGTATGGGAGAGATCTGACTCTCGCTTTTAAAAGCAGTATGGGAGAGATCTGACTCTCTCTTTTAAAAGCAGTATGGGAGAGATCTGACTCTCGCTTTTAAAAGCAGTATGGGAGAGATCTGACTCTCTCTTTTAAAAGCAGTATGGGAGACATCTGACTCTCGCTTTTAAAAGCAGTATGGGAGAGATCTGACTCTCGCTTTTAAAAGCAGTATGGGAGAGATCTGACTCTCTCTTTTAAAAGCAGTATGGGATAGATCTGACTCTCGCTTTTAAAAGCAGTATGGGAGAGATCTGACTCTCTCTTTTAAAAGCAGTATGGGAGAGATCTGACTCTCTCTTTTAAAAGCAGTATGGGAGAGATCTGACTCTCGCTTTTAAAAGCAGTATGGGAGAGATCTGACTCTCGCTTTTAAAAGCAGTATGGGAGAGATCTGACTCTCTCTTTTAAAAGCAGTATGGGAGAGATCTGACTCTCGCTTTTAAAAGCAGTATGGGAGAGATCTGACTCTCGCTTTTAAAAGCAGTATGGGAGAGATCTGACTCTCGCTTTTAAAAGCAGTATGGGAGAGATCTGACTCTCTCTTTTAAAAGCAGTATGGGAGAGATCTGACTCTCTCTTTTAAAAGCAGTATGAGAGAGATCTGACTCTCGCTTTTAAAAGCAGTATGGGAGAGATCTGACTCTCGCTTTTAAAAGCAGTATGGGAGAGATCTGACTCTCGCTTTTAAAAGCAGTATGGGAGAGATCTGACTCTCGCTTTTAAAAGCAGTATGGGAGAGATCCGACTCTCGCTTTTACAAAGGGCGCTCCATTAGTGATGTGTGCATGTGATTGGTTGAGTATGAGAACATATGTTTGCTGAGCCCCACCATTGGTCGGGCACAGCAAGAGTTTCCTGACAGAACTTGCTCTGCGAACTTCATTCGCAACGCTCATGCGACTTGTTATTACAAAATATGTCCACTATGTTTTTGACAAAAAATTTTTATCATTGGGGCATTTTCTTGAGATTGGCTCCCTTCAGTCATTGCCTGATCATGTTGTGTATAGCTGACTTGGTGTTATGAAACCAAACTGCGATACATAATGCTAAAACTAAAGACTGTGTAAGGTTTCCCAGCAATAAGCAATTGTTAAGTTATCAGTGCCTGACCAAAATTCATTTGAAATGAAAAGCTTTTATCTGCAAGGGCGTCGTTACCTGACTGAAACACAGCGTATGGTCTGCCGTGAGTGGTACATAAACTCTATTACAGCCCCCTGCAATTTCAGGGCTCAAGCCTTCCTAAATAGGCACCATAAAAACCCCATAAAAGAACAGAGAGTAAATCTTTACAGCAGGTGTTAGAACAGTGTGATATCAAAATGTGTTTGAGTAAGTTTTTCTTGCGATCAAATTTTATGTTTTCCCTTATTTTTCCCCACACTAAACAAAAAACAAAGATAGCAACAACCATAATTTAAAAAAACAATAATAACTATAATAACAGGACAAAAAAAATGCAATACACCCCCCACCTCCAACACCTCTCGCCTCTTACTTTGTCTTTTCAGTGCAAAGTGACACATCTGAAAATAGAGGATGGACGTTTCTTGCGTAAATCGCCAGACAAACTATTGATAGGCAAAGAAAATCAATGACACCAAGGAGTGTGCTGATGATGGTGGCTTAGGAGGTTTGTGTCGGTTAAAGAGAAAGCTGTAAGGCTGTAGCTTTACAGCTTTACTGTCACATACTGTGCTGAAAGCGATGGAGATACAGAATTACAGATACAGCTAACCACTGCACCGCCGTGCCAGCTAGTTTCATCATATGTGTTTTTTTTAAAAGCATTTGTTAAGAGTCCTCTTTTTTAATAAAAATAGAAATAAAATATAAATATTAAAAAGTAGCCACTCTAGTAAAGAATGTGTCTACTCTCGTTATGCCTCTCTCAGATGATATTTGTTCATGCAGTAAAATTAACCCTCATATTATGTTCCAGGCCAATTTGATTGACAATTTTTCTCATCTTGACACTGTATGTTTTTTCCTAGTTTGTTGGGATTAAATAGTAAACGCACAACAAACATAATGTTATATTTTCAAAAGTCCTGTACCAACTTTTCATACCAAGGTGTTGTGTGGGGTCATTTGTGGGGTAGCTGTATAAAATGTAAGAAAATATGCAACCTTTTTTAGTTTTTATCTCTGATTCTTTGCGGGTAATTCTGGTGGCACCTTTCCATATAGGTTTTAAACTTCACAAACTTTCACTTACGTGAGGCTCTAAAATGAGATGTTTCATCACAGATTTTTAATATTTAGAAATAAAAGACTAGTCAATTGGGAGACGCACAAAAGGTGTGTCAGTTTAAACTTCTGGGGTCAATATGACCTCAAACATAAAAGGCATCTTAAAATGTCAACATAATATGAGTGTTAAATCAGCTGTTACAGACTATGGCCACAGTGGACTCATATACATTATGTTACAGCTGAAATAACACTGGACATTTAACTGTGCAAACCTCACACTGTAAATTGGGCTCTTTGTACTGATCATGGTATTAGTCACTGCTTCTGCATGGAGGGACAGAGAGCAACATCTATGAGTCATTATAATGCAACTCATTCGCGAACAGGATTAGCTCCTATAAAATCTAATAATTCTCCTGCTAGGGTGAAATTTCAGGAAGAAGATGCCTGCGTTTCAACAGCGTCCCTTCATTCGATGGCGTAATTTACATAAATTACCTCCCGTGGGCATAGAGAGGTTTAGTTGTTTGTACGATTTTGGGCATGGTATATGCATTATGCAATTCATATGACCCATGACTAAAATTCTATCTGACAAGTAGGTGTATGTTTGTGGGTCGGTTTATCTGTATCATAAGGATGAGGCATTCAATTTAAACATCTGTAAACCATGAAATCACTTCCTGGTGAAATTAAAGTGTTGATAGTGGGCGTAGGTAGGCTGCATATGTGCATTATATTAGCGTTGTTTTTGATTTTGCATTTTAAATGTAGCACTAGCTCAGGGGACCTCTATGGCTCTCATATTTCACGCATATGATACCAGATGATTTAGCAGACCGCTGATCACATAAAATATGACCCGGATTCCATATTTCAGATACATGTTTTTGAGTTTTTTCATCTCATGTTAACGTACACACTCAGAGCTACAAATGAGGTATCACTTGAGATTGAGTAAATATTTCTGAAGATATGACTGTTTGAATGTTCTGTTTTGAGAAAACAGGCTTTAAAAACATTTTGTTGTGAATTCTGCCCTTTCTCATTATAAAATACACCCTCAAACCAGGAACTATTGTATGAAATTGTGATATTTGTGTAGTCTGTAACCTAGCTTGCTATGATTTTGAATAAGTTTGATTATAATAATGTTTATACCATAAATAAAAAACATACATAAGATTTAACCTCTGATTTTGCTTTAAACTCTGATCCTTTTTCATTCTTCCACTTCCCTGATTATTTTGGCATGACTCCCCCACTATCATGTAACTTCAAAACATTGATAACTTGCTCTCCCTATTGAAATATAACAATAATACTTCAAGGAGTTTCCTTACATTTTGAAAGCCCTCATCAACGGGTAATTACTTCTTGCCAGATAGCTATCTGACAATGCCTTGCTCTCTCTTTGGCCTGCCCCCAAACTAATTTGCATCTGAAACTGGGAGGACTAATGGCAGATTGAAGGTGGAATGTGCCAATACCATCCCCCTATCTATCGTGACTGTTTAACATCAGTGAAATGATGTTGGTAACAACTTCTGTAACAGTTGATAACAGTTGCTTCGGTCCCCCCCAATCTTTTTTTTCACCCCAAACTATCACAAATGTAACATTCTCAGTGAGGCAACTGTGTGTTGCATGACTTCAGCACTGTAGCCTAATGTTCAGGTTAAGATAGGAAGCTTCCTTGTTAAATAACCACTGCATATCCACGAACAAATGATTGACTATACGTGTTTATGTGAAACGGTAGGCTAAGTATTTGTCATTTGGTTAGCGAAACCAAAGGCGCACTCTGCAGCTGAAGATTGCATTGCGCGCCCCTCTCATACACACACCTATGAGGCTGTGTCTATTTCCCACACTGAAGGGCACGTCGCACTAGAACAGAGCTAATGCTGATCGCAGGAGAGGAACTGAGCGGGTGCCTGGTGTGTAGATCACAGGGCCACCCTGTCCCTGGCGGTCACAGTCGGCTACTGACACAACCCGATGTTCCGTATCTCTATAGGCCCCAGCATGTGCACACGGGAAGCGCACCTATACCTGCACCTGTACCTGCACCTGTACCTCAGCACCGGCTTTACAGGCTTTTATCTAACAACACAAAGAAAAAAATATCTTTTGTTTGCATTCTGCTCGTATTTGTTTTGCCGTTGTGCACTGGTAGTGTTTATGCTTTGTAAAAGCACCCTAATGAATCACTACTGTCAGGCCTGAGTTTGTGTCTTTCTGGGTGAATAAAATTCCGTCAGTCATAGGCTACTTATGTTTCCCAAGAGGATAAAAGGTAAAAGAAAAGAAAAAATACATGACATTTGTTTTCCGCCCTTACCCACAAAACTAGCAAGGTTATGTATTCGATTGTATAGGATATGAGCTGCATTGTAACCAATAGATGTTTTTCATTCTAAAAAATCTGATTGGATCATAAAAACAACAGTAAATCAACTCCTGCAGGCCTGAAACATCGCCCACAGATCCCGCTGGCCTTAGCGAACACGTTTCCTGTTTGCATGATTGCGGCTCACCGTACGCTGGCGTTTTATTTACGACCGACACCGTTTGGCTGATCCACACAACATGTAATGAAACTATCAGCTTCACAACATCTGATTTGACAAATTGAGATTTAGTGGGTTGACCTGGTGACCACAAGACCAACTGTAGTACTTTAACACAGGACGCAATGTTGCCCTCATAGGTCTCCTGGTTGATTTAAATGCATATTTTGTGCTTGCACATAATTCATTTCTCAATGATCTTTTGCCCTGAATATCATTCATATCATTACCTGCATGTTTGATGTGATGTTTCCAACTGTTGGATGAATGCATTTGTACTAATTAATAACACACTGTCCAATGCCACATCGCCCATTCGTTATGTCAGCCTGTACAAACGCAGTGTGCTTTTCTTTTGTTATAAGGGATCAGCGAGTGACCACTTGGGCCGGTGACTCTCAGGGTGCAGTGTTGAGACCAGTGTTCAGTGGCAGGCTTATTTATGAAAAGCGAATATAAATAGTGCAAGGAGATACTGCGTGGTGCCGGGTCACGGGGTCGGTGATGTGAATCCTCGCGGGGGGGGTAGAGAGATGAGGTAGCTGCCGTCTCCCTGGGAGGGCCAGCGATGAGAGGCACTGAAAGGTCACTCTGAATGCGATACGGCCATAATTCAGGCCCAGGGGTGATCTCCTTCGGGCTCTGCTGGCCTCCCTGTACATCTTTGTTAAGACTGTTGAAGAGCCGGGGAGAAGTGTGGGTGGTACAATCTATCCTGACTGGGTTCATCCACTGTTCATAGAGAGGGTCCTCTGTACAACAGGTACTGTATAGTAACACACTACAAGCAGCTAAATGCTCAGTGTTAAATAGGTCCATATAGAACTCACATGTACTCTGTTAGAGTTGAATTAACACTAGACATTTTACTG
This sequence comes from Ilyophis sp. 1 JC-2022, assembly GCA_022702515.1. Classification (NCBI taxonomy): domain Eukaryota; kingdom Metazoa; phylum Chordata; class Actinopteri; order Anguilliformes; family Synaphobranchidae; genus Ilyophis; species Ilyophis sp. 1 JC-2022. The sequence continues at coordinate 132,429,552 of CM040404.1, forward strand.
CGTAACGTATACTAATTTAACCACAGGTACTACGCAGTGACATTTTCAGTGTTAAATCGACTCTTACAGAGTACATTTGGTCCTTTATTGGAGTTGAATTAACACTGGACATTGTACTGTGTATAACACACTATACATATATATATATATATATATATATATATATTAACACACAGCTTTACCTTCTCCATTGGGATTCTTCTAAAAATGTTGAGATACTCAAGCTGAGATACTTGATGCCTCTGTCATTCCCAATGAAGGTGCGGCGTGCCACGTTTTGTTGTCATGGGAACACGGCTATGGGTCGTTAAAGTTAAAGACCAGAAGGAACGTTACCTGCAGCTGTGGCCTAGGCGATTTACTGCCCATGTGAATTCACTTATATTAGTGAAAGTTAAAAAAAAAACTAAAAAACACTCTGGCCACTGGCCACAGATCCAAACCTAAAACTAAAAAGAAGAATTGTGCGGAGCAGCTGAACAAAGCATATTAACTAGCACATCTATTTTGGGGAAATAACTTGTAAATATTTCAGTAGAGCAGTGGTGCACCTCGACAGTGGACTCTATCCTACGGTGTATTAAAGACTCCTTTGAGGATGTTGGTGAAACATGCTCACACATGCACGATGCACCTGCCACTGCAGTAACGGATGGCGTGTTGGTTTATGAGGTTTACCTCCATTAACACAAGCCAAAAATAAATAGTTTGGGGCCCCCGGGAGGCTTCCGTCTGTCCATCATCTTCCTAATTACCGCAGGCAGGCAGACAGATCATTCCTTTATCACTGTGCCTGTATCCAAATCAGAGCCCTATTTACTGCATCCTGTGTCCTAGCATAGGCTACTGTATACTGCTTGCTGCATACCGTTTAGTAACCTGCAGCATGCAAAAAATATCCTCCATACTATTATCAGCGAAAACCAGGAAATAAGTATATCATCTGCGGGATTTTAAGTACACTACATTTCCAGAACACTTAACAGCTTTCTCATCCAGCATACTCAACTAGAGTAGCCTACTCAACAATCAGCCGGAATTAAGTCTGCTGAATGTATCTGTGAAATACGTTGCGTGGAACAGCGGTGGATATGCAGAGGATGCCGTAAATTCCATGGCAGACAACAAGATGGCGAGCAGAACAGAGACCTCTCACGCTGCCAAAAAAAGCCTGTCTTAACAAGTGTTTCAGGCTTGTAGCCGACACTCTCACAAAAAAGGGTATGGTGAGGGTACATTTTGTTTTTTAAAGAACAAATTTCCTAAATGTACCCTGAAAGTACCAGAATGTTATATTTGGGTACTAATAAGTACCTTTGACAAGCAAAAAAAGGTACAAATTAATTATGTATTGCTGGCTGGGGGTACTATTTTATGTACCTATAGGGTACCACCCCAGTGGCAAGCGTTTGTACCTTTTTTATGAGAGTGTAATGAGACTTAAAATTATTGATTTTTTTTAAAGTAGAAAATAGCTTGCTTTAAGTAATTTTTTGATTGACAAGTGAAATTTTCTTACCCTTTTGGCAAATCTTGAAATGAGTCAAACTGTCTCACCTCATTGCCAATATTTTAGTCTCATTTAGCAAAAAAATTTATAGAAATAAGATTTTTTGTCTAAATATAAGACTAAAATACTTGTTGCAATGTACTTATTTTTTTGTTTCATGCAGTGCATATCAGAGTGATAAAACAAAATACCCTTGGTCTTGTGCTATTTCCATCCAACTATAAAACATTTCTCTCTTCATGAATATACTTTTAATCTTTTAAAAGCGTACATAATGGAGAGGTCACGTGACCTACATGAGCTATGGTTGGGGATAGCTAGAGCTCCTGCTCCCACACCTGACTCCCCCAGTTTTCACTTTATTTAAGGTTAACCCACTCTGTTCCACTCTGTTTTGGTTTAAACATTAAGTTACAATATCAAAGCATAAGAAAAACGCCGCTTCGCCCCTCTCGACACGGTCTGGTAAGCGTATGAAGCCGTCGTCCCACTGCTCCTGTGAGGTCCAAATCACGGACGACATTTCATTAGCCCTTGCTAACAAGAGCTAGCCGTCACCCGCGTAGTAAATACAGCGATTCAGGGAGTAAAGACTTGCAAACGAACTTGATATCACATATGGCAACTGGGCAAAGTTTAATCGGCAAGGTTGATTCACTTCAAGCTGAAACTAGAGGGCTCAAACGTGAGGTTAGCTACTAACCTCTCAGCCGATCTGGATAAAGTTAAATAGAAAATGGCCGAACTTGAAGGCAGAGAGAGAGAGAGAGAGCGAGAGAGAGACGTTGTAATGTAAGGACTGGCATGCAACCGTGAAGGGAATGACCCAGTCGACTTTATTTATTTATTTATTTATTTTACAAAAAATGCTCCCTCAATGGCTTCCCTCGCTTGGAAATAGGATAATTGAAATTGAACGCGCACATAGGATTTACAATCCCGCCGCAAAAAGTGATCGGCAGACCATTTTACATGGAGCTAGTGAAGCAAGGAAGGATCGACCTATCCAAGGGCAGTGGAGAAACCTGGGGTTTTATGTTCATTTACCGCGCGGTCACTCTGCAGAGAAGGCCTTTGCATCCATTCAGACGGACTTGCAATAGGGCATATCGTGTTTTCTCATTTATCCAGCTACCTTACGGGTGTCGCACAACGGTGATCAGTCATCCTTTTCTTCTGACTGCGTGAATAGAAGAATTTCTCAAAGGAGTTTCGAAGACGACGGTCTCCAGCGCCAGGAGAATGCTGTCTTACCCATGGACGGAGAGGGGGGGGGCGAGGTTAACTCATCTGCAGGGAGTCTTACTTACCAAATAGAGATATCAACGGACTAGCTAGCAAGCTACATGAACGGAGAACGTGACTGTTATTCAACACCAATAGCAAACGTTGAGTCTCATTGCTGATTAGCTAGTGTTACTTGAATGCGATAGGCCTACGTATGGATCATATCAGTAGTTGGCCTATATTGGAAATAATATTAGGATATGTTATTTAGATATTTCCACCCAGTTAAGCTGCGGCGCTGCCTTGTGTTTGTCACTTTTGTCATTTTTCTATATCCACATTTATGATGACGTTATCATGCGAATATTTAGACTTTTAAATGCTCCATGTTTAAATGTTCAATGTTGTAAATTAGTTTAAAAGACTTAATTATGTGTTGCGCTCAACAGTTCGAGACACTTAAGAGGCTGTCCTCTTTAAATATGCTTTCTAATGTTTAACTCACTTTGAGTAATTTGAATGCCGTCTTTAAATTAATTAGGCTACATTCTTTAACGTATTCAGATTATTGCCTGATCTTTGTTAAACAATCTCAAGTTATGTATCTTTGTCGTTGTCATTTCTTAATCATTATTGGCTACATAATATGGTCTTGATTATTCAGCAATTGTTTGATTAGCTAGGCTACTCAAGTCAAATAAACGGAAGCGGGTCTAATGCTGTACCATATAGCCTACCCCGCTTTTTCCAGCGCACCAGCTATCAATACATAAGTCAGTGCTACACATTTTATGACACAAAACAAAATGCTAGCACAGAAAAACATTAATTTAATTTGTTATTAATTGCTTGATAATAAAGAACTATAAATGGAAACGTGGCAGGTTTACATTAATATCCGTATAAAGGTAAGGTTATATTTTACATGCGGCGGTAGACCACTGGATCTTAATGTAGTTGACATGGTTATTACCGGGGGATTCAATAAGACAGAAGATGTCAGGGAATGATACCGGATGCAACTGAATTGTAGCCTATCATTTGTCCACTAACCGCATAAAGACAGCACTCGAGTAGCCTATGGTTTATTTTGCGATGTGTCCCTATTCTGAACGGTGACAGACGCGGCATTATTTTCCCTCGCTGGCCCCGCCCTATGACAGAACACCAACTGAATCTACATACTTATTGCGCTAGACCTCAATAAGTATGTAGGGGCAAGACCTCCAGGGCCCGCATGCACTAGGTTGACATAGTCTTGTTTTAATTACAAGTTCCCCTAGCGAACTGTAGGCTGTGGGCAAGACTGCTGGTTAAATGTAGGCGAACTGCATGAAGTAGGCTACTTATCAGATGGCTATCATCATTGGAATAAGTTAACTCACCTGCAGGGGGTCTTACCTACCACATAGAGATATTGTTTGTTTTCGTGAGCTATTTAGTTATTCATTTTTATCTATTTAAAATTCCAGTTCAGCTTAAAATAAATACTACTCGGATCTCCATGCACTTTATTTTTAAAATTTGTTGAAAATGTTCTGTTTTCTAGTATTCAATTAAACATGTTTAAATTAAGTTTTGTGTTGGAGTTTGTGTTACTGTAAATGTTCACATTCACTGCAAATGTATATCAGCCCCAAACATTGGTTATCGATCTTCTTCATTACTAATAATCGGTTTCGGTATCAGCCCTGGAAAAACCATATCGGTCGACCGCCTACTTTCTATTATTCCATTATAACCAATAACCCCCTCAAACTACACAACTGTTAATTAGAACCAAAGTTTATTTACAAAGTTACAAGTACAATGAATGAGACATAACACCCTATCAAAACAGATTATAAATCATAGTACATATGAGAAGGTCAAGATGATAATTTCAGACAAACATGAATACAGTAATTGGGACGGATACGACTAACGTTACCACTAGGGGGCCACCGTGCGGTTAACATCTCTTTTGTCACTATTCATTAGTTATTTGGCAGACGCTTTTATCCAAAGCGACGTACAATAAGTGCATATTGAAGGTCATTGACACAAAGTAACTACAAACCCAAAGTAGTGACTACAAAGCAAATCCGACAAAGCAGAACTTTCTCACAACGTAGGAGCTATCCCTAGTAATGAACATTGAATACAGTCGGCTATACATTCTTAACTTTTAAAATAGCAAAAACACAAATAGAAAATAAAAGATAAACAGGAAGTACGTACTATATAATTGGCCCTATATAGGTAGTTAGTCAAGGTGGAGTCTGAAAAAGTGCGTTTTCAGACCACGACGGAAAACACAATGTTTCAGCTGAGCGCAGCGGAGTGGGGAGTTCGTTCCACCACTGGGGAGCTAGGGTGGAGAAGCTCCGCAGTCGGGACGAGCGAGAGCTGTTAACACGGAGGGAGGGAATTGCAAGTCGCCCTGCAGCAGCAGAGCGAAGTGGTCGAGCAGGAGCGTAGTGCTGGATAAAGTCCTGTAGGTAGGAGGGGCCTGACCTTTTGGCTGCAGTGTAGGCCAGGGTCAGAACTTTGAACCTCAGCAAGGGGGTGACGTGTGAGAACTTCGGGAAGTTGAAGACAAGCCAAGCCACGTTCTGGACCAGTTGTAGGGGCAGAATGGCGCAGGCTGGTAGGCTTGCGAGAAGGGAGTTGCCATGGTCTGGACAAGGAGCTGAGCAGAGTAGGTGGTCAGGTACGGCCAAATCCTCCTGATGTTGTACAGGAGGAACCTGCAGGACTGTGCCATTGCACTGGTGTGTTGGCTATTCCTTGCAGTGTGTGCCTCTCTCTTCATCAACCCAGCCGTCTATCCGCTCCGCTGCTCGCTCCACTGTGGGCTATAAGGCCACATTTTCCAACCCCCGTAAATCTACCGTCGGGCCTTTTTTTTCCGGGTCAGCGGATTTAATCTCTTGCAATTATCACATGGGCCAGGTTTGTTCCGGCTGAAAGTTTTAGACCCATTGAGAACTCTGCATCTGACTGACTGGCTAACATTATGTAGCTTGCTAATTATTGATCTATCATTTTATTATCAAACTGGAATATGTGGATTCTTCTTTCAATACTTTTGTGGATTTATAGGCTACTTTTCCTCAACGGAGTTGTATATTATTTTCTTGGATGCATGGCTACAAAGAAAGTAAAGCAAGGTAGGCTCTGTTCGCGGTGTGGTGGTAATGTTATCTTCTTCCGCTTGTAGTAGGCCTGCTGGATAACATTAGCACATTTGGGTATTGATGGCTCCGACATGACACACGGGGCAGAGATGGCCAGTAACGTTATGCATTCACTTTCGTAGCTTGGACTTAGTTGTTGAATGTGTTTGTTTTGTATGTGTGTTCTTGGGCTAACCTTAGTTACTGATGTCACTTAAACTGGTTGGTTGAAAGTTTGGTTAACCTAAAACCTAGCTAACATTAATATGTATGGTTAGGTCATGCGTTTATAACGTTAGTGTTGTTGTTAGTAGTTAGTAGTTGATAACTTCAACTGTGATTGTCCAGTTGCTTTCTAACCCTAGCTCAGTATGAGTAGTGCTAACCTTATGCTAATGTTAACAGTTGGTTGATGACTTGAATTGATAGATTGCAGTAACGTTAACAGCTATATAATGTTATATATATTAATATTAATATCTATGATATTATATATCACTACAAGGCAGAGACTGAATAAATATTGTTTCAGCACAGTAACGTAGGCTAAGTAGGCTACTGGGAGAGATAGATTTATGTATAAAACTCAACATGTAGTTTGGGCTCAATGTGATATTGGTAGAACAGCCACATATATCCTTTAAGGTTATGTTATACATTGAACAGGCCGGGGTTGGCTTGGACCATTATTATTAGCTGCATCATTGCTGCAATTTGAGTGAAATTGGGCGGAACAATTATTCACAAAATGGTTTTGTGTCGGTTGGAGATATATGAAGTGTGGGATTGGATGTTACGGCCGATGGTCGCTGAAAAGTTAAATTGCGGGCAACATCTATCGGCCGATTTTGGTCGCTCATTTGCCTAGTTGCTCTGGTCACTGACCGTCGCTCAGCTTCATAGAGAATGAATGGATTTCCGGCGACTGGGCGACCGAAGTTGCTGGATGTGAGAACGCAGCGTTAGACAGAACTAAATACTTAGCCCTATACAGGTTAAATCAACATCACACGCTGTGTCCTTATATGCTGATGATATTCTTTTATATACAGTATGTCAGATGTTACAAAATCTATTCCCAATATTTTAAAAACTTTTGAGGAATTCAAAACTCTCCCTGGGTATAACATAAACTGGACAAAATCAGCCCTGATGGTTCTTAATGATAAAGGTAAAAATATTTATGTCCCCTCTTTAATCCCAGTTAAAACTCAATTTACATATTTGGGCATTAATATCCAAGCTTCCGTCCATGATATAGTAAAAGCTAACTATGAGAAAACGCTGAAGATTATTGAGCATGATCTGAACAGGTGGACAGCAATGCCGGCCTCCTTGCAGACAATCAATAGTAAAAATTATTTTAAAAATGTTTTACCTCGTATAAACTTTTACAGTATGATGATTCCGTTGCCCCCTCCAGTAGGGTTTTGGACAAAAGTTGATCGGATTATGCGTAAATTTATCTGGGACAGTAAGCACCCCAGAATACAATATAGGAATTTGCAACGCTCCAAATCTGATGGTGGGCTTTCGTTACCTCATTTTCAGTTTTATCATCAATCCTTTCAAATGCGCCCTCTTAAAATGTGGATGAATGAGACATCATCTGTGTCGTGGAAAGCGATCGAGGAACCCACAGTTTATCCAATTAGGCTCCAGGATGTATTATTTTCTGGTCTATCCAATCAAAAATGTATGTTAAAGTTTGATCCTGTTATTACTAACACAATAGCTCATTTCAGATCAGTTGAAAAACGGGTGGGTTGTAACTTAAAATGGCATCTTCTAACACCAATATGGAATAATAGAGCTATCACTTCAGGGAATAAACCATTTTTTCAGAATCATGGTCAAGAAGGGGCATTCACACACTTAAGGATATATGTAATTATACATATATCGATATATATAACGGGCGGCAGTGTGGTATAATGGTTAAGGAACTGGGTTTGTAACCGAAAGGTTGCAAGTTCGATTCCCAGGTCGGACACTGCCGTTGTACCCTTGAGCAAGGTACTTCACCTGCATTGCTTCAGTATATATCCAGCTGTATTAATGGATACTATGTATAAAATGCAAAAGAAATGCTGTGTAAGTCGCTCTGGATAAGAGCGTCTGCTAAATGCCTATAATGTAATGTAATGTAATGTAATTCAGATGCAGTTTTCAGCAACTATGCCAGGTGTATAAAGTCCCGGAATCTTCTTTTTTTTGGCGCTTCCGCTTCCGCTCAGCCCTTCGGGCTTATGGAGTTCCATGGGGAGTTAGTCTAAATACACATCCCTTGATTGATTTGATTCTTAAATGTCCAACCAGAGGATTGGTATCAGTCCTGTATGCACGGATGCTATGTTTAACATCTGATGATCTCTGGATCACAAAGTTATGGGAATCTGATTTGGAGAATGAGATGATCAGTTGGGAAGTGGTATGGGGAAATATCTTTAGTTCGTCCAATAATCCCAATCACCAGCTTATTCATTTTAAATTGTGTCACAGAGCATATTTGACACCTTGTATAAGGTATAGTAAGCAAGCCCAAAGTCCCAACTGCAGTCTATGTCCCAATAGAGTTCCAGGTACATTTACACACATGGTATGGGATTGCCCTGGGGTTTACATATTTTGGAGTAATATAGTACCCATTCTGTCAAAGATATCTCACTCGGATATACCCTTTGAACCGAGTGTACTCCTTAATGACGATTCAAGTATTCAGTTAAATGGGAAGCAACGTAAAGTTTTGCTTGCCGGGTTAACAGCAGCAAAAAAAACTTATTGTCCAGCGCTGGTTACCCCCACATGTTCTTCACATTCAAAAATGGTTATTGTCAATAATATTGTCATGATGGAACTGTCAGCGGCTAGAGTCAATAAAGCTAGGGCTACTACTCTAGAGTTTGGGTGGCAGAATTGCTTGGTAAATGATGGTAAATGTTGATCTATGTAATCAGCGTTCTGTCTTTGATTGATGGGGGTGTGCTGAGATGGGGGGGGGCACCTGTCTGTTGTTGGGAAGGGGGCGTGGCGGGGGGGTTCAAATACACATATTTGAACACAAAAAAAAAGCATACATAATGCAAAAATGGTAATGGTGCATGAGGGTAATTGTATGTGTGCTGCCTAGGCCTATATGCAGTGTGTTTTTGTACATTGCGCTTTAATTTTCTAATTTTCTAATCCTCATTAATTAGCCTTGAAAGTGCACCTGCCAAACAAATGAGTCAAATCATAAACACCGACTAAACTGCACAGTAAAATGTGCAAAAACTAAATGGTCGCCTCTCAAGGGCTAAGTGCGCTTGTGCTGTCAGTATTTCTGATTATATCAATATAACGGCTTCATATAAACTGCCTATAATAATCTGGATAGGTAAACCTCTAATTTACACTGCTATCATAGGTTGAGGGTCTGGAGTGCCTCTTTTTAAAGGAGCAGGCTATTTTTATACCCGATTGGCAGACTATAAAATATAAAAATGTGCTCTGCTTTCCAAAACTTTTTGCTTTTCATTTTGTGTCATTGTCCTGTTTTCTTCCAGAACTGCATCATTTTAAAGTGGCATTTCACTCAGAGCGGCTGAACACCATTGCTGGTGACCTGACAATGACCTGATGTCGGTTTGTACTGCCTGTCACAAATGATCATTATGCCTGTGTTTTCTTAACTTTGACCTTTCCAGTATTTTTTTCTGTGCACATTGAAAGCACTACTTCCAATGTTAGCCATTTTATTGCAGTCAGTACGATTCAAATAATTCAAGATTCTCTCCATTTTACCCCAGGAAAACTACCTATCAGAATAATCATGGATTATATTGAGAACAGAGCGTAATTAAGAGCAGACCCCTACACATTTCCAAACCTCACGATGCAGCAGCATGTCCCTCGTCTTTGAAAGATACTGTAACAGATTGGACGAAAAAAGTGAGGGAGTGTCCTTTCATCACTCCCCATTGATGAAAGGAGGTATGGAACTTTGAAACAACAAAGACATGTGATATCTCCACGGTTACAAAGACAGACATGTGTTCTTTGTTCTTTCCTGGGGAAAAAAACAAAGTCAGGTCTACAGACGAAGAGCTTGGTCCACAAAGCATAAGTGGCATCCAGTACTGGTGCAATGACCCGGTCCAGTGCTGGTGAAGTTAAACAGTTGGCTGTTCTTGTGTTGCCAGTCAGTGGCAGACCTTTCCCCACACAGCACTTATCCTGTGGAAGATGAAGAACTTAATGCTGTCAAACAGATAATATTGGGTTGTCACAAAGGGACTAGCAGTTGACCCAATTCTGACTGGAAATGGTCAAACCGTAAAAGCAGAAACCAACAGTAAACTTGGAGCCTCACTGCAAATAACAAAAATAATATGGGGTCCACAGCGTTGAAAACATCCCCTGACATCTCCTCTAATGAAAGCGCCAAGTAAAACCAGAACACGTGTAATTAAAAAGTTATGATGGGTGTTAATATTTTACAACATTTTCACAGCTTTTGCCATTTGCTGCAAAAGGTCTTTGTTGTACAGCCAGGAGAAACCTTCTAAGCACTCTTATTTGTGGGGAGTATCAAATGAATGCATGGGTACAATGTAGATTCAGTTTCTTATTCTAGAGGAGTCCCACTATGATTTATGTATTTATTTATCCACTAGTGGATCTATAAGCTGATCCAATGGTTGTGGATAAGATGTAGATGTAGATGGGTTAACATTGCTTATCTATAGGAGAACGGGTACTAATAATCTTTTTATCCACTTTACAATTAACAGTAGTACAGACTATTGGAGGCAGAGTGTTAAAATCATATTCTATCACAAATAAAATATTGGCTTTTAATATTGCTTAACTTTCCAAGTGAATGACATTTCAGCTAAAAAATAAATAGTTTTTTTTTTTCGTTTAATACTCAGAGAGTGGCTTCTGTTTTCACTGGTGTGACAGCCAAGCACACACAACCACTCTCTGTTATATAGCCCTGCACTTCATATAGCTGTGAAAGGCTTGATTTACGCAGGAGTGTCCGAGGGCCTAGCGTAAAGGATTACTCCGTCATGCATTCTGCTGAGCCGCTCGCTACTCTTAATAACCTCCCTAATATATTCTGTCATTCCCATCTGCTTTAATTTAATACTGATTACCCAGCCTCCTCTGCAAACCCAGCCCTCTGATTGGCCGCGCTAAGCTAAGGCAGCTTATAGTATTTATAAGAACGCGAGACACACAGAGTGCTATTGTTGCTCCGCTACGCTGCATGCGTTGCTGCGTGTGCCCACAGCCAGGTGGGGGGTCCAGCCTGAGACCAGCCTAGCTCTGCTGCAGTGCCTCCTGAACTGTCCAAAAAAATCTGAGTACCTATAGAACCCTGGGTAAACCCGCAGCCGTTCACCAAGTTAGCTAGCAATTAGCTTTTACCCACCACTGTGGGGAAATATGTGCGCAACTGAAGGTTAAATACAAAGGAAATTTACTCCGGTAGCCGGGCAGAGCCGCAGCCAATCAGATGCGGCTGCAGTTTGGATTCCTATAGGAAAGAAGAAGCAGCTGAAAGGAGGGAGGGAGAGAGAGAGAGAGCGTGAGAGAGAGATACAGAAGAGAGTGGGAGAGAGAGAGAGCGTGAGAGAGAGATACAGAAGAGAGAGGGAGAGAGAGAGAGCGTGAGAGGGAGACAGACCGTTCAAAGTGACTACCAGACAGGACTGACTGACTGACATACTGTGTCTGGGAAACCATGAGGAGGCTGGCAGGTGATGCGATGCAGTTGATATGACTGAGAAGGAGTGACGTCTTCATCACTGAGCTTGTTTGTGTCATGCATGTTCTTCATCATACCAGCACAAAATCTGTCCAGTCTGAAGCTACCTTGCGGTGTCAGAATGCTTTCGCTTAAAGGTAAGAATGCTGTATACATTCGATTATTAATTTCTGTACTATGGAGGTGCTAGAATTACTGTGTTTTGAAGAATATTGTCCTTGTTGTAGTAGCTACATCTTGTTTGTCAGTTTTCTGTAGTGCATGTTTAATGTTTCATTAGCCTTAAACATATCGAAAATTTATCTGTATATGTATATACAGTGGAATATTTAGGAAATATGTTTTTATGAGTGGCAATACAAACCGGCACATTCCTTCTTCAGAGCATTGCTGGAGTTGTGATCGGTCTCTTTGCTCAACGCGTGGCTGCGCGTGCTTGTCCCTACTAGCTGATGTATGACTATTAGAGGTCAGCCACACTGCACTGAGTGGTGTCACACATTCTAGAACATGTGTACTATTATACAAGCGTTTGTGGTTATGAATAGAGAAAGTGTCGTGATTGAAGGCGATATATCGCAGAACCAACTGTGGAGAAACCCCACGCAGTGAAATAGATTTACCTTGGATTACAAATGAGGCATTCCCACCAACCAATAATTATAGTAGTATGTATTATTTTCGGTATTGCGAATGCCGTAGCTACAGTAAGTATGTATTATCAAAGCTGTTGGCCCTATTGTTTTCAGATAGTAACAATCCCCAATCCCGATTCAGTTTCATTCCCTCCCACAGTGGAAATACTAGAGCCCACAGGGAGAAGTGTGTCAATACGGTGATGTTCTGGACTTCACTGCTATGTTCAGCTTACAATGGAATGAGAACTACAATACAAATTTACAAACGAGAAGACGTGCCAAATTTTAAGGGGAGGTCTGATTTTTCCACTTGGTCGGAACAGTCTGTAAGCCAAACTGCCCTGACTAAATTAAGCAGCTAACCTGAACCGCTGGTAGGGCTGTCCCATTATCTCTGTTGATCTGTAGGACAAATTAGTCATATACTGTAAGGACCCTTACCTTACAGTACCTTGTGAAATGGCCAGTGGTGTTTTGAAAAAATATATACTTTAGCATCTTGGTTTTCAACAGGGGGTCCGCAGACCCCTGGGGGTCCTTGAAGGTACTGCAGGGGGTTCCTGTCCAGACTTGATTTGCAATGACAATATATAGATTTGGGGAAATATTTCAAAGTATACAACATTTTTTAAAAATATATATATAACCCTTTTGGATTTATTTTGTGGGTCCTCTGGATGCCTTATAGCCTGGGTGGGGGGGTCCCTGGATCAGAAAAGGTAAAAAAAAAAGACTGGATTACGTACGTGAACTATAGCATTCTGAGATGTTTACTGCTCGTCTTTTTTTATGTTCGTAATCTGACTATAACATCGTTACACAAAAATGAAGTGAAGATGCAATTCTATTTTTGATACTGAGATCGTCCTGGTAACGGCAAAGCATCAGAAAGTTCTTAGTTAAAAAAATTAATAAATAATGAAAACGAGTGGAAAAACTATTTGCCCCCTGGTGGTGTTATTCTCATAATGGGGAGGTTGACGGTTCTGATTCTGGTGATATACTTCTGTAGAGAGCGTTCGAACCACTCCCCCACGAGGACTCCTCTCTTTCATACGAAGAGGCAATTAACTAGCTGACACACAATGTGTGACCAGGGAGGTGTGCCGATAAGGGGAAATTAACTGAGAAAGAGAGACACTAGCTTTCACATAAAAAGCTGCCTACACTGCAAAAATTTTTTTTAATAAAATGTAATTAATTAAATGTTTCACTACTTTTTCAAAACACTGTCAAAGTCATGTTGAATAACTCATTATTTAATAGCCATTCCATACAATAACAGGATTTATACAGTTAAATACGTTTTTATACAGATTTGACCTTTCATGAAATGATTTTTCACTGGCAAAATTGATGCCGTTTTTATGTTACTTGGTTACAGTGTAGAGATGTGTGTTTTTCATTATTATTTTTGAGAGAGAGAGAGAGAGTGAGTGGACACAACATGGAGAGACTGCTGTTGCTGAGAGAGCGGCATTTACAAACACACACCCGTCTGAAATGGCTTTCACAGTATAAGACTAGGCTATCTAATGCCAGTAAGCTGACCCCGCCAATGTGATACTCCAATTGGACCCCTCTCTCACTCTCTCTCTTGCACTCACTCTCTCTCCTTTCTGAAGCACTATGGTTTAGCCCACACAGCCCTATCCATCACAGTTATAATACATTTCCCTGCTTTCCACGTGGCTATAAACAGTCCTAATCTTGTTTATTACATGAAACAAATTGCTATTATGCAGTTTGTTGCACATTGCACATTATACATTGCACATTATACATTGCACATTATACATTGCACATTATACATTGCACCTATAAGCTCTTTGTATATTTGTGATGGGAAATGCAGTTAGGTTGGTGTTCGGTGTGGCGTATATTAGCAAGAAGAGCGTATAGGCAGTGGCATGGCTGACCTCACACCATTACCTACGCGTCAAAACCCCCTCCAGTTTTTAATATGTCTGAATAGTTTCCAAAAGGCGGCCAGTCAGGAGAGAAACCCTAAACAGAATATTAAAGTGTCAGGCCTAAGTGGAGGGCTCTCAATGGCTTCTCTGTTCACAGCCAGGTACCTGGCATCCTTGTCACTGAACCCCCTTGACCTTCGGAGCAGAGCACCAATTTAGCTGTCTCTCAAAGCAACTTATAGCTCTAAACCCCCTCCCCCCATCACACACACACACACACACACACACACACACACACTCTCACACACACACACTCTCACACACACACACTCTCACACACACACACACACACACACACACACACTATTAGCGCTCAACACGCTAGTCTGAAGTATTGTTGTGATTTCCAACCACCCTGCTCGGTTTTAAATGCTTTTTTCCCCTCCAGCTTATCACAGTAGAAAGAGATTTATTTTTGTTCTAGTTCACAGTTGTTGGCGTGCATTAAATCGCGTATTACGGTGGCTTAGGTCACTCAGCGGCTACAAAACAAAATCGCTGGAAAAATGCTCCATGCATGACAGACACGTGTGGGCGAATGTAAAAGGGATTAATGCTCTAGAATATTCCACCACCCACTGTGGCTAACAGGTACTGTACCAGCATGCATCGCTTCATAACACAGTGGGTAATGACCCGCTGCCACAAACATTCGCTGGCCAGCTTTTAAATGTCTGGATTGTTGAGAGAATTTTTGGAACAGAGGCATATTTGCCTCAGTGTGACAGTGCCAATCAGATTCAAGATTCAGATTCAGGAACTGGACTTGTAACCAAAAGGTTGCAGGTTTGATTCCCAGGTAGGACACTGCCGTTGTACCCTTGAGCAAGGTACTTAACCTGAATTGCTTCAGTATATATCCAGCTGTATGAATGGATACATGTAATAAGAAGTTGTGTAAGTCGCTCTGGATAAGAGCGTCTGCTAAATGCCTATAATGTAATGTAAAAAAAAAAAGAACAATCCAGTAACCTGCTCATTAGCAAGCAGTGGCAGTTTGGAAAACACACAATTCCTGTGACAAGCCCATACTTTTTCCAAAGCTGTGCTGAATTAAACACAAAAATGTGTTTACCTGTCCGGCAACATTAGCATTTAGCATACCTGTACTGATGCTCTATGGCTAGATCACCTACACAGGTCCCCATTACACACCTACCCAGGTCTCCATTACACACCTAACCAGGTCCCCATTACACACCTACACAGGTCCCCATTACACACCTACACAGGTCTCCATTACACACCTACCCAGGTCCCCATTACACATCTACACAGGTCCCCATTACACACCTACACAGGTCCCCATTACACACCTACCCAGGTCTCCATTACACACCTACCCAGGTCTCCATTACACACCTACAGAGGTCCCCATTACACATCTACACAGGTCCCCATTACACACCTACACAGGTCTCCATTACACACCTACACAGGTCCCCATTACACACCTACACAGGTCTCCATTACACACCTACAGAGGTCCCCATTACACACCTACACAGGTCTCCATTACACACCTATACAGGTCCCCATTACACACCTACACAGGTCTCCATTACACACCTACACAGGTCTCCATTACACACCTACACAGGTCCCCATTACACACCTACACTGGTCTCCATTACACACCTACAGAGGTCCCCATTACACACCTACACAGGTCCCCATTACACACCTACACAGGTCTCCATTACACACCTACACAGGTCCCCATTACACACCTACACAGGTCCCCATTACACACCTACACAGGTCCCCATTACACACCTACACAGGCCCCCATTACACATCTACACAGGTCTCCATTACACACCTACCCAGGTCCCCATTACACATTTACACAGGTCCCCATTACACACCTACACAGGTCCCCATTACACACCTACACAGGTCTCCATTACACACCTACACAGGTCTCCATTACACACCTACCCAGGTCTCCATTACACACCTACACAGGTCTCCATTACACACCTACAGAGGTCCCCATTACACATCTACACAGGTCTCCATTACACACCTACCCAGGTCCCCATTACACATCTACACAGGTCCCCATTACACACCTACACAGGTCCCCATTACACACCTACACAGGTCTCCATTACACACCTACCCAGGTCTCCATTACACACCTACCCAGGTCTCCATTACACACCTACACAGGTCTCCATTACACACCTACAGAGGTCCCCATTACACATCTACACAGGTCTCCATTACACACCTACACAGGTCCCCATTACACACCTACACAGGTCTCCATTACACACCTACAGAGGTCCCCATTACACACCTACACAGGTCTCCATTACACACCTACACAGGTCCCCATTACACACCTACACAGGTCTCCATTACACACCTACACAGGTCTCCATTACACACCTACAGAGGTCCCCATTACACACCTACACAGGTCCCCATTACACACCTACACAGGTCTCCATTACACACCTACACAGGTCCCCATTACACACCTACACAGGTCCCCATTACACACCTACACAGGTCCCCATTACACACCTACACAGGTCCCCATTACACACCTACACAGGTCCCCATTACACACCTACACAGGTCTCCATTACACACCTACACAGGTCCCCATTACACACCTACACAGGTCCCCATTACACACCTACCCAGGTCCCCATTACACACCTACACAGGTCTCCATTACACACCTACACAGGTCTCCATTACACACCTACACAGGTCCCCATTACACACCTACCCAGGTCCCCATTACACACCTACCCAGGTCCCCATTACACACCTACACAGGTCCCCATTACACACCTACACAGGTCTCCATTACACACCTACACAGGTCTCCATTACACATCTACACAGGTCCCCATTACACACCTACACAGGTCTCCATTACACATCTACACAGGTCCCCATTACACACCTACACAGGTCCCCATTACACACCTACCCAGGTCCCCATTACACACCTACACAGGTCTCCATTACACACCTACACAGGTCCCCATTACACACCTACCCAGGTCCCCATTACACACCTACACAGGTCCCCATTACACACCTACCCAGGTCTCCATTACACACCTACCCAGGTCCGCATTACACACCTACACAGGTCCCCATTACACACCTACCCAGGTCCCCATTACACACCTACACAGGTCCCCATTACACACCTACCCAGGTCTCCATTACACACCTACACAGGTCCCCATTACACACCTACCCAGGTCTCCATTACACACCTACCCAGGTCTGCATTACACACCTACACAGGTCTGCATTACACACCTACCCAGGTCTGCATTACACACCTACACAGGTCCGCATTACACACCTACACAGGTCCCCATTACACACCTACCCAGGTCCCCATTACACACCTACACAGGTCCCCATTACACACCTACCCAGGTCCCCATTACACACCTACACAGGTCCCCATTACACACCTACACAGGTCTCCATTAGTCCCGGAAGGAAAAATGTATCTCCTGCTGTTTCATTGCACAGATGTAGGTTTTTATTTAAATTTTATTTAATGTATTCATGCCAGCTGTTCTGATTATTCTTGTTGTGATCAATTTCATGCAGCTCCAACCTCAGCTGGATGTGACTCTGCTTTTGTCTTGCTGTCGATGTTTGGCAATAAATAATATTCTCAGCAAATTATGTTTTGGTACTTAATGTATTCCCAGTTATATTTTTGGAAAATTTTAAACATTAGAATTTGTAACTCTTTACTGACAGTATATTTTGCATTGAATTTGATAATCAGTAATCTTTTCCAAAACATGCATAATGAATAATATTACCGCCATCTTGTGAAAATCATCAGATTCTTCAAAATAAGTAAATTGCTGATAATTGTACACTCATTAGCAGTAAAGGGTCCCCATAATTAAAAGGTGGCGGGATGAGCGTCTTCCTGTGGACCCGCAGCTACAACTATGCATAGCAATGGATCTGAAACCCGAGACCTTGCGTCCAGTTACACCAGATTTCACGGGATCTGGTTTCCCAGGAATCCGGCGGGCCCACTGTTGCGAGGCTCGTCCATTGTGTGCGCCTTCATAGCCGTGTACGACCTGCTTTTCCCGGCAGGCAGGCTGGAGAGACAGCCTTCCTTTCAGGCCCATTGTGTGGAGCCAGATTCCCATTACAGCCGAAGAAGGTGTGTGAGCAGAAACAATGGCAGAGGTAGTGTGATCAGAGGGTGGCGGGGGGAGGCAGGGGGGTTAGACAGAGCGTCCTCTGTGCGCATGTAAACCTATCTTCACAGGAGTGCCCCAGCAATTACTAAACCCACAAGGGTCTCCAAGGATTAGGAGATGGTGGGAACCCACCCCCCACAGGTGAGAATGATCCCTCCCGCGATATTCTGGAAGGCCTACCTGCTCATCGATAATCTTCACACGTCATCTTTCTTTCATCAGGTTTTTTTTTTTTTAGTTAGTTACGGAGAAGTGATTTACATGCAATCGATTCATTCGCATTGTCATCACGTAAGCAGACAACGTATTGTTCACAGACCTGCGGCGTGATGTACATCTTTACACGGCCGAACAGCGTAAGCGTATCCATGTGTGCTTACTGTGGTTATCAGAGGAGGTCCCGCTGAATACTCTCGTTATTAATTATAGTAACGGGTGCTCTAATTCGGATTGTGTCCCATTTAGTCACACGTGTGGCTCTGCTGCTTAAACAGCTTAAGTTACACTACACTTTATTCAAAACTGGCACAGGCAAACCGTTGAGGGCTCTTGAGCAATGCCACAGGGAAGCCTTTAGTGGCCACAACCCTCTTTTCCTGAAATTGGCTATAGATTCACCTCAGGAGGGATGGTACCATCGCCAAAAAGATTTGCTGGCCACGGTTGCCACTGGCGCAGTCAGGATTGGATTCTGATCCATCGGGGACCAAGAACCACTGCTTCAGCTGGACAAGCAACCCATTAAACCAATGAGACTTATTTGATAAATTTATAAAATGAACCATGTGACGCGTGCATGCACAAAGTAAGTGCAGAAACTGCCAAGAAAAAATCCATAGCAAATTAGGCAAGGTAGGTTTATGATTATGGTTTCCTGTAAGAATATTACGGTCTATTATAACACATAAATCAATTTTAGTGTTTTCGGTTTAAGTATCATATAAAAAATCCCCTATCCAGCAAATGATATAACAACACTTCTAGCTTACCCCATGTTGTTTGTCTTCTTCAATAGTGGTTGTTAAATCTGCTGAGGTATATTGAGCTATCAGTCAAAACACAACATTTAATGACACTATAAAGCAGCCAGAATATTTTCTGTGAGCATTCAAGTACAAGTGTCGTCTTGTGTGTGTGTGTGTGTGTGTGTGTGCGCACAAGAGAAAGTGCCTCCACATGGTAATACATTATCGATGCTCACTGTTAAAAACACAAGTACCCTCTCTTAATTATGGGCCTGAGAAAAATAACAAAAAAATCGATTAAAAGGATTTATTGCTTAACCCATAATGCCTTTAGAGGAGAAAGCATGTACTGCGCATGCACACACTCACACATACTTACGCATGCCCACACACACACACACACACACCACCCCTGTGTCCCTCTGGAGCTTTTCTTCAAGGAGCCGAGGAGTACACCATCCGCCAAACACTTCAGCCACACACCAGCCACTTTTGGCTTTTTTATATTATATTTTTATATTTTAAATATTTTATTTAATTATTCTTTTTAACTCAAAAAAAGAATTTTTACTCAATTTTAACTCAAGCTGAATTCTGGTAAGGCCTAGACCCAGACCCTGGCAGCCTGAGTGGATGATCTATTTTATTTATTGGTTTATTTGTTTGGGATAATTCAAGGTAACATCGTTACAAGTAATCAGTGCATCTGAGATGTGCTGATGAGTGCGGATTGGTTTAGTGATGTAAACCTTCTCACTGGTTCCCTCTTCCACCAATCAATGGACACAAAATGTGGGCCGCCACCGATCGCAGCTGGTGCATCTGCCAATACTAATTTAATTCATGCATTCATCACTTTTTTCCTGCTGATCTGGGGATTCAGCCGGCTCTCTGGGGGCTTTTAAATCTTTTTAAATTGTGGAAATGCTGGGCAATGCTGGATTTGGCACAGTCAACATTTCCTTTCATTTGCAGCTATTGATGAGTCTTTTTATGATGCTGTTCCTACTCCAAACTCTCTCTCTCCACTTAGTGAGATGCATGTTGTTATGATGGATGGAAACATGGTGAAAAAAGTCTCTTTTTAACAAAAAACGGTATTTACATCTTACTAAAGCGGTATTTACGGCTTATCTGGCTAACGATTGGAAATATTTATTTTTTCCTAATTCAACTAAAAAAACTGGACTTCCTCCCATTCACAATATTTAGTTTGTTGTTGTTTTGTGATTTATTGATTTGTTTCAACAGCAGAAATATAATCTCCCCTCTCTTTACCACCAGAGGGCAATATCAATAAAAACTTTGGGAAAGCACGTATCAATTTGGCTAGTTTTACATATATATTTTATTTTTTAAATATTATATTTTATCAGACCGTCATTCCATCTCAGATGAAGACTTAGTAGTCATGCTAAATAGTCTGTAGACTAGATACCGTTTGATTTTATTTACCATTATTCAGCCGAGTATGTTTTCACCTTCTTGGTCTCTCTTCAAATTTAATGATAAAATCCAATACAGATAGAAATATTGCAGGCGTACCAGATTACTAGTGAACTGAATTACATGTAATGTCAGACATAATGCACCTCATTTATCTGTATAAGGCACAAGCAGTACTTGTAGGCATGTGTCACATCACATTATATCATTTTATCAATAAAGTTTTTTTTCCATCATGTAGCCAGCAAAGGGTATGCTCTCAGAACTAATTTATTTTATTAAATAGTACGTAGATCAGAGGGTTATGGCTTCCAGAATAGTCTCAGTTGGGTAGCAGGGTACCAGTGAGTCAGCTGTCAATCTTAATATTCCCTGCTTAGCAACAGGGATGGCTCAGACTAGCATCTGCAGTGTTAAAGAACTCTTAACAAGCAGCAGCCAGGCTCAAAGGCCCACCAGACCTCACAACGTAGCACATTATGGTGGGTTGTGTGTTTCAGCGAAGCAACCCTATTACACACAGAATGATTTTCATGAGTTGGACGCGAACCTGATACAGGCCTACTGTACCGTACAGCTTGTAAAATGCAGCTTGCTGGAGTTGGTGCTGGCACGCTGCGCACACTTCCGTGGGAAATTGGGGAACGGCGTTAGCCGTATCTGAGCCATACGGTCGCCACACTCTCATCAGTGTTGATGCGCTGTAAGGTTATACAACACAGAACGAACATGCTACGGCAGCTCCGGGGAACGCCAGCTGTTTCTAGCAGTCTACCCAGTTATTTTATTCCCCACTTAGCGTGCTTCTGTTGTTGTCATGGTGTCCGCGAACGGATCAAATAAACACACCGCCCTAACTCATCTCGGTAAGTCCCCCTGTCTTCAGCCTGTATTTTTGGCTTGTGACATTTTCCACCGCGTTGCGTTTATTCCACAGCTCCTGCAGCTTCACTGCGTTACGCAGGATGACGTAGCAACGTTAGCACACTGGGTTTAAAATATTTTTCAAAACGCGTAAGTTTGTGAAACCCAGCACTGAGAAAGATTCTGAAGGGAAAAACAAATGCTCATCTTGGAAGAGCTTCACTCAGAGCTAATATGGTGTGTGTGCGTGCAATAGTACACTATGCCAGAGAAGTATAGCATGAGGGCACATGGTAGTCTGAGCCTCGGGATTTGGGGGGTAATGTGGAATTTGTCACTTCAAATTCTATACAGTTTGCCTGTTAGTTATTTTACAGGCGTAACAGAATTATACAAAAGCAGTGGAAGTCTACTTATAAAATAAAATTCATTAAAAAAACAGTTTTATGTGAAATGTTTGCGTTTTCCAAAAGCTCTGAAATTGATCAGCCCTAACAATAACAGCCTGCTCTCCATCAAGGTGCATCAGCACAGAGCTTTGACAACTGCTACAGCCTTGTATACTGTATACTGTATGCCCACTGTACTTCAAACACTCACCACTGGGCAGTGCAATGCAAGTGTACTGCAAAAAGTGAATCTTTTAACTTTTGATAAGAGCATGAAGGTGAATGCTGAAATGACTGTTCCCTTGTTTAGGAATACACCTGCTGCATGATCTATGCTATCTTTGTGCTGCGCGATATTTCCCTCGATGCACAGAACATTTGAATAAGTATAGAGAGCGCAGGACCCTAGAGCGCGGCGGAGGAGACTGCGGGAGTAGCTCGTGCCCCATAGAGGAAACATTACAATCACAACCATTTTAGTGTGGAAGAGATTCATACAGAGAGGAAATTCAGCAATCCAAAGACATTCGGGGAATCTGTTCAGCTCTATTTTTCTGCGCAAACACTTGAAAGCCTGCCCTGCTCTGGTCTGACAGGCTATTTGCTATGACAGATTAGTCAGACCGGTGAGACTACGATAAAAGGAAAAAAAAGAGAAAAAACTACTTTCAACGTGAAGGTTGACATACGGAAATGTTGAGTGATGGGAATTGAATTTCAAAATTGGTCAAACATCGCAAGTAATCCCAAGGTTTCCCACAAAGGGATCCATATCCGTTCATCTTTACATTGCAGTGAAAAAACAATGAAAAATGGCTTCCTTCGTTACTTTAGCCAGTGCACCAGTCACATCGTTCCGCTCTCTGTAAATGCATCAGGACACAGAGGAGTAGACGTTAATGTAGATAATTATAATGTTATTCAATGACCAGAATTGAATTGCCATAGTAACCTGATATGTAACAAACTAGTGGCTAAAATGATAATCATGTTTATAATTCTGATGTGACACACACACTATTCCTGTAGGAGTTAGTCTTCACTGTAATCGATGGAAGCTTGTTTGCACACGTATCCTGCTAAGAATATATTCACAATCTTTCCTGCTATTAGCAACACATTTATTATGAGTGTCCAATTACTAGATAAGGAAGGCTTACCTACGACCTTAAGCATCTTACTGTTTCGTATCAATGTTTGTTATCACTGAGGCAATTACTGTGTACTGTGACAAGTCTAAGATAAATGCTTTAACAATAACCAGGAAGACAATACCGTCCTTTAATTTATCAACCGTGTATCAGTGATTGAGCAACAAAGCATTGGTCTGTTTGAATGGCGAGAGATGATGTCATTATAATGGTGGAATAGCTCCTGTCTGCAGCGACGTCATCCCACGTTTCCTGCCAAATCAATGTCTTTATCACGAGGAGGCTTAGTGACAGACCACAGTGGCCACAGCTCAAGTTTGGCAACCAATTACAAGTCGATAAACAAGAGCCAGGTGCCTCGATCAGCCGCCAATAGGACCAGTTTAAACCGCAAACCGCCAGCTGACCCGCCAGATAATGTAAAATATTATGCCAGCATTTCTCCAACACCGTTCCAATGAGATAAAGCAGTTTGAGCTGTGATAAGTGAGTGTTAACTGGGATTCAGCAGAACTGCACTTACCCAACCCCAAGCAGGTCACCCAGGGTTGTGCCCTGGAATAGCTAATACCATTACTTCAGTGTAGTATTTATTTCTATCGCAGCGGGCTAATGCGGCTCGAGTGTTGATGAGTTAGTACGACATAGTTCCTCTTGATTTAGGAACTATGTTGTGCTAAATTGGTGCAAATCACATCTTTCAAATAATGAATTGAAATGCCTTTAAAAACTCTTTAGACACCAGTAAAATTCCCTCGGATTACGGAAATAGTTTATCGGCATTTCTTGTCTCATTCAGATGGATGTGCAGAAGTGTTTACAAATTCAACTGGTTTCTAAAGAGTTAAAATATGTAAAATAGTTATTTGTCCCATGTCTGGAATGAATTCAAAGGGTTGTGTGTGTCTAAAATGTTTTTATTTTTTATGTGTACATTTGATTTATTGTTCATTCTTTAATTGTATTTCAGTCCGGCAGCTCTGTGGGGCAGTGTTTTAATAGCGTGCAGACTGGGCAGCTGCACTTTTGGTGAAAAATGCTTGGAACGGAAGCGTTCTGTGCTACTTCAACGGGTGTGTGAATAATGGGAGCTGAGGCCTAGCATTTCTACCCTTTGGTGTGGAACGGATTACCGTGGCCAGCGCTGAAACTGTCAGCTTGCCAAACCTGCCAGGGGTCCGAAAGTGACTGGCACCGCAAACCCCTCCAGAGTGTGAGAAACTGGCATTGTGTGGTTGCCACTGGCGATGGGTATATGAGAAATGGAGTCCCCTTTTGAAATAGAGATAGTGACCTTTTTCACACAGTGCTATGGCTTGCTTTTTGTTTTAAACTTGATGATTGCAGCTTTATTTCTATTTAAAAAAAGATAATCCCACGTGGTAACGGATTTAATTTGCATGTTTTATTATATTCTCTGTCTTTTTTTTTTTGTTGTCAAAAGCATTTTTTGTTTGTTGGTCTTTTGCCTGTAATTGTGTGGCATTGTTGTTATTTTGGCTGAACCCTGGTTGGCACGGCGATCACATGCTGGTCCTTCACAGAGGATATTTTGCACTTTCCACCCTCAAGTCGACAATCTGAGAGTCCTCATCACAGGACTCAGTATGAGGAGAATAAACGTGTAAAAATAAACCAAGGAAGACAACAAGCTGCCCGTTCTCTCTCTCTCTCTCTCTCTCTCTCTCTCGTTCTCTCTCACACACACACACTCCCTCTCTCTTGTAAACTATTTCAATATAAATAAAAAAGGAGTGAGGAGTGCCTTGGTCGCCATCCTACTTCAATACAACTTTACAATCGGGGAATGAAGGCTAAACAGCTGCAAAAGTAGTACAGCCTGCTTCCCCTGCCGGTGTAACTATTTTAACTGTGCAAACTCTTTTCCTGCAAACTCTTATCTTCTTGGAGAACCTGCTGGGTAAAATGGAGTTTAATGCAAGCTGTATTGTAACACAGTTCTACATCATCCTTCTTGTTGGATATTAGAAAAGTATGAATATCTAAAATGGAATCTCCTCTGGTTCTCCTTTTATGCGAACACATTTTTATAGCATAAAAGATAAGCATTTCCACGTTAGATAATGACATGTCTCAAGGATTCCATTTTCTTGACTTGACATGTCATCTCTCTGTCTTAACTATCCTGTGCTCTGCAGCTGAGCTGTGATAACAGTTGCCTGATTAGAAGTGCAACTAGAAAGGGGTTCATTCAATAGATAGAATGAAGGGGTTCATTCTATTTATAGTAGCATCAGTCCAAAATGTTCTTGGCCTCTTGGATAGAATTTTGTTATTCTTAAAAAAAAAGCCTGTTCCAAGAAAATGCTGAGGGCATAGCACACCAGTGTTAATTCAGAGTTTATATGAGTCCAGTTGGGACCACATGCACACTGTAAAAGGTAATTTATCACTGAACATTTTACTGTGGATATGCTTAAATTGTTTAAACAATAGCCTGAGCCCGGAGGACAGCCAAAACTCTACCAGACATTGACAGAAAAAGCAGACGAGGTGTAACAGACCATCTGTGCTTAATTAATTCTGCCTCGAATGCATATCCCCTCTCTCGTCTCCCATCGTGGAGGGATCCTCATGTGTGTGCAAGGATGAGTATTACGCCGCGATTAAATCGTCCGCACATCTGCAGCCTTCGCGTGCTAAGCTACCGTTTCAGTGGCAGCTGTGCGGGGCCGGCCGCTGCCGGGGGAAGAACAACATCGACAGTTCAGACGCAACGGCAGAGTTTGTTTTTGCTGACGGACATACGGGCCAAGAGTATTTGCTGTCGGGTAGCGGTGAGGCAGTCGAGTAAGTGCTGAGTGGAGAATCTGCAAAGCTGTCCACTTTCCTTCATCACACTACCCCAGTCAATACTCAGCCTGATGCTGATGTTCAATGTAACCTATTGCCGGGATTCAGGCGCGTACAGCACGTAAAAATAAACCAAACCACGAGGAAAAGTCAGAATCGTAGTCAGCAACAGGCAGAGGTCAAGACCAGGCAGGCACGGCAAAAGTACAAAAACACAGCCCAGAAAACGAACTAAAAAAACTGAATCCAAAAGTCGAGAAAACAGAGAGCAGGCACACGTAGAAACTAGCAAAGCAGGGGGGTCATAAAAAGGCTTGTAGTCACAGAGTAGACATACAACTGTGACGAACTCGCACTAATCAAAGAACAGTGGAACTTAAATACACAGGACTAACAAGCAAATGAGAAACAGGTGAACAGCGGGGCAGGTGAAACACATAGGAAATCAGGAACTGAGATAGAAGGCGGGTCTGACTCAATGGGGACAATTAAAACACAAGCATGTGGATGGGACACCAACCAACCAAACACACCAACAAAAACAAATATAACCGAAAACGAAGGAACAGACAAAACACAATACAGATTCAAATACTACACCTATGGCTGCTGCAGAAAGACAATGCGATAGAATGCATAATGAACAGAAGTAAATAGTAATAACTCACAAAGGGGGGATATTATGATGGACGGAGGTTTTATATGCTTTATATTTAATATTTTACTGGGGGGGGGGGTCATGTAATATAATGGTTACGTGCTCCTAGTTTGCATTCTCAATATGTGGTAGGGATTTGCCTTGCTAATGTAAAGATAAGAGGAATACGAGTTCCAGGCACCTTTGTGTTTTATAGCCAGGTTGCCGTAGGTGTCAAGGCGCCTGTTATTTTTGTGGAAGTATTCCCACACTGTTTATCCTGTTGCACCAGTGCTCTGTTACCAGCTGCCATTAATGTGGAGACATCGAAGCTCTGTTGCAGTAGATGCAGATGTTTTATGGTTTTAATCAACAGAAAAGAGACATGATGGATCTTATTACTTTATTTTTATTTTTCTACAACTGGTATTGCACTGAAGAAATCCATAGCATTACACTAGAGCAGGAGCAGCAAAGCTGAATGCGCTTATTTTATTTGATTCTGCAAATAAATTTTCCATGGTAACAATGTCTATTGATTGCTTTCCAGCCTCTATTCATAATTCACTCAATTTACTTTATGTTTTGCAGCATTGATTTTTTAATTAGCGATGCTGAAGTTGCCTTCTTGCGGGTGGCACTAAGCGGCGCATTAGTGGAATTGCACCTGTGTGAATGATGAAGAGATAAAGAAGATTTCATGGGACATTGTCCTCTGATTTGATGGAATTGAATCATGAATTATACATTTTTTGACCGACATGATGTGATTCTATTTATTTCTCAAATCGCAGAACGTCATTCTCAATGTGCAGCGCAATGCTAACGTTGTAACCGAGATCTCGTCACTCCAATCTACAGGTACAGCTCAAAAAATTAGAATATCGTGAAAAAGTTCAATATTTTTTGTCACTCATTTCAGAAAGTGAAACTCATATATTATATAGATTCATTACACATAGAGTGAAATATTTCAAGCCTTTATTTCTTGTAATTTTGATGATTATGGCTTACAGCTAATGAAAACCCAAATTCAGTGTCTCAGAAAATTACAATAGTAGGCATATATAATGGCAGTTATACATGTTGAACAATAACACTGTTCTGTCCTGAATGGTTTAGCCTCACTTGTCTGGATGTCAGTTTAATTTTTGTGTCTGTAAATATATGTACTGCTGCCCCTCTTGGGCAGGTCTCTCTAAAAGAGATATTAATCTCAATGGGGCTGACCTGGTTAAATAAAGGCTAATAAATAAATAAAAATGACAGAACATACCATTGTGACAGAGTGAAAGGCAGCCTCCATTGCATTTAAAACAAAGCTATTCTATTTTAAACAGACTGCGATAAGGCGTCAATATCAGATGTTTGGAATGTTGGACCTTTTGGAAGTTAAGAGCATGTGAAAGTCAAAGATAAGAAAGTTATTTTTCCGCTGCATTTACCGCCCTCTCTGCCTGTAATGCATAATGGTCAAATAACGGGGGCGGGGGTGGTGGAGGGAGGGGGGGGGCTGCCACTTGAGCTGCAGATTCAGATTCAAGGGGACGCGAGATAATTGAACATGCAAACGTGGTGACCTCATCTTTCGCCGATCTCCCGACGCCATGGGGCAGGACGGCTTTTACCAGGAAACCAGGGCAGATGGCCGCAGACACTGCGCTCGTGGCTCACAGAAATAACCGCAGCCGGTGCGAGTGCGGGCCGTTTGCTTAGGGGAGCGGGCAGTCTGTCAGTCAAGCCCTCCATGTTTTCCATCAACACTGATACGCCGGCGTTCCACAGTCACCTAAGTATATCCACTCTGTGCCTGCCATTCATTGGCTGCAGCATGCCAGGAAATCAACAGCCCCTGCCGTCTCCCCGGCTCTGGAGGTTCACATCCTGTTTAGTCTATTGTGGGCGGTTCCTTAATCAGTGGGGTGCATACTGTGGCTAAAATGAGCTCTCGACACTGCAGTGGCAATCAGAGGAAAAAGACACAAAACAGACGTGATGTAGTTAGAATTTTAACGGTACTTTTACTCTGATAAGGAGCTTGATGCTTTAAGAAAGTTTGGCTTTGACTTGTGGACAGCATGTGACCGACACTCAAGGTGCTCTTCTGTGCTTTTGGGCAATGGCCAGAAAATAAGTCGAATTCAAATATATAGAAAAAAATGCTTTCTGGACTGACCTTTCCATCTGCTGGTCAGAAAATTGCCTATTGGTGCATAAATTTACACGAGCAGAGCTGAGAAATGCCAGCGCTTGACAAACCTGTCCGGTATAATTAGCTTCTGAGGGGAAGCTGAACCGTAAGCGGGAATAGAATAACAAACAATAAAATAAATATCTAAAATTATGACTTTCTTTTCAAAAATGTATATGACATGTAAATGGGTGAAATGAGTGACAAATATTTAATTATCAAAAATATTTAAATATATTAAATGCATTTTAATTGTTGATTGTAACTAAGTTAAATAATACAATAGGCTATGCAAGTATTACTTGCTTTATATTTAATACAGATCTCAATAACTGAATTTTATATATATATATATATATACAGTCAAGCCAGAAAGTCTGAACACCCCTTTCACCTTCTCCACATTTTATTACATTACAGACATATACTACAATAGATTTAGTTCATTTTTTGTCTCAAAATTCTACACAAAATAGCCCATAATGACAAAGTGAAAACATGTTTTTAGAAATTTTTGCAAATGTATTAAAAATCTAAAACTGAAATCTTTAATTTACATAAGTATTCATACCCTTTGCTTTAACATATTTTTTAAGTATCATATTTAATATTTGGTCGCATATCCTTTGCATGCTGTTACTTCCTGAAGTCTGTGACCCATCAACATCAAAAAACTCTCGATATCTTATTTCCAGGTACTGTTACAAGCGATACTATAAGCGCTCTACATTTGAATGGATCTCTATGAGAATTGGGGGTTGAGACTAGATTCAGCCTCAAGCCTCAAACCATCACTCTGCTGCCAGAAATACAGTAGATATGGATGGATAACTTGAAGGGTTACTTCTCCTGACTTATCTTTCCGTAGAGTTCAATAGGAAGATTTGTCAGGAGAAACAACCCGTAAAGTGATCCATTCATATCTACTGCATATCTGGCAGCAAAGTGATGGTTTGAGGCTCGTTTGATACCTCAGACTCTTGAAGACTTACAGCCATTTTACCAACCATGTATTCTATACTGTTCCAGCATAATTTACAGCTAAATCTAGTCCCACCCCCCAATTCCCATAGAGATCCATTCAAATGCAGAGACGTTATAGTATCGCTTGTAAGAGTACCAGAAAATAAGATATTAAGAGCCTTTTGATGTTGTTGGGTCACAAACATCAGTAAGTCATGGCATGCAAAGGATATGCGACCAAATATAAAAAAATATTACTTTATTCTACATATAAATGCA
Organism: Ilyophis sp. 1 JC-2022; assembly: GCA_022702515.1. Classification (NCBI taxonomy): domain Eukaryota; kingdom Metazoa; phylum Chordata; class Actinopteri; order Anguilliformes; family Synaphobranchidae; genus Ilyophis; species Ilyophis sp. 1 JC-2022. Next base: position 132,459,729 of record CM040404.1, read on the forward strand.
GGGGTGCCAATAATTGTGGCACACATGGCTTTATTAAAAATAATTATTTCTGGATGAGGGATTTTTCTTCTCATAATAAATGCACTTCAATTAAAGGTTGGATTTTTCTCATTTTTTTCAGTGTGACATTAAGCGAATTCACCAAACGGTTAATTTTTTATAACCCTTTTCACTCCTTTTTGCCAGGGGTGCCAATAATAGTGACGGGCACTGTATATATATATATTATTGTCATATCAGTAAAAACTGATCTGGGATTTATTGCAGTGCAGCTCTAAAAAGACATAAACGCAGCCACACAATTCACAAACAATACACACAATCTCATCATTTTCAACAATAATCGATGTAGTACCGTACAAAGATTAATCAAAAAAAAAAATTCAATAATAAAATCCATAAAGTGCATCCACCTAATCATTTGTTGCTATATCAACCTTTGTTGCTGTGTGGCGCTGTAACAGAGATAGCAGGTCCCAAATAGATTGACATGAATACCCATAAAAGATGCATCAAAAGTAGGAGATACAGTCCTGAATATTATGAATGGACATTACTCCCAGACCATATTGGTGCTTTGATGGTACAGTAAAAGCACTTTTGTAAATATCTCCTTAGTTGTCTCTCTTCTCTAAAATGTTAGCACAAGCCTAACACGATTTAAAAACATCACAGGTCAATATTTAAAAACAAGAAGGACAGTCCCTTTGACATAGCACGGGGCTGCTGATTTACCCAGCAGCCAGTGCTTGGCTGGAATTTGGCCATTACTTCCAGGCTGGCTCTATTATTTATTAAGATATCAGGGCAGAGAGGGCAATCAATCAAGGTAATTCATAATACATACTCCCTCTTCACCTGAACAATTTAACAACTGTGTTTGGCAAAAATATATATATATATATACACAGACGTTTTAATAAATGTATAATGTAAGAGCATGTATGCAAAAACATACAAAACAAGTCACATGGTCATCAGAAATGTAGCCTACCTATTTGTTCAGTTAAATGCAACAGTGAATGGGAATAAATGCAAAATAAAAGTACAGCATAAGCAATTAGCAGACCTGTCTTTATTCAGCTTTTGAGAAAATCTCACTTCTGCCAGAACAGATCTTGGTTTACACCGCAGTCTTATGTTTGGGTGGTATGTTGATGCAACATAATTGGTGTATGCATCCTAGAATATCGGAGAAAATAACTGCCGTGTTATGTTAAGGACCCATGCAAAATCCCAAAGGACATTGAACCCCTTTGAATTTTACCTTTTTTTGTTAATTATTTAACGGTGGTGCTCGCTATCCATACGGATGCCAGACTAGGCACATATCTCAGCAGGCTGTCTCAGATAAAAACATTGTAATTGTACAGAAGGGCGCATATTCCATGCAGATATAGGCCTACGACACACATGGGGGGTCTATTTTACCTAAACAGTTTACGTAATGTGTTTATTCTAGTTATATGCACAACAAGTACACATGTCCGGCCATGCTTCATGCACAAATTTAAATGTTGGTCGTTTCCATGACTACAAAACAGCGCTAAACCAATAGCCAGTCTACACCAGTGCTGAAACCATCAGCCATTTTGCCAATGGAAGCGCATAATGGATTTATATGGGAATAAAACAGCAAATTAAATAGAAAAAGGAGAAACGTGAAGCTTTTAGGATGATATTTGACAATGAATAATTATTCTTCGCTCGCTGATATATCGTCCTGCCTATAACCACTGAACGGACCACGCGCTGCATGTTGTAAAATGCAGACAAACGTGCTTCTGTTTCACCTCTGTCAAGGGCTATTAGACTGCGTTTTATCTCGCACGGAGACGGCTTTTACTGCAATGCCATTTAAACTCCTTTCGAACTCATTGCAAGCGTAGATGACCTAAGAGAAGGGTGTTGCCGTGTCCAGACATTAGTGATGTGCACTGCAGCTTTATTTGGACTGACTCCACAAAAGAAGCAGGTGTGTGGTTTCACTCGGACCGTCGCTGTAGTGTGCGCTACGTCTGTGTCTCAGATTTGTGTGGACTTAAATTTGAGCGCTCTAGCTCTCGCCGTCTCCCGTGGACAGATAACGTTAGCGACAGAGCAATCCCATTTCTTTGGATGACTTTTTCCGATCACAGAGCTAGGTAAGCAATCTTGTTCCTGAAACCTAACAACAAGCAGCCGCGCGTGTTCCTGTTGCTGGACGAAAGATCTATTCTGTTAATAGCGAATGTAACAGGGTTCATAATTGTAGGCTATATTTCCTCAGACAACTTGAAATATGTAATTATCAATATATAACTCCATTAGTAACGATACATGGAATTTAAATATTTCCTAATAGCATGGACCCATGACGTGTAACGTTATTTGTTGAAAAACATGGCATCGGTACTATATTGTTTCATGAAAGTGTACTGCTTATCTAACGAGCTTGTAGAATGTTGAAGGCTTTGGAGAGTTCTGCCAACATAGGCTAGTGCTGCTACGTGTCCCCGCTATTACCCTTATATCATGTCGACACGTTTATCATGAACACGCAGTAATGACACGCACTATTTCAGGACACGGTATGCCATAATAGCTACATTGTAACGAATGGAGTTGCACGTCCTGCTCGCGAGATATGTTGACTTTGCATGCTTAGTGCGAATAACTGAAAAGTGCTGCCCAAAGGTTTAAAGGTGCTCAAGTATTGAAATACCGTGCTAGATAGTCATTTACAAAACCTCGTATAATCATGTTCACAATGAATTTCATTATAATTTCCGCGATTTACTCTTCCGTAGCCTAACTATAGAGTTATGCAAGAAATATTATATGCAGTAGTTTGTACCCAGACGACATTTCAAAACAAGAGTGATTGCTCTTGAAAGGTTGCCTACTAAAGTACATATTCCGCCAGGTTCGTTCACAAAAACCAACCAGGGTATTATGCATTCATGTGTGTCACATGGTCATCCCAATAATTGACAAGTAGCCTATAATGTCAAGTCAAGGTAATTAGGCTTTGTATTCATCATTACCTGTCTGAATTATAGTAGGCCTACACGTCAAATGTTTTGTTTTAAAGAAAGGGAGAAGGCCAGATATATTACGGGATCAGGTGAATTTTGTAAATATATTTTATAGTTACTTGAGATCTATGGTGTCTGTATGTGTCTTCTTTCTTTTATTAAACAGTAAATGCATTAGAGTACTACTGATTCTTTTCAAATTACATGGAGCACAAACAAATGAAACTTTGTTATTATGCATTATTTAATTAACAAGTAATTCTAGCTAACTAGTATACAGTAGAAATGTACACTACAATTATGATAATGATGATTATTGTGTCTATTGCAATTTCAAATGTAACTAACCAAACTTGGGCTGCATTATAAGCGGTTTTCTTTTTTGGGAGTTTATCATTTTGCTTTCGATAAAAAGGTGCCACTGTGGAATGATTACTGTTTAAAATGTCGGCCTGTGTCCTTATCAACTTGGGCAGTACATCAGGATTTTTACGGCTGGTTGTAGTTCATAGTATCATGCCGTAGATTAAAATCTTACAGGTTATCTTGAGGCTACCTTTATCATCTCGACAAAAGTGTCAAAATTTTCAAAGTACTAGATGGGTTTCCATACATAATTCAGGTCCGTTCATTAGATAATTTAATTAAAGCCTTTTCATTCAAACTCTTCATCAAACACAGTGATCCATACCGTTGTTTTCCCCCCATACTTTATATGGAAACCTATACGGTAGATTTAAAGTCGCTGCCATTTCACCCATTATGGTGGTGGGCTTTTGGGAGTTTTTATTCTCTGTGCTTTTAGGGTGGTAGTGCAGACCAGTAGTGATGAGAGTAGGCTATATACTATGGCTGTGTCCCAAATCGCATACTTCCATGCTCCGAGCACGCATAGCGAGCACGGCATACATGTGAGTCCATAGCGAAGTACGGTAGTGTGGAGCACGAAAGTATGTGATTTGGGACACAGCCTATGTTTCTATTTTCTTCTTGGATCAGCGAGCCTCTTTTTCATGACCATTTTAGGTCTAAAGGCAAATTCTCAGGATTGTTCTATGTTCAACAATCATGCAAATAAATATTAGCTAAGTCTCATTGGATTTGTGGTATTAGACTACAATACAATCATTCAGGAATGGGGTCATAAAAAGTCTAGACCACCAAAAAGTTAAACAGTCAAGTCTAGCTTGGGGGATATGCAAATATTAACATAGGACAAAAGTAAGCATGATTTTATAAATAGAAATGAAGAAAATGCATAATTATGGTAATATTATGTTTTTCCATGGCACAGACTATCAGACGAGGGTTGAATTTGAAATAACACCATTTCCTAAAAAATTGTTGGTCTAAAATTATGTGTACCTTCTTCAAAGCTACAAAGGATTACTGTCTGACTGTCACACAGATTAAGGTTATATGCATACCTGTTAACAGACAAGACAAATATCATTGTGGGCTCATCAGTTGTATTTTCGATTTATATCAAATTCCCTCAAAATTTATACAAAAAAGATTAAATTGAACATTGTGAATTGTGCAACCATTGACATCTCTGGATTTTACGTGTCATATTTTAACTTCCTGCAGGCCCATCTCTGTGAATTTTACATGTCATATTTTAACTTCCTGTAGGCCCATCTCTGTGGATTTTACGTGTCATATTTTAACTTCCTGTAGGCCCATCTCTGTGGATTTTACGTGTCATATTTTAACTTCCTGCAGGCCCATCTCTGGATTTTACGTGTCATATTTTAACTTCCTGCAGGCCTATCTCTGGATTTTACGTGTCATATTTTAACTTCCTGCAGGCCCATCTCTGGATTTTACGTGTCATATTTTAACTTCCTGCAGGCCTATCTCTGTGGATTTTACGTGTCATATTTTAACTTCCTGCAGGCCCATCTCTGGATTTTATGTGTCATATTTTAACTTCCTGTAGGCCCATCTCTGGATTTTATGTGTCATATTTTAACTTCCTGCAGGCCCATCTCTGGATTTTACGTGTCATATTTTAACTTCCTGTAGGCCCATCTCTGTGGATTCTACGTGTCATATTTTAACTTCCTGTAGGCCCATCTCTGGATTTTACGTGTCATATTTTAACTTCCTGTAGGCCCATCTCTGAGGGCTCATTCACAGGAATTCCACAGCACACCTCTCATTCAGGGCTAGCTGTCTGAAATGAATACCATGTAACATGATCACCTGTGGAACTAAATACTGGAGGGGTGGCTAGATCCTTTTCATTGAAAGGTCCCATGCAGGACCAAACCTGGCCTAATAAAAAATAAATATACAAAATAAAAAAATGCATACATACACATTGTACATATAATGCATAAAACAAATACACAATGCATTAATTAATGAATAAATAATATAAATAAAGATAATTGTTTTTTTTGGAGTGGAAACAGTGTTTTTTGCAAGTTCTTTTTTAAGGGGAAAGCACTGCTCAGTTTTAATGGGCTCTTATGCTAATCATACTGTAGATTAGATTTTTGATGCATTTAAAATATACGCCATAGCACTTATTGCACTGCTTACAGCTATGTACTCAGAGTAGACTGCATAGTAGATAAATTAGATTGTTGGTTCATGTCTCTGGCCTTTCATATTAATCACTAACAGTTAACATAAAACCATAATGAATATGACGCCTGTGTCATAACTTATTTACATTTAGATTACATGTTTACGTGTTGGTGGGGAAATGCATTTTTCTCGTCTTCCAGTGGAAAAGCACATAATGGATTTTGAAGTTGATGTAAGACAACTGCCTGGCCTGAGCTGTACTTTTAATAAAAATGATCATTCATTTTTTTAATTAGCCAAAATTATTTTTACCCTTGCTTAAGGCTAAGACTATTACAAATTTAAGAATGTGAAAAATTAAATTAATTAGAAGCCCGGTCAAATCAGTCAAGTCTAAGAAAGTCTGCCCCAAACCAGATCAGCAGGAAACATTTTCAGTATATAGAACAACAATTTGGACTGTTTTCTGAGCACATTCCCTCAGCACCACATCAACTAACAATGGAAGGGTGGGTGGGACTAAAATCTGACTAAATGCCTTGAGGTTATTTGGCCTATTGAGAAGAAAAATAAACAAGAGCTCGAGGTCACCTGAACCTATTCACCTTTAAAATGCAGCTGTGATTGTAGGTGTGATAGCTGCGGCTTCATGTTGAAACATACTTACATTTTTTATTTTTTATTTATTTTATTTATTTGTGGCAGAAGCAAAACCCAACATGAACAATTGTGGCAATTTCTAGTAACCGTTGAGTGTGCTATAAGTGTCACCTGTGAACTAGTAATGCAGTCTTGAGGTTTTCTATGGGTTCTAACAGAGATAGGAGAGCTTTAATGACATCAGGTCTCTGAGAATCATCACCACGGAAACGTGTTTGCAACATCGCTCTGAGTCGCTGCCCAATCAGGAGCCTGCAAGGTCTCTGCATGCATAGCGCTGTCTCAACGAACGGCGCCAACATTTTCATTCTGGAAGTTATGAAGACAGGGTCTTCTTGTTTGATGAAAAAACCCATCGCCGTGCACTACAGAAAGCGGTCTTTGAACCGAGCCTCACCAGTGAAAGTGTGTAGAATCCCCGTTGCCATTTTTTAAGAAAACACTTGCATTTGTGTTCTAGCACTGAGCACAGGCAAATTAGACTCGTTTTTAGCTGTGGAGTGAGATCATTCTGGCAGGAATTGTCTCTGGGTTCTAACAGCCCTTTAATCCTGACGGACCTTATTTTGCCTTGGTTCTGTGGGTGCAAATGGAAATGCGTCGTTTCAGTTGAAACGTTTAAAATCTGGATCGAAATCTGGCACGGCGAATGTAATTTGTTATTCGTGGCAGCGTGAAATTATATTTTTCTCAAACCAAATAATGGCATCTATCAATTCACTGCCATTATATAAAGGAAATTATAATTTGTCTTGCCTGAAACTGTGCTTCATGCGACAGTACACTCCAGTCAGTGCTGTTCTTCCATAGATAGGCTAGATCTTTGGTGCAAATGAAGCGTGGATGTGTGTCTGTCACTCACATGTTGGTGGATATGTTCAGTGTCTGTCACTCACATGTTGGTGGATATGTTCAGTGTCTGTCACTCACATGTTGGTGGATATGTTCAGTGTCTGTTACCCACATGTTGGTGGATATGTTCAGTGTCTGTCACCCACATGTTGGTGGATATGTTCAGTGTCTGTCACTCACATGTTGGTGGATATGTTCAGTGTCTGTCACTCACATGTTGGTGGATATGTTCAGTGTCTGTCACTCACATGTTGGTGGATATGTTCAGTGTCTGTCACTCACATGTTGGTGGATATGTTCAGTGTCTGTCACTCACATGTTGGTGGATATGTTCACACAGACAGGGATGCAGGGAGGCCATGAAATTACCTTTTTAACCCCCTGGCCAGAGTGGCTTGTGGATTCTCAAAATCAGCAGCCATTTTCAACATTTTACCAGCCACATTACCTTCTACAATATAACACAACCTGGTTGGTTACTGGCCAAAGTGGCTGCTAGAGTAGAAAATCTAACCAGCCCCAATCTAAAGTTTAGTATCATTTGGCTGGTGACGGGTGTTAATCTCACACCCTGGACGCAGGACGGTGTTTTCTCATCAAACCTCGCTCTGCGCCGCTTTGTCGAAAGGCTTTGATCTTCCCAATTAGCACCTCAGGTGGCTTCTGCTTTCTCGTTAGGATGTTTGCAAGTAATACACAAATAATTACATTTAAATGTAAAAGCTTAGGTTTGATTGTTAAGTCTCTGTTTGGCTAAAGCTGTACGTGGCTCTTTCTGTCTCTGGCTGTGATGTGAGACACTTTTAACCGGTTGCAACCTGTTTTTTCTTTACGTAGCCAAGGAGGATCCTACTCAAGCGAAATAACTGCTGAGGTGTAGACGGAGCGTCAGTAAGGTGATGTCATTGAGGTTTCTCTCTCTTTCTAAGGCCTACGAGGAAGTAATGTGGCCTCTCAATAGGAGGACATGCCCCCGTTCTAAAAATAAGGCCCGCGCAGTACCTTTAAAAGGTACAAGTATGCGAGCAAAGGCTATGCGCCTTATTAGGTTATGGGGTGTCATTTATCTCATCAGCATAGCTTGCAGGAGTCATTACGGATTTCTCAGCCCTGTCCGAGCACTTTTTGTGTGAAATTCTCATGGTCATCGCTTGTCCATGTCAATCGTCAGCATGACACAATAGCACGGCCATTAACCCTTAAGGTGTAAGATCACAAATATGTGATTAGAATGTGCTTGACTGAACATTCTAAGTCTGATGTAACAATCTATAAAGCAATATATTCTAGACTTAGAATTTTGAAAAACATTCCACAAAGGGTTAAGAGTAGCCTATTAAGTGAATGTGTGTGCCGCAGAGCGCTAGTGGACAGTTTTTCTTGGATCCTGGACGTGCTGACACGTCAGTGGTGGCACATTCCTGGAGCTCTTTGGTGATGGTGTCTGTGCAGAAGATCTAGGCTCTATGGTGTCAGCCTGTAGATTTAACTTTTTTTTTTTTTTTGCTTCAGCAAGTGATATGAGACATTTCTCAATGGTATTGATGTTAGATTTCTGTTGGACATCTCAATTCTCTTGTGTGAAAGAAATATTTCCATTTAAGCTAATGTAAAAAGGTATTCATTGTTTTGCAATGTTTAATTACAAGACAGTGATATATATTTGCACATTGAAGGTATGGAATTAGGGCTTATCACTTTTGCCAGACATAATTAGTTAAAACTTTCTGTCTTCAGATTTAACTCGGTTCATGCCCCTGGACAGTCAGATAACAGTGAACTGACTGATAACTCTGTGCTATGGTAGTAAGTCGGTGCAAAGCATTAAATAATTTGCACACTAAGAAACAAATTCTGACGATGATATTATTGGCCAGATTTTGAGCATCCCGATCATGCATGGAATTATCAATTGTGTTTGGCAAAAACCATTACTTATCAATAATGCATGGGAAATTATTATATAACAATTCCACAAACTAAGGAAGACAAAAAGGCCTGAGTAATTCCTTAGCAATTGAAGAATTGAAACAAGCCTGGTTTGCTAGCCACCTGTATGACTGCATAGTGATGGCCATGTGTGCAGACTCACCAGATACGGACCCGTTTGTTCAGTGGAATTAGTTGTTCTTATTTTGCTCTTTCAGTTCATACAGGCTACTGACACCTTGTGTCAGTACTGATCTTATTTTGCTCTTTCAGTTCATACAGGCTACTGACACCTTGTGTCAGTACTGATGTTCGAGCATGTGACCGCGGTACGGTTTTGAATATTTCATTAAAAGGGTATTGAACATTTTATTTAGCTTATTTAATGCCACTGAACTTCCAGAGCTGTCTCAGTCCGTTTGAGGCTCGTTAGACATGGAGTATGGATTTGTGTTTGTTCAATAACTGTATGAATTAGGGGGCTGTAAAGAGTAAGTAAATAAGTGTTGTTTCATTAGCACAGCTACCTGCTGACTTTAGTTTTTTGTCCAGATACCGTGAGTAGGTAGAAGCTCAGTGGAATTCAGTGACAGTAAAGGAATCTTCACTGGCTTTGGAAGATGTGTATGCAGTGACAGTTGAGTGATGATGAGAGTTGTGGTGCCCGTACAAGTCGGCAAACATACTTTTGTTTTAATTTTACGTTGAACCGATGTATCCAGTTAACTGACGGGGCTATTTGAAGAATGCTGGTCAAGCCGTCAGACCTGCGGTACTCTTCACTCCATCTGTCAGCCTGATGGTGCGCAGACGGATGCACTGTCTCCGTGAAACTCGGGAGCGACGCTGAATATGCAAACACTCATCCGTCCCATTGTGGGAGAGTTTCTGTCAGGGCGCAGATACGTGATGCTGCAGTCACTGAGTCCTCACCGCATCATCAAAGTGATTAACCCTTTGAGGTGTAAGTCAAGGTCACAAGCATGCGATCAGAATGTTCTTAACTGAACATTCTAATGGTGATGTAACAATCACTACTGGTAATCGAAAGCAAGGAGTTCTAGAACACTGATATAGAATTTTGGAATAAAAAAGAAACGTAAAAAATGCTCTCCGCTAATCCTATTCAGTTATAATTCATTGAATTATCAGGCTGACTGACTGAAGAAAATTAATTTTGACTTATCTATGTTCCCTTGATATAGCTTTTGCTTTTATAGATATGTGCTTTTCTGTGCCTTATAAAATATCTACATTGTGTGTAAAACTCTTTTTAAGATCCATTGTTATTCAGCACTGCTATAGGAAAGAAATGGGAATTACTACACACATATGCCACAATCCACAATGCAAGGGTTTTCCCTGAATGTGGATGATCGCTAGAATGTCCTAGCAGCTCTCCCGATAAACTAAATCCTGTAACAAATATGCTGTTGGCCAGGCCATCTGAATTTGTTTAAGTAGTTTATTTCTCATCTGTTGGAAGCCATAACTAATCAGGTAATGCTTGTTGTAAAAACATTTTTTAAATTGTTGTTATTTTGGCTGAACCCTGGTTGGCACTGCGATCACATGCTGGTCTTTCACAGAGGATATTTTGCACTTTCCACCCTCAAGTCGACAATCTGAGAGTCCTCATCACAGGACTCAGTATGAGGAGTATGAGGAGAATAAACGTGTAAAAATAAACCAAGACAACAAGCTTCTCTCTCTCTCTCTCTCTCTCTCTCTCTCTCTCTCTCTCTCTTCCTCTCCCTCTCTCTCTCTCTTCCCCTCCCCCTCTCCCTCTCTCTCTCCCCCTCTCTCTCTCTCCCTCTCCCTCCCTCCCTCCCACATACAGGTGAACAGAAGCTCTTGTTCCCTGTGTTTGTTTCTGAGGTTTACCCTTTGCTCCAGGCCACTCATTCTGATAAGTAATTGGCCAAAGTGAGTGGTCAGTTCATTTGTCATCGTTCGCTGGCCACATGAGGTCAGGGTAGCTTTTTTCCCGCCCAAAGCTCAACTGTGGCTGTCCGGCTGACGGATGAGCGCTGTCAACAGCATTAAGCTTCAGCAGTAAAAATAGCAGCTGCATAATGCGGTACAGCCCTTAGCCTTCTCTCTTTTCCGCGTGGCGGCACGTTAAAACGAGCATAGTTTCGATTGTGCCATTTGAAGACAAGGACTCTGGTTCCCGGCCCAAGGAGGAGATCGTGTGCCATGTACAGATGTTAAAAGTTCTCTCTCCCACAGTGAAATTGTCAGAACTGTTTTTTTGTTTTTGTTTTTGTTTTTTTTCAAAAGCACCATCAGGGTTTTTTTTAATGCCATTTATCTTACGAGACACATGCCTCGCGCGGCTACATAGCAGGGATGTTTGTGCAAAAGGTGGTCCTGTGTACATTCGCGTGTTGTCACTTTTCCCCAGAGCCGCCGAGTAACTTTCCAGCCCCTAGCAGTACGAGCGCGCGTCTGAAAATAGCTCAAAACCACAGTAGCTCTCCAGCAGGAGCCGACGTTTTCTCTCTTCTGCTGCCTTTTGCCTCCAGGAACGGCGATCAGACTCGGATACAAACCCTGAAAGGTACTCCAATTCCTCCGGGAGAAGGAAGACGAGATTGAGGCGCAGACTACAGATGCTTGCTTCCTCAAACACGCAGCTCCATTCACACCTTCCGCTTGGTAAGTTCTTCTTCCCCCGTCTCCCTTTTGTATCATTGAAGCTTTCATGTTTTGCAGAATGACAGTCTTTCCTTTTACATTATGGAGCTCGTAGTTTCGCAGCGTCAGTAGTTGACGCTTGTAACTTTTTTGGTAATTATTTAGGATGGAGTATATATTGTTTCATCAGGTATATTTTTTATTATTTTATAATACTTTTATAATACTTTTCAACTGTTTTGGACCAGCTACAACAATTGTGATTAGTCTCGTTGGATTTGTGTTCACAGGAAATGCTTAATTGTTTAATTGCACGTTATTGGTAGAAGTATTGAATTAATATTAGTGTAAGTACCTAGAACATTAACATATAAGAACCTTATCAGTGTGAATAATGTTTTCACTGCAGCTTTAGAAAGTCAGTGGTCTCAGTGTGAATATGCCAAGCTCCAACCTAATGTAAAAACTTATTAACTGAAAGACAAACACTGACACTCACTGGCACATACCCACATGTCAGCATTTACAATTCAAATACAGAACCATTTCAGTATGTATGCTCTCTCTCTCTCTCTCTCTCTCTCTCTCTCTCTCTCTCTCTCTCTCTCTCTCTCTCTCTCTCTCTCTCTCTCTCTCTCTCACTCACTCACTCACTCACTCTGCCTCTGTCTCTCTGACACACACACACACACCCACACCTCTAACTCTCTCCCACTCTCTCTTTCTCTCTCTCTCTCTCTCTCTCTCTCACACACACACACACACACACCTCTCGCTCTTTCTCTCTTTCTCACACACACACACACACACACACACACACATACACACACACCTCTATCTCTCTCTCTATCTGACACACACACATTCACAAGATTAATGTGACGAATGTGGAATTTGCGCCGATGAGCCTCACTAAACATTACGATGACTATGAAAAACCGAGCTGTAAAACATTGTGGTGGGGGGTGGGGGGCCGGGGGGGTGCTTATGGGGCAATGGGTGACTTGTGTCTAAATGGAGGCCATTCGGCTGGCTATTCAAGAGCTCCCTTGCCTGCCACTGGCTGACTGACAGGGACCTGAACTTGGCTAGAGCAGAAAACAATAGGCCATGCAGGGAGGGACAGTCACGTTCCACTGGGTCAGGATTCTGTCCCTTTCAATGGGAACAAAACAAGGTCAAAGTGGTTTCTGCTTAGCCAATCAAATGCACTTGTTTCTACAACGCTGCATGGTTTTTGCTGCAGTGACGTCAAGTAAAAACCACAGGCTGTGTAACTAACTGTTAAGGGTTTGGCGCGTTGTTTCTTAAAATACACGCGACTGCTTGATTTCGGTCAATACTTTGTAATATTTATTTTATTCGCTTGTACGGTGTTTAGTCTTCACGAGATATCATAACCAGAGCAATGCACCATGCACATAAAGCAATATGCAGGCCATATTTGTTGTTTGTCATATCATAGTTTAAACATACTGCAAATGGGGGCGTAAAAAAGAACTAATTAAACACTGGATGAACGCAGCTATTTGCACGCGCCGTACTAAACATCACTATTTTCCATTCCTTCTTCCGGAGATTTAATGGAGTGTATCTGTACATGTTGTATGTACACCATTTACTGCACTGCAATTAGGGAATCAGGGAAATCCCCGCCCCTTCACCGTGACCTTATGACCTGCTTCTGTGCAGTACCTCTCTGTGTCAACCTTCTCATCCCCAACACCTCCTCCAGTAGGACACTCCCCTTATCCCCAAGAGCTGTTGTTGTGGTTTATTAAACACGTACGACAGTACAACAACTACTGATGCAATTTAGTCATTATTATGTAAATAAATTTTTTTTTAAAAGCATTTTAAAAAGACATTAACATCTCAAGAAAGCCTGTAAAATTAATATTTATTATTTTACCATAATGAATTTCATTGTAGGCTAAATGCGGTTTAGTAGAACAATGTTGTTTCTCGCTTTTTGTGGTTATACGTTACAACATGTTCTTATGCTGAAGACGAGAAAAATGTAAGCCTTTGACATGAATGTTAAGCATGTTCTTCCTGGACTCCTGTATTTAAGCCTTCTGGGGTTATGTCACTGCAGACATTCATTAAAACTGAATAGTGAAGCCACTCCCACTTTAGGACCATTCTCTACATATTTGAACAACTGAAAGTTTCATGCAGGGCCCTTTTAGTTAAGTGTTCACCAGCTATCATTGAGAGTGATTGGCTAATCCAAGCATGTGACACATTTTAGAAGGTGTATTACAACCTGAGAATGCCAACAACAACAACAACCACATAAGGAAATTGACTCGGTGTTTCTATACCTTTTCGTGATTTATTTATTGAACGCTGGCCATACAGAATTAAGATACATTTTAGGGAACAGCAGTACTTGAAATGAAGTCACATTAGTAAATTAGTTCATATATAGCATACATGTATAGTGCCCAGTACTTATGATTCCTGAAATAACTTCACTTTAAAAGCTGTGAAAGCTCTGGTCAATGTTAACGCTCATATTTATTTAATATAACTATAGTGCTGAGGGAGAACACACACTGTTATATTACAGTTACATTACGGATGTTCATTTAAGTCTCTGATAGACTAAAGCAGGGGTGTCCAAACTTTTTTCACTGAGGGCCAGATGGAGAAAAATTATGACTACCACGGGCCACAGGCTATTATATATATATATATATATATATATATAGGCTATGTGTGCGTGTGTGTGTAAAATAAATACAAGTGCGCTCAGACATGTGGCATACAGTTGCCAACATCACTTAGATTTCTATTTAAATTAGGTGAATAGTATTATAGCCTATTAAAAGGCGAGCATGAAGAGATTTTAAGAATTTCACTCACCAGTGACACTTCTAATGAGAACAGTGTTGTTGTGCCTTGGACTGAAGAATCGCTGTGATGTCGGGCGTGAGGTTTGTAGATGTGATTCGCAGGACATCGCAAAGGTGACTGTCTGTTATCTTTGATCGCAAACGGCTCTTGTTTAGCGTCATCAGGGAAAATGTTTGCTCACATATGTGAGAGTATATCAGAGTGGTAGATCACGTCCCCATATTCTGTATCCATTTCAGACAGGAATGCCGAATCTGTTGTTTCGGTACTCTCGTCACACGCAATTGAATAGAAAAGAAACAACGGAGCTTTGTCTGATATTTGCGCCTTGATGTTAGCTGATAAATCCTCGATTTGCCGGCCCACTGTGTTTCTCGCAACACTAACATTGCAGAAGTCGTTTCTTTTCTGGGCATACAATCTCCACAATTTTTGTGACGCACACTTTTAATAAAATCACCCTCTAAAAAGGGCTTTCCATACTTCGCTATTAGCTTAGCCACCTCGTAGCTAGCCCTGGTGGCATTCTGCTGCGTTTGATTAGCACAAAAAAACGGTGTTTGTTGCAATGATAGGCTTGCCGCCAACTGCTTTGATTTCCCTTCTCTGGCTGCTCCAGTATATGCCTTAAAAGACGCATCATGTTTCGTTTCATAATGTCTCTTAACATTAAATTATTTTCATCACCGCTACTGATTCCTGGCAAATTAAACAGACACACTTGCCTCTGTACTCTGAAAAAGTATTAATTTTGCCATCGTAGCTGTAATTTCCTACATTCACTATCCACCTTTCGATTCTTTGCAGTCGCCATGTTGATAAGAACACGATTTGTAGGCTACAGGAACGTTGGCTAGCTAATGCATAAGATATTTTTTTGTTTGGGGGGGGGGGGGGCGCAAACTGCTGATCTGTTTGTAGAGTTGGGCTTTTACTATGCTGCCCCCTAGTGTTAAAAAAAACAGCCTTTTTTTTTTTCCTCATTTGTAGCAGCGGGCCAGATTTAATAATTCTTCTGAAATGTTTCGAGGGCCGCTTTAAAACGCTTCAAGGGCCGCAATTGGCCCGCGGGCCGTAGTTTGGACACCCCTGGACTAAAGAGTCCGCTCACGTTGTTTCTGAAGCCTAAATTGTCAGTTTTGGGGAAAAAAGAAAACCCTGTTGACTACAGACTCCCCTGGACTAGAGATTGTGATTGAGTGAGATCATGAAGATCAGGTGGAGAGGTCATCTCTCTTCTACTTATATTATCTTTCCTCTGGAGTACCCCAAGGCTCTACTGGGGTCACTCTGGAACTAGGCTTAACTGGTGGAAACAGACATGCTTATAATGTAAATGGCCACAGTTGAGTCTTTTTTTTGGTAGCTGATGTTATGGTTTGGGATGCTTTGCTCATAGAACCAGTTGTAGTTTGTAAGCGATTCAGAAAAACTGTATTAATAATCCAATAGCCACAAACCTAGTGGTGCCCCAATACCAGGCATTGTGAAGTAGGCAGGTTGTCAGAAATTCTATTGCACACAAAAACTCATCAAAAAAACGGATGAAGAGCCTATCAGAAAAACATGCAGTAAAACTGAAATCATATTTAAAAACTCCAGGAAGTGAACCGACCCTTGTAAGTTCAGTGTTTAATTCGAGCTTGGCTGACTGCACTCCTGACATGTAGTTATGTAATTATGGTAACACCACTTAACACTGATACAGCTGATTATCCTCATGCATTTAACTACTGTAATTAAGATCCAGCATACACTGAGTATTTGTGATGAATGTTATTGGAGAAAAGCAGCGCTCTTGCTGTAAATATTGCAAGGATAGAAAAAGGTCAATTTAAGAGCAGAAAAAGGGCTGCCTGTCACACACTGCAACAGATGAAATACCGAGGTCTAGCCCTAGGAGAGAAAAGATATGATTGAATACAGAACTTTATTGCCTAACACACCTTACTGAAAGGGCATACTATATGTTACATGCTGCTCTTGAGACAAAGCGCTGATCAATGCTAGGCTTGCTGTTGTCGAATGAGAGGCTACTTCTCTCAGGCAGCTTTGGTCTGAATGAGTTCATTTGGCAATGGAACAGACCGCCGTCACCTGCTTTTTAAATTTTAAAATTGTTACCTTATTTTCACTGCAAAAAAACAAATCTTAACAAGCATTTTAATCTCACATTTAGACTTTAGAATCTTATTTCTGCTAAATAAAACAAACTATCTGCCAGTGAGGTGAGATATATTTACTCGTTTCAAGATTTGCCAGCAGCGGGGTAAGATAATTTCACTTGTCAAGTAAAAAGTTAAACAACTTAAAACAACTTAAAACAAGCTAATATTTTCCACTTTTGAGGAAAATAAATATGATTTTAAGTCTCATTACAAGACGAAAACACTTGTTAAGACAGACATTTTTCACAGTGTTCAAAAGACTGCAGTGACTATGTTCTTTTATACACAATCTGCAGAGCATGTTTTCTTTAGATTATCCTTAAATGATTATTAAAGAACGAAGACACAGCTTCTTTTGTAAAGAAGGAAAATTTTACATTGTAATCATAATGCATACATTTGTGAAGTTCTGGAAGAGTGATAATGACTAAACAGGTGTGCTATCTTAATAATTAATCATTTCCTGCTAAGAGTAGCCTCCTTAACATTAGTCACTAAACTGTAATACTTTTTGACAGCAGGGTTGAAACACTGGTTTCCTGTGATCAGACACAGATGAACAGAATTCATATTTGAAGAAGTCTTCCCTGTATTGAGACATTATTCAAAAATAAACTTCTAAAGTTTTAAGGCCATTATCTTTACTTCAGTTTTGTTTGAATAAGATGAAGAAAAATAAATATCGCTTATTAAAGACAACAGTCAACGTTTTTAAAAACGTGTTTTGAACCGGTGGCTTTCGTAGTCATTCAGGCAGGGCCTCGCACGGACCTTTTCAAAATCAGTTGGTGGAATTACCGAAAGGGTTACTGAAAAGCAGAGTTCCATTAATTTCAAAAAGTGAAAGAAGTATAGCAGTCTTTATTTGCGAGCTCTTACGGGAGGCGGTCTGTGTAGGCTGACAGCACAGAAAAAGCCTGGTTGACTCTGGTATTTTTAGTTCATTCGAATGAGTGTCTGAACAGCACTTCCAGGCGCTTCAGCTTAACCCTTATAATCATTTGGCCATATCATGTGACCAGTAACTGAGAATGTGTAATGTGTAACAATAGTTATGTTGCATGACGTAGGTAGTTGCATTCCTGGTAGTTCTTATTTGAAATAATAATTATTTTTTGCATTCTATTTATCATAATTTAATCCCATTTATTTTCTGTGAATATGGAATTAGTGGAAGACACTAATCACAGTGTTCAGTATGATTAGAAGTTGAATGAGTCCTGTGGCGTAGTATCTGGTGGACGGATTGTATTATGTGCTGACGTTAAAGAGACATAATTCTCAGCTTAATAGTGCATTGGTCACCAGGGTCAAACAGCCAATTATCAGATAGCTCCCCTACCCAGGAGGCCGGTCCCACTGCGTGCCCGGCCCCTTCCAATGGCACAAATGTCAGTCCATTTAAATATTTGTCGGATTATTTCGCGAGGAAAATTCCAGCTCTATGGCTGCTAAGTGGAAGCCGTTGTATCTGCTTCCCTGCGGGGAGGCCCAGGCGTATAGAATTCGACACCCTCCCAATGTCCATAGAATGCGCCTCTCATGTACCGTCCCGCAGCTGGGACGCCCCTCTCCAGTGGCTCTCACACTGTCCCGTTATGTCCCGTATTCCTCAGCCACGTCGTGCTCGCTCTCTGCATCTATAGGCTGTACACACCCAGCGAGGAAAAGCCAGAACCTGGGCATCTAGAGGAGTGGAAATGTAAAGGATGTGAGAAACGTGTCAATGTAGCCCTAATTTAGCTCAGATTTTACCTGGATGTAGTCTGGCTACATCCTAGCCGGTTAAAAAACTAGAACTTTTCAACCAAATTTAGCCGATTTTGCACCTGAACGCGAGACAGCGTTTCACTGACTTTTCAATGTAAAAATGTTCCCTGGGTATGAAGCCTATATGTACGAATAAATGTCATTTTCTTAAATGTATTGTCGCCCCATTTTGTTAAAGTGAGTTGTACTTTGTATGACATACCTGATTGTCTGAGTAACTGAATGGAACGCTCATTCATTGTGTCAGCCTATAAAAATAAAATAACCAGTGATAACAATGCTGAGGAAATCTCCATATTCAGTGCACCCTCACAAGGGTTGTTATGGCACAATATAGGCTTCACACAAGGTTATAAAGCTATATGGAATTAGCTAATCTGTTTAGCAGTCTTTGAAACCTGACTGTGACATACAGTAACGTTCCTGGGGTGAGTGATGTTTAAGGTTGCGCTCGTAGCCTCGCGCGCTGGTCCCATCTCGGCGAGTTTGACACCTTCGGACTTGATTTATGCACGGCTTCATTTTTTATTATTTATTTCCTGTGGAATGAGGATGACTTCCGTGCCATTAGAATTCCAGCCATGCCCGTCCACGCACGTACATTATCAAGACAAAGAGGATTGGTTACAATGTGCTTATAACTTCCATAAATCATCCGAGACGTTTTCACCTTTGTGAATACTGACTTATTTGGAAACACAAAGCAAGCCTGTCAGGAAATCTTAAGCTTTTCCTTACAGGGTTCTTTCCTTTATATAGAAAACCCCAGCTGTTCTGACCGGTGGAAAAGCTTCAATGTTGTGCCTGGATCTATAGTTCCATTAACCCTATGAACACTGTGGTAAACTCCCATAACTAATTTTTTACGTTTTCTTCCCTTGCTTTGCGGTAAATTACAGTATGCAGCGTTAAGGCATTGAGCGCAGCAAACCCGGCCAGTAAAATAATTCCATAAGAATGCCTATTGGACTGAGCCCAAATGGCGGCCCTTCAAATTTGGGAAGGAGAAGTTCAAATTCAAGGCAATCCTCTAGGGAAGCTTCTGGACCCAACCATGGCTTTTTAAGGAATGTGTTCCTGCTGCTCGCACATAACTTATGGCCCCACATTGTTGGAAATGAACACTAATAATATTTTGTCTGGAAATTACAGATGGTGAGATGAATCAAAATTTTCTCAATACTTAAAAAAAATGTTTTATTATTTTTTATATGCTTTTTTTCTACTGAAACTAAAATGGAGGTATGCACCAACATGCACAGCACAGTGGCGCAGTGGTTAGCACTGTCGCCTCACAGCAAGAAGGTACCAAGTTCGAGTTCCAAATTGCCTGTAGGTATGAGTGTGTGGGTGAATGCCCTGCGATGGATTGGCGACTTGTCCAGGGGGTATTCCTGCCTCTCGCCCAATGCATGCTGGGAAAGGCTCCAGCCCTCCCGCAGCCCTGACCCGGGCTGCATTCGAATGCAATCCACACGCTCCCTTCCCTTGCTCACTTCCCTCGAGTGAGCTATCTTGTGACGCAATTTGCTACGTGCAGCAAGCAAACTTAAAAGGTGCTCTGCAAGGGAGGATTGATGAGAAAGAAACAAAAATGGAACCGAACCGCCCTCGCAACATTTCAGAAGTGCAACACCATAGAGTTGAAATGTGACCGCCACATAGTTCTGTGGTGACCGCCCACTTTTTCCATGTGGAGCATTGCATTGTGGGATTCCCTTCTTGCTGGAAGTTTGCATTTTATACCCTTGGTGGAAGGGAGGATAAACGAGGGAGCGAGGGAATATAATTACTTCCTCCCCTTTTTTAAATTGGATCCGAATTACACCTGGTGTGGCTGCCATATTTCATCGTGGCATTTTGGGGATTCCCCCCTTGAAGCAAGGGAAGGGAACGACAGGAAGAAAGGATACATTTCGGATCCGAACGCAGCACAGGAATAAGCGGGTTAGATAATGGATGGATGCACCAACATTAGTATTACTATGCGTATACAATCAATGTGGGGAAAACAATGTGTTAGAAGTACAGTGTGGCACTGGTCCTCATTTGATTATCAGGTTATCAGTATTGATTTAGCTAGATTGCAGGCTCTTCATGAATGCCTTGGGTACTCTGTATACCAGGTGTCTGTCTGGGAGAAGCACTCCTACAGCCACAAGGTTGAGCCACAGGTCTATTGGGAATAATTTCCTGGCTTTGTACATTTTTGTTTGCGTATGGATTAATACCAGCCAGTGTAAACTCAAGGAGAAGGAAGCAAATCATGGGCATATTCCGTTGCTATTTCACTAGACTAAGCTACTTGTGCCTGTATTTCTGCTAAGTCTACTGTTGAATTAGCACATTCGTGTTCAGAAGGCTTTGTGGTTGTTAAACATTTTATGCAATGTGGAGATCGCTAAGCTCTTGTAAGTGTGAAGACTTGAGTTACAATTTACAAGTAAGCAACCCCTAATCACTTGGAAAACAGACTTTTCATAAAATTCAAAATCACCGTTTTGCATATTAATTGGAATCAGGGAATGCTGGAACATATTATAGTATACATAAGAATGAAAATATACATTTAAATATGAAGGAATAAATAGATAAGAGCATATCTTATGAAATGCAAATTCAATATCCACACACCGTTGCAGAGCTAGGCGTGATGTTGCGGTTGGTGGACGTAAGTGAGTGAAATGGAATCTTCCACACACCGTTGCAGAGCTAGGCGTGATGTTGCGGTTGGTGGACGTAAGCGAGTGAAATGGAATCTTCCACACACCGTTGCAGAGCTAGGCGTGATGTTGCGGTTGGTGGACGTAAGTGAGTGAAATGGAATCTTTGTGAGGCTGTGAATGAGTTGGTCACAGCTTTCCCTGGGAATGCACTGTTCCTTTAAGTTAAGCTGCTTGACCTCGGATCTGGAATGTCGGAGATGGATCCCCTAACCAGCAGACAGACAGACAGACAGACAGATAGACAGACGTGACATGTCAGTAACACCCAGGGATGGTGCTAGAAAGAGTTGGCGCAAGGCCCCACCATTTCGGTACTAGCGGGCGTCATCCCTTCGCTCCCTCATCAGTTCACATGACAGATATGAAAGCGTTCACCCTCTCACTCCTGCGGCAGTCGGTGGGAATGATGGATTCACTCCCTCGCTCCGAGTTATCTCCGGGTGACGTTCGGAAACGTGACCCCAGATAACAGATCTGCACTTTTCTATCGAGCATGTGCAGTCTGTTACTACGGTTACTTATTACAGGGGTTAAATAATTTAATCTCGCGTGCATTCATTCACTGTAGCAAATTCTTGAAGTCAAGGCCTAGCCAAGCCTAGCTGTTATTGTATTATTTAGAAATTCAGCACTAGAGTGGGACTTAGTCACTAGTTCATTCAGACCTTGCAGAATGGGTTGCTTAGCTGTTTTGCATATTCTTTAACTTAAGGAGCCTATCTGTTATTATATTATTTAGAAATTCAGATTGTATTATTTAGAAATTCAGCATGAGTTTAGGATTTAGTCACTAATTTATTTATGTCTTGCTTAGTTTTTATGTAGCGCTGTGAGTTCTAGGGAAGCTTTTTAAGATTGTGGGCGGCACTTTGAAAAATGCTCTGCTGTGCCTCAGTGGTGCTTGGCCTTCCCTGTTTAGGGTTTCAGTGGTTGAATGCCACGCTGTAATTCTCCGTTACTACAAGGCTTTAATCGTGCTGTGTTTGTGAAGCGGGGGCTAAAACGGCTCTGGAGGATCTGTTTTCGGCTAATGTGCTTCGTCAGAGAATCCCAACTTCCATTAAGCAGAAACTTGAATTTTGACTTCATCTATAAGTTTTCTTGTGTAGACTATTCAAAATGTGCAGCTAGTTGTGTAAAGGGGCATGGTATGATATTGACCAATCAGAATGTGTGAGGGGAAAGAGTGAAAAAAGCTTAACACCATACACAAGGTTTTTGATAATGTTCACACAAGATAATGTCAAAATTGCATCAACTATTCACCCCGGAGCTCTATAGCTAAGACCGACTTTGTTTGATGTGTGGTACCCCACTGAGCTTTGGGTGAATATATATTAAAAGGTTATTTGTCTTATTAGACATGCATTTGGTTACATCACACGAATGAGTAATCTGGGAACGTGGGTAATTTACTCAGGAACAAGGAAGAGATTCAGTTAATGCATCAATATGATGAAGTTAGTTTTCAGAGCCGGACAAATTCGCCCTAGATGCTATTGATTTTTTTTGAAGGTCTGCTTCAGGAACCGTTGAAGGTGAAAGATACCTACTATGCAGCCACAGCTTTAGTTTTTCAATTAAAAGTGAAGGACAAAGCCGGGTATTTGAATGGCCCGATTAAAACGAAAATCAATGTTAAAATTTTACAGCTAACTCACTGCCTACACAGTACCACAATAAATGTCCAATAAACACTGTTCACGCTGAAAAATGGATTTCAGAGCATCGTTTTGTTACAGTTAACTACATTATATGGCACTGACGCTATTGAAGCCATGAAGTAGAAGTCACTGTAACCTAACTAATGAAGCACACTAACCTTTGATAAATCATGATCATGGCATCTATATTGTTAACCATTTATAAACATTCCCCAAACACTACATTTCAGGGCTGAGCAGAGAGCAGGATGCCGAGACTCACTCAGCAAATGATTTTGGTTTAATAACAAAATAGCCCCCCAAAAAAAGTGCTCTTTATCCATTAGGAATGTTCTTTATTTTTTTTAGGAGAAGTGAACGGAAGCAGAACAACAAAGCTTCTCAGATCTTTGCTCAGTCTGATAGCGATCCCAAAGCGCCGTGCGTAGCAGTGCTCCCCGTGCCCGCATTCTTCCCACAAAAATGTGCCCGTATAAATAGCCTGGCTTCAATTCAGTTATTCGGGATTTCTGCCTTTTTTGGAATGTCTGGAGATGCACGGCTAAGAGGAACTTGTTTTGGTTCTCATATCCTCTTAAGATAAGCTGGTTTATTACATGGTTATGGAAAGCTGTAGCTTCTCAGTCAGAGCTTGCCACTGTATTCCAAGGTGAATTCAGTGACCTGTTTGAGACTACAAGTGTCTATTCCTTTCATATTTTATATCCATGTAGTGCGTATGCTTATTACATTCAAACTTTTGACAGCAACAGACATCATCCAGAAAAGCAAGGGAACCTGAACTCTAAAATAGCAGGTATGTAGATTTTTGAAGAAAACATTGGGGTTAGTCATTCACCGTCTCAAGTTGTTTTTTTAGGAAAAGACAGTCATGTTTTATGATAAAAGTATGTGTTCAACTAATGCTGAATATATAGTTTTACCATATTTATCAGGGTGCTAATTGGTTGACACAGCTTCATTAGCAATATAACTATGTTGTTTTACTAAACCATTGTGCTTTGCAGCAGTCATTTACTTATTTCAGTTCACTAAAGGAATGGCCTTTTGGATATAGTGAATAAAGAGTACTGCCACAGCAGAGATTGCACCTTATCATAGCGTATTTCAGCGCAACACAGAAGATTTACAATGAGTTATGGTGTGGTTTTATGTAGTCGGTCTTCTTCTAGCTGTGCCAACAATTTGCAGTGCAAGTAACCTAGGACAAATCTGTCTGCCTAAAGGAGAATCCAGGGAGTCCTTATCTCAAACCCCCGTGGTACGGATCCAACTGCTTTCCAAGCTCTGCGCTCTAACAATGTTAGGGCTGCATGTGAAGCCATCGTGGGTAGCAGAACCTTGCAGTCTGTGTTCGTGTGTTTTTGCCAAACGGGACTAATAAATAATACTTACTGAAAACATATTATTGACAAGTTGATAATTCTGTAGAGAGACTTGAGTGTTCCTGCCACATTGTACAACTTGTACAACTAATAATGTACCTGTGTATAGGCCTGGATGTGTCTTTGATTCTCAATCAAAATAAGTGTTGCTTTTACTCCAGGGAAATGTATTTTATTCATTAATGTTGGTGATCAGTGAACTCGACAAACTGTGTTTGTGAAGTGAAAACGGTTGTATTTAATTGTGGGTTAAGGACGTGTGTTGACAGAATCCAGGCTGTAGTAGAGTTGTCTGAGATTCACCTTTTGCGACCCATCAATATTGATGGAATTTGATTTACAATCGACCAAATGGTGTATGTATGAAATGTGTCCAACTTTGTTGGCCCTTCTGTGTATTTTGGAATGCTGCATTATCTGCCATTTTGTTTTTGGAATTTTTATTTCGGGAACAGCTTAGGATAAGCCTTAGCTACATTCCGCTACATGTATTGCCCAGAACTGTACTTGGCGGAAGGCCCTTCCGGCACAAATCGGCTTCTTCAGGAATGTTGTATAATCCGTGCTATAGCGGTTATAGCTCATTGTTCAACGGGAACGTTGTTATACTGCACTACAGGGAGCTTTCAGTTTCCCTCTTGATCAGTTTGTGGACACATCTTTTTGTGTTGCTGGGATGATATATCTGTAGTTTGAAAAGTAAATGCACTATTAAACATTCAATGTCTAGATAGAATGGAGGCAAATTTACCTTTTATTACTGTATTAAACATCACAAGTGCAGTGTGGTGGCATGGTTTGGGATTTGGGCTTGTAACCTAGTTCTGTTAGGGAACTTGGCTTGTAGCCTTATGGTTGCAGGTTCGATTCCCAGGTAGGAGACTGCCATTGTACTATTGAGCAAGGTACTTAACCTGAATTTCTTCAGTAAAAATGTCCAGCTGTATAAATGGGTTTACTATGTAAAAATGAGAAAGTTGTGCAGGTCGCTCTGCTAAATGCCTGTAATGTAATGTAATGTAAATGTGTCACTTGGTCTGATTTCCATAGCAAGCCTCATATGTATCTCCAGTGGTTGTGTTGTGAGTAGGGCTGGGTATTGTTTGAAATTTTTTGATACCGGTCCCGATACCGATACCTGGTGTTCGATACCGATGCCAAATCGATATTGTTTTCAATACATTTCACTGCTTAGTGTAAACACATTTTTCACCAATATCCCCCAAAAAATTTCTCATTTAACAAAATAATTAAAAACTTCTCAAATGCTTCAGTGTTTAATGTTGTCAACTCAAACAGCTGCATAAAATACAGTATAAAATGAAGAAAATTATAATTTAAATCAAGAAAAATTTGATCCAAGAATAAAAACAAAAAAGAGTCCCCCTGGTGGGGCTAAAAATTTGGTACTTAACAGAGATCATTTTAGAAATTTTTGCCAAAAAGTACAGAAAATTTGCACCGAATACTTTTTTGATACTCGGACCGTTTTCGATACTTGGTGCTACCGACATGATTCGGTTGGTGCTCAAAAAGTATTGAGGTTCGATATCCAGCCCAAGTTGGGAGCCTCCTCTCCTCCGTGGAGGCCACCAATCTTTTCACAGGAAAGGATATCTATGGTGATCGACAGAAACTGTCCATCAAGGGCATCTGTGTGCCTCCTGAAGTTGACTGTGTGGCAGAGAGCACTTACCACCATCTTGTTGGAAAGATTAGAGCTCCTTTTTCTCTGGAATTCCTGCAAAGATATAATTGTGGCTCCCCAAATCATCTCGCCGATGACTAAATTACAGTCATACCATAAACCACTAGAGCCAAAATGAATGGGTTTTATGCTGCGATAGGGTAACGTCTGCATAGTTTTAGGAAAATAGAAACCAGCCTCAAAGGAGTTGCCATCCTTTTCCTGCCTGGCACTTCTTTGTTTTTTGTTTATAGATGTATCCAGCTGTTATTTATTAATCATAATCTACAATTTTGTTATTTATTGATACCGGTTTTATAAAGAAATCAAGGAAGCAATTTTGGAGTAGTGGGTGATGTTAATATGGAGCTATATGCAATATAAGTTGTAAACACATGTTATTGGAATACAATAACAAATGTGAAACCCACAGAAATGTTTTCTTTCAAAACAATACGAAGTGCATGAGTTATGTCAATGTGGCTTTTGTGGGTAAAGTACTGAGTCAGTCATTTTATGTCTAAATGTGCGCGGTCAAAAGCTTCATTCAGCACCGAGAAAGGAAATGACTGTCCTCTATTTGTGCACTCATCCCATTAAGGCATTTGAATAATATCTTAGTAGTTTTAGAATAATATAAGGTTCCTGGGTAATTGAAACCTATTCCTCCAGGGGAATTAGCTCCGAGCCAATTGCATGGGTAATTTGCATATCACAATCCAGCCTTTCATTTGTGGGAAAGTGGGGAGAATGGAGCTTCACACAAGAGAAATTATGCACTGTGGGGAAGCACAATGTTCCTATTGTCCCGACACGGATGACACCTGCAGTCAATTATCCCAACACCGTAGGAAATGGAGCTTATAAAAAAAATGTAAAAGAGGAAGGCAATTTGTCAAACATCAGATTGTGTGTTTTCTGTTTTCTTTTTAAACTGTTGGCTTGCCCTAGCTGCCAGTGTTTTTATTTATTTATAATTTGTCTGTGAATATTGCAGTTCAGTTCAGGTCTTGTAAACATTAAGGCACTTAGCCAGTTCACATTTTGATTCCACCTACCAACATATTAATTTGATAGACTATTAATTGCATGCCCACAGTACTTGAGGTATGAGGTATGGTTAAGGTGTTACAGTAATGTGTTACAAATATAATGCCAGAGCCACTGGGTAACAGTAATTCCCAAAACTATACAGAAAATGAGGAGGCCAATTATGCCTTATTCTAAAGAAGGTCAGCGAATGAACTGATAGTTCACAGATTAAGCAGCAGCCCTAGTAAACTCAGTGAAAAAAAAAACTTTTTTGTTTCTGATAACAAGGTACTGTACAACAGTAGCTCTTTAGAATTTACTGAGTGACTGCAATGCTTCAATAAAGGTCATGATGGTATGTGATTGGGTTTGTTTAAAAGAATACTATACTTGGGTATTTGCCTGTGCAGTGCAGTAGCTGAACCTGGCGGAATGCGCACGTTTGTATTATCTCGGTTTCGTACTGCCTATTTTTCAAGCACTGAGGCTCTAAGTTTCTGTTTTTGTAAACTTTCTGGTAGTGTGAATTTTAATAGCTGACAATAAAGTTACAAATATTTCAGTTTCATCCCACGCTGCTGTTAGTGGGCCAAAGTAACCGGCCCCTTGGTAGGTTCCTCTTTTATAGTGTACTGGCGGAATGTTGGGGACACAGAGTTCCGGAACTGTGTCCAAGGTTCATTCTATGGTGGTCCAGGGTAGTGCGGACCTCACTCCTGCCAAGGGGAGTTTACACTGGGAAGTGTGAGAAGAGGTCAGCTCCAGTCTAGCTAATTCACTGCACTTAATCTGACCCGTCTATAAGTAAGGAACGTTGCATTTTAGCACATGAAATCCATTTATTATCTGGGTAGTTCAGGTTAAGTACCTTTCGCACAAGGATACAATGGCAGTGCCTCACCGGGGAATCAAACCTATAACCTTGGAGTTATAAGCCCAGTTCCCTAACCATTATACTGCACTGCCACCCCCAAACGAGCAAGGGAGGGTTAGCAGGTGCACAGTAAAATGTCCAGTGTTACTGCAACTCTAACAGAGTACATATGAGTCCAATTGCGACCATATGTGCTCTATAAGAGTTGATTTAACACTGAGTATTTTACTCCGTGTGGACACAAGGCAGACAGAGAAACACCGACACTAAAGGAATATATATGTACAATGAGGCTAAATTGTATATGGAAACAATCTACTTGTATTTTGGATCATTTCGCCAGTTTAGACTTTGTCAAGACCTCTCAGACAATCATTACTTTTAAGATATTAATTCATTTGTTAATTTATCATATTTATTAATTCAGAGATTTATTGATTTGGCTTCCAACGTAGAATGTAAAGCACAAATGTTGAGAACAGCAGGTGAAGATAAAATAACATTTTGAATTATGTTAGTAAATATGGATGTATAAGAGCGTTCATGAATTGCATTTAAAAGAGTTGTTTGCTGTCTTTCAGCAATGTAGCAGTGCTGAAATAACTGTGTTTGTTTTATGTGGGAAATGCAATGCCTGATACTGAAATTCATTCCTAGGCGTGCAGAGCATATTAAATATTAAAAGGAGATGCTGTTCACTCAAAGGTATCCCACAAATTTCAGCTATGCCCCACTCGTGACACCCTATACTAGATCTTGTCAGGATGTTCTCATGTGTTTACGTACTATGGAGACTCCAAGTTAAGACACGGGAGTCGTGACCGACTGTGTTTATTTCAAGAACCAGCTTCAGAGAACGATTGCAGAGGGTTATCTTTGCTCTGTCCGCTTGCTGCTCTCCGTAGATTGGAAGATATTATCGAGCAGCTTGGCCAGCTGTTCATCAGCTGTTGATAACGAACACTTCGCAAACATACTGGTCACGTTTGAGAATAAATCGTCGTGGCTCTGTTCTGGGGGGAGATTTAGCACTGAGTCTGTCAGTGGCTATCCACGGCTAGCCTTAATGAATAACCGAACAGTCGATGGGATCTTAAATGGTTTGGATCGGAATGGGGCCCACCCTCATCTATAATCATCTTCAGAAATTTGGCCATTATGGTCTCGGGCGGAGAGAGAGAGTGGCCCACCGGGTTCTTGGGAGCCTGTCCAACCTTGGACATCCCTCTTCATCCAGTACAGCTGCTGTGTCGCCGTCCGTCTGCCTCTTGAAATATAATATTTTAATCTGTTCTTCATTTAATGCTGACAGGCTGTTACAAACCCCTGATTTACCCAAGCCCGTTTGTGTGAGGTAACGGATATGGCCTGTGTGTGTTTACTAGATTTACGAGCAGAGGCCTGTCGAGATTTATTTCCAGGCTGGTCCCAGACTCCCAATTTTATTGACACCCTGCAATATGCATCTCACTCTCTCCACCTGCGATTGACAGAATGTAGCAGATAAATCCCAGGAGCGCGAAGGCCCTGTGCAAACTGTCAATAGTGCAGCATTCACCTGAGCAAGAAACATAGCAAATATTAACTTAGCAATTGATACGTATCAAACTGGCACTGTTGCCACATCAGACACAACAGAATGATTCTAGAGTTGCCATTAGGCATTAGTTATAACAAAAGCATGCGGAATAAAGGGACGCTCGTAGCGTAGCTTTAGCTTTCTCCGGTATGTGCGGTGGTTACCATTGAAATTCAAATGAAGAGTGAAGAAGGCTGTATTGAATGAGGAGCATACACACTGTCGGGCGTACACACTGAGCCGGCGTTCGAAAGACTGGGGCTCATTAAAGAACAGAGACTGCATCGGGCGTACACACTGAGCCGGCGTTGGAAAGACTGGGGCTCATTAAAGAACAGAGACTGCAGTGATGTCCTTCAACAATTGTTCCTTTTCTTTATTTATTTATTTATTTTTCCCCTGTGAACAGATTTTTACGTTGTTTTTTTTTTCTTTTCTTGCAAATTTGTAATGGGCAGTCAAATCTGTACGTCCTTCGGATTGCCACAACCTGTGTGTGTATAATGGGGAGGGCACTCCTGCTGTTCACTCTGCTGTCTCCCAGCTGTACTCCACAGTAATTCCACACAGCTGCTGTTTATTTTGAAGAAATTATGCCAGTTTACTTGTCATGCTGTTTGTGTTCAATCTTACCTCACCTCTGGTTCATTTTCTTAGACCAGCTTTCAATGTTAAAAACCTATTCAATTATTGATTCACTCGCTCACTCGCTCACTCACTCACTCACTCACTCACTTACTCACACGCTCACTCACTCACTCACTCTTACTCACTCACTCTCACTCACTCAGTCCTACTCACTCACTCACTTACTTACTCACTCTCACTCACTCAGTCTTACTCACTCACTCACACGCTCGCTCACTTACTCACTCACTCAATCAGTCTTACTCACTCACTTACTCACACGCTCACTCACTCTTACTCACTCACTTACTCACTTACTCTTACTCACTCTCACTCACTCAGTCTACTCACTCACTCACTCGCTCACTCACTCACTCACTCACTCTCACTCACTCACTCAGTCTTACTCACTCACTCACTCACTCAGTCTTACTCACTCACTCACTTACTCACACGCTCGCTCACTCACTCACTCACTCTCACTCACTCACTCACTCAGTCTTACTCACTCACACGCTCACTCACTCACTCACTCACTCAGTCTTACTCACTCACTCACTTACTCACACGCTCGCTCACTCACTCACTCACTCTCACTCACTCACTCACTCAGTCTTACTCACTCACACACTCACTCACTTACTCACACACTCACTCACTTGCTCTCTCTCATTCACTGGCATAAATCTCTCACACACATAGAATGCTGCTGGCACAGTACTCAGATGATACGTGCTGTTGAGCAGCAGTTGTTTTTTGTAGCTACCGTTTGGCAACACGACAATAGGTTTAAGGAAGGCTAAGTGGCCGGCCAGCCGGCCTTGTCTGCACGCACAGGAGTGCAAAGCACTATGGGGGATGGCAGTTCTCATCACACAAGATCCTGCTGTTTCACTGTTTGCCCATGTCAGTGCCTCGTACCGCCTAATCGTGCGCGGCTTATTCCTGCCCCCCCCCCCAGACCACTGACTCATATGTTAACCACCAGTCTTCAGCTCTAAAGCTATTACGAGCATTCCCAGCATAACTTTCATATATAGTGTTAATGCAACCTGTTTTAAAATCTTTCAGTAACTTTGTGTATGTGTCTAAAACTCAAATTCTTCTTTTGCTGTTCCGCAAACAGGTGCTAACACAATGCGTTTACTTCAAGACCCTGCACGTGGAATGTACGTGTAGGCCGAGCTATTCACAGTATAAACTGGAACAGTATTAGTGTGGGCGAAAGGTGAATGTCAGCTATTTTAAACACGCTAAGCACGGATGCACTCTGCACCGGTATTTTGTTGAAGCGTTCTGGCCCACAGAGTGCATGTGTGAAAAGAGGCACATGCCTCTCTCAGTCCTGCACATGCCAGTCTGTCGTATATCAGCCACAATTCAAAGCAGGAGTGCTGTCACATACAGCCATGCTCGGAATCCATATCTCTACATTCATTCACATGCATGATGGTGAAGTACTAACAGTGACCATTTATACAATATATTATACAATATATTATACAATATATTATACAATATATTATACACCCAATGTGGAAATTGAACTGAAATTAAGAAAACAAGGAAAAACGGCACGATGTGATTTAGCAGAGGGTAGGCTAAAGCCAGCATAGTGTTTGGGTTTGTGTGTGTGTGTGTGTGTGTGTGTGTGTGTGCGTGCGTGCGTGTATGTGTCTGTGCGTATGTGTGTTTGTGTGGGTGGTTTGTGTTTGTGTGGTGTGTGTTTGTGTGTGTACGGCCCATGTATGTGTGTATGTATGTTTGTTTCTGTACGGCCCATGTATGCATGTATGTGCGTGTGTGTGTGTGTGTACGTACGGCCCATGTATGCGTGTATGTGTGTAACTCTATTGGTGAAACCATAAGCTCATGGCCGGTCCTTATTGACATCCCCTTCTTAAACCTGGTTAAGCTTCAGCAGTTTTAAAGGGGTAACAGATTAAAAGATCCGCCACGTCTATCAGGATCCTGGGTGTATTTCAATACGCCATCCCATGCTTCAGCGGTGAAACTGAACGGGTGTCGCATTTCACAAGCAGCTTCACATCACGCCCATGTGAAAATGCCCCCCCGCTTCCCTCTGTGGATTCATGTCTGTATTGGAGCTGCTGAAAGCAGAGCTTTATGGGTCAGAATTTTCTCTTTATCCCACACCTTCGCTTTTTGGATTGGAAGTGGACAGGGTCAGCTAAGGCTCTGTTTTTAGCCAAGCCCCCCCCCACACTGTGTCCCATGGGATCATGGGTATTTTTCAGCTTGATAACAGTCTCTGCATGTTTGTATTGTACTGACATATGCTATTACATATATGTCTATTCTCATGTTGGTGAACTTATAAATCAGTATTCAAAGGCCTTTTTCCCATTTTTAGGTACTTATTGTTTGTTGTGTTCACCTCAGAAAAGCACTTTGTCGTGATTTATCTTTGAAAAAGCACCCAATAAAAATATGATTGATGGGTTCTCTGATTGATTGAAATTGGTGCAGAGGGAAATGGTAAGCTAGCTGAACTTGCGAGCTAAATCGGTTTCCTTCTTTTATCTTCGCAGGACAGAGCGACCGTTTGGAGTGTTGGGACAAGGACAGAACTTAAGTATGAATACAGGTATGTGTGCGGTAGCTATGCAGGTCGAGTAGCACGCTCGTTTCCCCGCAGTGTGAAGCGGGGCCCTTGTGCCGTGCCTCAGCGACTGCAGCGGTCCCGGCCGAGCTGAATGCATGCAGCTCGATGCGCGTCCGGTTTCCACGGTGATGCTGCTTGGTATGCAGCCCGAGGCATTCTGCATTCGTCTGGTGTCCTCTGGGAAAACGGGCGGGCGGAGAGGCTGTGGTGAAGCGCCACGGAAAAGCCACGCTTTCCGCCGCGCCAAAATTAAAACGAGCCGTGCGTCTGACAAAAGGGGTGCGCGTCCGAACAGCCGGGGGCGTCCCGTAAGCAGCCGACCGGAGTCTGCAGCGTGAGTCATGCGTTAAACCCCCTGCTTGCTCACTCTCCACTGAAGCCTGTGGATATTCTGCTCAGGTCTGTAGCTTTGGGAGGTTGGCTATGGTGAAGTCAGGAGCCTTCTTTAAAAAAAAAAAATCACTCTCCCTTCCTGCCACACACTGACAAAAATAGGAACCGGATAATTGAGGCGTGTGTGGGAGACCAAGTAAGTGCTCAGAATTCACAAGCTCAATTTGGAACAAATAGCTGTTGTATTCAATCACTGCTCAGGCTTGACTTTGACCCGCAGTTAAATGCAATCATTTGTTTTATTTATCTATTTATTTTTTTCTCATCACAAATACAGCTCTGTTCAGCAATCACTGTCCTTAACTTTTTTCGCAAGTCAAAGTTAAGGACAGACATTGATTAAATCCAGAATCCTTGATTAAATCCAGAACATTCTTCACATGCTAAACGATGTACCTCTGTATAATAGATGCTGCAGTCTTATTCAGTACTCTCAACCCTGGTCTGTAGGCTGCTTTTCATTCCAGCTAAACTCTCAATAATTATATTTCATTGAGTCATTGAACTGATCTCTATTTCCTGTAAATTCTAAAAGAAATGTCCATGCTATCCAGAGATGTGTTTGAATGAACATTAAAGATGAGATAGTGGTTTAGTTGTTCGTTCAACCTATTTTTGTTAATACTGGTCACTTGAATAAATTTGGTGCATAAGTTATAATTAAGCTTTGTTAGTTGTTCAGGTAACTTTTATGGGCCCCATTGAACAGGATTGTACTCTTAATTAATCAGGATTACTATTAGTATTACTATTAGGTGCTCAAATAGATGTAAACTTGGTAAACAGCAAAAATGGTGGTGTACATTTAAGGACAGGGTGTTAGATTTACACTGGCAGTGATGGGGTGTCTGACTCAATTGAGGGCTTGGCTGCCATTGATTCAGACTGTAAATGGCGGATCCCCTGGACCCCCCGGTTTGAGAAACATTGGTCTGTTGTATCAGTGTAACATGCTTTAAATCACTACTGAAGTTTGGTAGAACGTTGGGTTGTGTAGTTACCTGGCAATGATATGAGTCCAAATGGTGACGAAATATGTTCATTAGTTGCTCTGTGCTCCCCTGGGGTGATAATCCAGAATAGGGTATTTGTCACTCTCCGTTCACTTCTATAGGGCAGCTAAAACAGTCTCAAAATGACACTTCTAGCACGTATACGAATGCGAATGAAGCGGATTCTGTCAGTACAAACAGTACAAACAATAACAATAACCCTGGATTATCACCCCAGGGAAGCACAGAGCAACTAACGAACATATTTCGCCACCATTTGGACGCATATCATGGCCAGGTCACTACACTACCTAAAGTTATACCAAAGTTCAGTTGTGCTTTAATGTTGCATGGTTGCTTACATCCTTACAGATGATGTAAAATTGTTCTATAAAGCATCATGTTGATCAATTTCCATTTGACTAATATTTTGTTCATTACAAAATTCAAAAGCACTTTAAAAGTTTTGGGGGGAAAAAAACATGGGATTTGCCCTTGGAATTTAAGATCGGAAAATCTTTCAAAAAAATGAAATACTCTGATGAATGCATGCTTTGATGCCGCCTAATGAGCAGAATTGATCTGTGTGCTGTGCACTGTATGCTGTATACGGGACCGGGCGTAGGTACTGTACTGGTACTGTAATGCATGTGCTTCCCCTCCCCCCCCCTGGGCTGCTGCTGTGCTGTGTTGTGGTGGCTGCTTGTGGTTCTCAGGTAGTGGAAGACAAGCTCGTAAGTGTGTCGCCTTGTCTCTGGCCCTAACTCCTGCGGAGAGAGTCCAGAGTTCTCCGTGCCTGTATATGTTCGCAGGTATTAATCTCAGATCGACCTAACATACATGCTCACTGACCACCGTACAGATCTGGCCCGGGTAGTGCTAGCCAAATGGCAATGCTAACAAAAATTTTGTATTATTCTGTTTAATTTATAAATAACTGATTCCCATTAATGCTATACTTTGAATGGGTTATTGAAATGTTTTTTCCCCCCTGCTAAAGCACACTTGCTGTCTAGCAATCACTTGTATAATAACTACTGTGTGCAGTAATTGCATATTATTATGATGTGTTGTTTCAAAGAAAGTATACTCCCTTCACACAAGTTGTTGTTGTTTTCCTTTCTGAGTGAAAACATTCTTCAGACTTTTGTGGCCCAATGTCACTCACCTGGCTTTCTCTCTCATCGTCACATGCCTCTCTGCTTCCTGTTTCCTGCTCCTGTGTTCCGTACAGTACCAGGGCTTTTGTATCACGAAGCAGGATTACTGAGATGGCTGGATAACTGCACTGAGTAAAACCCGGCTCTTTTTCCGTCAGTCCATGTTCCAGATTTGGGAGGGTTCCTGGTTTTACTCGGTGCAGTTATCCAGCTAACTGAGTAATCCTGCTTTGTGGTATATCCCCCTGGTGTATCCCCTGTCACTTCAAACAGCAGAATCCATCCCAGCAATGGGATGTGCTGTCATAGACAGTGCAGTTCTGCTCATCCCCTGCGATTAAAAGGGAAAGCGCGGGTCACCGGATCCCAGTGCAGTCATTGGACTGTAACTGTTGTTCTCTGCAACCATAGTAACCGTTTTGTACTCCGTGGTCCCACTCCCCCCCCCCTCCCTTTCTCGAGCTTGCTTCCCTTCTCCACGACCCATTTTGTTTGGCTCTATGCAGATGTGACCTCAATAGTGATGAATATATTCCACTTATGACAGGGATCAGAAGGCCAGACGGTTTATGAATGTGATATATAATAATAATATCATTTATGGGGCTTTCTGTTTAATAGAGTTTTGTTCTTTTTTTAAAGTTGGAACTGTTTTAAATATTTCAAAGAATGCTAGCTTTTCACAGGCCAGGGCATTTTTTTATAATACAATTGGGAGGAATCCAGCATAACAGACCACAAGTGTCTAACTCTCAACTCTCTGTTTATCTGTAAATGTTTTATGCCGGGACAGGACAGACATGTTTTCCGAGGAGATGAGAGAAAGGAAACACTTCTCAAACGCTTCAAGCCTCTGCTTTCATCAGAATGCTTAATGGAGAGAGACGAGGGAATGAACCGGTGCTTTTTCCTGTGTCTCTGATGCCATTTAAAACAGTGAACATGAACCCACACATTGGATATGTAGCCTCCGCCTACAGTGACCTCTCGGTGACTGAACACCTTTATTGAGGAACAGTCCTCATTGCTCTTCTGCCAGAGTGACTTTTTGAGTGACAGACAGTGTCGTTTTGAGCGAATACGTTATTAAACGTTCACTCTTTGGAGTCATCATTCATGGCTTTTTGGCTATTCATAATGTAACATTTTAATAGGCTGTACGACGTGATTTAAGGTGTCTTTGAGGAATTTTGTTGTTCAGAGGGTTGCGTGAGACATTTGATGTAAGAATTAGCTCAACGGACCTGTTCCTGAGTGCCCAGTTATTTCCTGTTCTGTTGTATCCTACTTCCTTCTATAGTTTTATAGTTTTTGCTGAATTTCTGGAAATGTTCACTGTTGGCATTAAAACGTCCTTTTGCCAGCGTCAAATCAGTGTATTTTAAAAACATGTATTGTGCCAACATTCATAGAATTTGCATACAAGCTTCTGAAGAATGATTTGTATGCCAAACGTTAGTGATTATTAAAACTTCACTGATCATACATGATGGGAGACCTCCAATTGTAGTTTATTATTGATGAATATTTAGGGATAATACTCATTCATGTTCTCATTGGCTGGGTCCAGTTACTGTCCTGGCCGCTCCCAATGTTCTCATTGGCTGGGTCCAGTTACTGTCCTGGCCGCTCCCCAGACTTCTTTCTGTTTACATTCTCGAGATGGTTGCCAGGGGGACGAACAAAGACTCGGGGATTTTCTCGCCGTCTCCTGTCTGTGTCTTGAGCGCTAATTCCCTTCCTGGGCAGGTGAAGTGAAGGCCCTCATCCTCCCTGGCACCGTCTCTGTGCCTCTCTCTCATGCCAATCCTTCTTTTTCTCCCATCCACCCCTCTTTTTACCGCTTCGTTTATCGGTCTCTCTTCTGTCTCTTCTGTCCATTCCTCACTGTGTGTGTCCCCTGTCCTCCCCATCTATCACTCCGACTGTCACTCAATCACTTTCCCGTCTGTCCTCCCATCCCATCTGCCCTCTGTCACTCTTTTTCTGTCCACTTCTCATTTCATTTTCCAGTAGCTGTCACTCCATCTCAGACCCAGCCCTCCTTTATCATTTCTGGGCCCCCACTTTTGCAGTGCCTAGGGAGGGGGAGGGGCTAGTGAAGCTTCATCAAACCATGTTGCATCATATTGGATGGGGCCGTGTAATGAGCTGTCAATTATCACTTGTTTTGGACCAATCAAATAGATTTTCTCTCCACCGCAAAACTGGAGGGATTGGTTCAATTCAATGAGTCATTTTATAGCTCTTCCTATCGTTCCTGTGTCTTTTGCCCCAATCTTTCACTCCTCTTTTGTGCCATCTCTTTGCCATGCTATCGCTCACTTAGTACCACGTTCACAATCTTTTAGCTTTACTGGCATAAGTACTGGTGTTGTCACCCATTGTAACCTTATGAAATAAAACAGGTTTCATCCTAACGCATTTTCCCGTTATGCTACCAAAACT
The DNA here is from genome assembly GCA_022702515.1 of Ilyophis sp. 1 JC-2022. Classification (NCBI taxonomy): domain Eukaryota; kingdom Metazoa; phylum Chordata; class Actinopteri; order Anguilliformes; family Synaphobranchidae; genus Ilyophis; species Ilyophis sp. 1 JC-2022. The sequence continues at coordinate 132,497,358 of CM040404.1, forward strand.
GCAAGCTCAGTCACAAGATGGCGGTCAGTTGTCACATGTAATACTTTTCAAATTGGTTCTCACTATACCTGGAATACTGCGGTTTACGATAGGAAATACCTGTGCACACTATGCAAGAAAAAAAAAACATTTTTAAGGTGATGTCAACGATGTTTGGTCATTTTTTGTGCAGGTAATGAATCTCACTCCCCAGATTCAGGTAAACTACCTTATAACATGACAACTTAACCCTTACATCTTACATATGTGACACAATCATTGTGCTCCAATCACAGTACATTTGGGCCTACAGCTGGCTGAAGGCTTGACGTTGCTGCCGCTATTGTGTATAAACAGGATGAGAGGGTGTGGGACTGAGGGGACGGCAGGAGGTTTGGGAAGTGACGCCTCTGTTCTTGTGATTGCGCAGATGTCTGGAGGTCCTGCGCCGTTTCTGACGGGCTGAGGAACGGGGACGCCAGCAGTTCCTCTTTGGCAGCCAAAGGTTTCCGAAGCGTACGACCCAATCTGCAGGACAAGAGGTCCCCGACACCGGTAAATTACAGCTGTCAGACCCTCACAGAACTAGCTGCAGTGTAAAAGGGCCAAGGAACTACTTACTGTATATGGCATTTCTCTAACCGTCAATACAGAATAAATATCCAAAGTGCAACAGAGAGAAGCATCCAGATAATGGGTGATCAAGCCCTCAAATCACCTAGAAATTAGATGAGAGGAGGAATATATACTATATCATATTTTACTTTTACTTTAACTGCAATATTTGCAATATTTAAAAGGCCTCGGTGCCCTTATAGATTCAGTCTCCGTAGCATTACATAGGGGAACAGAAAGACTTCAGTATTACACAGTGGCTTCTTAGTAGAATGTCATTGGTGAAATGCCTGAAACGCACCAATTTTCCATAAGCATTTCTTTCCATGTGCCTTACTGGCTCTGTATTCTCCACTGGCAAACTTGGATTATCGGAATGCTAATCCAAAACTTCCAAGTCCCCTCTGAGGGCTTTGTGTGTGGGTGTTTTATTTGTGCTCGATTGTGAATAAGGAAAGGATGTCAACGAGGTCAAGGCCCAGACAGTCTGTTGCAATGACACTGTGGTTGTTGCCAGACCAATGCGTGTGTTAATTTATGATTTATAAGGGAACATTTACAATCTCAACATCTGAGGAATTTGCTTTCCTGGCCAGAACAAAGATGATTTTCAAATGTTTTATATTTAACTAGTATGTTTCAACAAAGCTTGCTCTCCAAATCAAACATGTTTCATCTAGACTGCAATGTTGAATTATTAACATTTATTTTAGACCTCAAAGAGAGACCTTATTACTTCTAATGCATCTGTGCGCTGTTGTCTGTTTCCCCCTTTCATTGTTGTTTCTGTGTATCTTTATGACCTAATAAGGTTCCACTCCCACCAGCAAGGAGAGAAAGTTATCACATGACCCTCCCGAGCTGTAACCCACCTTCTTATAGCTCCGCCCACTCTCTACAGAGTCACAGAGAGTCAGTTATCACTCAACAGGGCTCGGTATCTGGAGAGACCACGTCCTCTTATTTGTACTCAGAGAGAACATCAGTCCCACCCAAGTCCACCGGCTCCTCCACCTTATCTTTGCCCGGCACCAGGCTATCCTCCCAGTCCAGTTTCAGCCAGTCTCAGGAGCGTCGGGTGTCTTCTCTCAAACTGACGACCTCCCTCGGGCCTGACCCTACCCCCCACCCCCCCAGCGCCGGGCCCCTGTCCCACGCTGAGCCCGACCCCACCCGGGCCCCAGGGTCCAGGAGCCGGCCTGGGGCACACACAGCCTCTCTCTCCGTTCAGATAGCGCCATCGCTAATGCTAACCGCTCAGGGTCCCCAACCTGGCGCCCTGTCTAAGATCGCCCCTCCGGCTCGCAGAGGGATGGAACCCAGGGACATGGGGAAGGTCCCGCCTCCGCCCCCCGCAAGGGAGCACGTGGTACAGTTTTCCATGTTTAGCCTTTTTTCACCATTTGCCATTTCTTTCCCTTCAATAACGACCCTCTTCCACAGCAGCAAAACCATACGTCACACTCCTCCCCTTTCCACTAATTGCTAGCTCTCCAATGTACCGTAGACCCTCGAGGCCAACGCACGATCACGGCACGTGTGCAGAACGCACCTGTCACGCCTGGGAACGCTGAAGTGCATGTTGTAGAAAGAGAGAGTGCAATTTGAGACACGTAATACTGAAGACGTTTTTTTTTACGTGATTTGTTTGTTAGCAAATGTGCAACAGTGTCCACGAGGGGTCCTTAATGAGAGCTGGCATGTGAGTACCTCAGTAACTGCTGTCTTATTCATGAAGGCCATTGGAGAGACTCAAGAAACGAGCTACAAAAAACGCCTGCCGAGAAGAAAAAAAAAAGTTTGCGCAGTGGAACATTTCGGATGTTCCAGAAAATAAATGTGTATTTACCAAAGTAAGACCTATCGAGGGACAGGAACGGTAGTGTACTGTAGCTGCGCCAGAGTACACTTCCATGGCGATACGTGCAGTCCCTTCCGCATTTGCTCTGATGGCGTGTGTTGGCCTTCGATCAAAAGCTGGATTGTGTGAACCGTTTTGGAAGGACACTGAGAATCTTTCTGTTTTACATGGTAATAACCGAATGGTCACAGAACTAGCTTTGGGAAAAATTCCACCATGTCCATGATGTTTATTATTCAGTTTGAATGAAGTTTAGATTAATCCTTTGTGCGTCTTTTCTTACATCTGCCACCCCAAACCCTAGCCTTAATTACACGCTTAATTCATTGCAGGCCATTTTCTTGGTGTTTTTTTTTTTTTGCAGTATTGGACAGACCATCTAAACCCTGCGTCTAATGAGTGTGTAGTGAGCTCTCATGGCATACTCTGGCTCTGAGAAACTCAAAGCATCTAACCAAGCACCTGCATGATCCACAAAATAAAACCGAAGCAGTTAACGTGAAGCACTAACAATGGTTCTTACATGAAGCGCTAATGATGTTTCTCACGTGAAGTGCTAACGATGTTTCTTAGGTGAAGCGCTAACGATGTTTCTTAGGTGAAGCGCTAACAATGTTTCTTACGTGAAGCGCTAACCATGTTTCTTAGGTGAAGCGCTAACAATGTTTCTTACGTGAAGCGCTAACAATGTTTCTTAGGTGAAGCGCTAACAATGTTTCTTAGGTGAAGCACTAACAATGTTTCTTAGGTGAAGCACTAACGATGTTTCTCACGTGAATCGCTAACGATGTTTCTTACATGAAGCCCTAACAATGTTTCTCACGTGAAGCGCTAACGATGTTTCTTACGTGAAGCGCTAACAATGGTTCTTACATGAAGCGCTAACAATGTTTTCTTACTCCCTCAGTCCAGGAGTTTAGGCTACAAGTGACCTCGCTATCGCTCACCGGTCATCACTGAATCCCCTCCTGCCTGTGTCTCTACCCTGTGCTGCTTTATTTCACTCTCAACTCTCTCTTTCCCACCCTCAGCTTGAGGCCTCGTCGGCACACAGACGCTCATCCCCGGGACCCACACCGGCTTCACTGCCCCCCATTAACAGCGCCTGTCTCTCACCCGAAATCGCGACGGGCGTTGAGTCGCCCGACCCCCTGTCCGCGCGCGACCCAAAAGCCCCTTACCCCCCCTCGGAGTACCGCTCCCTCACCCCCGACCCCCGGCTGCTCCTGAGCGACGTGGCGACGGGGGCCCCGAGCCGCTGCTCCTCCCGCACGCAGAGCGACTGCTCCACCGCCGTGCTGGAGGAGCTGCAGAACTGCGGCCTGGACGGCAGCGAGAGCTCTGAGACCCCCTCCCCGACCCTGAGTCAGATGTCCGCCGCCGTCGCCGACGACGACGACGTCACGCTAACCTCCACCACAGCCACAGCAGTAGCTAACGTAACTATTCACAGCCTTTCACACGCTCCTCCTCTTACCTACCTCCTTCCTCTCCCTCTTCCCTCCGTACTCTCTCACGCCGGATGCTAAACGCCCGCCTGTAACGCTGGAACCTTTATTCCTTTTTATATAATTCCACTTCCTCTTCACCTCCTCTTCTAAACAGCACTAACGTTCCTCCTCTGATTGACGGTTTTTTTGTTCAGCGCGCTCGGGTTTTTGACTAACCTTTCTTTACCTTACAGCCTTTCCTTGTATTGTCTGATCATGTACTATATATAATTTTATGGTACGTGTTATGGTATATATTTAAATGTGGCATGTTTACTTTAATGTTGCATTCCTTTTGGATTGAATATTGGGAAAAAGAGTGAAAGAAATAGCTAATTCTGTTTAGATTCACTTCCTTCTCCTTATTAATCCATTACTTAAAATTCGAAACAAAAAAATCCATATAAAATTCTTATGAGTTCAAACTCCGAAATTATCTAGTTTAATGCATTTTATCTGTAGCCTACAGTCCAAATTGTGAAATGTAATTTGTTTCAGTAAAGTAGCCTTAACCAGAGATTTTCCTCTGGGTTTCTTTATGATTTCTCTGTTTTTCTAACCATCAGTGTACAACATTGTCCAATTCATTACACTTACATTTTAGGCCTTTAACAGAAGCTCTTATCCATTTATAGAGCTTGATAATTGCTCAAGCAATTCAGGTTAAGTACCTTGCTCAAGGGTACCATGGCAGTGCCCCAACTGGTAATCAATCCTACAGCCTTAGATTTGCAAGCCCAGTCCTCAAGATTAGTTCATTCACCATTTTCTAGACTGTCATGCACACATACCAAGCAACTACCTACTACTAAAGGGTAAAAAAAAATCAAGTGGCCTACCACATTGTCACAGAGCAGATAGGGTCGAATTTGATCCAGTGCAAAGTTCCTCACCTTTTCCAATTAAATTAGGAGCTCCACTTAAATTAGAATGAAATTTATATTTGAATTGGAACATATCACACAATTTTAATTCACTCATGCTTTCTCAGCTGCTGTAAGCTTGCATAAATAAGAAGACATACCCACGTGGTAAGACTGAATAATGTCTTCAATTAGACCTCAGTGTCATCAGTGCCAGGTTAAATAAACTTGCGCACTGCAAACCGGTTCGCTTTTTGCTGCTATGTAAATATTTTTCAGCCACTGAATGGAATGTCCAGGTTGTAACTAATCATTGAATTAAAGACCCGTGGAATTCACTGAACAAACATCGTGTTTGCGTTCGCGTTGGCCATGAAGTGCGTCATGGCCAAAATATGTCACGGCCTTTACAGAAGCAGCAGGAAACGGAGATTGTGAAACCACGTAGCTACCTGCACTTACGGCCTACTGTGTGAAGGTTTCACAGTTTACTCCCAAAAAAAAACCCATCTGGTCACCTGATTAATGGAGTGCTTTAAGGGGACCTGTTGCTGTGTTTGCTCACTGTTAACACGTAATGTGTCATGCTTTTTTCTTCCCTTGTCTTGTGTCACCAGTAACCATGCAGCCTTTGTTTTCTTCCTCCCTACTAATGGTGTTGACTGTTCTACAGGGGACAGCGCTCGTGGCTCACAAAGCCCCAGTTTCCCTTTACGTGTGTGCTCTAACCTCGCTAACCGTGCGCTAACTGAGCGCGCGCTTCAACGGTCTCTGCTGTGTCTCCCAGGGCCAGATGGCAGTGAATGGGAACCTGGGCAGTGCCAGCAGCCCCCTCGGTCACCTGCACAGACCCTTCTCCCCCCCGGGGTACCCCCCTCCCCCTCCGTCTCTCAGCCCCAGCATGGTTCTTCTACAGCAGAGCAGGAGTTTCGGTGAGCCTCGCCTCGCCTCGCCTCGCCTCGCCTCTTGACCCTTTGAAGAGTAGGTGTTTTAGAATGTAGAATGTAGTGTTTTAGAATGTTTATTCTAAGTCAGTGTTCTAGAACTCCCATTGTTTTCAGTTCCCAGCAGCGATTGTTACAATCAGCATTAGAATGTTCAGTTAAGAGCATTCTAATCACATATTTGTGACATTACAGCTTAAAAGGGTTAAGGTTTGATAAAGAGCCCAGAGGCTGCTAATGCATGCGGTTACTCTTTCAACGCCTCAGGACAGAACAATAAGCTCTGGATAGATCTGTACAAAAGGAAATGCTGACTGAAATTGCACGTCATTTTTTTAAAAGCGCGGGACAGCCACTCTTGTGTGATGCCAGACATGAAAAAATGCTGGTGTATACTGTTGGCATATTTTATACTGTCACTGCATATTTTATACAGTATCTCAGCGACTAAGGGCATCTGCTCTTTACTCTTATATCGATCCCCTTTTATTTGAGAGATAATTAAAATGGCCCTTGGACTATCTCCGGTCAGGTAGAGGAATATTGACTTTTACTCTAGATACACAGAGATTTTCACTGAGAGAGTGTGGTTATTATTCATTTATTTTGCCCTGTGACACCTATGAATCCCACAGTGAATCACAATGTTAGAAAAGCAGCTGTAAAATCATGCATGTTTTTGAATTTGCGCAGGAAGGCACAGCCGCCCAGCAGAGCAGCGCATTGGTTTTTCTGTGTGATTTTTCACACGCCGCCCGAGTGCTCCAGCTCTTGGCAAAGAGGCACACACTCGCTAAAACCGCCGGGCTGCCAAGTGTAGCCGGCGCAGTGCAGTAGCTGTCAGGCCCCGCCCCTGCGCTGGCATAAGTCAGCAGGTCTGTCAGTGGAGAGCTCACCGGTGCCAAGCGCTAATATAGCGCTAATTGCTGAGAAATGGTGACCCCGTTATTACACGTGACGGCATTGTGAGAGCTTTCCAAATTCTCTGGGTGTGTCACGGCGTGCGTCGTACGCCCCCCCGCCCCCGCCCACGCGCCTTTTGTGATCTCTCTAATCCCACTCTGCAAGCAACGGGGGATTAAGGACAAATCTGAGTTAGGGAGTGTTCCTGGGGGGCTGAGGGGTGGGTGGTCTGGGGGCGGGATTAAGGTGTCTGGGGGTATTTATGACCTCCTGTTGTTCCAGAAAAGTAGGGATTCTCATTAATCTTCTGTCACTTTGAATATGATGGAAGAGGAGGGCATTTTAACAGGATTTTTTGGCCCCCGATAGAGTGTTATCCGAGGGCCCATTCAAAGACCCTCTTCCAGCGTGTTCTCCGACCCTCAGCGACTATGCAGTGGGAATCCTGGTCCTACCCCCCACCCCCCACCGCTGGACGTTTCGACTGACGTTGCCCCTCCCTGTTTCTCTGCCCACCTGCCGCAGAGCCCTCAGAGTTCTTCTCCCAGGACGTCCTGTCCCCGGGCCACGCCCGTTCGGGCAGCGCCACGCCCACCTCCCCCCGCCCCTCGGAGGAGAAGAAGGCGTCTGCGATCAAGGCGCCCCACTATACAGGCGTAGGCCCTGTGGACGAGTCCAGCGTCCCCGTCGCCGCCAGAACGGTGAGACCCTCTCTCGCCCGCTCGGTTTACCTTCTGTTTTTAAATATGAGAGCGATGTCTCTTTATGAGCTTCATAAATGTATTAATTAATATTATGAGGCTTGTGTATGTGTTTATGCACTGACTGCTTTAGTGTAACATGCTGGTGACTGGGGGCTTACACTGTCCAGCTGTTACACAATAACTTCTGTACTGAATTCTGCAATTCAAATGTGCTTATTGGTAACATATGGTACAGTATGTTAATCCCTGGGGGGAAAAAACCTTGGCTATTCCCCTGATTTTATAATGTCGACCAGTTTTGTTTTGTCTCGGTTGAAGAATTATGAACTTGATGTTTCGTAAATGAACGGGCGTAAACATTTGATAAATGCATCTTTCTTTTGAACTTGATTTGGGAATAGAAATATGTCGCGATAGATTTTCAACACGACCAGTTGTGAGTGCTGCATAGTTTACCTCGCATGAGTGATGCGTGCAGAAAATACTTATTCCCTTAACTGGTAACTATGGCAGCAATCAGAAAACAGCTCTGGATCCGGCCGTCTCAAGGGATTTGAGGAGGCAAATAAGGTTTTTTCCCAGGATACTTTCTATTTAGCCTGGGAAAAGCTGGGAAAAGCTTCAAAGACTGGCCAGCAGACAGATCTATTTTATCGCTTCTACCAGGAGTTCGACATTTATACCTCTATTTCACATTTGGTAGTCCTCATTTGACTGCTTGATTTGGTGTCTACAGATGCATTGTGGGAAGTGTTGTTTGCTTGTTCCGTTGTTCAGTCTTCAGTCGGTGGCCATTGACATTTCTCCTGCACGCCGTTGTCTTTTCTCCTGTCTTAATGCGATGTATGTGTCTTTTTTCTGATTTGCATTTTGAAGACAGTGGATAGGCCAAAGGACTGGTATAAAAACATGTTCAAGCAGATTCACGTGGTACATAAACCAGGTAAGACATTTATCACTCAATCAATTCTGCAACGTCAACATTCAACATCAACATAATTTGTGTTTGTCAGCACGCATCTATGCTTCTCATCTTATTTAAATGCTAAATGCCTGATTGACAGCTTTCAGTCTAGCCCTGCCCTTGTCTTCATGTTATATTCTGACTCTTATTGCTGTTGCTACGGCTGCAGAAGAAGTAAAAATATGTTTTTTTTATAATATTATAAAATATATTCTGCCAATATATATTCTTTTTCTCAAACCAAACCTTTTTTTAAGCTGTGGGAGTTTCAGTAAAGAATTCAGCGACTCGGGAGGCATTAGAATTTTCGCTGCTGGGCTTGAGCGTAACCAAGGAAATGTTTTGAAACGCCTCTTCATATAGAACTCAGTCTCACTGAAATGGCCGTGCCTGTAGATCGCCCACAGGCACATAAGTGTGTCATAAACCTTCTCCAGAACCCATTAGTACACCCCCCCTGGAACATGGCCTTGCTCCCTGCGCACACACACCCACACACACAGTCATTTCCACAGGCACCACGGGGTACCAGTGTGAGTACAGTGCATGCACAGCGATACGGTACAGCGGTCCATCTTTTTACACGCTCGCTGCTCGCCCCGTGTACATCTCAATCACAACACGTGCGGATAAAACGCATTGAGGACCGTCAGTGTGGGACACTGTGTCGCGCGTACTGTAGTTATTACGTGAACGCGCCCTTCAGTTTGCACAGTGGAGGCTCCTGTACACGTGCGTCTCTTTCCTGATGTGGATAGGACTCTTAGAAGCTGGTCTCTATTTTTTTTTAAAATTAAAAATTGTGCCATTTTGCTGTATGCCCACACTTTCTGACCCCAAATAAGGGCGTGCTGAAACAGTACCGGGCTGTTCCGGAAGTATTCTGTGCAGTGTGTGGGGAGTCACAACAATGGACCAATGCACCAATGGTTTTACTTCTGCCAAATATTTCTACTGGGTTGAGTGCTGATTGGCCACCAACAGCAGGGAGGCGGAGCTTCCATCAGCCCTCTCTGCGACTAAGAGCAGTCATTATTACTGAATAGTGATCCGACATAATAGCTGTCAGTTATTGACCCCAGGGGATTAGATTAGATGGGGGTCGGGCTCATTGACAAGAGTGACATCTGACCCAACCCTCATGCTGAATTAACGAGTTGTTTACCTTAATCGTCTCAAACAGGACCAATTAGGAGAATGAGATTACCAGTGTAAAAGTGCCTTTTTTTTCAATGATCTATTTGAATGGAGTAAAGCCTTTCAGAAGTGCTCTTATTTCCATTTAAAATATCGAACAGAATCCTCTAGCAGCTCAGCGCTGTGGATTATGACCTGCTGGTTGCAAAATGGATGCGATTCATTTCCGTTTGCCCTTTGCTATGTGAAACGAGTTAAACCTACAAAGAAACAAGCTGCAAACATAGTCTTTTTATTCTATTTCTTTTGTAGATGATCAGCATGCTGACACATATAACGCCACGTATGCGATGGTAAACACAGGTAAGAGCATCTGTGTTTCATGAAGCAAAATGCATTACAGTGTTACCATTACAGAAATCTTAACATCCTCCGATTGAGATTTGATCATATTTATTGCTCAATGGCAGGTATCAATTGAACTATAAGTACTTCAATCACTATCCTTGTTTGTCTCTTAAAATGATATGAGTTGGTTCCTGTCTTTGAGATCTACACTGTTAATTTTAAATTCATGACGACTGAAAACCTACCAGTGGTTGTGAGGGTCAGTATATGCAGTATGTTTATCAAAGTGCATTAAACATTTGTGTTGCTCATATATTTTTAAATGGCCTGTTATAAATATTGATCGAGTTGGGATACGAGTGTGTTTGACTTGCATACGGTGGTGTCTTACCTCAGACAACTACGGCCCATCGAACCCGATCCAAGCCCACCCTCCGCCCAAGACGCACACCTACAGGCCCCTCTGCAAGAGCACGTCCGACAACGGCCCCCACGCCTTCAAAGAGCCCCCGCCCGTGCGCCCATCCCTCACGCCCGTGCGCCCATCACCATCGCCCGTACACCCTCCTCCCTCGCCCCGGCCCTCGTCATCGGCGACCCCGCCGAGACCGCACGACAAGGACCGATCCACGCCCGAAACGTGAGCTCCGGTTCATACCAGGGCTGGGGTCAATTCCCTTTCCAATTCAGTCAATTCAGGAAATGGACTGAAATTCCAATTTAAAAAAATTCCAATATTGTTTTCTGAAGATTGTTTTGCCATTAATGAACTGACTTTAAAATTGTTTCCAAATCTGATTGAATTGAAGTGGAAATTGAGACTTACCCGGGTTCTACCCTGGAAATATTCATGAAGTAGATACTGTGCTATTTAAATTTTTGAAAACTTGTATAAACTCTTTATTCTTTCTGTGAAGCATTTTGAGCTGTAGTTTTGGTATGAAAGCTGCTATATTATTATTATTATTATTATTATTATTATTATTATTATTATGAGAATTCATTTAGAAATGTGCATGTTTAACACTGCTCCATTTTTAATATAAGGGCTGTAGCCTTCTTTGGATAACATGTAAGTCAGGATCTATATTATCTAGAAATCTAGAATTTTTTACAGTTATTTTTTTAGTAATTCATCATAGTTAACCAGCTGTAATCCATTAGAGAATTATGGTCATCAGGGAAGTAGTTAGAGATCTCATGTCATGTTTCAACAGGAACGAATGGGGACCTCCAGACAGAAAAGTCGACACTCGGAAATATAGAGCAGAACCCAGGAGCATCTTTGAATATGAACCAGGAAAGTCCTCCATTTTGGAACAGGAGAGGCCGGTGAGTGTTTATTCATGGGATTGTGCCACTGCAGTGGTAATTTTGGGTACATTGATCTCCCGCAGGTTTGTAAGTAGTCTCTCAGCGTGAGGCAGCCGCACGGAGCGGTAGATGCATTTATATATTCGGGTTAGTTTTTTAAGAGCAATGCAATTACAGCAGACCGTCTGCCCTTCTCAAAAAAAAAAAGATAATGTCGTCCTGAAGCCTCTTTAAAACATGGAAAATCAAGTGCAAGGGGGTGAACTGGATGTAACTGCTGTGGTAGTAATTTATTACCTCAACACTTTCTGTTTCATTATAGGTAGAGCGGTAATAACTGGCTTCCGTTCGCCCCGAGGCCTGTTCTAATTGTGTTTCGGGGAGGAATGTAATTGAGTCGAGTCGTTTTAAGAACTGAATGTCCGTTTACTTTTTGCACCCTGTGTTTATATTCATTCAGATTTGCATACTGTGGCCAGATACCTCTTGCGGAAATATTTTGCAGGAATTTAGTCTCTGAGCCCATGCAAAACAAGACGCTAACTAGACGGAGGATATCACTTGAGGTCAGGAATCGAGACAGAATAACCTAATAAGAATAACAGCATGAGACTATTTAACGGTCCATTGAACTGGTCTGTTGGTGTAACACATGAAAAGACATATTTTAATATGAGTAAACACATCTAATGTAACCTCGTATTCATATGTGTCTTTTATTAGTCTTTGCGCATTTAATACCCTTTTTATCATTCTTATATGTCCTTGCATTGGAGCTTTATATTAAGATGATCAGTAATGAAATCTGCTAGCACATATGTTAGCTGTGACTAGCCATTCCTTAAGCTTTTCATAATTAACCTCCAGAGGGTTGAAATATATAACATTTTTATGAACCACTGCATGTAAGATAATGAGGACATTTCAGCGGGGGTTGGTGGCACAGGAAAGCCAGTATCTTAGAGGCATAACAGTGATAAATGGGGCTTATGTCAGCTTCACAGGAATATAAGATTTAGCAAGGTGTAAATTGTATGCCTTGAAAATGACAGTTATTGCACTGTTGAATGGCTTTACTATCAAATGTAATTTTAGCAGTGTACACAGTGTTTTTTGTGGCCTATTTTATTCATGACTGCACTCCTAGCCTCCATTGTTGAAGTCTGAGGCCCTGTGTGTATCGCTACTTGAATGAATTGCGGTTATGTTTTACGGTTATGAATTATAGAAAGAGTACTGCTGGTCGAGCGATAGCTTTGTTATGCCCCAAAGGTGGCAAGCTTCAATTTTACACAGCGTACTGATCCTTGCCATCAGTCAGTTCCATGTTCAAATTGTATTTTGTGTACATTTTCACAAACCAAACACTAACATACCACCAGAAATGTAATAAAAACCACCGTAGTTATAAACAATATTACTGTGTCCTGCTGCTAAATATGTAATCCCCCAAGCTTTTCTGTAAGCAAACACTTGCCTTGTGACAATGATAATGTATAAGGAGACATTATTAACTGGTTTCAAACTGTGAATCCCTCAGCATAGGACAGCGTGTCAGGATTGATTAAACTCATGATCCGACATTGCAGTCAACAGGTTTCCATCGTCTCCCAAGAGAACAGCTTTGTGTACAACCTCACAAATGCAGGAAGACAGCTAACATTTCCAGCTTTGACTTTGGACTTTTTTTAAATTAAAGGTGTCATTTATTTTTCACTGGTAATGGAAACATATGAACTGTGTTCATTCTGATTTTGGTCATTCAATAACTTATGCTAATTATTGATTACATTATAGAACTTGTAAAACGTTAGATAATTAAATAGATGAAGTGAAATCGTGGCCATCAATAAAACAATAGCCATATTGACAGCCACACAGAAAGTAAAGCGAGAAACATATTTATATACACACACACTTCATTCTACATATTTTCTCTCTCACTCTTTTTATTTTTTTTATATACTGTGTATAAGGCTGATCAGCATAAACTGTTCAGGGTATGAAGGGAATATGTAGTTATGGTGGGAGCACAGACGAGGATCATGGTTCGGCTGCATTGTGCAAGGAGCTTACTGCCCTCTGCTGGACGACCACAGTAATAACAGTTTTTTCACTGGCTTTTGTTCATCTGACATTCTGAGATACTGAAAAGAATAATGGGATAATAATACACTGCCTTAAATGCCCTACCAAAGAAATGTTTAATACCTTAAGCAAACTGATACGTTGGATTTAATCATTGACTACATTGCCTTCCCCAACTCTTTTGTGCCGGTGAACAGTACTGTAGTTATTAGCTGTAGACGAGATGATAGTTATAGACTTAGAGCAGAATTGAAGAGTGTGGTGTTATAAAACCATCTCTTCACACAATGAAAGGAACCCTTCCTACACGTGCGTGATAGGCTGTCTTTATTATCCTTTGTTAGCCATTCTCCATCAAACATCTTGCATGTGTTGTGTTGGCTTCTGTCAGGTTTTTCAATGTGCTCTCTCTCTCTCTATTTGTTTCCTGTAATGGTGGTTGTTTTAGGTTTTTTACTTGTGTTTGTGTTGTAGTTTGGCTAAGTTGATGTTTTTTTTTGTGATTTTATTATTATTATTTTTTAATTCTGTTTTATTTTCGTATTTTCTGGGCGTAGGTGGTTTATTTTGTTTGGTTTGTAAATATGTGAACAACTTGTCTTTCTTTGTTGTTGACCTTAAAAGTCAAGTTTCTCTCTCTCTCCTCCCTATCTCTCTCTCTCCCCTCTCTCTTCCTTTCTCTCTCTCTCCTCTCTCTCTCTCCTCTCTCTCTCTCTCTCTCTCTCTCTCTCCCCTCTCTCTTCCTTTCTCTCTCTCTCCTCTCTCTCTCTCCTCTCTCTCTCTCTCTCTCTCTTTTTCTCTCCCTCCCTTCTCCACTTGCCCCTCCAGATGAATGACTTAAACCCAGATGAAATAGATTTAGAAAATGAACCCTGGTATAAATTCTTCTCTGAGCTGGAATTTGGACGGCCGGTAAGTGTGGCCCGGAGTGTTCCTCACGCTAGCCTAGCCTAGCCTAGATTCACTCCCCCTCCACCGTAGAGCGAGGGTCAGAACAGCCACCTGCGTGCAGCGGTTCGGCTGGCGGCTTTGGCACGTTGTGGGATTGTGCGATCACACGCGTGGTTGTGCTGCGCTCTAACGGAATGGTGCCGTGTTTCGTTTTTAGCGTCTGTAGGGCCTTCGTAGGGCCGTAGATTCAGCACTGTGAAATGGCTGGTCAAAGTGTGCAGAAGCTACGCTGTGGATGCCCCATTAGCCAATGAGACTGATTGAAGCTACGCTGTGGATGCCCCATTAGCCAATGAGACTGATTGAAGCTACGCTGTGGATGCCCCATTAGCCAATGGGACTGATTGAAGCTACGCTGTGGATGCCCCATTAGCCAATGGGACTGATTGAAGCTACGCTGTGGATGCCCCATTAGCCAATGGGACTGATTCAAGCTACGCTGTGGATGCCCCATTAGCCAATGAGGCTGATTCAAGCTACGCTGTGGATGCCCCATTAGCCAATGAGACTGATTGAAGCTACGCTGTGGATGCCCCATTAGCCAATGAGACTGATTGCAGTAATGAAAAGTACAATAAATACTGTACAAATAAATCCAAACTCTCACCCCACCCCATCCCCCAAAAAATACATTCTGCCCACTTTCACCTTCACCACTTTCACCAGCATTTCACTGTAGTATTCTGCTCGATTTCTTTCATTTCTGTTATGTGGTGTGTATTTTTCAACAATTATGCAAAGTCACGTTGTAAACATCAGAGTAAGCATAACGCACAAGCAGAAGTACTGTCCCTGCAGCTGTTGATCTCAGAACTAGAACATGCGTCTGTCCCTGCAGCTGTTGATCTCAGAACTAGAACATGCCTCTGTCCCTGCAGCTGTTGATCTCAGAACTAGAACATGCGTCTGTCCCTGAAGCTGTTGATCTCAGAACTAGAACATGCGTCTGTCCCTGAAGCTGTTGATCTCAGAACTAGAACATGCGTCTGTCCCTGCAGCTGTTGATCTCAGAACTGTCTGTCCCTGCAGCTGTTGATCTCAGAACTAGAACATGCGTCTGTCCCTGCAGCTGTTGATCTCAGAACTAGAACATGCGTCTGTCCCTGCAGCTGTTGATCTCAGAACTAGAACATGCGTCTGTCCCTGCAGCTGTTGATCTCAGAACTAGAACATGCGTCTGTCCCTGCAGCTGTTGATCTCAGAACTAGAACATGCGTCTGTTCCTGCAGCTGTTGATCTCAGAACTAGAACAGTAGCAGTCGGTCTAAGTGGATGTCCTAAATTGAAGTGGAATGTACAATATGTGCAGTTGTGCCAGTCTCACTGCTGTGACAGAACAGAAATATCCTGATTACGAGAACGTTTCACTGTTGTGCGTGCATGTTGGCTACATGTTTTGATGCAGGCTACCTTTAGAGTTCACGACTAAATGATCACGAGCGATCACGATAGCCTCACGGTGATGACAGTCAGCTCCAGTAGCAAGCAGGAGGCCGTTTAGGCCAATCTAGATTAAACCTGATTGGGTTTGTGTCTAACTTTTATTTTTTTCACTCTGCATGTCAGCACTGTGTGTGTGTGTGTGTGTGTGTGTGTGTGTGTGTGTGTGTGTGTGTGTGTGCATGTGTGTGTGTTTGTGTCTGTATGGGCTTATAAATGTAACTGTGTGTGTGTGTGTGTGTGTGTGTGTGTGTGTGTCTATGTCTGTGTGCATGCTCATATTTGTATTTGTGTTCCCTACTGTGTGTGTGTGTGTGTGTGTGTGTATGAGTGTGTGCGTGTGTGTGCATGTGTGTGTGCGTGCATGTGTTTGTTTATGTGTGGTATGCATGATATGTGTATGTGTGTTCCCCGCTGTGTGTGTGTGTGCAGTCTTCAGTTATTCTCTAATTATGTAACTCTCTCCACATGTTCTCTCCCATGATGCCTCTGACTCTTCCTCTTCCTCATCTTCATCTCCTCCTGTCCGTCTCTTCCGACACAAGCCTCCTAAAAAAATCCTGGATTATAATCCAGACAGCTCCGCTCGGGGCTTCACTGAGGTAAAGACCAGCCCGTGACCTTCGTTTCCGTGGGTCTAACGGACATACAAATGTTGCATTGTGGGTATACTGACACTGTTCCCTTCTCTCAGCCAATCTCACGCCTGTCCACATCACTGCCATCAAAATCACAGCTGTCAAAATTAATATTTTATGTTTACACTGCCGCTGCCAGTGTAGTTCTTGCTGATGTACTGTGTACCAATATAGACTCTGACGCTGTTAAAACAGATGTGTGTTTACACTGTCACTTCACACCATTCCTTCCAAATATCTCTCCCAAAATAATCAATACTACATTTGCTGACAGGGTTTTAATTTATATAATCATTTCTGTACTATTAAATATGAAATTCCTGATATATAATTGTGCAGCATATCACATTTTTTTTCTTGCTTTGCTGTCTTAACTAAAATAGCCATATAGTTCATATTTTTGTCAATTAAGCAATAGCCCCTTTGTTTGTTAGTGGGTTTTTTTTCTGAATAATGCTTTTTTGATGAGATATTTTATTTATGCTATTAGATTTTTCATTGAGCCCTGTCATCGAGAAAGTGCTATCAGGAACTCTAGTAGACTGTGTAGTAGGCTGTCGTTGTTGTAATAACACTGTGGGCGCAGTTGAGTAATTGAAAGGTTGAAAGCTGTCTTGCTGCGGCCTTTGCAACTACAGTGGGTCTGCTAGTTAGTGACCCCCCGCCCCCCGTTCTTCTACAGTGGGTCTGCTAGTTAGTGACCCCCCGCCCCCCGTTCTTCTACAGTGGGTCTGCTAGTTAGTGACCCCCCGCCTCCCGTTCTTCTACAGTGGGTCTGCTAGTTAGTGACCCCCCGCCCCCCGTTCTTCTACAGTGGGTCTGCTAGTTAGTGACCCCCCGCCCCCCGCTCTTCTACAGTGGGTCTGCTAGTTAGTGACCCCCCGCCCCCCGTTCTTCTACAGTGGGTCTGCTAGTTAGTGACCCCCCGCCCCCCGTTCTTCTACAGTGGGTCTGCTAGTTAGTGACCCCCCGGCCCCCGCTCTTCTACAGTGGGTCTGCTAGTTAGTGACCCCCCCGCCCCCCGTTCTTCTACAGTGGGTCTGCTAGTTAGTGACCCCCCGCCCCCCGTTCTTCTACAGTGGGTGTGCTAGTTAGTGAGCCCCCCGCCCCCCGTTCTTCTACAGTGGGTCTGCTAGTTAGTGTACCCCCCGCCCCCCGTTCTTCTACAGTGGGTCTGCTAGTTAGTGACCCCCCGCCCCCCGTTCTTCTACAGTGGGTCTGCTAGTTAGTGACCCCCCACCTCCCGTTCTTCTACAGTGGGTCTGCTAGTTAGTGACCCCCCGCCCCCCGTTCTTCACAACCCTGCTGGGGTTCAAAGGCAGGACAGATCCTCTCTACCATGACATCCCATGAAGGATTCAGCAGCACTAGAAAGCCTCGAGGTCACATTCCCGTGCCACCGTTAACAATCTCTGCTTAATACAAAATCGTCAGCCTTGGAGAGCCAGCAATATGTACTCTGTTGTGCTTTTCACACACAAGCTGCGTGAAATAAATGCTGAAAAGTTTCCAAATGCAAATAGCATGAAGTAGACATAATCCATGCAGTCTGTATTCCCGGGGGGTAAATTCACCAAGAGATATTGCAGATGGCAGTTAGTGGCAACAGCGCTGAGTCTTGGATGTGTTTAAAACCGTAACAACCCCTTGGCAGGCCAATTAAATGCTTGCTAGCAGGGTGGCCTGTCATTTAGGGCCAGTTTTACGCTGACGAGCCAGCAATGTGTCACAGCGACCACTCCGCGTTCCCGGCGACGCACATCACGGCTACTTTTAAAGCGCAATTTGAGCTGCCGGAGGTGGGGGTGGAAGGGGGGGTGCACAATGACCAGCTTTTCCAGCAAAACGTACTTTTTTTTTCCGACATCGAGGCACTCGTAAGTCTGAGTCTGGGCCAGGGTCTTCTTTGACAAGCTAGCCAGAGTAAAGTCTAATGTTCAGGCACTCGTGTGATTCCTAGAGTAAAGTCTAATGTTCAGGCACTCGTGTGATTCCTAGGTGAGAATTTGTGGTGCTGTCTATCTTAGCTCCGGCACTGCCGTTCTGTTCATGAATAGGGAGGGGTGAAACTTCCCGTGGCGGAAGGGGAGCGTGCTGCCTGTCAGGCGTGAATAGAGTGCCGCGAGTCTGCCGTCTTTGTGCGCGGTGGGCTCACGGCTCCTCTTTGTTCCCCGGTCTCTCTTTCAGATGTCCCTCTACCCCTCTCCCGTTGACAGGATTCCGGAACGGGCGTCAAGGTAAGGACGTTTTTTCCCCGTTGTCACCTCACTGTGTCGCAGAGAAGCCCCGGAACGTATAGCCTATGTTTAACCTGATAGCATTAATGGGGGAAAAAAGCACAGCAGTTGTCTCTCGCTCTCTCTTATAACAAAGGATAAAGTGTCAGCATGGAGTTGTTCTTCATTTAAAGGTGGCAGATCATTCTCAGTGTAGATTTGGGGGCAGGGTATTGTGTGGTATAAGTGTGCATTGACTCAGACAGGGCAATCCATCTCCTAACTGGGCGGCAGTGTAGTATAATGGTTAAGGAGCTGGACTTGTAACTGAAAGGTTGCAGGTTCGATTCCCAGGTAGGACACTGCCGTTGTACCCTTGAGCAAGGTACTTAACCTGCATTGCTTCAGTATATATCCAGCTGTATGAATAGATAAATGTAATAAGAAGTATGTAAGTCGCTCTGGATAAGAGCATCTGCTAAATGCCTATAATGTAATGTAACTGCTGCTCCCCAAGGCCGGCTATCCCACCTACGCTTTGATTTTGTCACCTCCTTTTCGCGCTCCGTCCCATCGCACCAGGTGCCCTGCGCGCGTGTGGGAATCGGCCGTGGGACACAGCAGCGTACCCCCATCTTCTCCCAGCGCACCTCCCCATTTTCAGGGCGTTATGTGTGTGTGCCCACAGCTCGGCCAGCGACTACAGGAAGAGGAGGAAGTCCGAGCCGGCGGTAAGCCAGCCCCAGCGGCCGCAGAGCAGCCAGAACGTCATACAGGGATCCCACATGCGCCCCGCTGAACCCCACAGGAGCAGCAGCTCTCTCCGAAAACCACTGACCAGCTCCTCCCCCGCGTCCCCTTCCAGACCCAAAGGTAGGCCTCCTCACCAAACCAAACCTCCTTACACTGGAATGGAGAAGAAAAAGCCATGGCTTTCCTAAATGCCCACTTTGCTCTACATCGGTATTATCTGATACTTGTGTTTTTATGCTGTAGTGCTACTTACTAATTGGCTATAGTTACTCCATAGTTCACCTGCTTTGATGCGTTCATCTCAGGAAGGCAGTTTATGTCAATCTAAAATGAACAGAATGATTCCATGTTTTTTGTCGAAAATTTACTTTTATCGGTGGAATGCTTTGACCCGGAACACTAGGAAAGTTTGACATCCTAGCAACTTCCTGACAACGTGCGTAACATTCCGAGCAATTCGTTCACCCCTGAAGCAACTCATGCTCGTTGCTTATATTTGCAAAATAGCTTGTGGCTAGTTACTCAAATTATAATTGTTAATTGTAAAGAAGCAGGCTCACATGCTAAACTGTTATTTGTTTCATATTTTGCATAGCCGTAATATCTGGGAATGCTCCAATGAACGTGTTTCCTTAATTTTCTGAAAGAAGGATATTACCAGTGTAATTAGTAGTAAACTGTTTTTAGACTAACTGCTATAATTGCTGGTATGTATAGTCTGTTTAGTAAAAGTGTTATGCATCATTATGCATTATGCAGTAGTAGCATGTCAGAGGTTTAAAAAAGTGAATTGAATTCACCACACGGGCTAAAATTACCTTCCTAAGATGTCTTGAAATTCCATTCCAAACAGTCACAGGACACCATCTTGTTTCAGATGGCTGGAACCGATTACCTCGTTGCTAAGCTTGTTACCAGGAAGTGCTGAGAGGATGACTAAAGCACTTTCCTAGTGTATTCCTAGTATGTTAATGCATCAAATGGGCGTTTTCTGGAAGCCTACATGTTTTTTTTTTGTTTTCAGTTAACATCCTGCAGGTTATTTTATTAATGAACTTGCTCCCTCTTTGATGTTGAAAGGCCTGTGTCCTTACGAGCCTGTTAATTACCTCTCGTGTCTCTCTCTTACCATGCTGCTCATGGCGGATATCAAAGGTGGGGTTATTAGCATCATGCACTCGCCACATTTAGTTTGTTCAGGTCCCAACCACAATGCCTCACAGGAGACAGATCCTGCCGGTCGCAACGGCGAGCGTACCCCCATCGTTTCTCCCGATTCTAAGCGGTCCTCCTGCTTCAAGAACGGCTGGCGGGGGAACCGGCAGGACGCGGAGATCTGGAGCAGCGCCGAGGAGGCGGCCTCGCCGAAGCTGAAGTCCCGGAGCTGCGACGACCTGCTTACGGATGAGCAGGAGGTCGCGGCAGAGGTGCAGGCGCGGTCCGAGAGCGTGGGCTCGCTCATGCACGAGGACGGGCCCGACGGGGCCGCTCGGGTCAACGGCGAAGGCTTCGAGGCCCAGAGGCCCAAGTCCCGGCACCAGTCGGCCCACGACGCGCCGGGCTTCCTCAAACTCTACAAGAAAATGCACCACATCAACCGGAAGGATCTGCTGGCCTCGGAGGTCATCTGCTCCGTCAAGTCCAGGATCCTGGAGTACGAGAAGGAGAAGGACGCGGACGGCGTCCCGGGCTGGAGGGAGCACAGCGAGGAGGTGCCGCGAGACATGGTGCCCAACCGGATCTCGGAATTCGAGAGGCTCATCCAGAAGTCCAAGTCCATGCCCAACCTTGGGAACGAGGCGCTGTCCGAGGGCACCCCGGCCTCCCCCAGGAGAAGCAGCTGCCCCAAGCGCCGCTTCTCCATCGAGTCCCTGCTGGAGGAGAGCTCCCCACGCCGAAACCCTCCCGAGGGCGAGCCGCAGTGCCCGCGGGGCAAGGGCCCGGCGCCCGTCCACATCCGGGTGACGGACGAGCGCACGATTCACGCCACCTTACGGCAGGACTACTCGGACAGCGACCACGACGCAGCCGCGTCGGACCTCAGCGACTTCATCCAGATGGAGGGGTCGTCCTTCTGCAGCGAGAGCGATTTGGATCACTGCTCCCTCACCTCCTCCGAGAGCTTCTATGGCTCCGGGTACAACCACCACCACCCGCACCGACACCTGGTCAGTACCTGCAAGGGCCACTGCCCGGCCTCCTACACCCGCTTCACCACCATGGTCAAGCACGAGAGGGCCAGGCAAGAGAGGAAACAGCACCTGAAGGCCGACGATCCTGATTCGGGCCTCTCCAAGCTGGCCTTCCTGGTCAGTCCGGTGCCCTTCCGGCGGAAAAAAAGCGCGCCCCCCCAAAAACAAGCCCACAAGCCGAAGTCCAAGAGCTCGATGTACGAGGCCCTGGACTCAGCGCTGAAGGACATCTACGATCACATCAGGGCTGAGAAGAGGCGCGGCAGCCTGCCGGACAACAGCATACTGCACAGGCTCCTGCTTGAGCTGCTGCCGGACATCCCAGAGCGCGGGTCGTCGCTCAGGGCGCTATGCAGGCGGCAGCATGACCCGCCATACCACCCAGAGCCTGACAGCGTGGCCAGCCACGCCTTCTACCAGCCCGAGAGCTCGCGCCTACCCTACAGTGCCTCCTACCACCAAGACATGGACAGCAACCACAACCAGGCCAACGCTAACACGCTAACGTGCTATCAAGGTGGATCGCTCGCTCAAAGCACCCCCCCTCCCTTCTTCCCCCACCTTCCATCCCCCTTGTCATGTGATTGAGGTCTCTCCACCTGCCTGCCCTCAATCTCAATCTCCATCTCCATCTCCATTCTCCAGCCATGTCTTTTTTTTTTTGTAGTGCCAAGAGAGATTGTGTCAGATGAGTGTGCATCTGTGGAATCTCCAGAAAGCATGATTCCTTCCTGTTTTATCGCCCTGTGGATACTGAAAGGGGGTAGATTAGATATATATAATTTTGTTTCGTAGCACCCCAACAGACTCATGTTTTGCCATTACAGAGGTTTTGTATTTTCACCCTCCTATTATGTTTGGGGTCAATTTGACCCCATTCAGTGTTTGACGTCTCATAATAACCAGTTAACCTTATTATCTTGATACTATATGACTTTTTATACTTTAGTAGGATTAAGTAGTAAACGCACAATAAAGTCCTGTACTAACTTTGTATAAAAAAGTGTTGTTTGGGATTATGTGTGGGGTAGCTGTATAAATGAATGTAAGAAAACCTTTTTTTATGAATTTTAATTGTGGGTGTTTCTGGTGGCAATTTCCCATACAGGTTTTAAACTTCACAAACTTACGCTTACCTCAGGCTCTAACGTGAGACGTTTCTCACTGCTTTTTAATATTTGGAGTCATTAAGAAGGCACCGCACAAAGGGTAAAGTTTTTTCTATTACAATAGTTTTGTGTCGGTATAAACTGTTGGGGTCAATTTGACCCCAAACATAAAAGACGTCATAACATTTCAACATAATATGAGGGTGCAGAGCGCATGGTTATTTATGAGTTTGCTCCCCCTCCCCCGCCGTTGGTATTTCTCTTCTTCCCGCCTTTTCATTCCTTGTTTAAATATGACACTGCCTGCCTGGTAACGATCAGTATTTTTTAAATTTAAATTAATATACACATTTGCATCTGTACTTCATTGTGTTTTGCATTGTACATGTATTCATTATTCAATGTTGTATTGAAGTGTCTATAAAAACGGCTCTTATGGTTCCTTTCTCATACATCTTTGAAAAACCTACTTTTAGATACCTGACGTATTTATTTAATATTACCCGTGATGCATGCAGTATACGAGGGTATAATTCTTTTTCGCATACATATATAGGTCCATTTCATGTACAGTATACCATTGGAAATTTGACTTTTAACATGACACAGCTATATATGCTCTTAAAAGCCTCCTCTACTTATAGAAATACCAGGTGAAATATGATTTGAGTCACTGAAGCGGTTAGTCTAAAAAGGGCTTGAATGTTGGCGAAGGACAGTCCTCACGTATTTATGCATCCTGATTTTTCTCCACACCGACATGCATATTGGCCCATTAAGTTGCTGTATTAAACCTATATATACATATGGGGCTCTTTGAAAGAGCAATTCAACCATAAAATGGCAAGTGAGACAGGAACTGGTGGAGGTGTCACTGGTAGAGGGATAGCCTCATGATTTAGCCTGTGTCAGGAGACCAGTATAAATACATTTCCCTTTGGCTTGGACAGCATTGACAATTTTAGGGTATTAATGGTGAGCAGTTTAAATGCGGTGATCGCGCTCAGTTCCTCTGCATCCCGGGAGGAAGAGACACTTTAACTCTTTTTGTTGTGTCTGGCCAGGCTTGTTTTGTCCTCTCATTGAACTGAATGGAACCGCCTCGTCTCTGAGTAAAACCCGCATGTTCCTGGGAGCGCCATGGCAACCAAGCCCAGAGCCAGGTCTCCCCCAGCATACTCACTTTGCTCCCTTCTGATCCCTGTAGATAAGGACACCTCCAGGGAGTACTCCTATCCAGAAGTGGGACGTCACACTCCCCAAAACAGAAGACCCATCCCAGAGAGAGAAGTGAGAAAAAAAAATTTTTTGTTCAATTTCACAGAGCAGATAATATTTTAAGGTATTGTTTAGTGCTGACACCGATAAGATGTGATGTTGTTTTCATTATTCTACTCACATCTTTGTTTAATCTTATTGGCTGTTTTTTTCTCTCTAACAGAAACAGCCAATCAGAGCAATATATGACTTTAAAGCACAGACAGCGAAGTAAGTGT
This sequence comes from Ilyophis sp. 1 JC-2022, assembly GCA_022702515.1. Taxonomy (NCBI): domain Eukaryota; kingdom Metazoa; phylum Chordata; class Actinopteri; order Anguilliformes; family Synaphobranchidae; genus Ilyophis; species Ilyophis sp. 1 JC-2022. The sequence continues at coordinate 132,521,363 of CM040404.1, forward strand.
CTTTTACAAACATTTCACAGATGTCAAGTTCCCAAAATGCATGTGATAGGGTGTATATATTAACTATATACAGTGCCCTCCACTATTATTGGCACCCCTGGTAAAGATGAGTAAAAAGGGTTATAAAAAACACGGTCATTAATGTGCATTCAGTATTGGATCAGAGGCAGTGGGCAGTGAGTAATGGATCAGAGGCAGTGGGCAGTGAGTAATGGATCAGAGGCAGTGGGCAGTGAGTAATGGATCAGAGGCAGTGGGCAGTGAGTAATGGATCAGAGGCAGTGAGTAATGGATCAGAGGCAGTGGGCAGTGAGTATTGGATCAGAGGCAGTGGGCAGTGAGTATTGGATCAGAGGCAGTGGGCAGTGAGTAGTGGATCAGAGGCAGTGGGCAGTGAGTATTGGATCAGAGGCAGTGTGCAGTGAGTAATGGATCAGAGGCAGTGGGCAGTGAGTATTGGATCAGAGGCAGTGGGCAGTGAGTATTGGATCAGAGGCAGTGGGCAGTGAGTATTGGATCAGAGGCAGTGGGCAGTGAGTAATGGATCAGAGGCAGTGGGCAGTGAGTAATGGATCAGAGGCAGTGAGTAATGGATCAGAGGCAGTGGGCAGTGAGTATTGGATCAGAGGCAGTGGGCAGTGAGTATTGGATCAGAGGCAGTGGGCAGTGAGTAATGGATCAGAGGCAGTGGGCAGTGAGTATTGGATCAGAGGCAGTGGGCAGTGAGTATTGGATCAGAGGCAGTGGGCAGTGAGTATTGGATCAGAGGCAGTGTGCAGTGAGTAGTGGATCAGAGGCAGTGTGCAGTGAGTAATGGATCAGAGGCAGTGGGCAGTGAGTAATGGATCAGAGGCAGTGTGCAGTGAGTAATGGATCAGAGGCAGTGGGCAGTGAGTAATGGATCAGAGGCAGTGGGCAGTGAGTAATGGATCAGAGGCAGTGGGCAGTGAGTAATGGATCAGAGGCAGTGGGCAGTGAGTAATGGATCAGAGGCAGTGGGCAGTGAGTAATGGATCAGAGGCAGTGGGCAGTGAGTATTGGATCAGAGGCAGTGGGCAGTGAGTAATGGATCAGAGGCAGTGTGCAGTGAGTAGTGGATCAGAGGCAGTGGGCAGTGAGTAATGGATCAGAGGCAGTGGGCAGTGAGTATTGGATCAGAGGCAGTGTGCAGTGAGTAGTGGATCAGAGGCAGTGTGCAGTGAGTAGTGGATCAGAGGCAGTGGGCAGTGAGTAATGGATCAGTGGCAGTGGGCAGTGATTATTGGATCAGAGGCAGTGGGCAGTGAGTAATGGATCAGAGGCAGTGGGCAGTGAGTAGTGGATCAGAGGCAGTGGGCAGTGAGTAATGGATCAGAGGCAGTGGGCAGTGAGTAGTGGATCAGAGGCGGTGGGCAGTGAGTAGTGGATCAGAGGCAGTGGGCAGTGAGTAATGGATCAGAGGCAGTGTGTTTGCAGGTCATTAATGTGCATTCAGTAATGGATGGTGTGTTTGCATAGACTGTGTTAATAATGAGATTACCCCACAGGGAGCTCACAGTTAAGAAGGGCGAGACGCTGCTCCTCATCAGGCAGATTGACAACAACTGGTATGAAGGAGAACTGAGAGGACGAGTGGGGATCTTCCCCATCTCCTACGTGGAGGTGTGTGTGTGTGTCCGTGTGTGTGTGTGTGTGTGTGTGCGCGTGTGTCCGTGTGTGTGTGTGTGTGTCCGTGTGTGTGTGTGTGTGTGTGTGTGTGTGTGACCTCTGAATTCAGTGAGTCTCCCTGCCCCCATAGATCAGGGGTCCCCAACCCTGTTCCTGGAGATCTACCATCCTGTAGGTTTTTCAACCCTAATTTTTGGCACACCTGATTTTACTAATTAGCAGCCCAACAATATCTCTAGCAGCTGAATGAGGTGTGGTTTGTTCGGGTTGAAGTGAAAACCTACAAGACGGTAGATCTCCAGAAACAGGGTTGGGGGCCGCTGCCCTAGAACATGGATACTCAAATCTGGCCCTCAAATCAAAATCCGGCCCTGGTTTTCTTTTCTCCCAGGTAATTAACTGAACAATTAGTGCTACCGATTGGCCAGACTGTCTTCACACTTGACTCCCAGGTAAAGGGAGGGTGGAAAACCAGCAGTTCTCTGCCCTCAAGGACCTTGAAGATTCAGCTATGTGTGTGTTTGCGTGCGTGGGGTGTGTGAATGTGTGCATTCATGTTTGTGATTTTTGTGCGTGCAAGTCATTTCTATGTCTATATTTCTGCTGGCGTATGCATTGTTTACTGAGTCATGTGACTCCATCCCTCTCTGTAGAAAATACTTCCCACAGAGAAGAACCAGCCAGCCAGACCTCCTCCGCCCCCGCAGCTCAGAGAGATAGGGGAAGCCATCGCCCGCTACAACTTCAATGCTGACACCAATGTGGAGCTTTCTCTGAGAAAGGCACGGCCTCCACCAACCCCCCTTGCCCTCAAATCTGTCACTGCTTCATATTTTTTCTGTTCTTTTCTTTTCTACATCTTCCCTTCCCATACAGATCAACCTTATTTCAGGTCTAAGTTGAGAGACCTGTAAAAAATTTGCGAACTATTCTCAGTGCTTGTTACACAGATGCTGTGTATACCAGACAGCCTAGGAAATGAACTCCAGCAGTCAATGCATTGTTATTCTGTAAATGTACAATATGTGTGTGTGCCATTTGGGTAAGGCTTTTTTATGGTTTTTAAGAGCTATGTAGCTCTCACTTGCTTTTTTAAAATAAAAACTATGTCATTTAATTCTGTCATTAGCTGTACATAGCACCCAGACAAGCACTGCATAACCATTAATAAATACTTATGTTACTGTCCGCAAATAGTTCTCCTATGGCACCACTGATACAGTATGAAATATTACCATGACATACCAGGTTATACACACCACACACCTGTTTGCGATTATCAACATTAGCACTCATGAGTATCTGCGTAGTGCTCATGAAGTGGCTATGTAGTGCTAATGCAGTTATATAGCCCGTATAAAAGACCATTCATAGGAAGATGAAAAGCTGTTTGGCTCCAGTTGACACCCCTGTGTTTTCTTCTGTCAGGGAGAGAGAGTGGTCTTGCTGAGACAGGTGGATCAGAACTGGTACGAAGGAAAGGTTCTGGAGACGAATAAGCAGGGCATCTTCCCCGTGTCCTACGTGGACATCATCAAGAAGTCCCCCACGAAGAGCCCCAGCCTTCACGCAGAGCCCCCCCTACCACACAGCCACTCCAGCGACAGGATACATTCGTCCAAGGTACGTACCCCCTTTTTCTTCATCAAGAACTTTTTCGATTCGCAGGTGTCTATTCAATTACAGCTGCTGCGTTCGTGGCTCTCTACTGAACTAAAACAAAATGGCGTCCCTTGAATGTTGCCAGGCCGTCATTGTAAATAAGATTTACATTTGAATTGACCTGCCTAGTAAAATAAAGCTTTAATTAAAAGTGTAATAGTCATCCATGCTGGCCAGAACATGAGGGTTTAGGTTCCCTGCAGCACAACAGCCCAATGTTGCAGGGTACCCCGTCCAAACCAGTCCAGAATCTCACTGCACATGTGATTTGTTGTCTGTTGAGGTAATGTCAAACGGATCACCGGTAAATTTCTTTGTGTGGCGTATAGGCTCTCCAGCTTAGAGTCGGCTTTATTTCCAATTAACTGTCCTTGAGTTCGGATAGCGGAGAGTGGAGGAAGAGTCTTTGTTGAGTTTAAAATAGTGTAAACCCGGGTCTGGGGCTAAACCAGATTAATGACTCTGCTATGCCAACTGTTCATCTCGTCTAATTATAAGAGTTGAATATAGTGTGTGGGGCTAACCAGCGCGGTGCGTGACTTTGAAAAGGTTTGTACGTGACGTACTGTGTGCTCTCTCCTCGGTGGCTATTGGACAGTGCTGGGGGTAGACACTGACCGAGTAGCTGTTGATAAAAGAGAGTTTTTCAGGCAGGAATTTAAAAAGGCAGGCTGGTCTTAGATAAGGCGAGCACGCTCACTCTCACGCCCTGATGGGGGGCTTTGCTGCCACCGGGCCCCATATTTCACGCTTGTTTTGGCTGCCCCTGCATTTGATCCCAGGTCAGAAGAGCCCTGCTGTTAGTGTATAGAACGATACTGGTTTCTTACGGTTTTTTTTCCAAATTTTTAACGGTGCTGAAAAATGTAGTTATGTAGATTGAGTTATTTCCACCGGGGAGTTTTTACCTCGTTTGCTTGGGGGTTCAGGCCTGGTTTTTGCCCAATTTTTCTTCCCTTTCTTTGTACAGTGTCTTTATGAAAGTTCTCTGTAAAAAAAAAAAAGTGCTATACAAATATATTTTGACTGTAAAATAATTTTTTTTCCTGTGGTGCAGACGGTGATCTCAGCTGTATAAAGAGACACAATAAATAAAAGATAAAAGTCTTTCATTAGAGAGGTAAAAAAACCTGAGCATATATACCTAATTTGATTTCTTGAAATGGTATTCGTTTCCTGTTTCCTGTAGCTGATAGGGTGACAAGAAGGGTAGTAGACGGATTAATGACATCACGTGTCATGTGACACTTCAGCTCACTTGTCCTGGTCTAGGAATATGTGACCTGACCTCTCTCCGTAGTTTTTCTGTCCGTCTGAGTTCTCTCTCCTTCCTGTGTGTAAGTGCTGTCTCTCTCTCTCCAAAGCCCTCCTACGCTCATCCTTGGTTCAGTACACCCTCCCCTCCGCCCAGAAACCGCTCTTTGCCCTCTACCACACCTCAGCGGGCCCACCTGCAGGCCGTCACCAGCGAGTGGATCGCCCTCACCCTGGGCGCGTCCGCCTCCAGCACCCCCGCCCCCACCCCTCCCCCTTTCCCTGCCAGCCTCCTGTCTGAACTGGACGCTCTCGACCCCCTGGTGTCCCCGACGTCGGTCACAGCGGGGGGACCCTCCCCGACGCTGCGCGGCCACACCCCGGACGCTCTCAAGGAGGACCACTTCATTCCGATCACCTCCCCCAAAGCCTACCCGTATTCGCCCGAGCCTAGCCCCTCCCCCCGGCAGTTCCTGGCCTCGCCCTCTCTCTCCTCTTCCCCCGCCTCTCCAATGTTCGACAACAAGTACGGCAGTGGCGACATTTTCTCGCACGACGCCAAGCAGGCCCCGGACAGGAAGGATGTCGGTTTTAGAGAGCCGCCATCTTCTCACAAACCCGCTGAGCTAAGGGTGCGCGAGCCAAACGAAGGGGCCCCCTACAACGATGAGCCGTTCTCCAACAGAGACCAAGAGGAGGAGCTCTGCGAGGAGCTCCTGTCCATCATCCAGGGCAGCCAATCGAAGGGCGAGTTTTCGCTGGAGGCGGGGTTTTACAGACAAGCACCAGACATAACAGAGGAGCTCCCCTTGTTGTACATAGAGGAGGACCCCAGTGAGAGCTGCGGGCCGGATGTTGGCTTTAAAACCATTTCACCCGTCCATAGTGAAGGCACAAAACTAGAGGTAGAGCCTGCTGTTTTGTCCCGGCGTCCTGTCCTTGTCTGTGCGAGACATGTCTTTCTTGACTGACCACGTAACATACAGTCAAGCCGGAAAGTCTGAACACCCCTTTCACCTTCTCCACGTTTTATTACATTACAGACATATTCTACAATAGATTGAGTTCATTTTTTGTCTCAAAATTCTACACAAAATAGCCCATAATGACAAAGTGAAAACATGTTTTTAGAAATTTTTTCAAATGTATTAAAATCGAAAACCGAAATCTTTTATTTACATAAGTATTCATACCCTTTGCTTTAACATATTTTTTAAGTATTATATTTTATATTTGGTCGCATATCCATTGCATGCTGTTACTTCCTGAAGTCTGTGACCCATCAACATCAAAAGACTCTCGATATCTTATTTCCAGGTACTGTTACAAGCGATACTATAAGCTCTCTGCATTTGAATGGATCTCTATGGGAATTGGGGGGTGAGACTAGATTCAGCTGTAAATTACACTGGTACAGTATGGAACACATGGCTGGCTAAATGGCTGTACGTCACCAAGGGTCTGAGCTATCGAACGAGCCCCAAACCATCACTCTGTTGCCAGATATGGAGTAGATGTGGATGGATCACTGCAAGGGTTATTTCTCCTGACTCATTTTCCTATATAACTCTATGGGGAAAAAAGTCAGGAGAAACAACCGTTAAAGGGATCCATCCACATCTACTCCATATCTGGCCGCAGAGTGATGGTTTGGGGCTCGTTTGATACCTTAGACCCTTGATGACGTACAGCCATTTCGCCAGTCATGTGTTCCATACTGTACCAGCGTAATTTACAGCTGAATCTAGTAGAATATGTCTGTAATGTAATAAAATGTGGACAAGGTGAAAGGGGTGGGCAGACTTTCCGGCTTGACTGTATTATGAAAGTGCGTTATACTAACAGCGGTATATTTTAACGGTGCATTCGTTGTGTCGTCATAAAACTAACTTTGAGTTGAACGCACGTCGGATTTGTGGAACCTCACATTTTGTCATGGTGGTTGCCGTCTTTATTATGAGTGTGTGTGTGTATGTGTGTGTGTGTGTGTGTATGCATGTAGGAGTGTGTGTGTATATGTGTGTGTGATAGGGAGAGAGAGAATAAGTGGTCTTATAACACACTATTTTTTCCATTGCCTTCACCAGGCCGCGGTTGCCACGGGCGCCCAGCCACGTCTGTCCTCCTCGCCCTCTCACCCACCCCTCTCCCCTGCTTCCTCCCCTCCCCACCCCAAACTGTCACCCCCATCCCCCCGCACCACCCCTCCCTTACCGGGGTTCTCACGCTCCCCGCCTCTCTCTGCCAAACACTCCCCACGCCTGGAGACTAGGTCCCCCAAAATCAAGGTAAAGGAAGACGCTGTGTGTGGTTGTTTTGTGGCGTACCATGCACCCTGTCCTTCATCTCCGCGTCGTAACACAGACAAATAAGAACAACCGCCCGCTGGACTGTGTCTGTAATTCCTGTCCCTTCTGAATCCTAGCGCAGGATAAGCTGTGTTCAACCAATAAACTGCCTTTACAGCCAACAGAAGATATGGATATTTTCACATAGAGCATCTCCAGGCTTTATTGGAGTAATAATATAACACAATAACTGATAACTGCTCAGCCAAAGCTACAGTACATCAGCTTAGTGTCCGATGGTAACCCTGGTATAATGTAGTGATGGATCACGGTAGAAACTGGCACTCAGTCATAAGTGAGGGGGTTATTTTTCCAATCGGACTCTCAGATAAATGGCTTCTGTATGTCTGTGTCTCCCCTCTTTTAAGTTACATTTTCCACATTATCTTTTTTCATTTGCTATCTTTATTAGCCTTCTCTTTTATAGCGCTCTACTTGCTGTTAAACAGTTGTGCAGTAGGGCAGTGGGATAGGAGGCAGGTCAGGGCAGGGCGTACATAAAGATGTACAGATAATGTGTGCCATGTATGCAGCCAATCATTTACGTTGGTTATTTGTATTTGTGCTTCTTTTCCGGCAGCCATTAATCCGGCAGCCATTAAAACACTCAACTCACATGACTGGGCAGCGGTTTAGTGGTACTGGGCTTGTAACCAAACGGTTGCAGGTTCGATTCCCAGGCAAGACACTGCCGTTGTACTCTTGAGCGAGGTACTGAACCTGCATTGCCTCGGTGTTTATACATCTGTATACACGGATGCTACAGTATGTAAGAAAGGCAAGAGCTGAAGTCCTGGATTAGTCGCTCGGGATAAGAGCGTCTAATAAATGCCTGTAATGTAAAAGGAGAGTTCAGCTTTTTAGTGGAAGAAGCAGGTTCAGGTGTTGTAAGACTTCTGCGTCGTAAGGTTTTATTAATATTTTTCGTTTGGAGGGCAGTGCAGTAAACGTCATGTCTGAGGGAGCCTCAGGTCTGTGCCACTGTGTCTGTGTGACTGTGAAAGATTCAGGAGGTTCGGCGACGCCGCTGGCAGCATGTACATTGTCTCTGTGTGCGTCTCCTGATCCTGTGACAAAGACGTTCACTTCCACACGTCTGTGTGCTTCTCTGGTTCTTTCAGCCGGCTTTAAAACGTGAGGTTATTCTCGTGGGTAAACCTCCTCGTAGCCCTGTGCTGTCTAGGAGGTCCTGTGGGTCGCCCGTTAGAGGTCAAAGTTTTTCGCCGCCTCATAGGGTACGGGAACGCGTGCACCGTGTGTGACATCAGCAGCATTGGTGGATGGGAAATGGTGTTCTCTTTTAAAATTCACGTTTCCCTTTTGTGTCCCAGATCTCATTGCCTGTCAGCAGTGTGCTGTAGAATAATCTGATCCAAAACCTTCCTAAACACAAACTAAAAACCGCAAACAGCGTTTGTGTGCGAAAGGCAACGCGGCAGGAGATACAGAATGGGAACGTCTGGGGATACCGCCAACTTTAACGGCTTGGTTTTCTGTGTGCTTTGAAGCTCGGTACTGGTGCTCACAAATTAATGTGAAAACGAACAGCGAGACAGTGTTCAGGATAGGCAGCTCGGTTCTGTCATGGGGAGTGCGTTGTGTTTTGTTTTTTTTTTGTTTTTTGGGGGGGCATGCAATTATTAAAATTGCATGCAAGAATTTTTCCGCTGTGCTGCTGCATGAGCCTCAGGTCTTACCTGGTGCAGCTTGGTTCAGGCCAATCGCCCTGCTCATATCTGCTCATATCTGCTCATATCTGCCATCCTGGTTGCTTAGGAGCCTAGTTGTTGGGATTTTATTTTGAAATTAGTGTGTTTTTTTTTGTTTTTTTTGTGTTGTTTTTGTTTGGTCATGTCTCCTTTCCTGTGTCTTAGAATGCCTGCCTGTGCACTGATAACGTGGAGAGGGGAGGATTCAAAGGGGGAGTGGCTTGTGCACTATAGCGCGTTTGCAACCACGTCTGCATTGTTTTCTATTGACTTGCTCTGAGGGATGTTGAATAATGTTTTTTGTGTACACAGCTTAGACATGGTGTACCCGCCAGACCCAGAAAAGCTGCTCTTTCCCCCCCATGTCCTCCGAACAAGGGGAGTACAGCCCTCACTGTCCGCGTTTTGGCTTGGGCATCTTTGTGCTTGAGGCGGACTTGGTGTGCGGTGAATCTGGCCGTTCTGTGTTGATTTGACGGCGGCGCGGCACGGCGCGGCACTGCGCGGCACGGCGCGGCACACGCTCGGGTGCCATGGCGACACGCTCGCGCCCGTATAATCGTGTCATCGCTCTTTTTTCCCCTCTCTTTCAGTCACAGCGATCGGCGTTCGCACAAGACGCTCTGCACTGCCAAGGAGAACCGTGAGTTCCTGTTTTCTGTTGGCCGTTTTTGAGTAGTCAAACGTTCCTCCAAAGGTCACATAGTCAGGAATACTTTGGGATTTTATTTCCGTGCCGAGTTCAAAATATGTGTCCCTAATCCAGTGCAGCGTTTACTTTGACTGCTATGAATGTCTCCACTAATTGTAAATACATTATGCTTTTTTATAGCAACCTAGTGAGCAAAAGCTGGTATCTAGAGGGGGTGGAAATCTAGGTTGAGACATATTTTGACATAAGCAGACTTGGTTAACCCCAATAGCTCAGGTTTTACCCGGATATAGCCTGGCTGCATTCTAGCCCATCTAGAAAAACTTTCACTTTTCAACCAAATGTAGCCGGGTTTACACCTGAATGCCTAGACAGCGTTTCACCAATTTTTCACCACAAAAATGTTCACAGAGAAGTGTCTCCGTCATTCCCAGGGCTCTACAGCAGTTTGGGAATCCCTTCTTTATAGAGCCTATAATGTGGACATAATGCTTTCTGTTTTCTAGCAAGAGATATGTTGGTATGGACATAATTCTCAAAGGCCTACGGGGCCTGTACCTGTTGTGCCTCATGTTTTTGTTCATTGTATCATTTGGCGGTGTACTAGTGTCAAAACAACTGTTTTTAAACCGAGTTACTGTCGTCCTGCAGGTTCCAAGCCATCTTTAATTATGTCCCGCGCAATGAGGACGAGCTAGAGCTCAAGGAAGGGGATATTGTTGATGTGATGGAAAAATGTGATGACGGCTGGTTTGTCGGTAAGTCGAACAGAAAGCAACAAACTCTTCCTTATTAATAATTTATTTTAGTGCTCAAAATAGTATGCATGGATTCTATTCTTTATATATAGTCTATGTATATTATTTTATATTCTGTTCATATATTATATTCAATGACACAAGAGTAAATAGTCTGTTCCTTTAGATTTTGGTGATTAAATTGGAGTTGAGTAAATTGCATCTTTTTTGAGATATAGGGCCTGATTTACTCAGACATTTTAGCACATGCAAAACCAATAATACGACCAATGATTGGTCACGGTATTTGTCTTGCACAAATCATTGGTTGTTTTATTAGTTTTGTGTGTGTTTAACGGTTTAGCTCCATTCTAAAAGTCTTAGTAAATCAGGCCCCTATTCTGGGATCTCCGCCTCCATTGTTGTTGTACCAACAGCTGCCAGCAGGTGGCAATCATGCTTTGCATAACTGAATGGTTCAGACTAGTGGAAGTTTGAGCATGAGGATATTCAACGAAGGCTGGTTTACACTGACTACAGTATTTGATCTGAACTGAAATATCTGCCAGATCTACATGGTATATTCTCCCACACATTCACTACAAAGACAGTGGATTGTGTGGTAATTAAGTTAAAAGAATGAGTGACCTTACTATAGAAAATAATTTCCTAGAAACCTAAAACAACATTACATAATATAAACAACCCAACATTGGTGAATACTGCAATATGCCAAAGTATAGTGCACCATCTCAAATGTGGAAATTCATTCAAATTGTATTCTTTAATCTAGAGCCATTCAAAACAAAGAGGCTTGATATGTATTCTTCTTTTCATTGAGCATTAAGCACATTGTGTATAATGTATCACCATCAGACTAGCATCAGGTCAAGTCAAGCTTCAAATGGACTCAGCGCTGAGCTCTTCCCGCATCTAAGTATATCTTTTTTTGTGGTGTTTTTGTATATTTTACAGGAACATCAAGAAGAAGCAAGTTTTTTGGAACTTTCCCGGGGAATTACGTGAAGCGTTTATAATGTCTCTGATACTCAGTGGCGTTATTGACTGTTGAGCACAACCACAGCGGCTTGAAGCCGCTGCAGAGGAGGAAGGAATGTCACAGATTTGTGTGTTTTACACTAAAAGATAACCTTTAGCTATAACTAGCCATCTTCATAGAAGACGATTCCAGCAATCTTTGAAGTTCGTAATTTATATTCCAGTCATTATCCACGGTGAGTGTTTGAATGCAGTCATCCCTGGGGGAACTGAAGGAAGAAACAAACTGTTTCCCGTGGTCCGAGGATAATCAGTCCACCGTGTGTGTCGTTTTAAAAGTATTTCATCGTATTATTTGCTGGCTGCGTCTGCTGATATGCAGCGAAGTGGAAAAGAGTGGGACGTGAACGCGGTTTGGCGCGATATGACACGTTTTCGTTTCATAAATCAAAATACTACAGCAAGGGTTCTGCCTCGTCTTCACGACAATATATTTCACAACCAATGAAGATAGCGAGTGCTCTATTGCCCTTCTGTTCATTTTGGGGTACGCCGTCACCTTTCTCTGTGCAAAGGGAAGGATTGCCTCGTGTCAAACAGAAGCGGGGTGCGAGACCTGAGGCTGATGCTACATGGACAGAGACTGAAGCAGTATTGCAGTGTTGTGTTCGTGCCAGAAAATGTGGTTTCCTGTGAAACCATTCATATCTATTTTAACTGACTTAGAAGGGTGGATTGCAGTATCTTCAGTTCTGCTGCACGATCTTTATGCCTCACGTTTATCGTATTCAAGCTGACAACAACTGCCTGGTCAGGAACGAACTTCACCGACTCGTATTGTTTTATTTTTTTCATCAGATATTTCTGTAGGTAATTTTAATAATTTCATGACTGAGTGAGCGATACATGTCCATTACCCATTTGGGGGGGGAAAAAAATCCAATATCCCTCTATTTAAAAAAGAAAGCAATGATCATTACAGTGTGTATTAGTAGGCTGTCTCGTTTGTGTTTTCAGACTGTACTACATACAGACACTCTGGCGACGTCCCATGATGCAGTCATTCATGAAACGGGTGGGGGATGGGAAATTCTTATTTTTTCCCCTCTTAATCTCATTTCATTGCTTGCACCTGTCACACATTTTGTACGTATTCCCTGTAATTGATATGGCTGAAGGGCAAGTGATGTTCTTAAAAAATTTTTTTAACTGAATAATTTTTATTTGATCATGTGAAAAGCTTATCTCTGCAGCTGATATTTAATATAACCTTTTCATTGCGCGGGTCTCACATGTCCAGCTGTCCAATGTGATATGTATGAAATTATTTATAATAACATCTTGGGAGAAATTGATTCCCAAACGTTTATTTAACAGTGTTCAGTTTGTGTTGAAATTCATTTATCTTTAACTTTGAAAAATGGTGATTTGCTGTTTGATTAAGACAAAGTGTAATACAGGGCTTTACTGACAAAAAAAATACATTCTGCTTACATTTATATGCACAAAAGAACCATGTTTTGTTGAGTTTTCTCAGTTATTTGCCTTTTTGTGTTATGCTACAGAAGATATTCACAGAGGTGTGGGGTCAGCTGTTGTATTGATGATGATGATGATGATGATGACAAAACAAAAGCATCGTTTAAGCACCTTAAAATGTTATTTCTTGGGGTTTTTGCATTCTCTGTTGCATCATCCTGTTGCCGGAACGTACCGTAATGTCTTGCAGCTTTTTGTGTGAGGCCGTAAATTAGCGGAATCCACTGCCCCGCAGAGCACTGCTCACCAAGCGTTAGCTTCTGCACTGTATCGGATTTTCCAAGGTTATTTCACCATCCCATTCATCACAAAGGTGTCCAAAGTGATCCAAACTCCGAGAACTTAAGTAATAAATCATTTAATGAAAGTGCTAGCAATATTTACCAGCAGCGAAAGTGATGTCAAAAGTAATTGTGTATGAGTGTGTGTGTGTGTGTGTGTATATATATGCACATATACACAGATGGGTGACAAATTAAAGGAAAAACCCTACAGTGAGGGGGTCCAGTGGCTCTGCTGTGGGGGGCATTTTCCTGGCATAGTTTGGATCCACTTGTCCCCTTAGAGGGAATGGTCACTGCAAATCAGTACAAAGTTATTCAGAGTGATCACCTTTATCCTATGATGGAACATTTCTATCCTGATGGGAGTGGTCTCTTCCAGGATGACAATGCCCCCATCCACAGGGCACGAGGGGTCACTGAATGGTTTGATGAGTATGAAAATGATGTGAATCATATGCTATGGCCTTCGCAGTTACCATATCTCAACACAATTGAACACCTATGGGAGATTTTGGACAACGTTTTAGACGGCGCTCTTCACCACCATCATCAAAACACCAAATGAGAGAATATATTTTGGAAGATTGGTGTTCCATCCCTCCAATAGAGTTCCAGAGTCTAGAATCTATGCCAAGACACATTGAAGCTTTTTTTTTTGGCTCATGGTGGGCCAACACCTTACTAAGACACTTTATGTTGGGTTTTCCTTTAATTGCTACCCGTCTATATATGGAAGCATGAAAGAGAACTGTTTTGAAGTCTGCCTTTGATGCAGTGGCCATTTTGCGGACCTACGGTGTCATACAGAGGAGCCTGAAGCTTTAAGGGCTGAACACAGACTGCATGCAGCTTCACTGTGAGGTCTCTAGTGCTCTCTATGTGCTCGGTCCGAATGGCCCCCCCCCAGCCCATACCCCCCCTCCCCACCCATCTGGAGCTCTTTTCGTGATAAACTATGAGGCGATGCGGTGAAGTTCTCACCATCTATGTTTGGGGTTTTTTTTTTTTTTTTTGTGGAATTCTATATCTAATAAATACTGCCTGATATACTGAGGTTTCTTTCTATTTTACTCTTCTTTTATTACTACAGTCCTTCCTGCAGTATTTTTACTGACCTCAAAACAATGTTTTTGTGTGGCTAGAGGAAGTTAGGGGACAATACTGGTAAAGCCAGCCACCGCCATCTGTAGGTACTGTATATCCCAAACAATACTTTTTATCCATTTGCGGATAAAGTTGTGTCACACCTTGAATTAAATCCTAAACCTGGCCTTTTTTCGTAAAAATACGAAGTAATTTAGCATTTTTTCTGAATTCAGCCCCGTAGAACAGTGTAGACATTCCCTTTCATGTATCATTGGTGTGTATAGAGCAAGAACAAACAGTGTATTCGCCAACCTCTACAGAACTTGGGGACGGTCTCCTCTGTCTGTACTATAAACAGCCACACAGGGACGTCTGCCTGTCCCACACACAACCATAGCAACCTTGTAAATAAACCTCAGTCCTGCAGGATAAGGTCAGCTTTCTCTCGGGGGGGAAAAGCCATCATAAACACTGATGAACATTAATGTTAAAGGCAAGGCAGAATTTCAAATCCCTTTTCATTGTAAAAAACTGTCACAAAAACATTTAGGAGACAGAGGTGCTCAGACTTGATTGGAATGATCTTTTCAAAGGATACATTGATCGCACGTGTGTGTTGCTGATTGCCGTATTATGTATGTACAGTTCAGGATCTTCTGTAGAGAGTGGAAACCAGAAAGTTAGCAGCTTTCACCAGTTGGCAAAGCGAAGCTTTTTTCAGCTGCTAAAAAGACTCGCTGGGTTCATTCCAAATCAATAGGTCAAGAATGCGCCTGCACAAACCCATGTTGCCCGATCAAGCCTTAACTTCAAACCAAATAAGGACAGGAGTTTCGTCAAATTCTGCAGCTGAGCCGAAGCGGGAGATCTCGAGGAGGAGGGATCCAGCACTAATGAGACTGGAGGAGGCTGAAGGAGGAGTGATGCCCGGGAAAACAAAGGGATCTTTCTCCTGCGCCGTACGTCCCATTAAAAGCCGTGCCACTCACGCTTGTGTCCCGGGTCGTGTATTCACTTTGGCGTGCGGCCATTGTGGGAGACGGCGGACTAGCGCTCTGTTGTGCCTAAGCTCGGGGGGAACTACAGTCAGGGATATGACATACCCAGTGTGGGGGGGTGGCGGGTTGGCGATGTCAGCCCAAAACAATGTGACTTCAGAGCTGTTCAGGTACTGTGAGACATTGTGCGCTAAAGTGCAATTGCTTTTTTATTTTTTTTTGGGAAGAGGAGCCAGGAGTTTGAGACACTTTTCCCCCTCTTTTCTGAACGTGAGCCTAGTCTTTCACACGCTTCACAGTCTTTCACACGCTTCACAACGGGTGCTTTAAAGAGAAAAGGCCTGTCTGCAGCAAACAGGAGAAATTCGTTTTTTTTAAATGCACCCGGCTGAGATTTCAAACCACTCAGTTTACATTCTTTACACAAGGGAATTATAAACAAACCCCCACACACACCCACACACACACATGCACACAACCCCCCACCCCCACAGCCTTGTTCTGCTGGTGTTGTGACAGCAGACGTGCTACAAGCACACCAGCGCTGACTAACAGCAAACAGCACTCCAATACTGCCCCTGTCACTCACTCTGCGGGCGGGGCTTCGATCTGTTGACTGACAGCGGGGGACTGCTTTTTTACTGGGAAGGTGATCACAGGTGTCTGGCCAAGAGGATAGAAAGGTCTAGAGGGCCCCGGGGCAGAGCTCTGCATAATGCTGCCTCAGGTCCTCAGTCTGTCTGATGACCTCACTCTGATGGGGGGGGGGGCGGAGCTGCAGGCAGGCTAGCTTAAAGGGCCTTGCCTGGGCAGAAGCTGCCGATCGTCTGTGGAAGAGTCATTGTGTCTGGGGGGAACTGGGAGGAATACCACAGAGAACCCTCTGAAGCTTTCACCACAGGTGGAGGAAAGAAAAAAAATCCCAGAATGCCACAGAACGTAGTCCTGGAGGGTCCGGGTCCTTGGGGATTTCGCCTCATGGGAGGAAAGGATTTCAACCAACCTCTTACAATCTCCAGGGTAAGTGACTACAGTTTTCTGTGCTTAGTAAGGTAGGTGATTGATGTAGAGCACTTTGGGGAAGTGTTTTTTATCGTGTGGAATGGTTCTGCTTTTATACATCTGTATTTTATAGTGTATTTTTATAGTGCCTTAAGTTTTATAGTGACTACTCTGATACGCAGTCACTTTCAAAAAGAATAAGTGCAGGCACATTTAATCTGAGAACAGTTGTTGGTGGAGAATAATTGAACAAATAAAGCTCAAATGCTGTCTGACTGTGTGAATTTTTTAGTGACTGGGTTTTCCCCAAATGTTTTTAAAATGTAGAGGAAGTGCTGTCTTGACAAATGGTTTTGTTTGGCTCGTTTCATACTCCCATGTGTCCGTGCAAAACTGCTGCCAGCCACTGCTTTCATTGCCAATCATATGAATTCATTTTTATCCATTCACAGTAACTTTCTCATGCCCGAGAGGCATATCTGTGAATGTGTGTTCAGAATGGCAGACTAATGTTGGGAGAAAGTTTGAACAGGAGGGGGAACATATTCCATTAGACATATATAGAGGCAATTACTTTATTCTATGGCAGACTAACTATAATATTTACTAATCCCTAGACCCGCCAATGTTTTCATGTACACATGTAACCGTTGTACTGTCTGCAACCAGAAAAGTTTAGTTTGGTAACGTGGAAAACAAAATTTACTTATATATTTACAATTCCATTTTATTATTTGTGCTCTATGAGCTATGAGGTCATCATTAGACATTGTTATAATACTCATAGCCAAACTTATCACCCTGAAGTATGCAAACAGGGCTACCCTCTCATGGTCCTGTGGTAGTGCCCATTGTAGTCTTATTCAGTCTGGTGTTACCCTTACAGGAATGTGCCATCAGTGCAAGTGGGGGTGTCCTTAAACTGAAAAAAAAATCACTGGGCATGAGCTATGAATAGCAGTCTACATCATAAACAAACACAGTCACATACTTTTTTTTAAAACAAGAGGCACGGGGAGCTCATTTTGCACTCCATTTAATTTGGGTTTGGTCACAGAAATAGAAATGGTGTCAGAATCGGGGTCAATTCCATTTCAATTGAAATTCAATGATTGATGAATTAAATTTAGTTTCATGAATCGACTGAGTTGCAATGTTAGCATGTGTTCTTTCTCTCTCACTCATTCACACACAGGGTGAAATGAAGTGACGCTCCCTGTACACAAAGAATTACTTGAATGTGATTTTTTTTAAAGTAGGTATGGCGCATTGAAGGCCCAGTCAGTTGCCCTCGAATATGTTTCTCTCCTTCCTCCGCTGATCTTTCACAGCAGCCATTAATTTCTGAATACGGGGCCAATCTCGCGTGGCCAAATATAGGCGTTTGTAACGCCCGTTACCGAAAGCGCTGCGGTTTCTGGATGCGTGGCATCGCTCAGGAATCTCAAATGAAGCTCTGTGGGGTATTTACACCTGTCAGGCGAGCAGATGTCTCTCTACCCCTCACCCCCACCCCAGTCCAGAGCTGCTGGGAGAGGCCTGGCATAGCGGGGGAGGTGGGGTTGGGGGGGTAACACGCCCTTCAAGCCTAAAAAAAGGAACCACTACTCCCCATGGTATAAACACAGGCTATGTGGAGGCAGGAGGTGGCAAGAAGAAGAACTAGCCTACAGCATGGGTATGGATCCAATCCAACCCAGAGAGGCTTGACCAGAGTTGATATTAGAACCCCAGAATGTCCCCTTTAGAAGGTGATTATGTGGACTGACATGCACCGTGTGATCATTGATACATATCCAGTTTAATCTGGCCAGGAGTGATTCACTGTAATGCGAACAAGATGTACGAGTTGATTCGGCGCAATGAGATTGTAGCGCTTTCCTAGTTTTGGATTTTGTGTTAATTCACCAAGTTGCAGAAGCTCCGTGTACGATTCTCCCGTCTTCAACAGGAACTCAAAATAAAACAATAAAGACCCGGTAGGAAGCCAGACCTGACGTTTGACGTTTAAATTGCCCATAATAAGACAGAGGAATGAAGGCTACGTTCCCGTAAACAAGACTGGGTTTCTTCAAAATTACTTTTATTAGCTGCAGAGCAAAGGGGGGGGAGGGTGATGCTCGGCTGTACCAGGAGGCCTCGATACCAGAGGGGGTACGTCAGGGTGGCTCTGAGGAGGAAAAGGTCTGCCTCGCTTTAAACCCCCGTTCGGGTGATGCCCCTCTAAAAAACTTCTTCCACAGCTTATTTATAGGCCCATGACTTCACAACAACCTGAAATAACGATACTTGGGGGAGCCACGCTGGATGCATGCTGGACCTTTAAATTCAACCGCCGCTGTAACACAATATCGGCATTGACAGTGATGCCCTTTTGAATGACTTCTGCCCATTTGCGTTTAGGGCGGGGTGGTTATTAAAAAGAAATTGAGCGGCCAATTCGATAACAAAGGTCAACGGCTATGCTGAGAGGTTGCTGCTCATTCCAATGGAGCGTCCTGTTGATTGGGAATAGGCGTGGAACAGTACGCTCTCACATTACCTTTCCTATTACCCGGGTATCTGTTCAGACCCCTGTGAAGTGAGGGTACACTGGCTCTTTTAGAGCCGTTTCATTGGCCTTTGGTCTCTGTGGCAGTTGTGATAAAAACCAATCACAGCGGGACACACCGAACCTGTTGCCATGGCTAAAGGTGCCTTCACTGTTGATTTCCCCAAGTCCCGCAGATTTTAATCTCGCATCTCCACACTTCATCCACTGAGCGATATGGACAGAATGCTACTTGCATTAGTATTAATTGGGTTTAGCATTTTTATTAGTTGTTTTTGTTACAAGTTCAAGCAGTGCTTGCAATTATGTATGCAATTATGCATGCATGGCTGTAGTCTAGTGAACAACAGATAACTCAATTTATGATATAAGATGAGGGCCCATTGTATGTAAAATGCATAATTATTCAGAAACCAAAACTTTTCGTTGACTTTTAACTTTTCATTTTAATCAATTTTAACTTGAAGGGTCCCAGGAGTAGGTTTGGGAAACACTGAACTAATCCATTTATATGCAAGAGAAGTTATTTTACTGCATTTATTCAAAATATGAGTCGAAAGCATTATGCTGTGACTCTTGATTGTGTTTTAAAAAATAGTCAATAGAAAATCAATGTTCATTTTAATGTTGTACTCTGAGTTAAATGGGTACTATGGCCAATGACTCTTTGCAAGGGATAGTATGATTGATGGTCCTGCCAATAATTTCAGACATTTAAAATTGTACATTTGTTTCATGCCAAAAAAAAATCTGCCCAGTTTCGTTGGGCACTGATTACTGTATGTACAGAGAAATATGTATAATGTGCTCTTCTTCCTTACAGAAGTGGAATATGCAGAAAACATTTAAATAAAATATCAAAAATACTGCAACACTTCATGTATATGGGCAATATACCAATTATTGTGTCGTTCAAATATTGCAATATTTATTTAGTTATTTATTTATTTGACAGGGACAATGCAGACAAACATAGTTACAAGCTTGTAGCTGATGTGATGCATGTAGAGTTTATAGCTAAGTGCTAGTTCTCAACTCAACTCAACTCTTCCACAACATTGCAGTACAATACAAAATATACATCAATTAAAAAGACCATGTAATACAATTCAGTAATTCAATAATCCAATATTGCATTTATATGATATAGAACCTTCACTCGCTCACTCTCACACATAATATACACACTGGCATGACACGAAAATAGAAATTTCATTCATTCATTCATTCATTCATTCATTCATTTACAGATGAGTACAGATTTGTTTTTTCTTTAACCAGGTTTTAGTTATGGTGGTGAACATCTTAAACTCTGAGATGGATTTTATTTCTGATGGCAGTGAGTTCCAGAGTTTACAACTCTTACAGGAGAAGGCTGACTGTCCGAAAGTTGTCCTGCAGAATGTGATTTTGCAATTTTGATTTGAGGAGCTTCTGGTGACTCTGTTGCTGTTTTGTCTCTCAACAAATCGACTGAGTGGCTCAGGTGCTAGGTTGTTTATACACTTAAAAATTAATTTGAGAAAACATAAATCACTAAAGCTTTCAAAGCTTAGTGAGTTATATTTTTTGAGGATGTGGCAGTGGTGGTACCTGACTGTTTTTTTATCCATTATTTTTAAAGTTTGATTATACAGGGAACAAATGTGTTTGGTGGCAGTGGGAGCCGCTTGAGCCCAAACTGTCATGCAGTATGAGATGTGTGAAAAAATCATAGCATGCATGTACAGAAGGGCGGCCTGGTTAGGTATGTAATGTCTGATTAATTTAAAGCAGTTTAAATTACTTTGTATTGTTTTTGAGATTTTCTTTATATGTTTATCGAATTTAAGTTGGGGGTCGAGTACCAATCCAAGGTATTTAAATTCTGTTACAGTTTGTATTTTTTCATTTTGTAAATTTATATGAAAACTTTGTTCTAGATTTATTTTTTTAATAGAGAAACACATTGACACCGTTTTTGAAAGATTAAGCACCATCTGATTTTTATTGAGCCACTGCCTGACCTCGACCAAACATGTAGACAGAGCATCAGCAGCCTGCTCTGGTGTCTTGGCGGGTGCATAAAGAACTGCATCGTCCGCGTACAGCTGGCAACTGACACCAGCACAGATTGAGGGCAAGTCATTTATAAAGAGACTAAACAGCAAAGGTCCGAGTATTGAGCCCTGTGGGATGCCCATTTGTATGTTTAGAAGTGGAGATTTATCTTGAGCAACTTTAACACACTGAACCCGGGCCTGAAGAAATGATGCAAACCAACACATTGTCTCATTAGAGATATTAAAATTTTGCAATTTGGACAAAAGTAGGATATGGTTGACTAGCTCAAACGCTTTCTTTAAGTCCAGGAATATAGCCCCTACCACTTTGCCCCCATCCAGGCATCTTTTGGCGTTTTCCACAAAACAGCTGCATTTATTCAAAATATGAGTCGAAAGCATTATGCTGTGACTCTTGATTGTGTTTTTAAAAATAGTCAATAGAAAATCAATGTTCATTTTAATGTTGTACTCTGAGTTAAATGGGTACTATGGCCAATGACTCTTTGCAAGGGATAGTATGATTGATGGTCCTGCCAATAATTTCAGACATTTAAAATTGTACATTTGTTTCATGCCAAAAAAAAATCTGCCCAGTTTCGTTGGGCACTGATTACTGTATGTACAGAGAAATATGTATAATGTGCTCTTCTTCCTTACAGAAGTGGAATATGCAGAAAACATTTAAATAAAATATCAGAAATACTGCAACACTTCATGTATATGGGCAATATATCAATTATTGTGTCATTCAAATATTGCAATATGCATATATTAAAAATATATATTAATATATATATATACAATATATTGCAGTAGGCCGATATTCCATTTCCCTATGGGTTGTGTGCATTTTCCCTGGAGAAAAGGTTCCCTTATCTAGAGGGTGTCACAGTTTGTGAGACCAATGTCGTTTCACACCAACAGCCATCCGCCTAGCGCCCCTGATGACCTGCACGCAGGTGTGCAGGTGTGCTGTTGTGCTGTTCCTCAGAGGTCCCGGACACCGTGTACGTTCACGCTGTGTTTGTTTGGGTGTTGCTGTCGAGCTGTAGAGCCCCCATAATGTGGCTATTGTCAGCTTGCAAGTCGGCGGGGTCTTTCATTTTCGGCATAGCGCTTCACACTCCTCTCTCAGATCCTGACCTGCTTCTACATCTGCTCTGGGACAATGGCACTCTGTTCACCCTCGCTCAGTGTGTGAGAGACCTGTATGGGAACAGGACCAGCTTTATTGTGTTTTAATCTGGTCGGATGGGGGGGGGGGTTATTTAATTCCTAATTACCTGCATCTGAGTCACACCGAATGATGTCATAGGTCTATTGTAGATAAAAATAGTGTATGGGATGAATAAAAAAGTTAGCCATGGGGACTTCCATGTCATTAATACTGCTTGAAAGAATAGAAGCAGTTGAAATAGTCATAGCAGTAGTAGTAGCGTTAATTGTATGTGCAGTAGTAGTGTTGTAGTAGTAGCAGGAGCAGTAGTGGTAGTAGTAGTTGTAGTAATGATACTTTTTTAATGTACATAATTTTCAAGAACGTCAGGATCAACCAGTCAGATTTTTTTATATAGGATATAATGATGGCCTCTTAAACCTTGTTCGGTATGGTATGGTCCCTTAGTCTGATCTAATGTGGAGTAAAACAGAAGAGAAAAAAAACCCTAGGCGATGAATAACTGTTAGATGACCTAACAGCAAATAAATCAGTGAAAAGGCAGAAGAATGAGCGGTGAGTGAGAGCGGCTAACAGGGAAGCATTGTGGAGGAGCAGGTGGTGTGCGCTTGTGTGCAAGGAGTAGAGATGAGATAAGAAGATGGAGGGAGGAGAGAGGGATGAATACTTCAGGAATGAGACAGTGAGAGGAATAGGAATGGGAGATGAGGTCAGGCCCCCATAGAAGAGGGGGGGGGGGTACTGGGCTCCACAGCACATCAAATACCTGAGCAAGTAGATCAGAGGACTGTTGACAAGAGATGTGAGTCTCCCGTGCTGTAGCATGACACCGCACTTTGACGGACACATCCACACCCACCTATTTATAGAAAATGTACAACAGAGCCCCCCCCCCCCCCCCCACACAGTCATCTATCACTTTCTATCTCTTTCTTTCTTTCAGTTCAAATGGCCTGTTATAATGACCATTAAAGACATTCCAATTGAGTAATTAAAAACAATGCCAGTTTTGTTGTAGAAGATGAATATTCTTATCACGTCACATTTTCACGTGATCTCATGCTTTAGCCTTTCAGCTGTGTACTTCCCAGAGGTTCTATATCTATGGTAACAGGCACAAGACGACACTGGAAAACCAAAGCGGTTTGCATGACACATTGAAAGTGATGGTAATTGTCCGCAGATCACTCCGGGAAGCAAGTCATCACTGGCGAACCTTTGTCCCGGTGACATCATCCTGGCTATCGATGGAGAGGCCGCAGACGGGATGACACACAGCGATGCTCAGAATAAGATCAAGGACTCCAGCAGCCAGCTCAGCCTGAAGATTGAGAGGTACAGAGGAACACCGGCAGCATAATACCTTCAGCAGGAACATACACGGCAAAGATTAGGCGTAAATGTAACACTGCTTGTTTACATTTAACACCCTAGACCAGGGGTCCTCAATCTTATCCAGAAAGGGCCGGTGTGGGTGCAGGTTTTTGTTCCAACCAAGCAGTTACACACCTGATTCTACTAATCAACCACAAGAGACTTTGCTAAAGACCTTGATGAGTAGAATCAGGTGTGTTACTGCTTGGTTGGAACAAAAGCCTGCAGCCACACCGGCCCTAACTGGATAAGATTGAGGACCCCTGCCCTAGACTGTAAAAAACAAAAAATTTGTCAATCTTAACAAGCATTTTAGCATTTTATTGTATATCTATTATTTTTTTGCTATATAAGACAAAAAGATTGCCAATGGTGTGAGAGTTTCGGGATTTTCCAATGGGGAAGGATAATTTCCCTTGTTAAGCAAGAAGCATCTTAAAACAAGCTAATATGTTCTACTTGAGAGAAAGAAAATTAGATTTTAAGTCTCATTACAAGACTAAAACACTTGTTAAGACAGAGATTTTTTGCAGCGTAGGATATTTATATGAGACCACGGCCTCATATAAACACCCTAGGGTGTTAAATGTACACAACCATTTTTGCTATGTATCATTGATAAGAATGCCTTAAATCTAAAGGTAATCACACATCCAAGGGTTGATGACGATACTGATAATGTGAGAGGTTGTAGCCTGGCTGTCAGGACTTGATAGACCTTTTGTGGATCGGTAACGAATGTACATAACTTGGCCGGGGACCTTGATACACATTCCTTGGTCTTTGATTCATGCCCCTTGTGAAATAAAGACACAAGATCCTCGCATTGGATTCTTCTTCTGTTGAGGTTAACTATGACTGCTTGGAGGTCACCATGGGCATACAATGGGATGAACTCTATTGATTATTCCACCCAGGATGAGCGTACACAACACAGGATCAGTGTTGAGTATCCGGGATGAACATACTCTTTCAGTGTTGAGTATCCGGGATGAGCGTACTCTATCAGTGTTGAGTATCCGGGATGAGCGTACTCTATCAGTGTTGAGTATCCGGGATGAACATACTCTTTCAGTGTTGAGTATCCGGGATGAGCGTACTCTTTCAGTGTTGAGTATCCGGTATGAGTGTACTCTATCAGTGTTGAGTATCCGGGATGAGTGTACTCTATCAGTGTTGAGCGTCCGAGATGAACATACTCTATCAGTGTTGAGTGTCCGGGATGAGCATACTCTATCAGTGTTGAGTATCCGGGATGAACATACTCTATCAGTGTTGAGTATCCGGGATGAGCATACTCTATCAGTGTTGAATATCCGGGATGAGCATACTCTATCAGTGTTGAGTATCCGGGATGAGCATACTCTATCAGTGTTGAGTGTCACTGTTCTGTTGCAGACCGGAAACCAAGCTTTGGTCACCGCATGTAATGGAAGACGGCAAACCCAACAACCCCTTCAAAATCAATCTGGAGGCAGAACAGCAAGTAAGTTAGAGGGAACTTTTAACAACTCAGGTTATTTTTAGCACTTTGTTTGAAACTGATGTCCAGGGCCAAGTTTCTAATAACAAAACCCATAAAAGGAGATGAGAGCTGAATTGTTTTATTTTTATCCTTTCACATAGCTTAAACATTTAAACTTTAGAGTCTCAGAATGTCAGTGCCATTGTATTTCCAGAATTATATGTTTATTACATATGTAACATTATTTTCTACAGATTTTAGGGTTAACTGTTCCACCTCACAGTTGCTAAAATCATTCTTAATCTCTTCAAATTTGAACATCTGCAAAACGCACATTAGTTTCAGACCGGATCCTGTTAATGAATTTGGTAGCGGGGGAAAAGCCAATATATCTCCAGACTCAATTACACAATAGCTCAACATGATGTGTGCTACCAAGATGTGAGTGACCAAGACCAGTGTTGTGGGAACAATGTGTTTGACATATATGTGCCTTGCTGCTGATTCCATGTTCAGAAACATTTGTTATGAACCATTTGACCAAGTTTTTTGGAATGTTTCTTTTTTTCCCCAAAATATTTAGTCAGTGTTCTAGAACTACATTGCTTTCAATTACCAGTAATGATTGTTACATCAGCATTAGAATGTTCAGTTAAGAACATTTCAATCACATATTTGTGATCTTACACCTTAAAGGGTTAATTGTGTTTTATGTGACGATCACTCCCCAAAGGAGGACCTTTGTGTTCATCCTTTTTTGGCTGATAAATGATCTTTCCACACATTTTACTATATATGGAAACCACATGCTTAACACACACCTGAATATCTGTGACTGCACTGCAAAAACCAAAAAAGAAGTCAATCTCAAGTATTTTAGTATTATATTTAGACCTAAAATTTTATATCTATTGCTTTTTTTGATAAATAAGACATATTGCCATATGGACAGTTTGACTCAATTCAAGGCAATTTCACTTGTCAAGTAACTTAAAACAAGCAAATATTTACTTCTTGAGAGAAAAAAAGATTTTAAGTTTCATTGCAAGACTAAAACGTGTTGAGACACATTTTTTTTGCAGTGTGAGCACAAAGGTCTTTGTTTCTGTCCGGCTCCACGATACAGGAGCTTAAACCAATCGGCACAGGGCATAACAGAAGAGCCCAGCCATTTGTAGCTGCCGC
Organism: Ilyophis sp. 1 JC-2022; assembly: GCA_022702515.1. NCBI lineage: Eukaryota > Metazoa > Chordata > Actinopteri > Anguilliformes > Synaphobranchidae > Ilyophis > Ilyophis sp. 1 JC-2022. The sequence continues at coordinate 132,547,077 of CM040404.1, forward strand.
CAACATTGATGACAAAAAGCAGATGGTCAGCTCGACCTACAACACCCCCATAGGCCTCTACTCCGCAGGCAACATCCAGGATGCCCTGGAGGGGCAGATGCGGGGCCTCGTCCACGAAAAGCCCGAGGGGTGAGTGGTGGGCTCCTCCTCCCCCTTATCCGACGGCCACCATCGCGTCCCGCGTCTTCCTCCTCCTACTCTTTCAGTGTCGCCCATCTCTAAACCCGTCCAAAAACAACCCCCCCCCCTCCCCCCCATCAACTACTGCCACTACTCTTCTCGCTTCCTGAGTCCTCTAATCTCTCCGTCTCTGTTCCTAACACCTGCCTCACCTCTTTTGTGTCTTACAGGACCTTGGCTACTTCGAACACAAGTTTAATGTCAGGCCAAAGCCCTTCACACTGGCAGGCCAAAGCAGGTTACTAGATACAGAAAAACCCCTGCACGAACTAACCTTTGCTTCTGTGGTTTAGCATCTTGTTTCTACAGATGCTAATTTCATGCATGACTAAATTTTCCATTCAAATCACACCAGGAATGATATTTTTTATCTCTTGTGTTCATTGTGGAGTGGACCAGGGACTCCTACCCCAGTATCCGTTGGGTTATAGTCCAGGAGATACCTTCTCATCTCTGAGAACAAAAGTCATTGACTATCTTATTTGAACCATTTTACCCAACATTCCCATTTCTCAGTTATTAGGGGTTTAAAGAGAGCTTTAAAACATTTTGGACAGAAGCCCTTCAAGACCAGCATTGGACACTCTTTATTTGGAGCAGTTCCAATCTTCCCACTCAATTTTGAAGTCATGAGTATCACTGTGCACTGCAATTTGTCAAAGTACCCAGGCATGTACTTATTCTACACTGTATAGAAAAATATGCTTAATAATAGAGGAATGCTTAATATTGTGCTTACTGTAATGTTTAATATTAGGAAAGCCGGGCTAAATATGGCCCTCACGCTTCACCCTCTCCATGCTATAAACATGTCTGCTGCTCCAGGGAGCCTCGTCCCTCATCTCTAACCTCATTTTCACTCTTTTTCATTGTCTGTTTCTTCATCGTCATTCCTTCTCCCGTCCCTGTGTGCGTGTCGATGTCGTCCGGTCGAATCCTGCTTCGGCGCTTGCGGCGTTGCTATCACACAACGCAGCCTACAAAGCGGCAGTAGGCCTCAGGGCCCGGTGGTGAAAGCGCCCCGGGTACCATGCATCGTTCCCCCCCCTGACTCACAGCCTGATGCCTGCCCAGAGGAGGCCCGGGTCCCCAGCGCTCAGTATAACTCACCCATAAAGTTGTACTCGGAGGCTAATATCACGAATGCGCAGCAACAGGCTCAGATGTCCTCTGTAAACGAAGAGCTGTCACACAGGTAACCCCAGCCATTAAAATGGCACTGCCATGCAAACCATTTTGAAAACCAATTTTTTTTTAAATGTCCAATCTTCTACTGCTTCTCTTTCTAGCCATTTAATACAGGAAAATACAGTATATACAGGAAAAAAATTCAGATGTAATCAAAAACCTTATTGGTGTGTAAGTTCAAAGTCTTCAAGATATACATCAAAATTTGAATTGTTAACTCCTCCATGTTAACTTGAGAAAGAACAATATCCATGATAACCTTCGTAGTCCCAATTCAGTTAGAAACACCCTTTGTAAGTAGCCTTAAGCCCTTACAAACAAGTAAAACAAAGCATAGAGTAGCTGGCCTTTGAATTGCTTTGAACTGCAAAACATGGCTGCTTTGTGGACGTCATTTCATTACATTTACGCCAGAGCAAAAAGGTGAAATGATTCCTCACACCAACTCACTTCATGTACGGCAGCCATAATTATCTTTCCATAGCGGTTGAATATGTGTCATATTTGTGCAGTATCTCTGTGTAAGGGAAGCGTCTCAGGCTGATGTCTGTTCACACAGTGACAGTGGCACCCTGGCCTCCATTGAGGAGTCTCACGTCTACCGAATGCTCCAGGACAACGACGACACTCCTCAGGAACCTCGGCAGTCGGGCTCCTTCAAGGCTCTGCAGGACTATGTGGACAATGACGGTGAGCTCTAAAGACCCACAGACACATTTCACCCATTTTGCTAAAATATATATATCCAAAAACTTTCTGTAAAATTTTGTTCATGTTAGTAAAAATTTGAGGGCATTTAGTTTATAGCATCGATCCTATAAAGTATAGAGCAGCTTAGTATTCTGCAATTCTGGTTTTCGGGTGTTTGATCTATTGCATTAAAAAAAAAGACACAACATAGAGCTTATTTTTTTCCCCGGAAAAATAGAACCCAATAATTCTAAGCTCTCAATTATCTTCATGACAGTACCATGATCCTGGTTAATTTTTTTTCTTTTTTCTGTGTGTTAATGGCCCTGCAGGAACTAAACCCATAGTCACCAGAAGTGTGAGAGCCCCTGTGACTAAGTCCCCACCAGCGGGCAGCAGTCTGCAAAAACTGCCCTTGTGCGACAAGTGTGGAAAGGGCATTGTGTAAGTAATAATAATAATAACTTTATTTATATATCATGCATACAGCTCAAAGTGCTTTACAATAAGTACTGCAGGGGGCCCTGGGTATGAAGCACCGCCTCCCAATCTCATTAATAATAATATCTTTATTTGTATAGCACTTTTCAAGTATATACAGCACAAAGTGCTTTACAGAGATAAAAACATAATTAAAAAGAGGACAAACATTAAGAGGAAACAAACACAGTGAAGTGTAAAAGCAAAAAAATTTGGCATTCATAAAAGCAATCCTATAAAAATGTGATTTAAGACATGATTTAAAAGAGGACACTGACTCAGCAGATCAAACCATAACAGGAAGGCTGTTCCAGAGCCTAGGGGCCCTAACAGAGAAGGCTGTTCCTGAGCCTAGGGGCCCTAACAGAAAAGGCACGATCACCTTTGGTTTTTAGCCTAGACCTTGGAACAGCCAGCAGTATCTGAACAGATGATCTAAGGGGCCTCCGCGGCTGGTAGGGAACTAACAGGTTGGTAATGTATTCGGGCACCTGGCCATGCAAAGCTTTGTACGTAATTACTGCAATTTTTAAATCAACTCTATAATTCACTGGAAGCCAGTGCAGTGAAGCCAAAACTGGGGTAATGTGTGACGTCCATCTTGTCCTAGTCTAGTTTTGTATTACTTGAAGATGAGCCAGGGATTAGCGACTAAAACAAAAATACAAGGCAGTATCAATATAGTCTTGGAAATATAAAAGCAGGCAAGACTCAAAACATAGAGCAGATCTTATTTTTGCTATATTTCTTAGTTGGTCATTGCAAGACTGAACTAGCTTTTTTGTTTGTTGCTCAAATCTGAGGTTAGAGTCAAAGATGACTCCTAAATTTTTAGATACCCATTTTATATTAGAAGAAAAAAATTAAGAAAAAAAAGAGTCAATCGGATTTGATTAGCAACAAGCTCAGGGCCAATAACTAGGACTTCAGTCTTGTCTGAGTTTAACTGGAGAAATCTTTGAGACATCCAGTTTTGCACATCAGAGAGGCCGTTAGGCGGTACAGTCAACCTGCTGAAATTGTTCGGTTTGACTGACAAATACAACTGAGTATCATCAGCATGAAACAATATGTTATGCTGACATATTATTTGCCCCAAGGGAAACACATAAATTGAGAATAGGATCGGTCCAAGAATTGAGCCTTGGGGAACACCACACGTAATTAGTGCAGAGGAGGACACATAATCACAATAAAGACAGAGAATTTCCTGTTTGAGATATATGAAATTAACCAATTCAGCGCAGTCCCAGAGATCCCAACCCAGTTTCTAAGTCTATCAGTTAAGATGGAGTGATCAATAGTGTGGAATTCTGCACTTAGATCTAAAAGCACCAGAATGGAGCATTCAACTGAGCCTGCGTGAGAAGTGCAGTTTCAGTGCTATGGTGCGACCGGAAACCAGATTGGAATTTCTATTGTAGTTAACAGTTGCTTCGTTACAGCTTTCTGTAAGATTTTAGAAGTAAAAGGTAGCTTTGAAATGGGTCTGTAGTTATTTAATAAAGAGACATCAAGGTTAGGCTTCTTTAGAAGGGGCTGGACAATAGCAGATTTAAAATAATCAGAAACATATCCAGTGCCTAGAGAACCATTTAAAATGGATCGCAAGTCGGGGCCAATCACCCCAATGGCATCTTTAAAAAGTCTAGTAGGTAAGATGTCTAGGGGCCTGGAGGAGGGTTTCATGTGGGACACAGTGTCAATAAGATTTTCTATAGAAATAGGCATAAAGGAATTCAGAATATTTATGTGTTGACGGGGTATTTCTGTACAATGAACAGGACGAGTGATCTTAGATCTAATATTATCGATCTTCTCAACAAAGAAAGATTAGAACTTTTCACAATCAGCAGTAGATGAAACACATGCAGGTGTAGAATTTACAAGACAGTCAATCGTATTAAATAAAAACCTGGGGCCACATGTATAAAACTCTGTGTAAAAGAATGCGTAAAAGAGCGCTCAGGGAGAAAGTCAGAAATATGCTTTCGCAAAGTTTTTAATTTTCTCCCTCTGCCTTTTTATCACGGTGTCGCCATATCAGACTGTCTGCAAACATTGCGTACGCATGATGTCCGGCTTGTCCAGAGGTACACAGGTTCTCTTATGTTATACATCTGAATTTCTGCATGTGAATGTTAAAATCACCTGCAATAATGATTGATGATAATGATGAATGCAAAACAAGAGACAATGTAAAATCAGAAAACTTCAGAATAAAGCCATTTCTTGATTTTGGAGGGCGATATATTACGGCCCATAAAACAGGCAATTTACTGTGTATTGTGAAAGCCAACACTGCAAAAGACAAGAAATTCTTAAAAGAGATGGAAGAGCATTTGAAAAAGCTCTTCTGAATTACGGCCACACTACCCCTAGCTCTGAGCAGAAGGCCTGTTTTTCAGGAGTTTACTGTAAACCAGTAGTTCCCAACCCTGTTCCTGGAGATCTACCGTCCTGTAGGGTTTCACTCCAACCCTAACAAAGCACACCTCATTCAACAGCTAGAGATCTCGTTGAGCTGCTAATTAGTAGAACCAGGAGGGTGAAATTAGGGTTGAAATGAAAACCTACAGGACGGTCGATGAACAGGAACAGAGTTGGGGACCTCTGCTGTAAACACTGCATACATTCAAAGACCTCTACGTGCCACACGTGCACGGCAACACTCAGTAACCTGAAACCGAGACGTCTCTGGCTGCGATAGAGGAGGGCATTAGGAATGCCTGCTGCTTCCGTTTCATCTTCCTTTTTGATGTCTGTGGAGTGAAATGGAGATTTCCAATCCGAAGGTAAAGTAAGGAGATACCTGCCCGTGATACTTTTGATGTGGCGGGGCACGTCTGCGGCTTTGTGAATCTGCGAGAAAATCCACAGCCTTAAAACCGGGAGGGTGAAGAGTGGGGGGGGTTTTGCGGGAGCATAAATCTGCTTTTTCCAGACCTGGGAGCGTACAAATGCCAGGGCCCTCACACCAGGGGATAGAGCGCCAAGCTCGCCCACGCTCAGGCAACTTAAAACGGGGGAAGAGCTTTGCATCATAGTGGAATGTTACGTGGTACACTTGACCCGCATGTTCTGAATGAACTTCTGACCCCTTTCATAACACGGGATACTCTGTCCACACTCTCTGAGACAAACGGACATCCCACCCCAGCCCATTATGTCCACAGTCTCCTATGGCTTCTGAATTTTTCACGCTCGCTTTCACTCTTTTGAATACTAAATAAGGCCAAGTGTAATATGCGGGTCAACAGGTCAAGGGTCACATTTGAAGCTGAGCTGCACAAGGGGTGATTTAAGATGGAGGAGAAGGCAGGATGACAGCCGATCGTTTCATCTTGCGTGCTGCTCGCCATCCGTCTTCCAGGGAACGGGGAATCTAGTCTGCTATAGGGGGGTCGCCAAAACTGTTGGGGTGACTCAGAGAGGGTGATGAATTTGTCTTTTTTTCTTTCGCAGGGGGACAGTGGTGAAGGCACGGGACAAATTCCGTCACCCCAGCTGCTTCGTCTGCTCTGACTGCAACGTCAACCTCAAGCAGAAGGGCTACTTTTTCGTGGAGGGGCAGCTTTACTGCGAAAACCACGCCCGTGCCAGGTCAAGACCCCCAGAGGGACACGAAGCCGTCGCCGTGTACCCCAATGCGTAAAACAATACACACAGGGGAGGGGCTTACACCCCTCAAAACGTAGAGGCAGATGACCCCTTTTATCCTGTCAGAAATATCTTTCACATAAACAGTGATTTTCAGCTTTAAAAAAATACAGGTGCATATATGATTTGTTACGGGTTGCTTTTTTTTTTCTTCTGCGCTAAAGGAAAATTCTGCACACGTGATTTCTTGCCAGTACTTTAAAGGTATGAGAGCGCTTACGTTGAAGAGAGGTGACACTGCTTGCAAGTCTGACTCGCAATGTAGCAGTTAGCATCACAAAGTTACACCAGGATGATTTTGCTAACAAGGTAATTTGCTTTTTTTTCAGAAACCATTACAGAGTGCATTTTTACTTTGTAACCTCTTTGGTAAATGAGAATGGTGGTAATATTTTTGAGTAGCATTCTGCTGTAAACCAGAGAATAATTTTCTGCAGCCAAAGTTTTTCATATTGTACTGTCATCATCAATAGTACAGTATATTGTGGGAAATCACATTTGAGTATTATATGGTGGGTTTATCAAAGAGCTGAACTTCAATATCTTCATGAAGTAATATGCAATTTAATATTTGTTTTGCTAGCGGATGTGCTTTGACACCTATATAACACAACACTGTTCATTTAAGATAAAATTTTAAACAGAAGCTTACTGTAAATTTAAATTCCCACATTTCGATTTTTTTTTCTTTTCTTTTTGTGATTTTTATATGCAGGTTTATGTAGATTTGTGATTCACTTCCTTCAAATGAAAGAAATAAAATTACCACAGCAATTCCAGCGCTATTTACCGAATAAAACAAGCGGTAACAGCTGCCATACTGGTTTTATTGTTTAATATTATTTATTATTTTAGCAATACTATCTTTAAATGTTTGTTTCATCTTTAAATTGTCTACATGGTCAAACTGCAAAGATTCAATATCTGCAGTTTCTGTAATAAAGCTTGCTTTTTGCCAAACATTCATGCTAACTTTTTCCCTTGTGTTACGTAACAACCCATTTTGTCTTTGCATAACAATAATGACTCATAACAGAATGACCTGTAATATATATATGCTCCTCTTTTGTAAGATGGGAAAATAATCACCTAATCAACTGTTAACTTTTAACGTCTCCCCTGCCAGCAGAGCATAATTCTCACAGGAGATACTGGGCGCAATCTGATTGGCCAACAGATGGCGACGAATACGGAGGACACAGCTCCGATCTGCACGCTTAAAGAAACTAAACTAAACTTGTACTAAACTAAACTAATATCGGTTTATGGGCAGAGAGGACGCATGCGCTTCCAGGATTTCAGCACCCGTCCCGTTTTCCGGCGTTCCGGCACGGCACGGCAGTTACGTTAAGCGCACAAGAGCGCAAAAGCATCATCATCAATGTGCTGAAGCCCCAGTTCTCTGCAGGCCATTTCTTGCAAGGCCAGTGTTACTATGGTAACTCTTTTTAGCAACCAAAGTGTCCAACTGCCCCAGCCACATAGCCTATAAAGAGTGTACCATTACATTATTTTGAGAAATAACTGCCCACAAGAGAAGCCTACTTTCCATATCTTCCACTGCGCTAAGGTTACTCTCAATTTCAGCGCATGCCTGATTTGTTCCTCTCAAGGAGCATGGCCGGATACTGTGTCAAAGGGATTCCAAGGTGTCTGTATAGAGCAAGGGTGACTCTATTTGCAAAGGATGACCTTGGCAACTCCCATTAATAATTGAAGCCATTAAAAATTGATGGAAGAGATACGACGGCCATTGGCACACAGTCAAGCTGATCTCACGTTGTTGGGCTTCTGTAGCCATTGAGGGAGCTACAACACTGTATAGAAGGCTAATGGCTAGAGTAGTCAAACTGCAAATTATCTTAGCAATGGCAATGTTCTTAAGAAGCAGCAACAGCAAGAGACTACTCTAAAATACGATGGCCTCTTTTGCCGTCCACAAAGGCATCTCTCCCAGCGGGACAGACAAGACGCAAGCAAGATGCTTCAGGAAAGCTTGTGAAGGTCTTTTCAGATGCAGCTCATGTGACTAAGTTCACACTTCAAATGACACATTTCAACTTCAAATGTGAATGGAAAATTTTATAATTATCTAATATAAATGAGTTGTGAGCTGTGTGGTTGAAGAACTACATTAATTGTGGTGAAGTTTGTAAATGCATTCATTGCATGGCCAGACTGGCTTTGCATTGGGTGGTATGGCACAAGGCTGTATCTTAGTAACACACACACACACACACACACACATATGAATACATTAGTAGCATAGTACATATTGTGTTACAGTTTATTTCCAGCATGCACTGTAAATATGTAGCCTCCAATAATCAATAAAAAAACAATGCATTATTTATTCTTATTGCACACAGTGGTGCTCATCTTTCTTTAAAAAGCTTTTGTCAAAAAAGTCCAATACAGAATAGAATTACAAACACAAAGTCATTGCAAGTATGAATACAACAAAGTATAACAAACGTGTTAGAGGATTCGTAGTTATCTAGATAGCTTACCTGCTACACCTTGTATTTGAAAAATCTCTGACTCAACTAAACTTCGTCATTCCAGTGAGAGTGGGTGTGACTGCCCCAGTGATGCAAAAAGCATCACTCGTACAGATTCTTCCAGAAAGGGAGACAGATATGTACAAGGTCAGCATTTTGTAAATAGTGGAATTTCTTATTTTGTAACATATTACTAGTGGGAAGATCAACTTACCATGATTTCAGTATGAGGTTCCCCTGTATTTTTCATAAAAGGGCAACCTATTACAATATCACGGAGTGGCATTTACTTCACAAAAATGAAATTCTCACTTTGTCATTCAAAAGGAGTGTTCCACTGTCACAAAATCTTCGTCGTCTGACAACCAAAGGTCACTGAATCCCAAAATAAGAATAATGAAGTATATTTTATAAGTAACATCCTGAACTGATGATATAATATCGACAAGCTTTCACACGTACAGGAAACATTAAGTGCATAAGCCAAATGTGTAAATATGTGTGGCACAAATCTTAGGCTTTGATGTTGAATCACCACTGGTTTTAAAAACCATATTTTCCAAAAGAGGTGTCATCTCAAAATCACTTCTCTTTCCCTAAAATATCCATGTTGAAGAGCCATTGTTTTCATTTACCAGTGTTTCAAAGTTTCAATTACATCATTATTCTATCATCATTGCATCATGTCTATCTAAAGTTGCATCATCTTTTCAATGTCCTTGGAAGCCCATTATATTTTAGGAAAGGGTTTCCTGTGTAGAGAGTGAGTGGTGAGCGTTTGGCCACAATGAGCAGAGCAGAGTTGTTCAGGGTAAGATACAATGATGAAGTGTGCCTGTGCTGGCTCCCCAGGCAGGTTCCGTTGTTAATACGCCATCACAGGTGGAACGGCTTGGTAGTTTGCAGAGTTCATCGCTCTGAAGGTCAAAAAAGGATAAAGTGAAGAATGAAGAAATCCGACAAAGGACTATTCACACAACAGATATCAACAGAACTCTTTTCGTTAAAGGTGTTGATGAACTGAAAAAAACAGCTAGTACTGTACCAAGCAAGAAGGCAGGGTTGTAAAAACGGCCATTCTTTTTTCAAAGACACGAACTGTAACAATCTATTGTGGATTTGCTTCATGTAAACTGAGAAATAGTTGGGTTGTGACTCTTACTTTTTGACGTTCATGCTGATAATACTCTTCACAGGCGTACTCTTCGGCCCAGGAGACGGGTGGAATGTCTTCCCATCTTTATTGGTGGTCACAGACTTGGAACGCTTGGAGATATACGGGTCTGCAGAATGGGAAGGGTACGTGTCAAACGTTCCCGCCTTCATACCGCCGAGCTAAAATTAATAAAAAATAAGACGCTTCAATCGCAGCTGTTCCTTGACGGTTTAAACTTTGTAACATATCAGTCGCGTGAAAGATCATTAAAGAAACCAGCAGAGGGTTTAACCTTTGACCTTTTATGGGATGTGCTCACCTTTTTGCTTGGTGAGCTTGGCTTGAACGGGACCACATTATCCTTCTTCTTCTCTGCCATTTTGACAGGAGGTAAGGCCTTATCGAGCTTGTAGGGATTGCCGTCGAAACAATCCTTAGGGTGTAGATTCAAACGGAAGGGGCCTCCTCTCATTTGGGTCCTGTGTGAGACCATCTCCTTCTGAAAAGCAATGGTTCCCACCCCCCAAAGTTAACATCATTTGTAAACCGCAAACTGGCTCATGCATGTAACCGTGAGGGAATCTTCTGGAGTCGAAGCCTTACCTTCACCATCTCATTCGCTCTATCATAGGGGTCCGTGGAGTACGAGTCAGATTTGGACAGGGTGACATTCGGATATCTGATAAAATATTACATGAGAAAAAATGGATAGAAATGTTATCAGTCAAAATTTGAAATGCAGCACATTGTGATGATAAAAAATAAGTACAACCAAGGACGTAGATCTCAATTCAACTTTGGGGAAAAAACAAACAGGAAATTTTCTTTAGGATTTGTTTTTGGGGGGACACAAACGGTACCACCCCAATACATGATAATATTTGGCGGGAGCATTTAATGTTTGATCCCCCCCGGGATCTACATCCATGTATACAACATACCCATATCCGCTTCCCTTTTTAGGCGGGCTTGTTAGGATATTTTTTCCTGGTGATTGGTACGGCTTTTTTGGAACCGGCAACGTGCTCATGGCCTTGACAGGTCCACCCAATGTCCCATAGTAGCTGCCAATTCCAGACCTTGAACACACAGAATCAACCATCTATAGCTTTTATCCCAAGAACCGAAAGGTGGCACAATACCATGCTTCTGTTTTTTTATGCCTGTTCACTTTGACTATTAACATAAAGGACTCCTAGCTGTTGACAGTCACAGGTAAGTTACAAAGCCTGAAATCATAAATTAAATTACAACGTCTTGGCAGACGTCATATTCAGAAAGAGGATCAGATCACATATCTGGAAACTTGTGATTACACAGAAAGCATTAGCTCTAGTGGTTCCTTTAATGTTCCCTTATTTAAATACAGCATGCAACCACACTGACATCATATTTCAAATGCACTGTATTGTCTTTGTCATGTGCGTGCGCGTGGTCATTGTTCTTCTACGCTAAGTTAATCTTTTCTCTATGAAAAACATAAGCATCAGATGGCAGACATTCATACACATTGTTACTGAAACTCAATCCAATTGCTCATTACCATTTCAACAAGGGGGAAAATTGCTGTACTCCCAAAATGATAATATGGACGGTGATCCTACAGACATATAACAGTAGCTTTTGGTAACCTCACTAATTGAACTCTCAGATAGATTAGTACCACACATGACCCCGTGTTTTGCGAGAAGTCACAGGGGTACGGTCTTACGGTCTCTTTTCACCATTGCTGGGTAGAAAGGCCTTCCCGATGTTCCGTTTGGACTGTTGCATTCTGTACTGCCTGCGGAGTTTGACAGGGTCTGTGACGGCCTCCTTCTCAAAGATCCGTCTGAACTGAGTGTCAAAGTAGCCCACTTGCAGTGCTGACTTCCTCTTTGGGCCACTGACAATCATCGGTTTATTTTTATGAGCCGAATCATTGAACGGTCCTTAAGAAATATGTGGGAGGAAAAATAGCCGTGAAAACTTCGTCATTTTCAGGTGTCGATCATGCTCAGCATATCATTTTAAAAGCCCTGTTGACACAGACCCTTTTGTGCACATGCACATATTATGATCCTACAGTACAGAACCTCTTAGAAACAACTCTTCAGTACAGTTTAAAGATTTAGAACCTATTCAAGCATTTAAATTGCGTTGTCCCATGTTCTGCACATCAGTCTCACAAATTTAATCATTTATATTTGAGATAGCCTACAGGCTTTTAGTTTAAATCTGCTGCAGATTACGCCATATGCTTGTCTTATCCTGTTTAATCATAGATGAACATACTGTAAGTATTCGCGGTGTACTTGTCCCCGATGGTAATATAGCCCATCTCTTTAAATAGTCCCACGCGATCCATATCAGTCTTCCCGTCCGGAGGCATGGTTATAAGATCGACGATACTGAACACAGAAACAAAAGATTCTTGGCTGCGCTGGTATTCTTTTAGAAAAAGAAAGCAGAAAAAAAAATCCAACTTAATTTTACACACTACTAAATACGTTAATTCAAATTTTTATCGATCCTGTGGAATGTTTTGGGATAACAGGCTGTTATAGAGAACATTTCTTTAAAATGCTACATGTGTAGGCTACCTCCTTAACAGAAAATATGTAACATTTCGAAACATCTTCATAGAGCTTTCTAGCTTACGTTAAGTTAATGCAAAATACAACATTTTTATAAAAAAATACAGATAAAGAAGTCTTGTCACTAAAAAAAGACGAGATTACTTTGCTTAAAACATCATTTCTAGAGGGAAAAAAACTGCTAAATTTGTGTAGGCTACTTACCAACTAGCTGATAAGAATATTCGGGAATTGTATACAGCGTGTTACCTTGGATTCCGACGTGATGGTCAGCTGATGTCAAAGGGGCGGTGAAAATGTAGTCGTGCACGAAATTGTAGTGCAAAGCCATAGACTGTATGTGCAAAGCCCATTACTGTTCATGCCTGGACATTAATCGTTTCAAAATTTCCATTCGAGTTTAAATTTGGAAAGATTTAAGTTTGGATTTGTGGGTTTTTAAAATCAGCACAACAGGCTAATGTGCTCTCTGTGTATCCTGGTCTCAGATGTCGATTTGTAGTGCATTATGGAGGTTGTAGTTCTTAGCGATGTCATTGTGTTCCATTATTTTTGGACAGTGAGCTGCAGCATTTGCTGTTATTTGCCACTGCCAAATTCTTTGTGTTTTGCCAATAATTACAATTTATCTTCCAAAAATAGTCCAGTGTGATAAAGCATGCCCTAAAATAGAACTGTGGGTGGGGCCTGTAGTGTGAAGAATAGTTTGTCTTGTGGATGAGTGTATGTGTGTTGGCTGCAATGCTACTTGTTAGCGATGGCCTGTAACTCTGTAGGCAAGCTAGTATATTACATAATGTGGGCTCTACAGTATTTCTTGCCATTTATTGAGCACTGGCAGCAGCAGGCATGACACTCATTGAACAGGGGTAGCCTATGCTTTTTTGTTGGGATGTGTATGGAAGACAAACTTTTTGTCTGAGATTTTACTTAACTAATTATATAAATCAACAAGAGACAACAAAACACTATACAACCAAGACAATGGACAAGAACAGATAAATTACCTAGAGAAGGACATCCAAACATACGGATTAGCCACTCACCACCATGCCCCCACTGGACCCTGCCACCCCAATGAAAATTAATCACCATCAACAAAGCATACACCTTATTTAATCAACAGTGAAGACCAGAGATCTATAGCTATTTTCTTCTAAATGCAAGCTGCAGAGTTCAATAAACTATGCACAATGTCCAAAACAGAATAGTCAACAGCAGATCAGCCAGCAAGTGGTAGTATAGGCTATTGTATCAGTCTCTGTTGAGATTTCAGCTGTGGGGAAGAACCCTTTAAAAGAGTAACAGCAGGTGAACAAGGGCTATATTTTGATCCTATGGAGATCAGAGGCATTGAAACTAATGAGCGGATCCAACACTATAATGCATTTTTAATTGAGATGATCATAATTTAAGTTACGCCAGTGCGTTTGTTGCACGGTTGCCAGTGTGTGCATAATTGTTTGTGGTTGTCATGGAAAAACTCACCAGGCAACGGTGGTCGCGTTTGTGAGCGCAACGCCTGTGCAAGGGCATGACAGATTAGCAAGGTATGTCCAACAGGCAAAAATTGTATTCAATTTGAGAGGTACGAAAACTAAGTAATCTAATTTATACATTTACATTTAGATTGCATTGGCCTGCCAACACGTCTAGATTTAGCGTGTTAGATGTCCAAGCTAATTCTCACGTTAATGTTTTGACACCTTTTTTCTAGGTTCTGAGAAATGGAATCGGATTTGGAAACCAGTTCAACAGACAATCTTAAATCTGGACGGTTGATTAATGCCATCTCAAATGTCTACGGGGATTTAACACTCGGTAATACAGGTAACGTTACAAAGCAATCACAGTTAGCAAAAATAGACTACCGTAACGTTAACTTGGCATCTGAGATATAAAGTTAGTGTAGGGAATTCAAACTGTATATCTTCGCTAAATCAATGACCTCAGCAGCAGTCATGTAGCCAGGCAATGTTGGATAGCTAACGTTAGTTATTACTACGCGCCGTTCGTAATTTAATAGCTGACAGCTGTATAAGTGCGCTACCTTAGCCGATTCTCAAAATGGCCAGCAGATGGCACATTTCTGATACTACTGAGCACTGATTTATCTTTTCTGTATGATGTTTTATGGGATTCCTCACCTCAGTTAGCTAGCTCGTATCCTAAGCAACGCACCAGTGTTTCTGTAATGTTGTAAGATGCCATCAGAAAGGGCATTGCTATGTAACGAACACTATTTTGTGTAACGAACCAGTATAGTGTTTGAGCTGCATGCTTTGTATGAAAAGTGCTATCCAAATAAAGTTATTATTATTTTGACATAAGCAACTTCAGCTACACCTGCGTTATCTGAAGCCGTTACATAGGACGTGTAATTATATTGGTAAATACAGTATAATATAGGCCCATGTATTCAGTTTTGTAGATTTTTCCCCCACAGCCCCTCATACAATTATTTATACAGCTTACGTTCAGTCACTTCAGTTTTTCAATTGCAGAACACCTGCGCCCCTTCTGCAATGGACACGTTTAAGTAGATTTGACAGAAGATTATCAGACTGAAGAAACTCAGCTCCGACACCTTCACTACCAGTAACTAGACTGTGCAGAGCTGTCCATAGATGAGTTCAAATTGAAAGCGACACACTAGTGATAGAATAGGCATACCCTTGACACCGATGGAGCATATCATGCCACATAGGTGTACTCAATAGTGATTAAATACCTTTGATATTGAAGCAGCAGACAATGGCGACTTGGTGGAGAAGGCCGAGAAGTTCCTGAAGAGCAGGGCTGACGGAGGAGATGAGCAGGCTGTCTTTCTCTTGGGACAGCTCTACTATGAAGAGGTAAAATGGCCGCTTCCCTTCCCTGCTGCTCCAGCGCACTGGCGTAATGCGCTTGTTTAAGGGATGGCGAGGTCGCAAAGATGCCCATGGAGCTCAATATACTGAGTAATGTTCAAAAGGACATTCTGTATCAAGGGGTGACCGGGCCATTGCTGCTAGGGCCCCTCAACTCTGAAACGCCTGAGCCCCGAGGAGCTCATGCTAACTGAATCAGTAACTTCCTTTAAGGCCCTTCTTAAAACACTTTTTTCCAGATCGGCTTTTTATCAAACGTTCTCTTTTCCATCAGATTTTATATGCATTTTCTATTTATTCATCATCAGGTTTTGTATGCATTTTCTATTTATTTCATCCTTTTTTAATTTTCCTTTTATACTTCTATATACTGATGTACATTGTGTGTCTGTTGTTGGGTTTGTTCTGTTTGGCAATACTCTTCAAAAAAAGAATGTATAGAATAGAAAACACAAATACGGAGCATACGACTGATATAGGATACGACTGACATACTTAGTGTATGTAAACTTCTGACCCACTGGAATTGTGATAGTGAATTAAAAGTGAAATAATCTGTCTGTAAACAATTCTTGGAAAATTACTTGTGTCATACACAAAGATGCCCTAGCTGACTTGCCAACACTATAGTTTGAGTTTTAATGACTTCTACCTAAGTGTATGTAAACTTCCGACTTCAACTGTACATATATAGTTCTGCACTTGGGAACAAATAATATTTTTATACATATACTCTTCAAAATAAAAAAGTATACATAAGTGATGTCAGCATATTTGCTTTATAAGCCATTATGTGAAACCTTTTACCACCTTTTGAATTCAGGAGTTTAATGTGAGTGGTAGTGTTGCGTTTGAATTCTCTTCAACAGTGCCAATTGTTTTACCCCTTCTTTTTCTGCTACAGTGTCTGTACGGAAAAGCGGAAGAAGTGTTTGACAGCATAAAAAACATAGACCCCAAGGCTCTGTACCAGCTTGCAGTCATGTACTTTGACGGCTTGGGCACCACTGCGGACTTTGTGAGTCTGTGTATTTAGCTGTTGTCACAAATAATGTATGCGCACCAAAGCTACTAGCATCTCTGTCAATACAAATACCAGCCTCCTCTTAGCTTATGACAAATCCCTTATGTCTCCTCCGTCAAAATGACTTACTGGGGGAATAACCATTTGTTCTTGAAAATAAGCAACAGTGCATGTGATATGTAGGGGATAAACTGTACAGTGCATAAATTGTGACCTGGCGTGTACAAAAAATGACACCCGAGATATTAACCACCCATCCATAACATCTATGAAATTATGTTGACTTCACGGACTGTGGAAATAAATTATAGACACAAGCTTTTGGGATTGTGGTTTGATAATGAGATTCTTTGTTGTTGCCACAAATTAGATAGCATTTGCTATGTTACAACAGTGGTCCCCAACTCTGTTCCGGGAGATCTACCATCCTGTAGGTTTTTACTCCAACAAAGCACACCTCATTCAACAGCTAGAGATCTCGTTAAGCTGCTAATTAGTAGAATCGGGTGTGTCCAAAATGGGCGTGAAATGGACTTACAGGACAGTTGGGGGACCGCTTTTATTATAAGATTATGACCCTCTTGTTTTGGGCCTGGGGCAGTCAAAGGCAGTGGAGTACATGAAGCACGTTGCCAAATGTGACGACCCTGAGGCAGACTCAGTCAAACAGTGCGCGCTGTTCAACCTCGGGATGACGTATCTGGAAGGGTACGGGGTCCGCCCCTCGAGGGAGGAGGCAGAAAGGTACGTTCCTGTTCAGGTAACACATCATCGGCGCTCCTTTTCCCGGAGCTCTGTGTGCAAGCCGCTTACGTTTGTGTGACGCCGCCCGGCTCCTCCCCCAGGTACTGGCTCCTTGCGGCCAGCGACGGAAGTCCCAGCGGCAGCGTGAAAGCTCAGAGCTCTCTGGGCCTGTTCTACTCCCACCCAGACACGTTGGATCTTAAAAAGGTGCGTTTGCCAGTTGGCAAAATGTGAAGAACTGCGGGGTATTTCACAAAGCAGGATTAGTGAGTTAGCTGGATAACTGCACTGAGTATAGCCCGGAAACCCTCCTAAATCTGGAACATGGACTGAAGTAAAAAGAGCTGTTCTGGATTTTACTCTGTGAAATTATCCAGCTAACTCAGTAATCCTTCTTTGTGAAATACCCCCTTGTTTTTTTGTTGTTTGATGAAAGAGTAATCCTGCCCATGTACAGTTGTGAAAAAGACAACACACCATTAAGGTTTGGGAAGATCATAAAGCTATGACTTGATTGTATTTAAAAATAAAAACCATACACAGAAAGGTTGTGTGGGGTGATACACCCATTTTGCGTGACAGCGGGCGTGCTTATCTCACTCCAGGCATTCTTCTGGCACTCGGAGGCCTGTGGGAACGGCAGTCTGGAGTCGCAGGGCGCGTTGGGGGTCATGTACCTGTACGGCCTCGGCATTCAGAAGGATCACCAGTCCGCCTTGCTCTGCCTGAAGGAGGCCTCGGAGCGGGGCAACATCTACGCCTTGGGGCATTTGGTGGGCTTCTATTACCACAGGAAACTGTACTCCAAAGCAGTGGCTCTCGCCAAGAGGTACAATACCTTCTATTTCCACAGTGGCCCTCACCGCACAGCCCTGTAGGCAGAGCCGAATCATCACGTGTGACCCCGTCCCAGAATGCAACTGTGGCGCAAAGACAATCAAAAACTTGTTCTCTTCTCGCCCCTTTGATTATACATCAGATAAATCTAATTCCTTCCAGCACTCAGTTATAATGAAAGAGGACTTGAAAGAAATGCTGGGTAGGTTTTCAGTACAGATTGACCTTGCAGGAGCTGCAATCCCTGTGATGCTGCCAGCCACCATCCGCAACTGGCACAGTCTGCTCCTCGAGTTCAGTTGCTCAGTTTCCCCACGGCGATGCCTCGGCAGTACTGTGCTAGCGCGCGCGGTTAAAATAGCCGCGCGCATCAAACGCACCCAACCGCAGAGAGGGCACCGCAGGCGGCTCGCTCGCAACATGACCGACAAGCCAGGCCCGGGAAGGCGCCGTTTAGCGCCCCCCTCGCCATTCCCATCACTACCCTGTGTCTGGCCAACGGTTCGAGCGCTCGCCTTGCCACCTTCAGCGGCATCGGCGCATCGATCCACTTCAAAGTCAGGCCACATACTGGTAAAGCGCAGAGATAACATACCAGAGATAACATGGCAGAGATAACTTGGCAGAGATAACATGGCACTCACTGGCAGTTCAGAGACTTACTCCTCCAGAGGCGTTACGTACCATGAGTCATCAGGCATTCGCTTAATTAGCTGTACCGTATTAATTGCTTTGCCAAGCGCCGGTTTTCATTGAGTCGCGTCTAGAAGTGACTCACTTTCCGTGATTATTATGGTTAGTCAGATGTAATAAGAGGCCCCGCAACGTATATTGGATACATAATGCCCGTGTAAGTTAATTTTTTTGTTCAGTGGACATGGACATTTTAACTAGCTCAGAAAGTAGGACTGGTTAAATATGTAGAAGCAGAGGAAAATGAGACCACGATAAATATGTATGATCCGTTTTGAAAATCTAGTGTAATAATAAAATATATCTTTCTCTGAGATAAAAGGCTATGGATGTAGAACACACACACACTGAACATTGGTGTACATACACATAAGAAATGCATGAACTGCTCTCACTCTCTCACTCTCTCACTCTCTCACTCTCTCACTCTCTCACTCTGATAGGGCGACATAACCATTGTTTGACAATCCTGGAGTCTATGACCCAACGGACCACTGACTAGAATCTTATGTCGGTAACAGGGTTTCCAATTATGGAGCAGAGGACATTGGCGCGATAGCGAGAAACACGGAATGCCTGCCGGAGTACATCAGTAAGGGCATCGCCATGGCGACATTTTACTACGCGCGCTGCCTGCAGCTGGGAAAGGGTGTCCAGCGAAACCTGGAGGAGGCCAAGCTGTACTTCTCAAAGGTAGGCCCTGAGGCACACACCTGTCCCACGCTACATACCTTTCCAGCACCTGAGGGAAATAACTGCAATGACCTCAGCTTCACCTTTATCAGCTGGGAGTAGCCTGGGCTCAGTTTACAATAGGCTGCTATATCAGACACTGCACAGCAATACGCTAGAGCAGGGGTACATGGCTTCTGGTATTCAGAGCAGAGAACTGTGGGTAATCTGCCAGTCTGTGGTTTCAAGGTAGGGGGTAGATGATGGGGTGCTACACCTCCAGCATGTATTCAAAGCGCTACGATTACAACAGCCTTCGCAATCATGAGCACGCGCGTCAACAGGAAGCCCGGAGAAGCGGGGGTCCAGTTTCACGACCCCGTTTAGCATTTAGCATTAACGCAGGCAGATTTCCGTGGCTCTGAGGCTAATTGAATATACAGGCCTAGGCCTGACACTCACCTCTCACTACGACTCCTTCCCAGGCCGCTCAGCACAACCACGAGGTGTGTAAGGAGCTACAGACGGACGTCACCTACGAGAGGATGTAGACGTGGACACTATCGACAGGAAGATTTAAACACAGACGCGGTACATTTACTGTGCTGTATCATTAATTCCTAAGAACCGAATGTTGCCTTTCTGTGCCAAATGAGTTCTGTTAATATGTGACGAAGGCGATACCTTCGTTAAACCACTACTTGTGAATATTATAAATGCTACAATGCTATTTTTAAGTCTTTTGTATATATTTTTTATATTAATACTGCACCGTTTAAACATGTATACCTCTGTCTGGACCACACCCTGTAATGGCATGCTAGAAATATTATAATAGCGCTACTGTAACATTTTTTTTGTATAAGATCTTTGTGATATTAGCATTCCCTGATTATACCATTTTATCCTCAGTAGAAATGTGTCCATAAATAAAAATGAACAAGATGGAGATGAGCTTTGGCAATTTATTGCTTATAAATTCTCTAAACTATCTTTGGTAAAAATAAAATCTATTACTATTCAACAATAAAATATTCACAATGACTGTACATGACTTCTTGCACAATAAAGCCTTTTAATGGACACAACAAAAAAAAGTGTAAGGAATGTTCAGAGGTCTGTGGACATTTTTCACTTGGATACAACATTCATAATTCCACAACTATTCACAATAAATAAAGACCTACCCGGGTCCAAAAATGAAAACTGGCGTTCTGCAACAGACATTGGCAGTTAAACTGGTTTTCCAACAGATGAACCAGAGGAACTTTCAAATAAAGTCCATTGCTCAAATTCTGATGGCTGTATCATCAAGTAAGTTCAGATAGTGGTACCTCAGCCAGCAGTGGGATAAAGACACGTGTTTATTTCTCTATACAGTAAGATAACAGCCAGGCCCACATTCATTAAGCATGTCGGAGTAGGATCACTTATCTAGGATCAGTTTAGCCTGTTTCGCTCATAATGGATGAAGATAGGAGGATCCAGGATCAACACTCTTGCTATGATATGCTTCATGAATTTGGGCCTAGGTTTCTGTGTCTGTTGGAGAATGGACATGAACGAGCGCTCAGAGCTGCTCCAACTCCACGCTGAGCTCAGGACACAACTCTTTGAGGAACATCTCCAGGAGAATCTGAAATACAGCCAGGAGAGGGCGACAGGTTTTATGCGACTCACAATGGCTGACACACAATCTGTTCACAGGTACGCAAAACTGTTCACATTAAGCCTGGTAATGACTGAGAGAAGACGACAAAAAAGCTCCTTTTAGACCAGAATCAGTATTATCCTTACAGCATAATTGTTCCTGTCTATAGCAGAGCTATATGTTAAGATTTGCACTGCTGGCAGACTGTTTAAGCACTTTTTGATAGGTTAATCATGCCAAATGGTTTACAGCGATTCATATAATTCCTGGTGGAGCATGCATTTTATGAGGTAGTTACTGACATGATTTTGCATGAAGAAAATAGTATCTTCATTTAGTTCTTTTTTGTATTTTTTTATTTTTAAAAAAAAAATTTGTTTCTGATTTTTTCCCCATTTTCTCCCAATTTAGTAGCCAATTGAACCCCTATTCTACTTCAATTCCCCCCGTGTAGCAACCGCTAGAGAACCACCGCTATACAACCCCGTCAGCCGGTAGTAGGAAAGAGGCCGCCACGTCCTCTACAGGGCGCGACTCCCCAAGCTCCTGACCGTGATTCCAACTCGCCCGGGGCCTTATTTTGCGTAGCGATTCTCATCCGAGCCCTCCCCCCACCCGGAAGCAGCCGCCAATTGCTGCTCCCACAGGGCGCTGGCCATGCTCGGAAAATGGCAGGACCGGGGCGCGAACCCCGATCCTCGGAGTACAACTGCGCTGACTGAAAGTCAGCGCCTTTTACCGCTGTACCACCGCAGCGGCATCTTCATTTAGTTCTGAGATGACATTAGAGAGCCAGCTAACAAGATGGCACTACTGACGCACACTCACATAAAGGAGATGCTTGTTGGCACTGACTTCCTGTAGAGCGTTGAAGATCTTGACGATGCCGTAGCGGCCGTTCTGGTGTCCAACGAGGTTCTGCAGTGCATCTGATGGAGTGACATGTGCCTATCTTAGACCTCTGCATCTCCAAACCAGGTTTCAGAGCGGAGGGAACATTTTCCTTCCGGTGCATTCCATACAATGATGCAAAGATTTAAAGTATGGCTAAGGAAAGCAATGCTTCGATTGCGTTCGCCATTAGTTTGCGCACGCCCCCCTCCCTTATTGAGATGGGATACACTGAATATATAGTGAAATAAAATGCATTAACAACATATCGCATTTCATAATATATGGGCAATAATACAAATTACTGGAGCTTTTAGATATCAAAGTACATTACACTGCAGTGATATTATTTGTAATCATACTCAGGAAGGTCCTCATTAACGATACAGCGAGTCCACGCTGACTGTACTGTACAGAAATCAGTTGAAAGCATCGATGGAGAGAAACATGATGAGCAGACGTAATTATTTTCTCCTGTTGCTCTGTCAGCCCACTCCAATTTTTCCAAATTTGTTTTGAGGGCAATTAGTTTTAATTAAAGTGGAAAGGATGGCAGAATGATACAACGTTCAACATTAAACGGCTCACGGCGCACCTCGTTTTCTCTCCAACGCAGATTGCTCGTGGGATCGGTGATGGTCTAAGTGCCGCGTTTAAATTCTGCACAGCCCACTTCTGCAGCAGAAGCAGAGACGGGAGTAAAATCCGGGTGTAAAAAGCGGGTGTTGACGGATCGTACCTGGGACGTTGTCCAGCAGCTTCTGTTGCGCTCTGTCC
This sequence comes from Ilyophis sp. 1 JC-2022, assembly GCA_022702515.1. Taxonomy (NCBI): domain Eukaryota; kingdom Metazoa; phylum Chordata; class Actinopteri; order Anguilliformes; family Synaphobranchidae; genus Ilyophis; species Ilyophis sp. 1 JC-2022. Next base: position 132,569,667 of record CM040404.1, read on the forward strand.
TTGGTCTCCTTGCGCTCTGACTCAGAGCGGGCGGCGGTAACCGGCGCCAACTTCCCACAGGGCCAGAAAGAGTCTCGAAAAACGTTGATGTAGTACACAAGCATCTGCTCACTGAATATCCAGTTCACAGTGTCCCGAATCTGCCTGAGGACAGGAACAGGGCTCTGTAAGATCATCTGTACCAGACAACTGCAGAGGAAGCTCAGTGACGACATCACACACGAGGATACAACAGGCATCAATTCCACATTGATTGGTATTGCATATGCAACAGCTTCTGGATGCCAGCGCTTAAAATACACTCAGCCAGACAGAACAGCGAGCAAGAGAAGGAGTGTCCTGACATCCTACGCTCCTTCGCCCTACGCCCAAGGTTGACAGATCGCACAAGAAACAAGTGGTAGAAATGGAAGGAACTCTATGGTGAACACATGATTAATCCAAAGGCCATGAGAAGCTTTTAGCATCCCTTCACAAAGCGCCATCAGTAACCAGAAACAATGAGCAAGCTATCATCCAGTGATAAATTCTAATTTCAGGGTGGCACATAGCCAGCGGCGAAGCTGGCACGCGTCCGAGACGTGGGAGTGCGTCCTTACCGTGCCACAGCTCAAGTGGCGCTGCTTCAAGTCAAAACTCAGTGTCAAGCTTTTTCTTCCAGAGGGAGAGAGAGACGCTGGAAACCTTGTCTCGGCGCCAGAGGGCTACGATAATTTGCATAAATTACGTAAATGAGCCGCCTCAGAGCCATTTGCAAGCACGCACGTGTCCATTGACACGGTTGTTGATTTGTTGCGCTCGACATGAACATTTGAGCGCAGAAACACTGGGGACCCAGATCAAATAAAGGGGAGAGAGAATAATGAAGTCAAACAATGAGCTGGATGTTTGTTCCCGCTCTGTAATTATGCTAAAAGAAGCTCGCAACTACAATCCATCAATCCAGCCCATGTGAAAATTAACTATAGTATTGCTATAGTTATCATCTAGAAAACTATGAGAATTATATAGTCTCTTATAGTGCTTTCACCCCCTATAATAATTCTATAGTCGCTACTTGTTCTATAGGACAATAGAATAGGACAATTCTATAGGACAATAGTACCACAATAGTATTTTCACCCTCTAATAATTCTTTAGTATGTACCACTATAGGACAATAGTATCACTATAGTAGTATGTACGAAGAAACTACAGCAGTACTATAGTAATTGTATAGTGTATGATATCTATGCTGCAACTGCAATCCCTCAATCCAGGGAACTCAAACTCCAGTGCTGAAGGGCTTCATTGTAGAACCTCAAAACAGCATTTTTAATCTCAAGCAGAGTGATGCTTACTTGTTTATGGTCCGTCCGAATGTGACTTGGACTAGTGCAATCAACGTCTTCCTCACCCACTTAAACACTGAGACAGTGGGACACAAAGAGGCGCAGTTAGTCAGCTGAAACTCTTACAATTCATCATATCACCTTCAAAGTTTGTTTCAATGACAAAAAAACCTAAAAACGGTTGACAATGAAGCCGCAAAACTCAACGCAAATATTTAAAAAGTCACCGTTCTTTGTCTCTTAGTTGTTCAGCACTTTAGTATGCACTTTAGTATGCTGCCGTCGCTCGATTCAATGTACCTGCTTCAGCTCCCTTCCAAGTCTTTTAACTGCAATTGTTTCTTATCTTGCATTGTACCAGACCACCTGATCGAATTTGGCCAGCGTTTTACGGGATGGATATATTCTAACAGACAGGCTACGGATGCGAACACGTCTCGCTGTGGTGCGCCATCGCTGCTGGGTCGCCACGGCGACGTGGATTTCCATAGACATTAGCGGGTGGAGTGCCGTATCGCACGTCTGTGTCTGCCGTCAGGAAGTCGAACGGAAATGATTAATCATGTTATATTGAGGGGAGCCGGGTCAACTGGGGTATGCTACAGACATCAGAACACGGTTAATAAAGTATATTAAAGCGGAAACAAAACGAGTGAAAGGAGAATGAAAAAATAAGGAGGTGGGGGCGGATAACTGGGTCGTCTCTGTCCCCATTGTCTGTCCAACAAGGTTTATTAACATAGAAGTTCATTATTAATATTAATAATTATAAGTACCTACTAAATGTTTATAAGGACTAAAATTAAACAAAAAGAGAGTTCTAGGTTTGTAGTGTTTTAGGTGGATTTTAAGTCGACAGATGAAGTTGACGGCTTCTAAGACCTGTATTCAGGCTTGTATTCACAAAGTCTCACATATATACAATCATATTTGCCTTTTAGTTTATGATGGAAAGGTTAGCACATGGACGGCCTTAATCACTAGCCCTAAAAACCTAAACCAAGCTTTCTGTAAATCCTGAACACTATCAGAGACCTTTTCCACATGTTGGAAGTTTTAACGTAGCACGAGCAGTCCTGGTGAACACTATCAGGGCCCATACAGAGTCTTGCACTCACTGCCCCTAAGTTCAAAGATCTCCCCAATCAGCATGAAGCATGGTTCAGCCAGGGCATCCTTCTTCCCGTCCGTCTCGTCGCCGTAGTCGGAGAGGTCACTGTCGTCCTCTGCCTCCTCCTGCAGCGGACGCAGAAAACACATTCTCCCACAATGCACCAGCACATTATACTGCTGCCCGACAGGGCCACGCACGCACGCACGCACGCACGCACACAAAGCTACACACAGGCCACTACCAGTGCACAGCCAAAACACTGTGTTCTGTGTGATAGTACGACGCTGTGCGTTTCTCTCTTGCCGTTTGCGTATGCACATGTTTGTGTTCTGGGTGTGCATGCTGTCTCCAAATGTTTGTGTACACATGTACCAATGCCTTCTCTCTGAAAATGTGCTTTCTCTGAGTGCGTGTATGTTTGTAATGGTGTCAGTGTGTGCGTGTGTGTGCGTGTGTGTGTGTGTGTGTATATAATAATCAGAGTTTCAGTGCGACTCCTCTCTAGCTTCTCACCTCCTGGTGGGAGAAGAAGTCTCCTGGCAGTCTTTCCAGAAAGGAGGCCAGAGAGAAGGAGGACTTCTTCTGAATGTCCATGACCTTGAGGTGCTCGGGGGAGGGGCTAAGGAAGGCGTACAGCGCCTCGCTCTGGCACATTCGATCGTCCTTCAGCATTTTCTGGCCGGGAGACAAAACACGCAAAACCCATTTGGGATCCGCACTGCTTTCCTACAATTCCACCCGCCAAGCAAGAACGAGGTTTTCACATCGCCAGAAACATAAAGCCGCCTTTGGCTGAATGGTTTTCTTTCCGGTCTTAAGGCAGAGATAATCGGTGTTTTTGGTGAAAAGTATATGATCATGATGTTGGCATCGCCATCACGTCAATGACGTAATGGTGATGATTATGATGACGATGTGATTGACACCTTGTAAAAAACCCCTCAGAAGAAACGCACTGAGGTGCACATACAGTACATCAATGACTCAGGGGAGGGGAGGTGGTTGAAAGCAAACTCACAAAGTTCACAGCAGTGTGCTTAAAATAGAGAGAGAAACAGGAGCAGATGACAGGAGGCCAATACTCTGAAACAGTCATTTAGAAGATGAGTATTCCGTCTCAGTGCCGTTTCTGCAATGGGCCGCTGTGAATGCAGAATATACACTGTGGTCGGGTACTGTGTGTGTGGGACTGTGTGTGTGTGTGTGGGGGGGGTGGGGTGCGTGAATATGTGTGTGTGTTTGAGGGAGGCTGTGCGTGCATCTGTGTGTGTGCTTGTGAGTGTGTGTGTGTGTGTGAGCGTTCACGGTGAATTGGCTGCTGTTACAGCAGGATCGTAGAAATGCAGGAACAGCGACAGGCAGGCAATGACAGGGAAAGGGGTTCAATTTCACAGCGGGATTAGCGCCTTCCTAAATGACAGAGGAGCACACGAGGACAACTCACGAAATATAAGAAGCCGATATTATCTGTTCCCCACTGGCATAGAGCCCTGATGCCGCTGCTCGTCTGTGGAGCTGGTGGAGCTGCAGGCCTGCTAGGAGGCTGTGCCTGCCAGGGCGCTGGTGAAGCTGCTGGCCTGCTAGGAGGCTGTGCCTGTCAGGGGCCCTGGTGGAGCTGCAGGCCTGCTAGGAGGCTGTGCCTGCCAGGGGCCCTGGCGGAGCTGCAGGCCTGCTAGGAGGCTGTGCCTGCCAGGGGCGCTGGTGAAGCTGCTGGCCTGCTAGGAGGCTGTGCCTGCCAGGGGCGCTGGTCATCCAATGAGGCTCCCAAGAAGAGTGCTGGTAATCCCCGCCAGCCCTCATTACCGGCTGATTTGATTGGCTTTGGCTGCAGCTGAAACCACCAGCAGTGCGCCGTGGCCTGCCACCGCTGCAGGCAGACGAAGGGGTGACCTCTAAACAGCGGCGGTCTCCTCTGCCCAGCCTATGACAGGGCACGGAGGTACAGGCCACACCCCTGACAGGTGTACATGCCCTGTGGCACCAGGGGAGCTAATTGAGTGTCTGGAAATATCTTCAGCCCCCCCCCGTCCCCGTCCCTGATCTCTGGGAGTCAAACCAACCCCAAGAGAACAGACCCACACAGAACTTGAGTTCTGTAAATCTTGGCAGGTGTTTTTTATTAGTTGCTATACTGGTTATTAGTTGACGGCTAGACATAAAGGGCTATTTTAATATGAGAGAAAAATTCACCTGTGAAATCTGCTCCTTTCTGAATATACTTTATTAATCTCCCTGGGGGGGAAATTCATAATTCATAATTAATTTCAGGAGGCAGAGCCCTGATGAGAGGCTTCTCACCGCAGGTGCTTCAGTCAAAGCAATATTCTTTTGCACATCTCCTTGTACCTTCACATCTTTTATAAAGCTTTATTTTATTTTATTTGTTTTGAACAATCCTCATATTTCCAGCCACACCAGCTCTCTGAGGCGTTGTTGTGGACGATGTGAAGCAGGTAAATTCTTATTAGGATTAATTCTTATTAATCAATACTCCAATTCCAGAAAGAATATTTTCTTTTCTCCTTTGACACGTATTAATGCTTCTCGCCCGTGGGCTGGCTGTGCTTCGGTGGCCATTTTGACATGATCACCACAAGAACACCCGGCATTCTGCAGCTTCCTGCTGTTGGCTGAGCCCGACTCAAGTCGCTCGGAGTGACATTTAAATTGGCCGTCTGCTGTTGACGTCATTAAATTAATTGCTATGGATGCATATGTGAGCTGTGAGAATGACGTCTATGTCATTAGTGGCTCAAAATACACCGTTTAATGAATCAGCTCCTCAGAATGAATCAGTACCCTACAACAGCTCACCGTAATTGGTTTTGGTTAACAATACCAAAGGCTTAATTTAGCTCTAAAATAATAAAGCACAGAGCAGACAGAATAGAGCCATACATAAACAATATTGGGTAAATGCACATGGGTCGTGACACTGAATAAAATGTGCATCTCACCTGTAGGAAGGTGTTGAGCTGATTTTTGGACTTGTCAAGGAATTTTTGGTCGATGGACTTGAACGGCAGTTTACTGACTGAGGGTAGCTGGACTTTTTTCAAGGAGGGAAAACACTGTACAGAGAGAGACAGAGACAGAAAGAGGACAAAACAAAACGAAGAACACTGTTTCAAAGAACATGGCAGGTAAAGCTTCTCATTTCTATCACCATTCATAATAATATATGGTGAGAACAGTGACCATCAATCCCATCGCCATCGCTAGCGAACCGTTACCTCCGACAGCTTCCTGTGAAGGGCCTGGAACTCGCTCAGCTTCCTGGTTACCGTCCAGCGGTTGCTGTCCAAGTCCTCGCCCCCCAGCAGGCTCACGGACACAGCGTAGCACGGCATGTGCTCCCCGTTCTCTTCTGTGGCCTGCAGGAACGCAGTCACACTCAGGCCTCGTAGCGCTACATGCTAACTCTCCTCTGCGTTTCGGAACGCAGTCACACTCAGGCCTCGTAGCGCTACATGCTAACTCCCCTCTGCGTTTCGGAACGCAGTCACACTCAGGCCTCGTAGCGCTACATGCTAACTCCCCTCTGCGTTTCGGAACGCAGTCACACTCAGGCCTCGTAGCGCTACATGCTAACTCCCCTCTGGGTTTCGGAACGCAGACACACTCAGGCCTCGTAGCGCTACATGCTAACTCCCCTCTGCGTTTCGGAACGCAGTCACACTCAGGCCTCGTAGCGCTACATGCTAACTCCCCTCTGCGTTTCGGAACGCAGTCACACTCAGGCCTCATAGCGCTACATGCTAACTCACCTCTGCGTTTCGGAACGCAGTCACACTCAGGCCTCGTAGCGCTACATGCTAACTCCCCTCTGCGTTTCGGAACGCAGTCACACTCAGGCCTCGTAGCGCTACATGCTAACTCCCCTCTGCGTTTCGGAACGCAGTCACACTCAGGCCTCGTAGCGCTACATGCTAACTCCCCTCTGCGTTTCGGAACGCAGTCACACTCAGGCCTCATAGCAAGACACGCCAACTCCCCTCGGCATTTCAATTACCCACCTCATCACCAGCCATAATTGTTTTTAACAGGCTGATGAACTAAGAAAAAAAAACTAATCTCCTTTTATACTTTCTGTTCAGTCATGACGGTAACTTTAATGCCTGACCAAACTACACCACTCCCCGTTATCACTTTAAAAACCGCTGAAGCCATATTTCCACTGTCCCACTTCTACTGTGGGTTACCTGGGGTTTGAGCAACAGAAAATAGAGCGAAAGGACTCGGGCCGACAGTACAGTGCCCGACCCAAGATATGACAGTAGTCTGGCCTGGAGTCCATGTGACTTAAGTTAGGAGCGTATATTTATCCTGCGGAAACTACCACAGACAGAAAGTAATTTACACCTTGATGGCATGGTCTCGCTCACATATCACTGATGCAAATTCATGCTGTAAAATAGGCTTTTGACCTCGGTCGCATAGATCTTTCTCTGTTATTTATAAAGGAGTGTTACAGACTGGTGTGGGAAGAAAAAAACGTCTATAAAGAAAAATAAATGCTATAGATGTGCCAGGGTCAGTCCGTCAACTGAAACATAAATCATCAGATAGATTCCTGCTGAGAAGGCTCACGTATAACAGAAAAAACCAGGCTCTGTGTAAGGTGGGGGTAGTCCTTACACTCAATTACATTCACTCAGCAGACTCTCTTACCCAAAGCAACGTAACAACGTAAGAGAACATAAGTGCATTCCCCTGAATTATATAAGCAGCAAGGGTACATGCAATGTCACTGAAGCTCTAAAGCAGGCTAACTGTGCTAAGACAAGAATGTATATATACGTGTACAGTGCCCTCCACTATTATTGGCACCCCTGGTAAAGATGAGTAAAAAGGGTTATATAAAATTCACCGTTTGGTGAATTAGCTTAATGTCACACTGAAAAAATTAGAAAAATCCAACCTTTAATTGAAGAAAATGTATTATGAGAAAAGAAAATCCTTTATCAAGAAATCATTATTTTTTAACAAAACCATGTGTGCCACAATTATTGGCACCCCTGCATTTATATATAGAATAAAGGAATTTTTTTAAATATTTGGTCACATATCCTTTGCATGCCATGACTTTCTGATGTCTGTGACCCAACAACATCAAAAAAACTCTTGATATCTTATTTTCTGGTACTCTTACAAGCAATACTATAATGTCTCTGCATTTGAATGGATTTCTATGGGAATTGGGGGGTGGGACTAGATTTAGCTGTAAATTACACTGGAACAGTATGGAATACATGGTTGGCTAAATGGCTGTAAGTCATCAAGGGTCTGACATATCAAACAAGCCTTAAACCATCACTCTGCTCCCAGAAATACAGTAGATATGGATGGATAACTTGAAGTTTCTTCTCTTTTTAAAATTTATTTATTTACTTTTTCCCCATCGAGTTCAATAGAAATATTTGTTAGGAGAAACAACCCGTAAAGTGATCCATCCATATCTACTGCATATCTGGCAGCAGAGTGATGGTTTTAGGCTCGTTTGATACCACAGACGCTTAATGACTTACAGCCATTTTACGAACCATGTATTCCATACTGTTCCAGCACAATTTACAGCTAAATCTAGTACCACCCCCCAATTCCCATTGAGATCCATTCAAATGCAGAGACATTATAGTATCGCTTGTAAGAGTACCAGAAAATAAGATATCAAGAGTCTTTTGATGTTGTTGGGTCACAGACCTCAGGAAGTCATGGTATGCAAAGGATATGCGACCAAATATTTAAAATGATTACTTTATTCTATATATAAATGCAGGGGTGCCAATAATTGTGGCACACGTGGTTTCGTTAAAAATAATTATTTCTTGATGAGGGATTTTTTTTCTCTCATAATAAATTCATGTCAATTCATTTTTTCAGTGTGGGATTAAGCTCATTCACCAAACGGTAAATTTTTTATAACCCTTTTTACTCATCTTTACCAGGGGTGCCAATAATAGTGGAGGGCACTGTATATGCCACCTCATACTGTTACTCCATACAGTCACAGTACTTAACCTGCAGCATGTGCATACACTCACCAATATCATACCAGGAATATTGTGGAATCAAAATAAAACTAGAATGGCACTCAGAGAGATGCAGAGTGTGCTAATCTCGACCCTAAACGTAATATGCATGGGGCTAAAATTTTGATCTTGCACTGTTTGGGGAGAAAATTCAAGATTCCGGTCATTGCCAAACTGTCAAAATTTCCACAAAGTTTCCTCACAATCGGAGTAGAATTGTTTGAGTTATGGATAATAGGGACACAAACAGACAGACAGACAGACAGACAGGAGCGAAAACAATACCCCCTGCTTGCGCTACGTGCACGCAGTTTAATAAAGTGAGCCCAGAAATGTATGTTATCCAACTTTGTCAAGATTTTTATTTTTATTTTTTTTTTTTTTTTTTTTTTTTTTTTTTTCCCTTTTTTTAGCCCCCAATTCCCCCCCCCCCCCCCCCCCCCCCCCCCCCCCCCAAACCCCCACCAAGAACCACCGCTGCACACACCCCGTCAATTTTTTTTTTTTCAGGGCTACAGGCTACGTCCTCTAGGGCGCGCAGCTCCTGACGTGACACCCCCTGGCCCCCCCCTGCCCGCGGTTCTCCCCCCCCCCCCCCCCCCCCCCCGGAAGCCGACCGCCAATTGTCGCCTCCACAGGCACGGGCCACGCTCGGCAGGCAGGGACGGGGGCGCGAACCCCCCTCCCGGAGAGTACAACTGCGCTGACTGAAAGTCAGCGGTCTTTACCGCTGTACCACCGCGGCGGCCAACTTTGTCAAGATTTGAGAGACAATAACACACAAAGCAATCAAACAGACATCTTACTGCCTAACTGCCTAAATACAACAACGAAGAATCTTAATGCTGCTGTAGTCAAACTACAGTTTGGTTACTTTCTCAAAGAACATTTGATTTATTTTATAGTTTGTAATAATACAGCATTTCCATCTGATCTGTTATCTACAGGTTGGGTGGAAATTCCAGTTTGATCTTTGGAAAACAAGACAAAGCAAAAACGAGACTAGCGAAACACGGCAAACATAACAACCAGCTCTTTACACTTAAGTTTTAACTTTCAAAAGTCGACAAAAGCACTAGGGGGCCATCCTCCAATAAAAACTTAATGGCACACATTTCTCTCTCTCTCCCTCTGTCTTATTACACTCCAGACCCATCTCAGCAGTTCCTGTAATACTTTGAGCCTTTCGCGAAGGCCACCGATTGTCCTCTCGTCCCTGAAACTAATTCCGCTCTTTCACGTCGCGCCGCCAGACGGAGAAGTGACGAAGGACTCGTCTGTTCATTTCCACGGCCTCGGAGGCTTCTCACAGACAGCACGGAAAAGGCCATTTGTGCTCGAGGGATTTCGAGCGCTTTTCATCTCTTTAACATCTGCCGCTGTGACAGAAGAAAGGTAATGATCTCAAAGAACCTGCACGTCGGACATCTCCTGGAGGGGAGGGTTTGAGTAGCGCAAAATCGCCCTCATTAAACATTATGGCCTCACGGTGGCTTCCTCCACCCAGCCTTAGACAGAGTCCCAGACACAGCCTGTGTCCGAATCAGAGCCCTATCTACTGCGCCCTGTCTCCTGCGAACAGTGCACCGTGTCCGAATCAGAGCCCTATCTACTGCGCCCTGTCTCCTGCGAACAGTGCACCGTGTTTGAATCAGAGCCCTATCTCCTGCGCCCTGTCTCCTGCGAACAGTGCACTGTGCCCGAATCAGAGCCCTATCTACTGCGCCCTGTCTCCTGCATACAGTGCACTGTGTCCGAATCAGAGCCCTATCTACTGCGCCCTGTCTCCTGTGAACAGTGCACTGTGTCCGAATCAGAGCCCTATCTACTGCGCCCTGTCTCCTGCATACAGTGCACTGTGTCCGAATCAGAGCCCTATCTACTGCGCCCTGTCTCCTGCGAACAGTGCACTGTGTCCGAATCAGAGCCCTATCTACTGCGCCCTGTCTCCTGCGAACAGTGCACTGTGTCCGAATCAGAGCCCTATCTACTGCGCCCTGTCTCCTGCGAACAGTGCACTGTGTCCGAATCAGAGCCCTATCTACTGCGCCCTGTCTCCTGCGAACAGTGCACCGTGTCCGAATCAGAGCCCTATCTACTGCGCCCTGTCTCCTGCGAACAGTGCACTGTGTCCGAATCAGAGCCTTATCTACTGCGAGGTGGTAGTGGAGGAAAGGAGGGTGCATTTTTCGAGTATTGGGACGCACCCACAGACACTGTAGCCCCCAGGGCCAGACCAGGGAGCACTGGGGCCTTCCAGGGCCAGACCAGGGAGCACTGGGGCCTTCCAGGACCAGACCCGGGAGCACTGGGGCCTTCCAGGACCAGACCCGGGAGCACTGGGGCCTTCCAGGACCAGACCCGGGAGCACTGGGGCCTTCCAGGGCCAGACCAGGGAGCACTGGGGCCTTCCAGGACCAGACCCGGGAGCACTGGGGCCTTCCAGGGCCAGACCCGGGAGGACTGGGGCCTTCCAGGACCAGACCCGGGGATCACTGGGGCCTTCCAGGGCCAGACCCGGGAGCACTGGGGCCTTCCAGGACCAGACCCGGGAGCACTGGGGCCTTTCATGACCAGACCCGGGAGCACTGGGGCCTTCCAGGGCCAGACCCGGGAGGACTGGGGCCTTCCAGGGCCAGACCCGGGGATCACTGGGGCCTTCCAGGGCCAGACCCGGGAGCACTGGGGCCTTCCAGGGCCAGACCCGGGGGAAGTCAGGCATTTGGCGGACACACCCACCTCCGTTCCGCTGATGGTGGCCCTCCACACGCCCAGGTTCTCGCACCACCAGTCGGTGCGCGAGATGTGCTCCTGTAGATCACTGTGCTCCTTCTCCATCGCCGCAATCTCCTCCTTCAGCTGGCACACAATCTGCGAACGCGACAGGCGCTTTTTAAACGGGGCCTCCTCATCCTTCTCCCTCCTCCCTCCTCCCCCCTCCCTCAGGTAAAGACGGAAACATCGGCTATCGGGTTTCTCAAGAGCCGGAAAGTGGGGAAAGTAAAATCAGTGATGCCCAAATGGCCCATTATGGCCTATATGATTGCTTATCGGCTCTTTTCTCAGTGAGAGTGGAGAGTAATAGTATTAAATTGGTGCTTTACCTGAAAGTGAATGTTAATAATGTCAGTAGGATTTTAATGCGCTACACACTTCCTGTATTGAATATAAAGAGGATCTATAAATTCATGGACAAAAAAACAAAAAAACTTTGGGACAAATCTGCACTGCACTGCACATTCACACCAACTAACCAGGCCACACTAGATAGATACAGAACCAGGCCACACTAGATAGATACAGAACCAGGCCACGCTAGATAGATACAGAGAATGAGATAAATTGTGTGTGTGTGAAACGCATCAGTGTACTGTGTCAGCGTTGTGTTCCCTGTGCTAACAGCTAAGGGGTGGGGGGTTACGGAACGTACCTTTTTGTCAGGTTTGGGTGCATTTTGTATGGAGCCCAGGGCGTGGCGCTTGTACTCCAGTTTGTCGTACAGCTGGTGCAGCTTGTTGGTGGCGTAGCTGGCCTGCTCGTTGATTCCTGTGCTCCCTTCATCCAGAACCTCCTCCCTGCCCTCCATCACCTGCCGCTCAAAGAGTGGAAGAGTACGATGAAGTGGATTATGCAGGAATGAGATCACCTCATAGCATCGCTGTGGCTAAACCAAATAACTCTCAACCGTTGCGATGTTTTATAATATCCAAAAACTGGGTATGCCTTTTCCTACTGTACAGTTTCGTTTCTAATTTCCTGTGTTATCAGTTCTCGTGTATAATAGTATCACATTTCTATTTTATCCCCATTTCAAGTTCTAATATATACCAGCTCAACACCTTCATACTCCATTTCAAGTCGTGTATGTCTTATAACGTTGCCATGTCTTCTCTGGTCCTCTGTACAGTGTTTCTTTATTAAGGGCACCATGTTAGAAACATGAGAATGCATAATGACGAAAACAGGCCAAGGCTCTCTGTTTACCTACAGAGAGTATCCAGCAATACATCAATCCTGCTGGGACTCTATGGCCTAGCAAGCAGTCCCACACACTGACAACAAACAAATACTTTCTAATACCCAATTAATTACAACGGATAGATTCATTGATCGATCGATTGATCTTCATCTGTCACAGTCAGAGCTATGAGCCAATCAGGGCCTTGCGCATTGCGGTATGTACCACCTGCCCTGAGCCGGGCTCACCATCTCGTCCTTGTCCTCCCCGCTGGACCGACGTTGCTCCTCCTTCTTCACGAGCCTCTCGTACACGTCGCTCACCAGGAAGGACGGGTAGTAGCGCTCCTTCATGGTCTCATACACGTCCGCCTGGATCTTGTGGAAGACGTCCGTGCCCTTGTTCCCCACCAGGGTCTGCTGGATCTCCTTGTACAGGGCCTTCTCCACTGGGATCTCCCGGCTCTCCACAAAGAACTTCTGGTAGATCTCACCCACCAGCTGGGGGACTTCATTCTATGGAAGAAAAGCCACCTTGCAAAGTTCACATGCTGCCTCTTGCAAAATGCTGCTGTGTTCACTGAACTTATGGTCCTCATACCATCATCTTTCCCTCTTCTAAAAACAACACTAGACAGAGAACTCAAACATTTTTTGTTTAGCTTTGGAGTTTAGAACTTGCATATAATTTAAAAAATAATCGAAGCAGGATAATTACTAAAGCAATGCAAGCTAATTTCCTTGCATAACACCAGTATTTCTACATGTATGTCAAAAACTGCACAATCCTAAACAGTCATCTGACTTTCACTTTATTCAAGACTATTAATGTCAGTCAACCTGGAACAATCATCTGACTGAAAGCTCATTTCTTGCTTATGAAGATTTCAATGTCAGTGGAAGCTGCATTTTACAATCCTGTAATATAACTGCTGGAAAAATTCACCACACACTGCTCTGCCATCTCATTAAAAGACCGGCTACCCTTTGGCTCAAAAAGTCTAGAAAATGAATCTGCATTCGATTGGCAAATTATTCACCTTCTTCAAGAGCACTAATGCTATAAAACAAAAACAGTGCTTTCTCCTGACGTTTATTGACCTGGTGCGGGGCGTATCACCAGGGATAGCCAGGAGAGGTCCTGACGGTGACCCTACCTTGTTAGCGCTCTTCAACATGTCCGCCAGCTCCCAGAAGCTGAGAAGGGCCCTCTTATCCACCCTCTCCATATAGATACGGAAATGTTCCCGGAAGGCAGAATTTGACATGATCTCCTCAAACTGAATGATCTGCAGAAGCCAGAAAACAGTCGCTAGGTGATCATCGAGGACAACCCACATCCACGTGAGTCACCGTGCTCAAATTAAACGGTGCTCTCGGATGTGCAGTCAGATAACACATCTCCTTTGGCAAGTGGTTCAGAAAATGCATGTAATGCCGTCCCGTAAAAAAAAGAAGCTACTACAGTTCAGATTTCCTAAAGGTCATGAATATGGATATATCTTACATTCAGCTTGTCCTTAAAATGGCTGTGGAGGCATCGGAAATACACAGACACATTCACTGTGACACAAAGGCAGAAGTCTCCCCTTGTCAGGGAAGTATTCCTCTTAGCTCATAAAAGCCATTTTATCATTATGCTTGGTTCATTAATGTCATTTGGTGTAGGAGACCATTTGACTAAGTGGCATTGAGCTTGATATTGAGCCGAGCCCCAACAGGAACCTGACAGTACATGGTGGACCGGGTGGGAGGGGGGGGGGGGAGTGGTGTTGGGGGATGAGCAGAAGAGGAAGAGTGGGCCCTGATAATGTTCCCGACTCAACAGGGAATCTATCTGTCTCGAAACCCCAAAAATCCAAGTCCCACACGCTTCCCCAGATTTAATAAAACTGGGTCAATGGGCCAACTTAATATGGAAAATACGAGACGTCTGCTTACAGTAAATGAGGCTGAGTTGCAGAAATGACAGTAATAGCCTGTAAATGTAATAAAGTGGAGAAGCTGGGAGGGCGAGGCCCATGTCTCAGACTGAGCTCTCACTGATGATCCCAGTGTAGTGTAGTTTCCTCTCCTGTGAAATGGGACATAGGATGTCGTAATTTAGATACTGCGAAGGTTCCTGTGCCAAAGTTTCCCAAATCTGCCGGATCAAATTTAGCCTAGTGCTATATTTGGGCCTCTAAAATGCTGTGTGTCTTCTTTAATTATTAAACATGAATAAGAAATGAACAATAATAAGAAAACAATCACACTGAGAGGTCCCTGAAGCTCCATTGTGTCCGTATACCCTCACTCTCCTGCTCTGAACCCCCAGCATGTCTAATACAGAGACCCTCACTCTCCTGCTCTGAACCCCCAGCATGTCTAATACAGAGACCCTCACTCTCCTGCTCTGAACCCCCAGCACGTCTAATACAGAGACCCTCACTCTCCTGCTCTGAACCCCCAGCACGTCTAATACAGAGACCCTCACTCTCCTGCTCTGAACCCCCAGCACGTCTAATACAGAAACTCTCACTCTCCGCTCTGAACCCCCAGCACGTCTAATACAGAAACCCTCACTCTCCGCTCTGAACCCCCAGCATGTCTAATACAGAGACCCTCACTCTCCGCTCTGAACCCCCAGCATGTCTAATACAGAGACCCTCACTCTCCTGCTCTGAACCCCCAGCACGTCTAATACAGAGACCCTCACTCTCCTGCTCTGAACCCCCAGCATGTCTAATACAGAGACCCTCACTCTCCTGCTCTGAACCCCCAGCATGTCTAATACAGAGACCCTCACTCTCCTGCTCTGAACCCCCAGCACGTCTAATACAGAGACCCTCACTCTCCGCTCTGAACCCCCAGCACGTCTAATACAGAGACCCTCACTCTCCGCTCTGAACCCCCAGCATGTCTAATACAGAGACCCTCACTCTCCGCTCTGAACCCCCAGCATGTCTAATACAGAGACCCTCACTCTCCTGCTCTGAACCCCCAGCACGTCTAATACAGAGACCCTCACTCTCCGCTCTGAACCCCCAGCACGTCTAATACAGAGACCCTCACTCTCCTGCTCTGAACCCCCAGCACGTCTAATACAGACCCTCACTCTCCGCTCTGAACCCCCAGCACGTCTAATACAGAAACCCTCACTCTCCTGCTCTGAACCCCCAGCACGTCTAATACAGACCCTCACTCTCCTGCTCTGAACCCCCAGCATGTCTAATACAGAGACCCTCACTCTCCTGCTCTGAACCCCCAGCATGTCTAATACAGAAACTCTCACTCTCCGCTCTGAACCCCCAGCACGTCTAATACAGAGACCCTCACTCTCCTGCTCTGAACCCCCAGCACGTCTAATACAGAGACCCTCACTCTCCGCTCTGAACCCCCAGCACGTCTAATACAGAGACCCTCACTCTCCGCTCTGAAGCACCAGCATGTCTAATACAGAAACCCTCACTCTCCGCTCTGAAGCCCTACATGTCTAATACAGAGACCCTCACTCTCCTGCTCTGAAGCCCTACATGTCTAATACAGAGACCCTCACTCTCCTGCTCTGAAGCTCTGCATGTCTAATACAGAGACCCTCACTCTCCGCTCTGAAGCACCAGCATGTCTAATACAGAGACCCTCACTCTCCACTCTGAAGCACCAGCATGTCTAATACAGAGACCCTCACTCTCCGCTCTGAACCCCCAGCATGTCTAATACAGAGACCCTCACTCTCCTGCTCTGAAGCTCTGCATGTCTAATACAGAAACCCTCACTCTCCTGCTCTGAAGCCCTACATGTCTAATACAGAGACCCTCACTCTCCTGCTCTGAAGCTCTGCATGTCTAATACAGAAACCCTCACTCTCCTGCTCTGAACCCCCAGAAACTCTCACTCTCCGGTTCTGAAACACCAGCCCATCTAATACAGAGACCCTCACTCTCCAGTTCTGAAGCCTCAGTGACAGTCTCACCCTCTGGCTCTGAGGCTCCTCGCCGTCATCGGTGGCCCCGTCCTCCTGCTGTTCATAATTTGGGCCCCCCAGGAGCCGGATCCTCTTCTCGCACTGCTTCTTGGCCACGGTCAGCTGGTTGATGTACCGCTTCATATTACGCGCCCGCAGCAGGTCAGCCTTCATGGCCGCCGTCTCCTTCGCCTTGCCCTCTGCAGGCACACAGTGGGCGCACATGCTTAGAACCACTGTGCGAACGCGCTTAGAATCACTGTGCGCACATGCTTAGAATCACTGCGCGCACACGCTTAGAACTACTGAACGCACACGCTTAGAACCACTGTGCGAACATGCTAAGAATCACTGCGCGCACACGCTTAGAATCACTGAGCGCACACGCTTAGAATCACTGAGCGCACACGCTTAGAATCACTGAGCGCACACGCTTAGAATCACTGCACTCGCCTCATTCTTCTCAAACCCGTGTCCAAACTACGAGCAAGCTCTAAGATAGTGGGTCCAGGGGACCCCCTGTGTATGCAAGTTTTCATTCCAACCACAACTGCCATCCCAGAACTTTAACAAGCTGTTATTCTTTTGATAATGACCACTTTTTATGTAATTGTTTGTAATATAGTGCAATAAGTGCAATGTGAACAAGGAATTTTTATTCTTCATAGCACGCATAGCTATTTATGACATAATGTGGCTTAAGTTAAGGGTAAAGAATCCAATTAGAAAAAATGTACAGCTTGTTAAAATTCTGAGATTGCAACTGTGGTTGGAACAAAAACCAGCAGGACCGAGGTTGGGAACCAACGGTCTAGGAAAACGGGACGTCTTTCCATGTGAAATGAAACATGAAGTAACCTTGATTTGAGAAAATTGTTCAATATGTATAAACAAATGGACGTCCTCACTTAAAAAAATTATATGAGCTGAATCTTTGCTGGCTTTTAACCGAGCCTAGTACTATAAATATACCGACTGCAATAAAGAGAGATCAAAGTTAGGACTGCAAAAAATAAGACAATATTAAGTGTTTTCAGTTATATTGAGACTTAAAATTATTTATGTTAGGCCTACTTTTTTACTAAATAAGACAAAAAAATAGTTAATGACAAGCCAATGAGGTGAGAGACACTTTGACTAATTTCAAGATTTGCCAATAGTGATGGGCAGTTCTGCTCTTTTTTCTGAGTCGGCTCTATTCGTACTATTCAGTTTGAAGAGTCGGAGTCGGAGTTGCAATTTTGGTACTTCCGGTTAATACAGTAGAGCCGTTTGAGCCGAATCTTTTTCAGCGGCACGAGCTGGAATTAGAAGCTGTTTCAGACAGCATTATTATATCATACACAATTGTAGGATATTTATTCTGTTCACTGTTGTTGGTCAAGAGTTCTAAAATAAAAATGCCACCACTTTAAATATATTTGCTGTCATTTTTAGTAGCCTAACCTATCATTTTGAAGTATTTGCTGTCATTTTTAGTAGCCTAATCTAGCTGAACACAATCGTAATATCGCATATTAGGCCTAATTGTTTAATAGTTGACTGGAATATCTAGATATAGGCTAACATAATTCCTTTGTCAATAGGGTTTCCGGTACTTCCGGTTAATACAGTAGAGCCGTTTGAGCCGCATCTTTTTCTTTCAGCGGCGCGAGCTGGAATTAGAAGCTGTTTCAGACAGCAGACACTAGCTGGTAACAAAGTAGGCAAAATAAGTTCGTAAACTAGCCTTGATATTTTATTCAGACCCAAATCATTCAGTGTCTGATTCATGGCACTTTTCCATCGAGGATTTGGGCCTTAGAAACAGGAGCTTTCTACAGTCTGACAGTCGTACTGCTTTGATGTTGAAGTAACTTGTGTTCATAAGCAGCTTTTCATTTTTCATATTAAAATTCTCCTGGAAAGAGCAAGCCATTTCACCCCAGACTTCATTCTGTACAGAAAAGAATAGACCAATACTAAATTTAGGCCAATTAACATTGAATTAAGATAGCTCTAAGTATAAACCCTGCCTGAGACCAAAGCCTTCTTTAGAGTTATGATTGAGGGTATTAATTTTAGTTTTCTATGAAAAGCATGAATAGCAATACTATCTTGATAGCATCCATTTTAAAGGGCATCTTTTATTGAAACCAGACACTGATCCTTGTGTCTGTCTGAGCTCTTGGTTCTTTTTACGGCTTAGCAAATGACGTTCCCCTCCGTGTTCCGTCTGCGGGAACAAAAGATTTGTTGAGAGAGAGACGGGAACGCTGGCGGGCGAGCGAGCCGCTACATCAACTTTCCTCCTTAATAGAAAGTGCAACTTTGACAACCTGACATGAGGATTTATGGACTTGGTTTTTATCCCTTATAATCAGACACAAGATGGAAGGCAACAGATGAATGAAGCGCTTGCTCTGGGGCATCGGGGAAAGGGAGCGAACTCCCTTCCCGCGAGCCGCGACACTAACACCTCAGCCATCTGTCTTTTCTTATGGGATCCGCAGCCTTCACAATGTGATTGAAAGAAAGAAAATAATAAATATAAAAGATTGGTGCACAGTGTGTGTGTCAAACCCCACTAGTTTACAAGAACTTCGAGGGGGGGGTGTCTCGGATGGCCACACGCTCATTGCAAGCCATGCCGTCGGCGGTTCGAATACATCCGCACGACCTTTGTCGCATGTCTCTCCCTCTCTCTCGCTCCCATTCTTCCCGTCTCTCTACACCGTGCTGTCCAATAAAGCTGAAAACCCTAAAAATATAACTTATGAAAAGATAACTGAGGGACAGACAAAATAAAATAACGCTTTTATTTTCAAATGCTTCCAGTCACCGATAGGGAGGGGCCACAACATTAAAGTCTGTTGTCTGAGGAAGAACCTTGGGACCAGAGATCATATCTGGAGGTCTTTCATGTACAACACCTACAGCGTACTAACAGGGGTCCGTGACCGTAACGCAACACTTAGTGTACTAACAGGGTCCGTGACCATAATGCAACACCTACAGCGTACTAACAGGGGTCCGTGACCATAATGCAACACCTACAGCGTACTAACAGGGTCCGTGACCGTAACACAACACTTACAGCGTACTAACAGGGTCCGTGACCGTAACGCAACACTTACAGCGTACTAACAGGGGTCCGTGACCATAATGCAACACCTACAGCGTACTAACAGGGTCCGTGACCGTAACACAACACTTACAGCGTACTAACAGGGTCCGTGACCGTAACGCAACACTTACAGTGTACTAACAGGGTCCGTGACCATAATGCAACACCTACAGCGTACTAACAGGATCCGTGACCATAATGCAACACCTACAGCGTACTAACAGGGTCCGTGACCATAATGCAACACCTACAGCGTACTAACAGGGTCCGTGACCGTAACACAACACCTACAGCGTACTAACAGGGTCTGTGACCGTAACGCAACACCTACAGCGTACTAACAGGGTCCGTGACCGTAACACAACACCTACAGCGTACTAACAGGGTCCGTGACCGTAACACAACACTTACAGCGTACTAACAGGGTCCGTGACCGTAACCCAACACCTACAGCGTACTAACAGGGGTCCGTGACCGTAACCCAACACCTACAGCGTACTAACAGGGGTCCGTGACCGTAACCCAACACCTACAGCGTACTAACAGGGGTCCGTGACCGTAACCCAACACCTACAGCGTACTAACAGGGTCCGTGACCGTAACACAACACCTACAGCGTACTAACAGGGTCCGTGACCGTAACCCAACACCTACAGCGTACTAACAGGGTCCGTGACCGTAACCCAACACCTACAGCGTACTAACAGGGTCCGTGACCGTAACCCAACACCTACAGCGTACTAACAGGGTCCGTGACCGTAACCCAACACCTACAGCGTACTAACAGGGGTCCGTGACCGTAACCCAACACCTACAGCGTACTAACAGGGGTCCGTGACCGTAACCCAACACCTACAGCGTACTAACAGGGTCCGTGACCGTAACCCAACACCTACAGCGTACTAACAGGGTCCGTGACCGTAACCCAACACCGTGACCGTAACCCTGGTCTGGAAGAGCTGCTGGGTCTGCTGGTTTTTGTTTTTCACTTTTAAAATCGAAAAACCACCAAGAACCATCAGACCCAAGAAAGCAGGTGAGGTGAATTAACCAAGTTAATTTACTGCTTAAATTGATCATTTAAGGGCGCTTTCACAAGCCAGCATTTAGTCCGTTTTAATCAAACCCTGGTGCTTGATGTGTGATTGACATCTGGGCCGAAGAGCATATCCAGAATGTGCTGAATAAAGTCCACAAAAATAATGAGGTGTATAAACTCATTCCAGATAAACTGGAGGAGAAGGCATTTGTGCGCACAATCGATCAATGCTGAGTCAAGGTAAAAAAAAACTTTGACAGCAATATTTCAAAGTTCGCGATTCCCTGCATCGAAGTGGCAGCTCTCGAGACGAAAAGGATAAATAAAACATCATATTGTTGACAACCCGGAGCCTTAACAGGTGTTCGTTCTGAGCAATATTCTCCTGTGTTTGGTGCGTTCTGAGCAATACTCTCCTGTGTTTGGTGCGTTCTGAGCAATACTCTCCTGTGTTTGGTTCGTTCTGAGCAATACTCTCCTGTGTTTGGTTCGTTATGAGCAATACTCTCCTGTGTTTGGTTCGTTCTGAGCAATACTCTCTTGTGTTTGGTTCGTTCTGAGCAATACTCTCCTGTGTTTGGTTCGTTCTGAGCAATACTCTCCTGTGTTTGGTTCGTTCTGAGCAATACTCTCCTGTGTTTGGTTCGTTATGAGCAATACTCTCCTGTGTTTGGTTCGTTCTGAGCAATGCTCTCCTGTGTTTGGTTCGTTCTGAGCAATACTCTCTTGTGTTTGGTTCGTTCTGAGCAATACTCCCCTGTGTTTGGTGCATTCTGAGCAATACTCTCCTGTGTTTGGTGCATTCTGAGCAATACTCTCCTGTGTTTGGTTGGAACGCCAAAGCAGGATTACTGCCAGTATCGCCCAACGTATCCGTGGCTCCATGTTGCTCGGTTAGTGTTCTTCTCCGCGATTGTTGATTTCCGCGTTTACATTTTCCATCGCCAAATTTCTAACCAATGAGAAAGACTCCTGCGAGTATATTTCCGGCCCTGCTCCTTCGTACACGCCCCTCAGCAAAAAAAATGTTTTTACATTTGGTCTGCTTTAATTTGTGCACTGTGAAACCGAACCAGACTAAATAGAAAACTAACCAAAAGTATCAATTTCACTCTGATTCGGACGAGCCAAACAGACTATACTTGTGAAAGTGCCCTGAGTGTTGAGTAGTAATAAAGCCAAACAGGCCCTGCTACCCTCCAGACCCAGGGCTGCAAGCGGCGGTTGTAAAGTGCATGTTGTCCCATCTTATACATTTTAATGTTCTATAATCATTTTATTTTCATAATCTTTGTATTATCTCTCAGGTTTTAAAAGTCGTTTCTGTAATGCCGTGGGAGGTATTTTCCTCAGTGTCGCACTCTGGTAACGGGTTATGCTTAGGCTCCGTTATGCAGTAAATGGCCGATTGGACGGGCCTCTGATGGAGGATCCGAGTGTTAGACTCTGTAATGTGGTAACGGCCGATTGGATGGGCCTCTAACGGAGGATCCGAGTGTTAGACTCTGTAATGTGGTAACGGCCGACTGGATGGGCCTCTAACGGAGGATCCGAGTGTTAGACTCTGTAATGTGGTAACGGCCGATTGGATGGGCCTCTGACGGAGGATCCGAGTGTTAGACTCTGTAATGTGGTAACGGCCGATTGGATGGGCCTCTAACGGAGGATCCGAGTGTTAGACTCTGTAATGTGGTAACGGCCGATTGGATGGGCCTCTAACGGAGGATCCGAGTGTTAGACTCTGTAATGTGGTAACGGCCGACTGGATGGGCCTCTAACGGAGGATCCGAGTGTTAGACTCTGTAATGTGGTAACGGACGATTGGATGGGCCTCTAACGGAGGATCTGAGTGTTAGACTCTGTAATGTGGTAACGGCCGATTGGATGGGCCTCTAACGGAGGATCCGAGTGTTAGACTCTGTAATGTGGTAACGGCCGACTGGATGGGCCTCTAACGGAGGATCCGAGTGTTAGACTCTGTAATGTGGTAACGGCCGACTGGATGGGCCTCTAACGGAGGATCCGAGTGTTAGACTCTGTAATGTGGTAACGGCCGACTGGATGGGCCTCTAACGGAGGATCCGAGTGTTAGACTCTGTAATGTGGTAACGGCCGATTGGATGGGCCTCTAACGGAGGATCCGAGTGTTAGACTCTGTAATGTGGTAACGGCCGATTGGATGGGCCTCTAACGGAGGATCCGAGTGTTAGACTCTGTAATGTGGTAACGGCCGATTGGATGGGCCTCTAACGGAGGATCCGAGTGTTAGACTCTGTAATGTGGTAACGGCCGATTGGATGGGCCTCTAACGGAGGATCCGAGTGTTAGACTCTGTAATGTGGTAACGGCCGACTGGATGGGCCTCTGACGGAGGATCCGAGTGTTAGACTCTGTAATGTGGTAACGGCCGACTGGATGGGCCTCTAACGGAGGATCCGAGTGTTAGACTCTGTAATGTGGTAACGGCCGATTGGATGGGCCTCTGACGGAGGATCCGAGTGTTAGACTCTGTAATGTGGTAACGGCCGACTGGATGGGCCTCTAACGGAGGATCCGAGTGTTAGACTCTGTAATGTGGTAACGGCCGATTGGATGGGCCTCTAACGGAGGATCTAATGATTCAGGGTTGCAGTCTGTGCTGTTTGAGCGAAGATGTCTCAGAAAGCTTTGTTAAGAAAGTCTCCTCCAAAAAGGAACACCATTTCACTGCAGAAAAAGACTATTAACTGTTTTAGTCTAGAGACATAAAATCTAAAAAAATTCTCTCTCAAGTAGAAAATATTATCTTATTTTAAGTTTGTTGCGCCCGCCCCTTATTCTCTGTTCCCCAGGGTGTTTGTCTCTGTTTCTTTCTCTCTCCTGCTTGTCTCTCTGATGTAGAGGGGGTGAGGGTGACCCCTGCTGGAGGGGTGGCGTCGGTTCTCTGTCAGGTGAGTGTACAATCACTTGATTGGGAAACCGACGCCACCTGTGAAGCCTGGATAAAGAGGCTGCTCCTACACTCTAAGTGGGCTGCTTCCTTCTCACACATCCAGCAAGGCCCCTCTCGCAAGGCGTTGCGAGACGGGGAGCTTATACCGAACCTTAATCTATTCAATAAATTATTGTTAAAACGTATGTCCTGTGTGGTCTCCGTTTGTTTATGTCCTGTTTTCCGGCGGGGCATAACAAATGGTGGCAGCGGTGGGATTGTCTGGTGAATATAGCTGGTTTATCGGACAAAACCTATTTGTCGGAATTTGTTGAGTATATTTTGCGTGGAGACATGCAGGAGATAAGATTCGGATGTGTGGAGAGAGGAAGCAAAGACGTCACCCGGATTCTGTTTGTTATCGGGGCGACGTGTGCCGTACCTGTTTTCACGGTAGGTAAGTGAACCATCCTGCACGAGCATCGGTCAAAATTTTGAGTATTGCACTATTCCCTGGTAGGCAAGCGACGGGTTCAGCAGAAGCCCGTTTGGCATTTTGTTAATTTTCGTGGTATTAGCGGCTGAAGCTACGTGCTTGGGTACCTGTCGTGGCGGTGTTGACGGATTATTAAATGGTCTGCTCATACGCCAGCGAGTTTCAGGTTTAAAGTAACCCACCGCAAACCCACGGGGGGGCCTGATAGGTTAGCAGTGCGGGGAAAGGGAATTTACTCTTAACATTGGAGGTTGACCGGGTGTTTGTCCATGATCGTATCGCTTCCTACTTGTGACGGCACTAATTAAGGTGGTTAACGACATTCGTCTTAACTCTGACTCTGGTAATATATCAGTTTTGGTTTTATTGGATTTAAGTGCTGCATTTGATACCGTTGACCATTCTATATTATTAGATAGACTAGAAAACTGGGTCGGACTATCTGATACGGTCCTTCACTGGTTCAGGTCATACCTGCAAGATAGAGATTACTTTGTCTCCATTGGCAACTTCGTCTCTCAGAAGGTTAACATGACGTGTGGAGTTCCTCAAGGATCAATCCTTGGCCCTCTCTTATTTAATCTTTACATGCTACCCTTAGGAAAACTTTTGCGGGACAACAATACTGCCTACCATAACTACGCTGATGATACACAAATTTATATTGCCCTCTCACCCTCTGATTATAGTCCAATTAATTCCCTATGTCATTGTGTCTCACTGATAAATGACTGGATGTGCCAGAACTTTCTTCAGCTAAACAAGGACAAAACAGAGGTAGTTGTTTTTGGTTCCAATAAAAATGAGAGAATTAAGGTCAGTGACTATCTAAAATCTCTATCACTACAGACTACAAATCAGGCCAGAAACTTGGGTGTTATTTTAGATGCTGATCTACACTTTGAAAACCAGGTTAACTCCTTAACTAAGTCAGCATATTACCACCTTAAAAATATAGCAAGAATTAGAGGCCTACTATCCAAACCAGACCTGGAAAAGCTTATCCATGCTTTCATCTCTAGTAGGCTAGATTATTGCAATGGGCTTTATACCGGCCTTCCTAAAAAAAAACTCCAAAAACTACAGCGTGTTCAAAATGCAGCTGCAAGGGTACTCACAAAAACTAAAAGATACGACCACATCACACCAGTCCTCAGATCTTTACACTGGCTTCCATTGTACCAGAGAGTTGAATTTAAAATTATTTTATTGGTCTATAAAACCCTAAATGGCTTGGGGCCAAAATATCTCCTAGATCTTCTTATACCCTATGAACCATCAAGAACCCTTAGGTCATCTGGAAAGGGACTATTAACTGTTTATAGACCTAAGACAAAACACGGTAAAGCATCATTCAAATATTATGCTTCCGACACCTGGAACAAACTCCCAGAAACACTTAGATACGCCCCAAATGTGGCAACTTTTAAATCCAGGCTCAAAACGTTCTTGTTTTGTAGGGCTTATGAACACTGACTTGCTTTACTAAGAGTAGCCCCACAAAGGTGTAATTTTAATTGTCTTATCCATTATTGTTTTTATTCAGTTACTTCTGTTTTCTGCTGCAAATCTTATTGTCTTATCTTTTTATTTATTTTTAGATTCTTTATTCTTATTGCCTTATCTTTTTATTTTTTTTAATGAATTTTAATGATTTCCTCGTTTAATCTTGTTATTGTATATGTAAAGCACATTGAATTGCACATGTGTACGAAATGCGCTCTATAAATAAAGCTGCCTTGCCTTGCCTTGCCTTGTGTTGTGGTATTCTAAAACGGGGTGCACAGATAGCGGTAGTGCAATAAGTGTACTCCTTAGAATGGGCTAGTCTCGACGCAGGAGAAATAAGTTATGTGTTTTTCTGACGTCTGCTATAAATATTTTATTCGGTAACTAAGAGGTTTCCGATAAAATTGTTCCGTGGTGGCGTTGACCAATAGGAGGTGGCGCCTGTTTAATAGCTGATGTTGTCAGGGCTTGTTAAGCTTTGGGGGTGTGGCCTGAAGAAAGGCGCACCGTTTGTATTTTGTAGGACATAGGTGAAAAACTGTAGGCATCATTGTTACATTGTTATGGAGTAGTATTGATACATTGTTGCACGTTCTTACGCTGTGAGGTGTTCATGCAGAGTTGACGCGGTGGGTTAGTTAGCTTGCATGCCGACCCAAAAGTAAATGAATTCTTGTTGCGTCCCTCCCCTACCAGTTTCCACCTGCTAAATCGGAGTGAGCTGTGCTTGCTTGCGGCTTATTGGGAGGTGTCATTGATCGAATATTTATCTATATCGGCACTTAAAGACTTGTTGTTTGCGCTTGCCGTAACCAGAGGTTTAATAATTAAAAAGATGTCTGAAAAAGAAGATAGCGTGTCCCTGCAAGTCCGGTTGGCGGAGATAGAGCTGGAGAAAGAGAAATTAAAACTGCAGAATGACAGTATGAAACAACAACATGAATTGGAGCTCGCTAAGTTGCAGTTAGAGGAAAATAAATTGTCCCTTGAACGAGATAAACAGCGAGAGTCCGTAAGGTTTCGTGAGTGGCAAGAGACATTGCCCGCTGAGGAACGCACAATGAATGAAAGTTTTTCTGCTGTGTCTAGATCAGAACGAAATTGTGGCCTATCTTCTAACCTTCGTCTAGTTCCAAAATTCAACGAACGTGATCCTGAAACCTTTTTCATTTTGTTTGAACGTTTGGCGAGGAATAGAGAGTGGCCAGATAGTGATCAAATATTAATGTTACAATGTGTGTTAAGCGGAAAGGCTCAGGAAGCGTTTTCCGCCCTGGATACTGAGGTGTCGTCTTATGCGCAAGTGAAAGAGGCTGTGCTGAGGGCTTATGAACGTGTTCCCGAGAGTTATAGACAATGCTTTAGGAAATGGAAGAGAGGTGATAAACAGACACACGTGGATTTTGTGAGGGAGTTGGAATCTCACTTTACTCGGTGGTGTAAAGCGTCCCAGGTGGAGACGTTCGATGCCTTATGCGAGTTGGTAATCCTCGAGCAGTTAAGGAATTCGGTCACTGATTCGGTCGCAACCTACCTCAGTGAACGGGCTCCTAAAACTGCTGCTATTGTAGCTATTTTGGCTGATGACTTCGTATTAACCCATAAAAACAGTTTAACTGGCTCCCGCTTTCGGGGTCAAGAGCAGCGGGATGCTCCTAGATTTAATCGGCGTCCGGGTGTAACTGATAGCGCGCCCCAAATAAGATCTGTTCCCGGTACAAATGGCAAGTATGAAGCTTCCCGTATTTGTCATTCGTGTAAAAACCGAGGTCATTGGAAGGGAGAGTGTCCCGTGCATAAAGATGCGAAGTCTGTTCCTGGTGTAACTCCAGTTACGAAGTTTGCTGCTTTTGTAGCACATGCGATTGATATACCCAACCCGGCTGTTGTCCATGTGAAGTCGTCCGGTCGATCCTCTTTTGAAAATAACGTTTTGGTAAAAGAGTACACTCCGTTTGTCACTGATGGCTTTGTCTCTTTGATAGGTAACTCCACAAAATGCCCTGTGCATATTCTCCGGGACACAGGAGCTGCCCAGAGTTTTGTGGTGGGAACTGTTCTGCCCTTTTCTTCGCAGTCGGCTACTGGGGACAGCGTGTTGGTCCGCGGTATCGGGTCGATGCAGCTAAATGTTCCGTTGCACTGCGTTAAATTAGAGTCTGATCTCGTCCGGGGCGAGGTAGTGGTTGGAGTTTTGCCTGAGCTGCCTGTGGAAGGTGTTGATGTGATACTGGGAAATGATTTAGCCGGTGCGTTGGTGTGGGGAGACGCCTCTGTGGTGGTTACCCCGAAGCCCACGTCGTCTGGAGAGCTAGACGACCTGGCTAAACGGTATCCTTCGGTGTTTCCGGCGTGTGCAATCACGCGAGCGATGGCCAAAAAGCACCGAGAATGTGGATCAGATCACAGTAAAGATTTTAGCTTGCCTCCACAAACCTGTGCCCCTGAACCACCACAGGTAAAAGACGAATATTTTCCATTAATTGAGCCATTGCTCTCAATCTCTCGCGAGGAAGTGATCGCTGCTCAACAGAGTGATTCTACGCTCCAACCATTATTGACAATGGTTAGCCCTAAGGCTAGTCGAATGGATGCCCCTTCGGGGTATTGTTTGAACGATGGTTTATTGGTCCGTAAATGGGGGTTTAAAGTGGGTTCCTACCAAGGAGATGACGTTACACAAATTGTAGTGCCCTTGAACTTCAGAGATCTCGTGTTACGCGCCTCGCATGAGAACATAGCTGGTCATTTGGGTGTAAGAAAGACCTATAATCGAATTCTGCGTCAATTCTTTTGGCCACGTTTAAAGCGGGACGTAGCTGCTTTTTGTAAAGCGTGTCATGCTTGTCAGATCTCGGGTAAGAATAATAAGAAAATTTGTGCTGCTCCGTTGTATCCTATTCCAGTGGTGGATAAACCTTTTTCCCATCTGCTTATTAACTATGTAAATGATTTTCGGTTGCGACTGTATCGAGCCTGTAAAACCGCTAGAGACAATATGGTTGTCTCCCAAGACAAAATGAAACGTCTGTTTGATCGCCGCGCTGAAAGCCGTCACTTTCAGCCTGGGGATCAAGTCCTTGCTCTGTTGCCGGTGATTGGCTCTCCATTTCAAGCCCGGTTCAGTGGACCCTATACCGTAGAGAAGTGTGTTTCTGAACGAAACTATTTGATTCGGACTCCGGACAGGAGAAAATGTTTGCAATTATGTCATATTAATTTATTGAAGCCATATGTTTCGGCTACCTGCTCGGCAGTGCCTTGTAGATCAGAACGCGAATCAGAGGTTAATGAGCTGGAGTTTATTTTTGCAGGGTTACTCGCTCCAGATTCTGCATATACGGGGCCGGGAAAACGTGGTGGCTGACGCGCTCTCCCGGGCGCCTATGCCTTTCATGGCTGATATTTAGTAGGTCAGGTTATTGCTCTTTAGAGTATCAATTAGTATCCTGTTTAGTATTCCTTGAGCTATGGTGCTGGGTAAGTTAATGTCCTATAGTGTATATTATTGTGTCCTGACTAGCAGTGTTATAGATAAGTTTATTGTATAGGGTAAGAATGTGAAGCATGGTGGTTCCTTGCCTAATTATATGGTGCTGCTTTTATTACCAAATTGGGTTCTAAATGGTGTTGAAGCCGGTCCGGACCGGGTCTCCTTTTTGTTGCTGACTTCTTCTCAGGGCCCGAGATGAGTTGGTGTCGAACAGGGAGCCCGGGACGGGCCGGTGGAGCCATGTGATACAATAGTGGTAACTAACATCTAACATTGTAATGGCTGGGAGCGTGCTTCTTGTACTTGGGTGTAAAGTAATGGTGTATGGGTGAGTAATATGCCCGCCGGGGGGTGGAGCTCTTGAAGCCGTGGAGGCTTCGCTTTAAGGGGGGAGGTGTTGCGCCCGCCCCTTATTCTCTGTTCCCCAGGGTGTTTGTCTCTGTTTCTTTCTCTCTCCTGCTTGTCTCTCTGATGTAGAGGGGGTGAGGGTGACCCCTGCTGGAGGGGTGGCGTCGGTTCTCTGTCGGGTGAGTGTACAATCACTTGATTGGGAAACCGACGCCACCTGTGAAGCCTGGATAAAGAGGCTGCTCCTACACACTAAGACGGCTGCTTCCTTCTCACACATCCAGCAAGGCCCCTCTCGCAAGGCGTTGCGAGACGGGGAGCTTATACCGAACCTTTGTCTATTAATAAATTATTGTTAAATGTATGTCCTGTGTGGTCTCCGTTTGTTTATGTCCTGTTTTCCGGCGGGGCGTAACAAGTTACATTTTTGGCAATATTTTTGTCTTATTTCTAGTACGTTTTTTGCTAAACAAGATTTTAAGTCTAAATATTAGACTAGTTGCTCAGATTGGACTGTATCTATCAAATTTATTTTTTAATTAAAGCGGGTAGATTTTAGATTTGAGACGGCGGTGGTGTCACCCTTGAGAAGCGAGTTTCGTCTGTCCGTTTTGCGTTTCGTTCAGTGAACACAGCATCGCTGGCTGTCCCAAGCGTTGAATGGACCTTTCATGATAGACCTTTTTCATAGTTTTACTCTAAACTCTACGAAACCACTGCGCTTTCCCTGACCTTAAAAAAAATGTGCTGCGCGTTGTGTTCACTGGACCTGAGCAGGAAAAAACGAGATGACGAAAGACCGGAAACGTCCTCATTCCAGAATGCAGGCACGAATTCTCCAGAAGGGTTCCCATCTGAACATCTGAACTACGTGCCCCAGAATGACAGTTACAGCACAACAGTTTAAGGCCCTGTCAGTCATTTTAACTAAACCAGCCCCACGCTACGAATATTAAACACAATAAGCACTCGTTAGACCTCCTGTCCATCTGCTTCAGCTCTCACCTCCAATGGGATTTACTGGCCAAGCGGGCGTGCCTTTTCCGTTCACAGACAGAGCAAATCACGGCGTAACTGATAAGGTCTAGAAAACACAAGAGGGAGCGAAACGGCCACTGATCGAAAACACCATCACTTCCTGACAGGACAGCGAATGGCTCGGTTTCCATTCTACCCTTTCCTGCAGTGTGTCCACAAAACCCATGAAGCTCTTGAAGAACCATGTCATTTTGGGTTCAGAGAACAGCCGTCTGTGGAGAGTGTAAAGTAGCCTAAATGTGAGCAAAGCTAATAGAGGTGGGACGTGTAGAACCAGGCGAGCACTGGGCTGGACCAAACCGAGCCAGACCGGGCCTACCTTTCTGCTTCTTCAGCTGAGGAAGACTGTTGATGGTGGTCGCCTGGATGATCTCCACCACTATCTGGTACCTGTGGGGGAAAAAGCCATAACATTACATTCAATCAGCTGATGCTCGCATCCACAGCAACGTACAATGCAAGAGAACAGAACTGTATTCATTTGAATTATATGAGAAATGTTATCAGACCCAGCTAACAACATTCCCAGACCAGTGAAATATGCAACATCGCTAATGCATGTAACTAACCACAGCAGCCATCGCTAACAGCCATTGACGCTAACAGCCAAGGAGCCGCTAATCTCGCCTGCAGGGCTCTGCCAAGACACTTCTGGCGATACGCCGTTCTCTAAGCTCTGTTCACAAGCAAAGGCCCTTTATAAAACAGAGAAACTAATAAACGCATTTAACTGGAATACAGTACTGAATGATGAGCCTAGAATGACTAAACAGCCTGCCCTCTTTATCAAACATCAAACGTGCTTAAGATTTTACCACATTAAGCTACAATAGGAGAGGAAACAGGATTGCAGGCTTGGCATAGGCCAACTTCATACGGAAGTCCTTCTCCAGCTACACAGTTTCCAAAGGGGTAGAGGCACTTCGATCGAGATCTAATCATTTCCAAAGAAGGAACGGTAAATGAAACCTCAACATAATGTCCGAATCTCTGGTCTCAGGGCTATGCATCTTTAATGAGCTCTGAAGCGCTTGGTACTTCAGAAGTCTCTGTAGTTCACCATGCGCAAACAATAAAAGAGAAAAGAGTGGAGAATTCAGTTAATTAAATGCTCAGACACCAAATAAATGAACCCAAAAAAGCTCCTCCTGCAATGTGCTAAACAGTCAGCACAGAACACAACTCTAAATGTCAGTTAAAAGTCCAGCCACAGGCCGCCGGGGTGGTAAACCGGTTAGAGTGCCGACTTTCAGTCGGCGCAGTTGTACTCCGAGGATCGGGGTTCACACCCCGATCCTGCCAGATCCGAGCATGGCTGGTGCCCTGTGGGAGCAGCTATTGGGCTCGGAGAGAATCGCTGCGCACAAAAAGGCCCTGGGCGAGTTGGAATCGAGGAGTCGCGCCCTGTAGAGGACGTGGCGCCCTCCTTCCTACTACCGGCTGACAGGGTTGTATAGCGGTGGTTCTCTAGCAGTTGCTACACAGGGGGGAATTGAATTAGAATAGTGGTTCAATTGGCTACTAAATTGGGGAAAAAATCTGAAGAAAAAAAAAAGTCCAACCACAACGACCAGTCAACTGAGAAAATACATGGACTGAATCATTTAACAATCACACATCACACACGTTTCTGCACAAATTTGCTTATTGGACCGCTTCACGGATACAGCATGAGCCTTGCCAGTGGAATTGCTTGTGCTAACGACATGTGTAAGAGCTTATAAGGATGGATCAGTAGGAGACACGGCCTATTGTGCCGTATTTAGTGCGGCGGTCAGTGCCTCTATCCAGAGTTACACCCGCCATTGATACACCGCCAGGAACTATTCACCCTCTCCCTCCCCAAAAAAGGAGGAGGTGTCACTGGTATTCAAATGCAGCTGGACTCTTTAATTTCCTCGCGCACTGAGGTTAAAAGTAGGATGTGCTCCGGATGTTCCTCGCGCTCGTCTGCATGCTTGACGAGCCGTTTATTACGACGGGGGGGAAGCATGGCAGCCCGTTTCCATGAGAACACATTCCATGCCATTATAGCAATTACAATAGAGTAATGTCGACCCAATTTAAAAGAGCACATCATTTAAGATGTTAAATTGAATCACATTTATTGTGCAGAAAATAAGAAATTATTAGACCCTCACAGTCCAGCCATTTCATGACAAGCTTTTTTTTGTACTGTTCTTTTTTTGGCCTCTAGCACACATGAAGTGTCCCATTTTGTCTGTTGCCATTGGTGATCCTTCAGAAGCTTGGTGTTGCCATGGAAATGATGCGAGACACATCTATTGTGATGTGAGTTGGAGAGGGGCCAGACGTGTTTGTTTCAGTCTCTGATTTACTGATACATGCAGCCCCCGTTCCCCCCGCGGCACCGGATTGGTCGAATATCTGTGACTAATTGCAGAATCTTGACTCAAGCCAGTTCAATTCTTGTGCAGTCAAAAGCTTGGGCGTAAATTATATGATTAAATCACGTCTGGTTCATCATTCCAGTTTCTGGCTTAATGGATGCGCAGCCCTAATTATTTTTTTTATTGTTCGCTTATTTACGAGCTTCCTGCTTCAGCACCATTAGCCCTAATTATTAAAGTTTCCACATCCCTCCTCCTTGTGTTACGTGAGTCACAGCATCGGCCTGTATTCAAGGTCACAACACAGACGCTTCCACATTTCTCTTAAGCTCTTCAAACACTGCACAGTTACGGATTTGAGCAGCCTAATTATGTGCACTTTGGCAACATGCAAGAGAACATGTAACATTGCCGGCCACGTGGGGACTAAGTGCGACCAATCGGCTGCCTTCCTGACAGCTCGTTAGCGCATAGCAAGAGACTCAACCTGACCCATTTACACTTTATTTAATAGTCAGCGATGGGAAGTACAGCACTGTTTTCTGCTGTGCAGTTAAACGCCACGTGCTCAGGGACAGACCCTCTAGGAAAGAGGTAGGCCACCCTGGTCCTGGAGAGCCGCAGGGTCTGCTGGTTTTTGTTTTCACCTTAAATATGACCAAAGAAACCAGGTGAGGTGAGTTAACTGTGTAATCGACTGCTTTAGTTGATCAATTCAGTGGCGAGTAACAACAAAAACCATTCAAAACGTTCCTCGGAAGTCAAATCCGTGTTCATGTAAAAAATTTGAAACTGAACAAAACAATACAATTAGAAGAGTTTTGAGGGGAGCCTTTTACACCCCGATTCACTTCCATTCACTCATTCTCACACACCGGGTAGTCAGGAGGTTTCCCTTTATACCCGTGCTATTGAACGCCAGGTGGCCTCACATAGAGGCTCTGATTCAGACCGGGGGGGGGTTAGCATTGGAATGCAGTGAATGCACATTGCACTGAACCACCAATGTAAATCCAAGAAAAGATTTAATTGAGAACTTAAGCATGCCCTGACTGCACACAGAAACCTAAAATGTATTAGATCAGTGAATTTGCTGCGTGGTAAAATCATTCATATGTCTATCCTGAATTACCTTTCTAATTATAGCGTGTTCTACAATCTTTTCCTCATTATCCTACAGTACTTTATAAAAACCAAACATCTCCTCATTGCAATTCACGCTCCAGATTTATCAGCTTGAGAAAAGGCTCTCCCGTGTTTAAAAGCACTCCTTTCAGAAACACTCCAGTCATGCGTTGTGAAAGATGTGGTCAGGGTCAGTCTTTAGGGTCACAAGAACATCTTTTGATTAGAGTTGACTCACTCTCTAAAAATCAACAGAGCTGCTATGACCTATGAGGTTTTTTCGTTTTTGAAGCTCACTTCCTTGTTGAGAGCGATGGCGCCAGTGCGGTTGGCTCCAGTAGAGGTCTTTCAGCTCTCTTTTATAAAGTAAGTCAATGCCACCAATGCAGGCAAAATACAAAGTCAATAATTCTTTTCCCACAAAAAGATGTAGTCGCAATAGGTGCTTTGTCTTCATACGATGTCTCCCCATGTGCCAATTTGTGAAGGTATTGTGTCATTTGGACAATATTTTAATATTTTTTAGACTAATCAGGGGCAGTTTGCATCACTGCCTAGTCACTCGGAGGGGGCGGTATCACATGCACTCAATGGACGACCCAGAGAACAGCGGGACGACCCCGCACAGTTCGGGGTTCATGACTATATAAGGGTACCCCCTTTTTCCCTGCCGTGCAGTCTATGGCTCTGTCAGGCCAAAATGTGTCCGTGAGCCAAAATGTGTCCGGGCCAGGCATCGGAATGCTTGGAATGTCGTTGCTATGCCAACAGACACGCGAGCATTGTGACGCGATAGCATTGCACTTGCTTTGACCTCAGAATCGCCGGGTGACAAGCTCGCGCTTGCTTTTATCCTACAAAACATGACAACAACTCACTAAATAAAAGTTAACAAATAACATTTATTGAAAACAATATTCAACGTAACAAAACATTTTTAGGAAACGTAATAATAATCGGTATTAATCGGTCATCAGAAAAACTACCAATAGGCCCACAAAAAAATAACAATTAGGCCTACTGTACGACGTGACATTAGATTAGTTTTATTGGGCTATTCAACAACGCGATTGGCCTACTTACTCTTTCCACCTCGCTGGTTTAACTTGCAGTGCGAACAGGCTAATGGGGTTTTTTTTTAATCCGGCGTTGTTAACATTATTAACGGATGCTCGTTTTTTTATAAAGCAACATTTGACCAGGAAACTACTATGTAGTATTGCTAGCTAGTTAGTTTCAGTAAAATACTATCTACTTCAAAATGAATCACTAGCTAACACAATCTAAAATCGAAAACAATTAACAATATAAAGCTTAGTAGCCTATACAAAGGGAAATTATAAAGGTTATCTGAGTGATAGTGATGGTTATTTGAGTGATGTAGTGATTTATCTCCGTCCAACGATCTCCGGCGATTCTGAGGTCAAAGCAAGTGCAATGCTATCGCGTCACAATGCTCGCGTGTCTGTTGGCATAGCAACGACATTCCAAGCATTCCGATGCCTGGCCCGGACACATTTTGGCTCACGGACACATTTTGGCCTGACAGCTCCAATCTTTACAACAAGGAGGCCCAAAAACTGCACTTCTGCGGTTTCAGAACGCTGCACGCAGGCCTGCGGAAAGCCCCTGGTGACCTCACACATATTTGTCCATATTTTTGAAAGTTTATGATCACCACATGATGCCAATAGAAACATTCTGAAGTTCACTGTAGGTTTACGTACACACCGATTTATTTTAGTAGCATTGGCATTAAAATAGAAATTCACCTTTAGTTTTTTTGGTTTTTTATTTTAACCGTGATCAACGCCTTCAGGCACAGACACTGAGTGAGAATTTGAAAGGTTTTCGGTCATCCCAATCTCTTGATTCCAGTCATTTGTCCATAAGAATAATTTTTTTAAATGCTACACGGGAAGTTCATCAACAACAGCAAAATATTTACGCGTGAATTAGACTGAATTAGATGGAAAAGATGTCATTAATTAGTCCACATACTACATACATTACATTACAGTCATTTAGCAGACGCTTTTATCCAAAGCGACGTACAGTAAGTGCATATAGAAAGGTCATCGAAGTAACTACAGAACAGATAAGAAAGCACATTCTTCCCATACAGTATCAGCTATCCCTAGTAACGAACACAATGCAGTTCACAGTGAACTGGGTAAATCAGTAAATCAATCTACTACAATTCTATTCTAAATAGTATAAACTTGAGTACACAGTTCAACAAGAAGACATACCATGAGGTCCTAGATAAGTATCAGTCCAGGTGGAGCCTAAAAAGGTGTGTTTTCAGGCCACGACGGAAAGCAGGCAGGGTTGGCCTGCATACCTCGGGGTAATGTTTTTCTTGTAATAATGTGGCACCTCACAGTTTAATGATGTGGCACCTCGCAGAGGTTTGTAATTCTGTGTGTGCACATACACACACACACACACACACACACACACACACACACACACACACACACACACACACAAAAGACGCGCACACACATGCACAAACACGTGCTACAGCACACGTCACAAGACGAGAGAAGCGCAACGTAAATCCTCCCAGGGACACTTCAGTTAGCACATATTACGCTAATTGAAAAGCCAAAGGCAAAATGTCCTCTAAACAAGGAGTCTTATCAGGCAACAGCAGAACCACATGAAAGCATCTCCCAGCCTGGCGCTGAGACACAGGCTCCGCGGTCATGTGACCTTGAGGCGGCATCCCAAGGCGACGGGGGTGGGTGGGAGGGGCGGTGTGTGACTCAGCAAGTCGAGACGGACCCTCTCTCGAGACTCGACTGTGATTCAGAATCCCCGAATGCACAGGACTGTCAGAATAATGCAGGGCCGGTAACACGCTGATCCGTGACGCACGTTAAGCAGGCGGACGTGAGCCAAAGGAGGGCCGATCGCACAAATGGACCAGTCATCCAGGTCACTCACACACTCAAACTCAAAGCCAAACTTCAGAGGCACAGATTCCTGTGGTCCCCAAGTCATTGAGCCCACTGCAAAAAAGTGTTTTAGTCATGTAATGAGACTTAAAATCTTATTATTTCTTTCTCAAAAGT
This sequence comes from Ilyophis sp. 1 JC-2022, assembly GCA_022702515.1. Classification (NCBI taxonomy): domain Eukaryota; kingdom Metazoa; phylum Chordata; class Actinopteri; order Anguilliformes; family Synaphobranchidae; genus Ilyophis; species Ilyophis sp. 1 JC-2022. The sequence continues at coordinate 132,606,543 of CM040404.1, forward strand.
CGGAAATATTTTTTATGTTTTAAGTTACTTTTTCCTTGACAAATGAATTTATCTTACCCCACTGGCAAATCTTGAAATGAGTAAAACTCTCACCCCACTGGCAGATAGTTTGTCTTATTTAGCAAAGAAGTAACAGAAATAAGTCTAAATATAAGATTTAAATGCTTGTTAAGATTAGTTTTTTGCAGTGCCATCATAGTTATTATTCAGAAGTAGCCTGATGCTTCAGAAAGAGGTGAGCACACAGAGGGGAGATGGCCCAATCTACAATATATAGCTTCTTTTATTTACATTTCCAGGCACGCAAAACACCAAGTGAAGGCATGGGCCCTTGATAAGAACATCACAGCAAGCTGACATTCGCTGGCTTTCATAACTAAATAACTAATACTGTATGCAGACTTCCATTTACATAAGACACACACACACACACACATCAGTAGCCAGGTTTTTATGGCTCATTTGGATAGGCCTGTGTGCCAGGATGACCCCGGGTGACCCCTGCTCACCGTGGAACAGCAGATGCACTGCACTGCACAAAGGACGGTGGCCTGCTAGACACACATTTCAAAAACCTGAGAAAATTATTTTAACAGAGCCCCAGGCTCATTCATACTTTATTACATTATTCCACTTCAGCGCAGGTACGCTGAACACACACACACACACACACACACACACACACACACACACACACACACACACACACACACACACACACACCATGTTCTTACAGTAAATACAAAGCGACTGTTGACAGTCATTGTGGAATATTCCCTTGTGTAATTTGATGAGACACAAAGACATTGCATAAGATGGTCAATTGCTTCAGATTTCATGTAAATGTGAAAATAACCGCTGATGCAACTCAAAATAATTTTCTGACCTTTTATATATCGCTCTGGGGTTCAGCACAGAAAACCCAAATAAGTAACCCAGCTGCACTTTGCTCCTCCTCTCCTGTCACTAGAGATAATGGAGCCGCTGGGCCTGTAATCAGTAAGCGTCTCAGAGTTGGGAGTGCCGATCCCACGTCCACGTCCTAACCTCATCCATTTTGAGCTAAGAGGCCACACTCCTGCTCTCAGATTTATGAATACAAGTCCCCAGTTTTAGTCATCACAGAGCACATAAATCGCACTTTAAAATAAATGCTACGAAAGTGGGAAAGGGGAGGGGCCATCTGATTGTGGGCGTGGCTGTGAGGCGGCACCCTCAACTTGAGCTGCTTGAGGAAGTGGATGTCGGAGGGGAGAGGCTAGTTGTGTGTGGGCATGGCTGATGGGTGGCTCCCACACCTTAGCTGTTTGAGAAAGTGGATGTTGGGGGAGGGGAGCTAGCTGAGTGAGGGTGTGGTTGAGGAGGGGAGGGTCTAGCTGTGTGTGGGCATGGCTGAGAGGTGGCTCCCTCACCTTAGCTGTTTGAGAAAGTGGATGTTGGGGGAGGGGAGCTAGCTGAGTGAGGGTGTGGTTGAGGAGGGGAGGGTCTAGCTGTGTGTGGGCATGGCTGATAGGTGGCTCCCTCACCTTAGCTGTTTGAGAAAGTGGATGTTGGGGGGGGGGGAGCTAGTTGAGTGAGGGCGTGGTTGAGGGGAGGGGATAGTTGTGTGGGCGTGGCTGATGGGCGGCTCCCTCACCTTAGCTGCTTGAGGAAGTGGATGTCGGAGCTGCTGCTGATGAGCTTGATGAACTCCTCGTAGGACGGCGCGTAGGTGTAGGCCTTCCTGTGGTGCTCGCTCACCTGCTCCCGATACTCCAGCTGGGCCAGCAGCGTGCGGTTGATGTAGTCGGGGTCACTGAGAACCTCAACCATGGGCAGCAGCACTGTGACAAACAGCAGCGTTCATTCACTAAGCCATTCATAGCACCAAGGCAAGTGCACACAAACATTCGCTGCCTGCAAAAACGTTCTCTTAGTTTTACAAGGATGACGTAAATGCTTTTATGTGGGCTTAGAATCAGTGAGACAATAATGGAGGGTGGTTAATATACAGTTGGAGTCGGACGTTTACATACACTTAGGTTGAAGTCATTAAAACTAATTTCTAACCACCATTTCATGTTAGCAAACTATAGTGTTGGCAAGTCAGTTAGGACATCAACTTTGTGCATGACACTAGTCATTTTTCCAACAATTGTTTACAGACAGATTATTTAACTCTTAATTCACTATATCTATACGTATATAAGTTTACATACACTAAGTTGACTGTGCCTTTAAATGTTTACATTTTTAAACATTTTTAAACATCAGACCCTTGATGACTTACTACCATTTTATCAATCATGTATTCCATACTGTTCCAGCATAATTTACAGCTAAATCTAGTCCCACCCCCCAATTCCCATAGAGATCCATTCAAATGCAGAGACGTTAAAGTATCACTTGTAAGAGTACCAGAAAATAAGATATCAAGAGTCTTTTGATGTTGTTGAGTCACAGACATCAGGAAGTCATGTCATGAAAAGGATATGCGACCAAATATTAAAAATGATGACTTTATTCTATAAATAAAATATTATATTATATAAATATTAAATGATTTCTTGATGAGGGATTTTTTTTTTCCATAATAAATTTACTTCAATTAAAAGTTGGATTTTTCTCATTTGTTCAGTGTGAGATTAAGCTAATTCACCAAACTGTGATTTTTTTATAACCCTTTTTACTCATCTTTACCAGGGTATATAGTGTATATACATTAGGACGGAAAGTATTCGGGCAGTGACACAATTTTTATTGTTTTGGCTCTGTACTCCAGAACATTGGATTTGAAATGGAACAGTGACTATGAGGTTAAAGTGCAGAGTTTCAGCTTTAATTTGAGGGTTTTTACATCCACATTGCGTGACCCGTGTAGCAATTGTAGCCCTTTTTATACACAGCTATGATATTGTTGGGTCACAGGCATCAGGAAGGCAAGGCATGCAAAGAATATGCAACAAAATATTAAAAATTATTTAAAAATTTGATTCAATAATAACACATTTCTATTGGAAAAACAAGAATCAAACTTTTCACTCTACAGAAAAATAAGAATGAAGGAGGCCTTGAAGCACCTAATTTTTGTAATTATTTCCTCGCCACCCAACTGCAGTTCATCATCAACTGGATCCTCCCCACTGAACAATGCATCCCTGGATGGAAATTGAACAGGCACAATGTTGACAGATCTCTATATCAGACCTGCCATTCATCAACTTCACCATCAGCTGCTTCAAGGCCAACACCATTTCAACCGCACTGACAGCTTGGTGGAAAGCCCAGAAAATCACAAATTCAACACTGGCACCCTGTAAATATACCCCACTATGGAACAACCCTCACTTCCTGTGCAATAAAAAACCACTAAATTTCACCTCTTGGAAACCCCCCAACCACAACCCCCAACCACAACTGAAGAAATCCTTAAAATCACAACATCTAAGAAAATTCTCTCTAAAGTATACAAACTACTCAATTATGCAGACCATACCATATCCCTCCCAATAAAAAAATTGGAAAATTATTTATTGTTAAAACCCAATGCAGACTTTTGGACCCAAACAATACTAACCTACAGCTCATTCAATATAAAATCTTTCTTAATCCTCACCTACAGTACATGTAAGCAAATAATTCTGCCACTCTTTCCCATTAACTTCCTTTCCCCCTTTCCCCCTCTCCCACACACACACACACACACACACACACACCAACGTTCTCTCACAACCCCAATAAAGAGGATTATAATCCATTCTCCTCATGCACCGTTCTGATATCTTATTACTTTTCTGCACAATTTTCTTTCTTTTTTTCTTCTTTGTTTGTTTTCTTTTTGTCTCCTTGCATAACGTTACTCTGCTACAATATCAAACATTAATTTGTCCTATTTTGTACCTGTCAATTGTCTTGTTTCATTGTGGTTTGTTTGCCATTTGTTTTTTTAACTGTTCCCTTCCCTCTTTTAGGCCATATCATATCATTTTTTAATTGTAATTAAAAATAAAGTTGACCTCCCAAGAGGGGAGCGTGGTGGTGGGAATACAATTATTATTATGTGCCTTTTAATGATTACTTTATTCTACATTATGTTAAACTGTCCAATATTTTCTGATGCCCAAAAGGTTCTATAATCTCTAAACGGTTCATCCGATATGGATGACAATACCATCAAATTAAAGCTGACAGTCTGCACTTCAACCTCATTGTCATTGTATCCTTTCAAACTCAAAGTGCTAGAGTACAGAACCAAAATAACAACGAGATAATCAATGTTATTCACTTCACCTGTCACTGGTTTTAATGTTGTGGCTGATCGGTGCATATATACTGTATATTATTTGTAGGTTTTTTATAATTAACTTCATATGCGTCAGAGATAATAAAAAATCCCATGCAAACAGTAGGAAGGAGAGGTACCATAAGCATGCCATCACTAAGCCCTGACCTGATGCTAACAGTGGGAAGGAGAGGTACCATAAGCATGCCATCACTAAGCCCTGACCTGATGCTAACAGTGGGAAGGAGAGGTACCATAAGCATGCCATCACTAAGCCCTGACCTGATGCTAACAGTGGGAAGGAGAGGTACCATAAGCATGCCATCACTAAGCCCTGACCTGATGCTAACAGTGGGAAGGAGAGGTACCATAAGCATGCCATCACTAAGCCCTGACCTGATGCTAACAGTGGGAAGGAGAGGTACCATAAGCATGCCATCACTAAGCCCTGACCTGATGCTAACAGTGGGAAGGAGAGGTACCATAAGCATGCCATCACTAAGCCCTGACCTGATGCTAACAGTGGGAAGGAGAGGTACCATAAGCATGCCATCACTAAGCCCTGACCTGATGCAAACAGTGGGAAAGAGAGGTACCATAAGCAGGCCATCACTAAGCCCTGACCTGATGCTAACAGTGGGAAGGAGAGGTACCATAAGCATGCCATCACTAAGCCCTGACCTGATGCAAACAGTAGAAAGGAGAGGTACCATAAGCATGCCATCACTAAGCCCTGACCTGAGCGTGTGTTGCCAGAAGGCCATCACTTCAGTCTTCATTTGCTTTTACTGTAGAAATGACAGCTGAACAGAGCTGAGCTATACCCACACAAACGTTTACCAATTTCTCTTATATGTGATTTAAAAAGTGCAACGTTTATTACGTGGGCTCACATTTGTAGCTCTAAGTCAGGGGTGTCAAACTCCGGTCCTGGAGGGCCGCAGTGTCTGCTGGTTTTTGGTGTGTTTCAGCACAAGTGATTAATTTAAGTCACTGATTGGCTAAGAAGTCCAAACACCTTGTTCTCAAAGCTTTAACTGGGTGCCAATTAAAAGGAAACCACAAATACCTGTAGACACTGCGGCCCTCCAGGACAGGAGTTTGACACCCCTGCTCTAGGTAATGAGTTCTTTGCTGAGGCTAAAGTGTTAGCATTGAATCTTGACATGGTTCTACCGACATGGTGCACACTGCAAAAGGTAAAAACGGAGTGACTCCGCTTTGCCAGGGCCTAGAGAGAGTGAAGGCTGTCCATTTCCTTCCTTAGGTGCCGCGACTCGTGAAAAATATGGGGTTTCACAATCATCTGGCAGATAATGTCTCTAAACGGGAATGAGCAATCTAATTAGCCCCGTGTCCGGTGATGCCCTTGAGAATATCGGTGTTTAATAAACTCCCTGGCTACCACCCACGCCTCTGCTGCCTGTGGACGTCACGTCAGGGCTAATGCGCGGCGCCCAACACGCGCGGTAAACAAAGGGGCACCGCGCCAACGCGGGGCTCAGCAGATGCCCTTCTGCGGATTACATTACAGAACCCAATAAAAGTGAACGCAGAGCCCCGAGGCGTCTCGAGTTCCACCTGCCCCGAGGATGGGGTTTTAACGAAACGCCTCATCTCGTCAACTTGTGCCATGTACAGAATCTAGAAAACGAGAAAAAAAAACGTGAATGTCAAACAGAACAAACAGAATAATTTGAGTGCAAATGTCGTGCTTGCTGTGCGGTCATAACTGAGCGCCAGTGAGATTATTCATCTACAAAAAAATGGGCCAGACGGGTGATTTGCTGCAATTGGTTACCTGGACGGGAGAGGTTGCTAAGTAACAACAGCAATAAAGATTTTGTTAAGAGCAATAATGAGGAGATTTTTCTTCTCACCTGCCTCCGTGTGTCAGATAAACAAGTCCTGCATGCACCCCCCTGCCTTTAATCAATCTCTCTTTCTGTTCACATGTGTGGGCGTCTAGACTCCCGCGTTCCAATAAACCCCTGATAACCCTATTCTATCTCTCACATTACCGCCAGTCCGCCACGTCTGAGCATTACTGCCTTTCTACCTCCACGACCGTGTGGTATCCCTGGTGCTAACGGCTGTAGAGCCCAGAGCCCAGAGCCTGCATGAATAGCTCCCCAATAACCCAGAACGTCCTTTAAAATGCACCACAACATGATCAACAGACACTCCTGACAAAGACCCAGCACGGGTCAAAGTGTTTCTCATGCTGTGGTGCATTTTAACACTAATTCTCGGTTATTTTGGAGCTACTAAACGCAGTGAGCGGACTCGGTTGTATCGCTGGTATGGATGTGGGCGTATCGTGACACATCCAACGGCCAGTGCGTGCTGTAACAGTCATACTCAGATGTGTAAAATCCGGGATTAGAAAATAAAAGACCCCCCCTCCCCGCCCCCCAAGATCACCTAGATTTGCTAATTAGCACAATTCATCAGCCAGGAGGTAGAACTAATTAGTGAAATCAGCTGGCTGAGTTAATGGGTGGAAGAAACACACGGCACGACGTTCAGACCCCTGGACCTTACACCTCCGCTCGTAGGCGACAGAGCTGAGGGCACCGATTGGCCGTAGCCGCACTCGGAGGCCAGTCGGGCCGCTGCACACCTTTGGTGGCGATGATCTCCACCAGCACCACGCGCAGGCTGTGGGAGCGGGCGTCGCGCGCGGGCAGCAGGCAGAGCAGGAGCAGGCGGGCACAGGAGCGGAGGAAACGCAGCTCCTCCTCAGGGCTACGCAGACACGGGTGCAGGGGGAAGGGCCTTGGTGACTCCTCCTGCCTGCGGGAGAAAACAGAGAGAGAGAGAGCTGGATAGGGGATGGGCCATGGGAAGGGGAGGGGCCAGACAGAGGAGGAGGAGCCAGGGGAGGGGCCATACAAGGAAGGGGAAGGGATAGTTGAGATGTATAGGTTGACATCAGGGTGTGGGAGGGGCCAGGGGAGGAGGCTAGCATTACTCAAATGCAAGACTCTTGGAGGAACACATCTAAAAGCTCTTTGCTCTATTCTGACGCCCTGGAAGCAAACTGCCTTTCTATTCTGGAAGGAGAATAATGCCCTTAAAAAAAAAGTGCTGAGTCAGCACTGTGAGCAGAAAACCGTTTCTGCCCGGTCAAACATTTCCGCTCAGATTCACTGGTCTGTGTTCTGAGATATTCTTCATGAAAAGAAAACATTTACATGCATCATGTGAAGAAAGAAAGTCACACCGAGAATGGCTCAACCAATTTGCTGGAACGTGTAAAAAATAAAAAATAAAAAAATAAAAATATATATATATATATATATGCGTGACGCATTACACGGCGTGAGTAATGCGTCACTAATCATGCGTTCCAACCAGAGGAGAGAGGCAGTTAGGTGGCAAATCTGCCATACCCAAACACCGATTACATCACTGACCTCAACTCAAATCTGATCCTTTCCTTTATCGATCAACTGTTCTGTAAACAATTGATTTACAAAACAATTGTTCGTGTTGCAAAGCTAATCGCTCCAGCATTAGCAAAATGATGACATGTGGACTAGGAGCGGAGCTGTATATCACAGCCTGTCTGTGCCGCTGAACACAATATTATGAGATCTCTACAAAGATTATATATATATTTTTTTTTTATAGAGATGAAAGCCAGCAAGAAAAGGCATCTCTTTGGAGGATGTCTCTCTCACAGTGCAGATTAATCCTGAATGGAATCGTTAGCCACTCCAAGATGATGGATGTCTTTGTGCTGAAGGTTTTCCAATCTGAAAAGTCTTCCAGTGAAATGGCGTTCGGCGATACGAGGCACCGCTCCTTCTGGCTCTTCTTCTACTAGATAAGAGTAGCTGGTCGCTACGGAGCGGTCCCGCGGTGACTGGAGCTCAATAACATATGGACACCCAGTGAAAATCTAACTACAACAAACAAAAGCAGCGGCCCATTAGTCTCCACCTCCGTACCGAACATATCGAAATATTAATAAACACAAAATTCACGACCACTGTCCCTTGAGGGCACCAATAACTTTGGTTTCTATACGGAGGTACTTTCAGTATTTTAACCATTAATATTTGAAGTCATAAAACACGACAAAAAAAAAAAAAAGAACTGAAGTTCCCTGTGGCCAGAATTAACTGAAAAAAGCACAGCTGCTGAAAGTCAAATGTCATGCTCTTACAAATAAATTCCACTTAAAAATGTAATTGCTCACTAATAAGACTACCGTGCGCTACTCCACAGTAATACAATGTCAGTCCTTTACAAAGCTAACATCAATCATTGTGCCTCAGACTGCCAGATTATTAATAAGCCAAACAGCATTACTGGTGTAGGTCACAATATAATAATCATTTTAAGGATAGACGGGCCCTATGCCAAGCGATGGGTTCTATAAGAATAGTTAAGCATGTGTGTGTGTGTGTGTGTGTGTGTGTGTGTGTGTTGATCAATGATTTGGTGTAGCACTTTTTGCTTGACAAGTGAAATGATGTTACCCCATTGGCAAATCTTGGAGTAAAACTCTCACACCTCATTGGCAATCTTTTTGTCTTATTTAGCAAAAAAGTAATAGAAATAACATTATTAAGTCAAAATATAAGACTAAGATAAATTTATTTTTTGGTTTTTAAGCATGTCGTGTTGCAAGCGAGGTAACCAATGAAATCGCCAGGTCAGAAACAACCGTAAGAAGCCGAGAAAGTGACTGAATAAAATTTAATATTTTACCCATAATTTAATATTTTACCCATAATTCCATGCTGCAGAGGAAGCAGCCAGCCGGTCACATGGCCCGGGAGGAAACACTTCACAGTTTACTGAGCTGCCTCTTCATTTAACCAACAGTACTTCTGCACAACAGGAGGGAGAACAACCCCCCAAACCAGAGGAATGTACAGTAGATCCACACGACCTTTGGCTGAATTTACACACAAATCCATATTCTGCAAATCCTCCATAATCACCATCACAGGTAAACAGGAAGAACACATAGTAATTAACCAATAAACTGCACAGTTACTCACGTGGTTTAATACTCAAAAAGATTTGTTTTCTTCCACCGAGCTACGTGACAGAATGTGGCACTGTCTCCTTCAGTGAGTTTGTAAACCCCTCACGACTGCAGATTGAATGCAGGCTACGCCATTTTGAATGTGTCGCACATGTCCAGTGAGTGTCAGGGCTTGAGATGAACCGGCCTTGGAGAGTCCTGTTTGAGGACAGTATGTGTATTCTTTAACGCACGCGTGCACACGCGCACACACACACACACACACACACACACACACTTATACAGTATGTGTATTCTTTAACACACACACACACACAAACACACTTATACAGTATGTGTATTCTTTAACACACACACACACACACACACTTATACAGTATGTGTATTCTTTAACACACACACACGCACACGCACACGCACACGCACACACTTATACAGTATGTGTATTCGTTACCATGGGCCTATATGTCTGTACACTGCTTCTCTTTCAGCATGTGGGCATTAATGAATGCTCTGAACAGTCATCAATAAAAAGATGTGCAGAAGGCCAAAAAGGCTAAAGCAAAATTATCGTTTGAAAAGAACACACGCACACTTTTTTTTGTTAAAAAAACTAAACAAAACAATAATAATTCTGCACCAAACTCTTTCAACAGGAAAATAACTGGCAAATATTATCAGGCACTAACCGATTTATTTTTTCATATAATATCCAATAACAAGTACTGATGTGGTTAGAGTTCCTCATGGCTTTATTACAGGGATTGAAATGGACGGCGGGTGAGATTTATGTCACCATTGCATATGAATGAGACCAACCCATTTACAGCAATAAAAAATATATATATACAGGTGCAGCTCAAAAAATTAGAATATCGTGAAAAAGTTCAATATTTTTTGTCACTCATTTCAGAAAGTGAAACTCATATATTATATAGATTCATTACACATAGAGTGAAATATTTCAAGCCTTTATTTCTTGTAATTTAGATGATTATGGCTTACAGCTAATGAAGCCCAAAATTCAGTGTCTCAGAAAATTAGAATATTTTGCTTTAACATATTTTTAAAGTATCATATTTAATATTTGGTCGCATATCCTTTGCATGCTGTTACTTCCTGAATCAACATCAAAAGACTCTCGATATCTTATTTTACAAGCGATACTATAACCTCTCTGCATTTGAACTGATCTCTATGAGAATTGGGGGGTAAGACTAGATTCAGCTGTAAATTACGCTGGTACAGTATGGAACACATGACTGGCGAAATGGCTGTATGTCATCAAGGGTCTAAGGCAGGGGTCCTCAATCTTATCCAGAAAGGGCCGGTGTGGGTGCAGGTTTTTGTTCCAACCAAGCAGTTACACACCTGATTCTACTAATCAACCACAAGAGACTTTGCTAAAGACCTTGATGAGTAGAATCAGGTGTGTTACTGCTTGGTTGGAACAAAAGCCTGCAGCCACACCGTCCCTAACTGGTCTAACCCCTGGTCTAAGGTATCAAACAAGCCCCAAACCATCACTCTGCGGCCAGATATGGAGTAGATGTGGATGGATCCCTTTAAGGGTTGTTTCTCCTGACTTATTTCCCCATAGAGTTATATAGGAAAATGAGTCAGGAGAAATAACCATTGCAGTGATCCATCCACATCTACTCCATATCTGGCAACAGAGTGATGGTTTGGGGCTCGTTCGATAGCTCAGACCCTTGATGACTTACAGCCATTTAGCCAGCCATGTGTTCCATACTGTACCAGTGTAATTTACAGCTGAATCTAGTCTCACCCCCCAATTCCCATAGAGATCAGTTCAAATGCAGAGAGGTTATTGTATTGTTTGTAACAGTACCTGAAAATAAGATATCGAGAGTCTTTTGATGTTGATTGGTCACAGACTTCAGGAAGTAACAGCATGCAAAGGATATGCGACCAAATATTAAATATGATACTTTAAAAATATGTTAAAGCAAAATATTCTAATTTTCTGAGACACTGAATTTTGGGCTTCATTAGCTGTAAGCCATAATCATCAAAATTACAAGAAATAAAGGCTTGAAATATTTCACTCTATGTGTAATGAATCTATATAATATATGAGTTTCACTTTCTGAAATGAGTGACAAAAAATATTGAACTTTTTCACGGTATTCTAATTTTCTGAGCTGCACCTGTATGCTTTATCCCGGACAAAAGCACACTGACTCAGACCCTTAAATGGAAATAATTTCTCTGAATGGTTTTAAAACCTGATGTTGAGGCAGGACCACCTGTTACCTCCTAACCAAAGACATCTGCTGTATTAACCACACGCCCGCCCCTCCTCCTGCTGGCTCTAACCTGGTGTTGGCGGTCTTGAGGTTGCAGAAGTGGGTGTGTAGGGTCTTGACGATGTCGTTGCAGACTACGTTAACCACGTCCGCGGCGGCCAGACGAATCCTAAGCTGCTTGACCATCTCCCAGAAATCCTCAGACAGCAGCTGGTATAGCTGGCCCTCGTCCCGGCTAAGCGGCACGTACCAGGGAAGGACATAGTCCCTGTAGCTGTAGTCAAACACTGTGAGCGAGACAGAGAGAGAGGGGGAGAGGAGGAGAGAGGGAAGGAGAGAGGAGAGAGGGAGGGACAGAGAGAGAGAGGGAGAGGAGAGAGAGAGGGACAGAGAGAGAGGGGGTAAGAGGAGGAGAGAGAGAGGGACAGAGAGAGAGGGAGAGGGAGGGACAGAGAGAGAAAGAGGGAGAGGGAGGGACAGAGAGAGAGAGGGAGAGGAGAGAGAGAGAGACAGAGAGAGAGGGGGGAAGAGGAGGAGAGAGAAGGACAGAGAGAGAGGGGGGGAGAAAGCGAAAGAGACAGGAAGGAGAGGGGGAGAGGTAGAGGGAGAGAGAGAGGGAGGGGGAGGTAGGAGGTAGAGGGAAAGAGAGAGGGGAAGAAAGAGAGAGAAGAGAGGGAAATGAGAGAGAGAGAGAGAGAGAGAGAGAGAGAGAGGGACAGAGAGAAAGAGAGAGGGAGAGAAAACGAGAGAGGGAGAGAGACAGGGAGAAGAAGAGGGAGAGAGAGAGACAGAGAGAGAGGGGGGAGGGAGGTAAAGGGAAGGACAGAGAGGGAGAGGGAGAGAAAGAGAGAGGGGAAGAGAGAGAGGGGGGGGTGAAGGACATCAGTAGGATACATAAACATTATTACAATGGCATTGATACAGGAGGCAGCATGTTGTGCTGGATAGTGGCTATCGTGCTAATGAATGTGCTCCTTGCATGTCCTCATGCTGACAAAGCCACACTTCTGAAGAGGTGACCTCCAACAGTGCAAACATCATTTCTCATGACCTCCAACAGTGCAAACCTCATTTCTCATGACCTCCAACAGTGCAAACATCATTTCTCATGACCTCCAACAGTGCAAACCTCATTTCTCATGACCTCCAACAGTGCAAACCTCATTTCTCATGACCTCCAACAGTGCAAACGTCATTTCTCATGACCCCCAACAGTGCAAACATAATTTATCATGACCTCCAACAGTGCAAACATCATTTCTCATGACCTCCAACAGTGCAAACCTCATTTCTCATGACCTCCAACAGTGCAAACCTCATTTCTCATGACCTCCAACAGTGCAAACATAATTTCTCAATCATCAATTAACACAGTGATTTACCTTCCATTTCATTTCTCTTATTTCACCATCCCCATTTAAATTTTTCATGCTGTTCATATTCTTATTTTAAGCCTTTGTTAAAGTACAAGAAGGAGATAAAACGTGGGCCAATTATATCCTGGCTTTCAGCTTGTTTTTACATCGCAGTCGGCTAAATTACCGTAATGCAAAGAGAAACACAACAGACAGGAAGAATAACAGCCTAATAAGAGGCCCTCATTAAAGATGCAGAGGTTTTAATGAATGCAGTATAATTAACCTGAGCAGCGCACAACCCTGGCAGAGCTCTTTAAATAAGACTGCAGCCTCCTTCATAGCACCACTCCAGGGTCTTAACTATTCAAACTACCACTTGATTCATTAGCTATAACTGTTCAATTTAATCAGCTGTAGTCCATGCCAATCATCTGAAATTTCTCATAGACTGCGCTGACATCTCTATTTAAATATATAGCTATCATCTATGTCAACAGTCATTTTTTATAAAGGCCTATATATGTATGCATTTATGTACCCATTATCTTAGTATGATAGTGGTGACTGTGGTTTGTGTGTGTAGGTTTCCTGATAAGCATTGTACTTTTACCTTATAAACTTTTGAAAACAATTGTGTGCGTTATTTGTGCACGTCAACAGAACGTTCAGAAGTAAAAGCCAATCCCAACCATTGTTGCTAGGCAATATGACCTCTATCCAATCAGGCAAGAACTTTTCAACATCATAGTCTGCCAGGTGTTGCCATGGTTTAATAAAGCGTTTGGTACAGCTAGCCAGCCATTTGCAATCATTCTACAAAGTGATGTGATGAAAAGCCATTATTCATTCACAACACTATATAGCTATATATATGGAGCTGATTTGTAATACTGTGTATAGTATAAACAGTATATGACAAGGGAAATTAAGTCAAATACAGTTTATTGCTTTCATTACAATAATCACAATAAGTGTACTCTCAATATAAAATGCACTGAGCCGCTGTAAATATTCTCTCCAGCACCTCGCTCTGGCACATCCACAGTGAGATATGATGCCTTTGACCGCCACAGCGCTCCATCAGCACTGCACATTCCCTTGACGCAAAGACTGTCGGAGTTGCATCTTTGAGGATATGACTCATCCAAATGTCGAAACGGCCGTTCCCCTGCCTTAGCCGTGGCAATTCGTAAAGTGCCCGGGAGCAATCCTTCCACGCTGTGACGGGAATTAATTCAGTCAGGCATCTTCCACCCACACCTCTCCTAACTCATCCCCCCCCCCCTCCAGCTCAGCTAGCCCTCAGGGTACCATGGTCTGAGGTGTGTGGAATTACTGCAATTAATATACGCCACAGGGGGAAGCTCGACCCCGGCTATGAGTCAGTATTTTCTAGAGCCAGAGTTTGAGCCCTGATCGTTCTGCTGGCCTCCACTGTGGAGAAACCTCCGTGCACGCACTTGGACGTGACCCTTGGTTTCACACGTGGTGATCGAATGGCGGAACATCGGAAAGGCTTATTGGATGCCGTCTATGTGAAACCGTCCACCGTCTACATTACGAGAAATGTGAAAAGACTTCTGCCAGACTTCTGTTTATATTTCAGCAAATTAAACTATAAATGATTAATTATATATTGATCTGTCAATGTGTCTTATATCCATGTTTGCTACATGTTGCCATGATTTAATAAAGTATTTGATTTAGCTTGACAGTTTTTTGCAGGTTTAATTTAATTGCCATGGTTAAACAGCTTTAGTACTTTATTGAACTAAGTTCTCAAAGATCGCCATTAACATGGTTATTGGAATTCATATTAACCAGTACAGAGACTGGTAGCAGGGCTTTTGAGTAATAGAAAATGAAAGAGACATGTGCAGAGCTACACATGAGAAAATGGCCAGACAGAAATGCATTCTGTGAAAACATTTCTCCATCAGCCCCAAACACATGTCCAGTCTTACAACAAGAACACTTTTTACCCAAAGGATATGCAGGGGGAAATATTATTCCAACCAGAACATTTGTAAGTGGCTCCGATTCAGATTAAATTCAATACACTCGCTAATCGCTTGAAGAAATAGGACTAAAAAATATGCTCTCTGTATGCAATGGAAATCGGTGAAATTTCAAGAGAAAATTGATAGGCCTAATGCTTGGCTGCCTGATGATAAATATTATATGGAGAAAGTGCATTTTCAATGCATTATTAAAGAAGGGTGCACCGTGGTGCAAGAATACTGAGCACAGACCTCCGCCAATCATCTTTCCTTACAACAGCGCTCCTGTGTGCTCCAATATTACAATATGTATGATTATGACATCACAGAAGCTTCACGGAGGAGCACCAGTACTGCATAGCAACTAAGCAAAGACGCAACGGCAAATGGCAGCTCATCTCGCGAAGCCAAACAACTGTGAAAATGTCAGGGAAATACCAAATCATAGGCTAGATTTGAGTTATCAGTTTGTATGACGCGCCATGGACTCACAATCCAATTACGCTGTGGCAGCGCACTTCAAAAACTGTTTCTCGCCTTAAATTCCAACTAATGTGGACTTTTGCAATGACCCCTGAGGAGCAGAGAGATAAATACAAAAAAGAAAAAAATGTCTAAATAATGATATTACCTCCTTGGATAAACCAATTATGCATTCATATCAGGAGGGGCACAGCTGCACTATGCCAGGCAGCTACTCTGCAGTGTGGTACGCATGAGGAAATGACATTTTCAGCTTATTTTAGACTTGACAGGGAGGTCTTCTTTAATTTGGCTTTTTTTCATAAGGGGTGAGGAGGGTCATATGATTCTGAATTCACGTTTATTTCACGTCGGGCCCTGGCGTGTTTTTTTCCCCACAGGCAAGAGCTTCCACAGAGTTTTGGGAGTCGACCCACAGCCTGTGGTAATACCGATGTGTGACAGTGTGAGGGGAATGGGGTGAGCGTGAGCAGCCCACGGCTTCCGCCAACACTGGGGCTTTATATTCCAGATGTCATGTGAACACCTCCGTCGTTCCCCATCAACAGGACTCATTAATCCTGTCGAACACAGGCGGGGGGTGGGGGGTGGACGTCAAACCCTTTCCCGTGTGCTGCAACTCCTCTTTCGGAGAGCTGGGGGGAAAAGCCAGGCTTTAGAGAAGCACTGAGGCAGAGAGGGTGGGTGGGTCTTTGACTAGACCGCGCCCAGTGTCAACCCAAGTGTGTTCTGCTGTGTGTCGTTTTAATGAGGAAAATAACAGTAGCATGTGTTCCCCGTTTGGCGAACACTAGCCTTATTTGAGAAGGTCCGAGTTGATATTGTTGCTCAGGACTGTCTGGTGTCGTTGTGATAAGGAAAACAACGCTAGTGTGTGTTCCCCCGTTGGTGGAAGGAGGTCCAAGTTGATATTGTTGCTCAGGACTGTCTGGTGTCGTTGTGATAAGGAAAACAACACTAGTGTGTGTTCCCCCGTTGGTGGAAGGAGGTCCAAGTTGATATTGTTGCTCAGGACTGTGTGGTGTCGTTGTGATGAGAAAAACAACGCTAGTGTGTGTTTCCCCGTTGGCGGAAAGAGGTGATGATGAATTCACTTCCTCATCTGATCCATCACACTCGGCTCCCTCTGGCTCTGAACTTTACGTACACCAAGATCAGCTTTCTACACAGCAACAGCTGGGGAATGAAACCTGCCTCAACCGAAAGTGTAGCGTCGCTGTCTCCAAACGTACAGAAAATTGCTCATTACTTCATTAACATTTTTCTACTGGCGTACAACTATAATCTATAATAACAGATGTCACTGTGATGGGAAGTTGACCTATATAAGCCTACAAGCAAGATTTTATACATGATTACAAATCTCATCACTTTGAATGTAAAATAAATTTGGCTAAAGCATATACAGTATATCTCTAGACTCAGGTGGATAAGAAAGTTAAGTTTTTTGGTTTTGAGAAACTCGACAGCCGGTCAGTGTATATAAGTCTACAGAGATGTTCTTATTGGAACAGATTCCCTGCTGATAAAAAGCCCACTGTTATTGTGTGCAGAATAAAGTCAAGGTTCAAAACAGTCCAATTATCAGCTGGACTATTGAGAGCAGACACACATGCCTGTGCTCTGATGCTAACAATAAACAACGCAGTCCAGAGTGGAAGGCCCAGGCAGGTCGTGTCTATAAGTTGGCTCATTAAGGTAATCAAATACCTACTTCCTTCCAAAGATACACAACAGTCCAAAAACAGCAGTGGGAAACCTAATGAGAATGAATGGGAATGTGAAAAAAATAAGTGTCTTCCTCCCAACCACACTGTCCTACTTATCAACCCACAGTACGAAGAAGGGCAACTTTTCCCATTAAAAATCAACATAATCAAGTGTTCCACTTCAAAAGCTCCCAGCTTCCAACTACAGTAGATTACATATTGTAGCTTCTTCATATTTCACTCCTTATTAAATTTGCAACGCGTGTCAGCCATGCCAGGATTTAAGTACAGCCGACAGAATACGTTTCCTTTTAGTCCACAGAGTGAAGTCAGGATCCAGCAAAGTCTGTTGCACTGAAAACACAGATTCCACTTTTTCACCTCGAAAAGGTACTTTACGATAAGCATACCCTGTCAGCCTGTGAGAACACGTTCACGGGATTCCTCTCATCACAATCAATCCATGAGTTCTATAAGCATGTGGCATCTGTGCGATGGACAGGATCACCTACACAGCGCCCAGATGTCATTAGTCTAACATTGCATTTTAATGTGTTCATTTTGGAGTCTGTTAGAGAACTGTCGCAAGCACCTACGTTTCAATTACACTAAAGTCTATCGCTTTTGAAACTGATTTAATTGAAATAAAGACTGCATTTATCCACATTTTTTTAAATGTAGAGCCGATTAAAATGGTCTGATACAATTACTATTGTGATGGAAATATTACGCTGATCAGCCCAGCACATAAAATCACATCTCTAGTGAGATACAAGGTCACATCTGTGATTCAGACAGAATAGGGGAGAGATTGTCAAAATGGTTTTAACTACACTGGGATTTCTGAATCGCTCAACTGGCCTCTTTTACAAGACTATACAACTTTAGGCGATACTACAGTCTGCCAGCAAATGCAATTAAGGTGATCTTACCAAGTATGCTTCGATGGAAACTTTAATTATCTAGAAAGCACAATTTTGCACCACAACTTAAAGCTGGAGTATGTAACTTTTATTTTGAAAAATGTCGGGGAACATGCTTAGTTGGTAGCAATCATAGAAATAACTGTTCTGAGAGAAATCCAGCACCAAAGACTATGTTTATACCCTCAAATTCTGCATTCTAAAACCAGCAATTCGCTCCGAATTTTTTTTTCAAAAACCAGTTTTCAAAACAGTGGCTTAACCATGACCACATCGCGGACCAATCAACTGTGCGATTGAGCTTGCCAGTAGCCAGTTCACCAGCTAGACATTTCACAGCGACCCGTTACACCGGCACTATTTCACTGAAATAAAAATAACAGGGAATTGGATAAAGCTCGCACAAAAACTGCAGTAAACATAGGTGCTAATTTCACAAGGTGGTGAGGTTTTCTGGAACAAATTGGTTTAAAGACAGACTGGACAGGTAGGTCAAAGGTTTCAACATAAATAGACTTTCTGCTTGCTATATAATGAATAGTAGCTTGGTTGGTAATTGGTAAATTACCTATAATTAATAGTAGCTAGGTTGGTAATTGGTATTATTGATAACGTTACTTTATTCGGCGGCTAGTTCTTGGAAGAAGGGCATGCTTGCTGACGTTATGTTGTATAGGTCGCGTTAGTTCAAACTGGCTAGGCGGCTATAAGTTACCAAAGCGTAGCTACCAGCTGTAGCCAAATAATGCCTGGTTCAGACTAACGCTACACAAACTCAGTGTTATGCAACAACTCTGCATCTACAAAAAAGATTTTGTTGTTTTACCTGGAATTTTAGATTACATTTTCACTGTAAAATACCAATCTGTAATCCTGAAATTGTATCGAGCAGACTTTCACGTTCACAACGAGGTCTGTGGGGTGGGGGTGTGTCTCTTTCTCTGTGGGCAGGGCCAAGGATGTTGTGACAACAAATGTGGGGGAAACTGCATACTCTAGCTTTAAATTTTGTTGCACCAAACACTAGACCCACCTCTCTGTGGTCAACAGAAAATCTTTAGAGTGCTTTTGGCCTAATTAAAAGACTTGTTTTAAATGCACAGATCTGCAAAGTTAAACATTTTAGGAAAGAGTTTTGTGTGTGTGTGTGTGTGTGTGTGTGTGTGTGTGTGTGTGTGTGTGTGTTTGTGCGCATGTGTATATGAAAGAAGAATGACTTCACGGCAATAGACGGTGAACAGACGCTGTGCTGTAATGAACTACGTCCAATCAGAAAGCGGGGGGGAAACCAGCACCACCTCTACAGGACCACGCCCTCTTGCCTCCTTCCACTTAAACATGCAAAGCAGAGACAGGGAAGATGTCACTCTTCCAAGTCTTCAAACTGCACTGTGACAGGCAGGCCCCGGGGTGTACCCACGCTGACCCCTCTGTCCTCAATGATGAGAAGGCGAAAAGGCCCTCACTGAGCCGTCTGCACAGATGCCTGACAGGCAATTACCATAGAACACCTGCCACTCCCTGCAACCCGGCGTCCAATCAGTGCACCCCTTCCCCTCCCTTCCTAACAAAATAACTGTAATTTGTCATTTAGTATATGCAATGTAATTCAATTCAATTAAAAAATACCTTGTTCACAAAATACAGTAGAAAATCAGAAATTTGAAATGAGTTTTCATACCAAACGGGTATGAAACTGCAAATACACCTCATCAATGACTACCTCTTTATATCACTGATGGCAAAAGGCCAACACCGAACCGTAATGATTCACACTTTCCAGTGATAAAAACCTTGTAATTATATAAAGATTAGACAAAAGGGCATGTCTTGGCACTACTGCTAAAGAATGCAACGTGTGAAAATCAACAGCGTTTCACATAACGTGTGAGAAAAACAAAATAATCAGCACACAAAAGAGGCCAAAGATTGCAGGTCACTGAAAAGTAGGTGTATCACTTGAAAAGCCATTGTAAAAAAATAAATAATAAACAAATTATGAGATACTGTTAATGAGATCCTGATTGCCACTGGTTTACTGCTCAAGGAGTCCCGAACAGCGCCCCATTCCTAAAGATCCTGCCCAAGAGCCTAATTCATGCCCGCTGATTCATACTGTGCTCAAGAGGAGTCCCGAACAGCACCCCATTCCTAAAGATCCTGCCCAAGAGCCTAATTCATGCCCGCTAATTTATACTGTGCTCATATCGTGGCCTAGAATTCAATAACATCTGTCACTGAATTTCACTTACAAATAAATGAAAAACCAAATGTCTGCTTTTAGCTGGAGAACAGTTTAGCAAGTTCGGTAAACACAAAAACAAACTTGCCTGCGTTTGTCAATTAAAAAAAAAAAAAAGTAAGAGTTGCTTGTATTTTCAAGTTGATGAATGCTGATTGAACCCAGGCCTCTATTTGATAACGCTGTCACCGTTGACATCGCTAAGAGACAACAAACAGAGGGGTGTTCCTCCTGAGCAAATAGCCCGTCTACCTGCCACTCAGATAACAACCATCGCTTATCCGCACCGAGCTCCCGAGGTGGAAAAAAAAAAAACCTTAAAGATTCACACCCCAGCTCCGTGCAGACGCTTCATTCCAAGTCTGTCCCTCAGAAATTCTCCGGGACATTATCACCACATGAGCGCAAGGCTACGGGTTCTGCCGGGACATTATCACCACATGAGCGCAAGGCTACGGGTTCTGGCAAGCGCGCCTGGTCCTCGGGGGAGAAGACTTTTTCTTTGTTTTTTTGTTTTAATAATGTGGCCATGCTTGAGTGACTGTGTGGAAACCCCCTGCCTTTACAAACCGCAAATCCCCCAGTGCCAACAAACAAGAGCAGTCTTCCATAGAGCGCACAGCTGGACTCCACTTCTGCCACAGCTTCATTAATAACACCGCCCAAAACAACCAAGCGACAGGAAAGGTTGTCCAAATCATCTTAAACGGTTGTTTTCCGAGTAAGGTCAAAATCTCAAACCAAACCATAGGCAAGGGCTCAATGTGAACAGCAACGCAATACGATTAGGATTTTCATTCACACAATGTGAGGCCTAAAGAACCTTGGTAGACTGCAGACAGCCGTCTAGACCTGGGGTGTCAGACTCAACTCAAAGGCTGCAGCGTCTACTCAGTTTTGAGGCATTTCAGCACTTAAAGTGATTCAATTTAGTCACTGACTGGAAAAATAGTCCACACGCCGTTTGGCTGCTGACTGAATTGAAACCACAAAAATCCGTCGATGCTGCAGTCCCTGCAGGCAGTGTATTGACACTCCCGATGGAGAAAGTTGGAAGAAACGAAGTTGGAAGAAAGTAATGGCGAATGCCACAAATCCATGTTCCGGGTAACTCACCTTCTTTGAGAGCCTTGTCCACATTGTGAGACACCACCACTCTTCTGGCGGGCACAGACTCTGACAGAGGCCCTGGGTAGCGGCCCTGCGGTAGAGAACAATCCACACGTCACTGAAAGAGACTGAATCGCATCAGATTCCCTGAGGGACAGGACAAAAAAATTTACTTAAAAAAAAAACAGCACATGTCACCTGCCACTCTAAGCCCTGCACCTAGGCGTCAAATCAGTGGACACTCTCCCTCCCATTCCTACCAAAATAACTGTCATTTGTTGTTTAGTATGTGCAATGTAATTCAATTTAAAAATACCCTGTTCACAAAATGCAGTAGAAAATCTGAAATTTGAACTGAGGTTTCATACCAAACGGGTATGAAACTGCAATTACACGTGTCACCGAAGAAACATGAAAGTAGAGACTCGCTCATCCTGTGCCCTGACTACGCTGAAGAAAAGGCTTGACCTCCAAAACCACTGTGATGAGCCTTCGTCTTTGCCCAGGCAGGTGCTCAAATTGCCTCATGAAAGCAACGCATGCACGTCCAAGGACTGCACCTGGATGTTCCTCAACTAGTTTAGACATCCAGCTCCATCAACAGTTGCAAGTTGCAAGGGCATGTATGTCATACATGTCTTCCATATATTTTTGCATACATGTCACGAAACAGTATGCAGTAACAGGATACAGTATGCTAGTACACAGGACGCAGTATAGGGCTCTGATTGGGACGCAGCCATTGTGTATTACCCTCATACCAGAGGCAGTAACTTAAAGCTGCAAACCTTGTTAGACACGCTTGGCAACGGTCACCAACTTAAGCAATGGACATTGATGGGCTTTATAAAAATAGCAATGAAAAAACAGCCCGCGGTGTACTCTCTCGTGACAAGACACTGTCAGACAGCAACAAGCTATGCATCTTTCAGCTGTGTATCGTGCGCCTATAATTTATAGAACAGAATAACTTCGAAGCGAACTTCAGTAAGGCAACAGATTACACAGACGGACATATACTAAATACACAAGCATAAGATTAAGGGGTGTTTTCACCTGAAATAAACGGTAGGCCTACCTTACCAAGGATTTTAACAGTTAAGTGCATAAAGAACCCCGCTACCAATAAAACAGAAAGTCTACAGTAAAGTTCATAATACTAAATACTCAATGCAACCTTGCATATGGACACATTTTGGTCTTATTTTTATCCTGTAACAATGGTATTTTTTAACGTTCAAAAACCAGGCTATAGTTTGTTTTTCTCTTGGAAATTTTAAAGGCTATTATGTAGAGGCACTCCAAAACACAGGAGCATGCTTTTGTGACCCACCGGTCAAGGAAATCAGGCCTCCCTGTACTCGGTCAAAGAATAAACGAGCAAAGTATGAGGCTGCAATGTCTTGATGTCTCGTCTCCCTGAAGGAGCACGGGGCCGCAGTTATCTTACTCTGAACAGCCTGAGCCATACGCAGCAAACAGATAGGCGCACTGTTGGCGTGGCACGGGCCAGAAACCTGACTGCTGAAAACCTGTGGAGTAAACCTAAACCATGCATATATTGCACTGCCGCAGGTAAAACTCTCCTCAGACCTGTGGGAGGTTTGTTACTGATCTAAGGGGAGAAGTGATAGGCCGAATCGCAGTACTTATTGAACAGGCAGAAAGTTCTGATCGTTCTATGAACAGAAAGTTCACCCTGAATGGTTTGCAGCACTCTTCGGGAGATTTCTGGTGTCACGGGGAACATTCGGGTAGATAGTAGTTTGGGTAACGTAGCCCATTAGTGAATTAACATATGCAATTTGCCATAGCATATAGGCAATTGTTACTTTCTTTCTACCTACATTAATACCCTTAATCCATCAAATGAATGTGCTTTATGCATCTACTATGACGTGCACATGACAGAAATGCTCATTGTGACGAGATCTGGAAAACGGAAGGTGCTTTCCATCGGCCATGTTCGGAAAACCACGGAACCGAGTCTTGAGCGTGTTCTGTTTGGCTAGAATAACAAGGTTGTCCTCTTAAAGTCCTCTTGGAGTCCCAGTTTTAAAAAATGTAAAAAAACACACAATTAGCCTACAATAACTTATTTTTTCCTATGCAACCTCTGCTTCGGCATAAAGTAGCCTACAAACAAGAAATATTCGTGCGTTATCAGCACTAACGTTATTTGAATTTGGGATAAATGTTAGGCTTCGCTATGTAACCATCCGAATCTAAAATAAAACAACTCGTTAAGGAATTGATATATTTTACAAGTTATGCTAACAATGGTTTCATTTTGGCAGATAATTGCGCTAATCGAGACAATTAGGAGCTGGCAGGGGAGTCACATTAGGCTACTTACCATTAGTTTACTTAATAAGTCCGACAAGTGCGTTGACCTCATCTTCAAAGTGTCAAATCTGCTACTTTTAGGGGAACTCTTCTTCACCAAGAGCCCAACGCTTCCCAACGAAAAACAAAGCAACGGGAATGACACGTAAATGAAAAGCTTAAGAAAAAAAGATGTTACTGTGAGTTCCCCATTCCCAAACTGAAAGAGTATTGCAGCTGCTATTCCGATGGTGATAGCATGTAAAAACCAAGATGAAGAGTGGTTGGAAACGGCGCTAGACATGGGGACATTGGCGGTGATGCTCTGAGTCCTCTTGCCATCAAGATGCATTCTGCTGGGATTGACATTTCCTCAATATCGTATGCTAGACAGACTTTACCTTTCTAGCATTTGACTGATCGCCACTCAAAACAATGCAACGTCCCATTAGCTGGAAAACTAGCTAGGTAGTTTGCTAAGAACACATCGAAAACGACGTGTGGTGAAAATGACGACCATGCAAAAATAATGTCATTGTTCCAGCTACTGCTAGGCTAACCTCTTGACTACAGCAAGCTAACTACCGAATTGCAAATAAAAGCATGTGGCATGCTAGCTAACTTACGAACCGCATTATTCAGTTAGCTTTCTAGGTCTGCAGCGCCGAAGTCTTGCCAACTGAACGGAACGGAAATGACCCAACTAGCTTTATTATTATCGGCAGACAGCTGATAATAATAACATAACGCTATAGCCAGTTATCTAGCTGCCAGTCTGTCTTTTTCAATTCATTGCATCTTTCGGTATGCAGTATTTCACGCCACTGTTTTGTCCCAATTAAAAGCGTAAGGAATCAAGCGCACCCGCGGTTAACACTTCTGTTGTCCCTCCGATCATGTGTTTCTTGTCCATTTCTCCGTCGGCAATCATTCTGAAAGGAAACAAATCCTGCGCGCAAGCAAAAATGTTGTGCAATCGCTGCGTACAGCAACCGCACAATCCACATCAGGGGTTACTGTCAGCAGTTCCAGTCTACTGACCAGTATAGTATAGATCAGCGCTTTATTGCTAATTACTGTTGTCTAGTTGCATGCCTATCAACTTTACGAGCAAACTTAAATGCGTTTACACGTCCGAATTTCTCAAGCACTCGACGAACCCTGTCACATTATCTATTCTAGTGTGTAGGCAAGATAGCGAACCCATGCTTTACCAAGGAATCAAACGTGTGCACGAGTGATATGTCTTTGAAATTAATCGATTAGAGGTTTATCTTACAGCTACTTTGCATAACGGTTTGTTTGGGAGTTACGAAGATAACAACCACCACAATAACAACAACAATAATAATAATGTGTTTGTTTATTTATACAACACATTTTATGCAATTGTGTAGCCCAACGTGGAAATTTAATAATAAAAACCAAATATTAAAATACAACAGAAAACAGTACATAACTAGACAAATAATACTGGAACAATGCACAATTTAGGTATGAAAAATAAAACTTAAAATAAGTACAAATTTGATATTCAAGTAAAATAGCAATTAAAAGCACTCATTAAACCGTGTGTTCTGAGTTGCTTATTATTATTATTCCACAGTGTAGATTTTTCAATTTTTTCTACAATGTTCAAGAAAGCAGACCTAACGAAACGTTGGGCTAGTGTCTTACTATATGGTCAGTTATATATTTTGTACTTATACCATTCATTCAGCCATTCATTGTTTTAAAAACAAGTAGCCTAACCTGAAGAGAATCTTTAAATCAATTCTAAATTTACATGCAACCAATGTAACGACGTGATAACTGGCGTAATGTGTGCCAGCGAGGAGTGAAAATTGAACATAATATTTCGAGAAACCCAAAGATGAACGTGAATACTATTTGTATTATAGCAATCACATCTATTTAGTAGACATGCAAATACTGCAACATAGTAATAATTGCTTGTCTTTTTTTATATATATATAAAAAATGTTAAATATATCTATACAGCAATGAAAGTAAAAATAAGCAAGGCTATGATTCATTTGGTTATAGCGCCACCTGCTGGCAAGTCCGCGAGTGGCATTTTGTAGCCGGTCGCGTGGGTGTCCGGAAGTGACGTTGCCTAGTTACAGTAGTACATTTTCATATAGAGAACAAGCGCTTGTCTTTGTAGACTTAGCTGTCTATCGGTCTGATTTATTTGTACAAATAACAAATTTGCACATTCGTGTGCTGTTTCAGTATCACTAACAGTAAAAAGTAATGTGCCTGAACCCGTAGTTATCTTGGAAGTTACCGAGCTAAGTTCCAGCAGGCTGGCGGGGACATTGGGGCTTTAGACACCGGGGTGTCTGGTGAACGCTTGCCCCGGTAAGAGTCACTGATGTCGGCGCCAATAAGGCGGTTTTGTGCAGCGTTAGGCTAGTTTTACACGGACTTATGTCTGAATGCATGAAATGTAACGTTAGCGTCAAATGTGTGGATGGGTTCCTGTTTTTGGTGTCAACAGTAGTCGAACCGTCGTCATGCAACAAAATAGTTAAGTTAACGTTAGCCACGGTTGCTACTGGGTCTAACGTAACGGTACTGAATGGAGATTAACGGGATAATGTGAGCTATGATGGCTAAAGGGACTAGTTAGCCAACTGTATCCAGGTAACGTATGTCAAACTGAAGCAGTGCGTCGTTGCCCATGCTGTAGTTTTGATTTTATTTGATCATATCTAACAGGCAGTGTTAGCGACATGAAGCATAAGTAATAGTTTAAGTACTCGTTAGTTTAAGTTGACTAATTGGCCAACTTTATCTAAATTGAGTTTAAATTACTTGCGTTGCTAGCTAATTGCACTAACTGCAGCCTGTTTGATTTCTTTAAAACCGACGTCGATTCCTTTCGTAGCGTTAACGTTACGTAGCCAGAGCCAGCTAACATTAGCTGTCTTACATAAAGCTCTTGGTGGTGTTTCCATGTTCTCGCTGGTCTGCGTGCTGTTCGTTCGTGTTCCCCGGATTAGCGTGTAGGCGTTGCTGGCTAAGACTCAGCCTAGTCTGCTTTAAATATTAGCCAACCAACGCTTATCCATTGCCACGCCAGTGTCCTTTATCCATCGATAACGGTAGATGGTTATGATATTTAACGTTAGCTTGCCACGTAACTAACGTATTGTTACCTAGATCATTGATTGTTCAGCAAAAAAAGGTGTTTTTACATTAAGATTTTCAATTGTCATCTCCCTTTACAGCTTTCTCAGGGTGGAAAAATACTCAGTCTGGCGGAGATGTATAGTCCCAAGGAGCTTGAAGGAGAAGTTGATCATTCTTTTTTTGACAGTGATTGTGAAGACCATGGCAAAGAGAGGGGAGATAACACCGCTGTCAGTGCTGGGATCACTGAACCCCGGGAGCAGGTGGGGCAGTCGGTGTCAGGAGAGGGGAACTCCTCTCTGTCAAAAGAAGCCAAGGGTAACGGCTCCGTGGAAGAGGACCGTAGTCGAGCATCCAGCGCTTCCTCGCTGCTTTCTTTTGAAGAGCAATCGGAAGCAGACGGCGAGTTGGACAAAAATCCCAGCAACCATTTCCAGATCACAGCCAAAATCCCCACCGGCCTTTCGGCTGAGGAGAACGGGAAGGACAACGATGAGGATGATGACGAAGATGGTTACAAAAGGAGCGAAGAAGACACCGAAGACGAGCCGGATCAGAATCCACCCAAGAGTAAAGCCGCGAACCACTGCCTGTCGAGGAAGTCCAGCGCGAAGTTTAGGAGCGGAAAGCACAGTCCACCTTCCTCGTCCAAATCCGACAGCTCGTACAGCAGCTCGGAGGACAGTTCCGCCTCCGAGTCGTCTCCCCAGAGGAACCCAGCAGGCTCTCCTCCGTACCGAGCCAAACTGGGCGCGCTCGCCCGGAGAGAGAATCTCCGACTCGCTC
The DNA here is from genome assembly GCA_022702515.1 of Ilyophis sp. 1 JC-2022. Classification (NCBI taxonomy): domain Eukaryota; kingdom Metazoa; phylum Chordata; class Actinopteri; order Anguilliformes; family Synaphobranchidae; genus Ilyophis; species Ilyophis sp. 1 JC-2022. Next base: position 132,634,153 of record CM040404.1, read on the forward strand.
CGGAGGAGTCGGAGGACACGGTGACAGATGTGACCCCGCTGTCCACCCCGGACGTAAGCCCCGTCCAGTCCTTTGAGCTGGCCCTGAGAAAGGAGGGCGAGAGGGAGCGCATGATTGTCAGGCAGCAGAATGTTCTCGGCGGGCTTGCCGCAGATGATATGGGCTCTGTCTCAGAAGGTAAGAAAAATACGTATTTCTATGCGTCCGGTCATTCGGAGTACGGCCCAGGAGTGCTGCTGCGAGGCAATAGAGTGAGCGATCAGGACAGAAGGTGGTCAATTATGACGTAGGTCACTGTCTGTGACATAACTGTTCACTCCCTCAGGTTACTATGGTAAACAGCTGTGTTTTTATGTCTACTTGGATGGTCAACAACATCCTATCCAATGATGGGTAAGTTTTCTTTTAGGAGAGATATAAGTAAAAAAGGGACCAGCTTAAACGTTAAATAGGATAAACAGCGTAACCTGTGTGCACAGCCTGTCGGTTAGTGCCTAGTTAGGAACAGTTTGGAAGAAGAAAGTTAGGTAGTTTGTGTGGTTCCTTGTCAATAATTTTGTCTTGTAACAGGAATTCCTTTCCGATTATGGCTTCATAAAAATAAGTAAGACAGAATGAGATGCTGTGACTTTCCATGACTGTAATTGCCCATCCCTGGTCTACACCCAGCTATACAGCAGTCTTTTTTTTTCTTTCTTTTTTAGTGGTACTGCAAACTGACAATGCTTGTAGCTGATGGGTTTACATTTAGAACAGCTCTGTAAATTCAGATATGCAGAAGACTTGTAAGTAATCATTTCTGAATTGCACATTCTGCACAAGGTATGGACCCTGGCTGCATATTTGACGATTCTTTTTTTTTGTATAGTTCCAATATCCATTAGCAGAGTGGATATGCATAAAAAGGCAATTTTATTGCCTCTGTGTTTTAAATGTGCAAGCTGAACAATGGCAGTCATGTTCTCTGAAGCGTTCATGAGCGTGGGCAAGAGGCTGGAGACGGAGCTGGTGTTGGACACCTCCACCAAGAGGACCCGCAAAAACTACTCCTTCAGCAACGATGAGGTGGGGCGCATCGACCGTGAGAACCAGCGTCTCCTGCAGGAGCTGAGCCGCCGCTCCCCCAGGCCCAGAAGCGGCATATCGAAGAAGCCCGGAAGCCCTCCGGTGCGGCTCTGCCACAGCGCCCTCAACAGGCAGCGCGAGCAGCTGCGGATCGAGCGGGAGAACACGGTGAGGCCTTACGGCCGCTATTGCGCTCAGACTGGGGTTTTATCTGTGGTGATCAGCCCTTTCCGGAATAAAGCGGGTTAAACGACTCGGGACCAACAGGGCTTAAATTACACTGAATCTAAAATTAGCTTCGTTTTTAGGTATAGGACTGTGCATTTCAAGTTTTATTGCTCATTTTGATTGGGCTATTGGAGTCATGTAGTTGATCCAGAAGCCATTTGAAGGGGCCGCTGACAAAGCCGATTTTGGATTGTGCTCAATCCGTAGAGCGTGTTTTGCGTGGGACTGAATTAATGACTGAATTAATATGGAATTCAGTCATTTTGAAGTGTCCCTCCCTTTTAAACATACTTGTGTATTCCCAATGTTGCAGTATTGTTCTGAAGCCAGCAGGGGGCATCTGTGTTGTTCTGACACGCACACCATTGAGTAATATGATGAAATTAGCCTGTTCGTTTGCAAATTGCCAGTGGCAGAACTTAACTGAAGAACTCGTTTATCTGTTTCAATAACCGTCCCCGCCCCCCCCCCCCCCATTGAACATGAGATGTGCAAAAAAACTGTAGCAGCTGTGCGGCGCAGTAAATGCTAAATATCGAATCTCTTGTTCATGGTTTGCATAGCATCATAGAGGTGGCCTTTTTGAAGAAAGGCTCTGTAATTGTGATCCACACGTCTGTTATTGCGTTAATGCTGTGAAAGAAGCTGTACGACCGTGCTGCGTTTCTTATGATCCGGATGGTTCTTCCCAGGCCTTCCTGAAAAGGCTGGAGTCCGCCAAGCCCACCCCTGGCATGAAGAGGGCAGAGCAGCTGTCTGACTACCAGCGCCAGGCCAGGTATCTGGGCACTGCTTCCCCGTCCAAACTGGAGCGCTCTGCCTCCAGCAGGAGCACCACAGGTACGCTCACTCGACCCGTAATGCACTTAGGGCTCCGTGCCGGGCTGTAGCGGTCATCTCTTCTGAGTGAAAAGAGCATTCTGTATCAGAGACAGTGTAAAATGGGCAGATACTGTACGTCAGCATGGGCAGATACAGTGGATGAGGACGTAATGTCGTTCAGTAGCGCTAGCTTAGCATTGTACCTGACATGTTGTGACCTTCTGAGCATAAAGAAGAAAAATGGGAGGAAGATTTCTGATCATTGTTATTAGGGTTTAAGTAGCGTCCTTAATGAAGTATCCAATTCACATCCATTCAGACAACTGCTTTGTAGCAAAACTACCCAGAATTCATAGCACAGCCATTCGCAGTGAATGGACAATTTTCGAATTGTTGCTACGATTAATTTCAACGAGCGTTACCGTTAATGTTAGCACCCGGGCAGTCTTCTAAAACTGTCTCTGTCTGTATTCCGCTTTGGGCTTTCACAAATGAACCCATGGAGAGACCATGAACCCTCTGGGTTTGCAGAAAAACAAGAAAAAACCGTACACAGGTAAACCCGCATGTTTAAGTTTAATTCAGTTGTCTCTGTGTTTCACAGGTAAGACCAGCAGGACTTCCAGTGCCTCCAGCCTCCATAGAGAAAGACTAGCGTCCAGCGTGTCCACTGCTGTCTCCAAGGCCAGCAGGACTGCCTGGCCTTGAGTGTGTGTGTGTGTGTGTGTGTGTGTGTGTGTGTGTGTGTGTGTGTGTGTGTGTGTGTGTGTGTGTGTGGAGGGGTTCGGGGGGAGAGGCGAGATCAATATGCTGACTCTTGTACAGCGAGAGAGATGGCGTGACCATAGCATTTCGGGTCCACAATCAAGGACCCTCCTAAAGCGATGTATATTGTGCAGTCAATATTGGTGCTTCAGTAACGTTGATTAAACAATGTCTTTAAGAAATGGCATTGACATTAACATTAATAAGCTAAGTGACAGGTGTTCAACGTGCTACTCAAGTAATTGCTATATTTTTTTGTTGTATCAATAAGCCAGTGACATCGATTTAACTTTAAAGATGAAAATATTTCTATATAAATATATATTTGATATTGTGGCCTGTGCATTGCTATGTTTGCCAATAAAGCTGCTTGTTACAAAACCTATTGTGCGCTGAAATAGGATCGTTACTGTTGCAGCTTGGTGAGTGGGATACAGCCCACGGCACATCCTGGCATTTCTCATCTGCCAGTAGCACTGCTGAGACACATTTCCAACACGGAACATTATCACGTACGCAAAACCGTTTCCGTTCTGAAGGGTTTTTATGGAAGGCTTGGGCTTCTCTTAAGGATGCAAGAGCGGTGTGTTTTCTGCTGTTAAATTATTACAGATAAATTATTGGCAATGAATAAAAGGGAGGCAGCAAAAATAGTCTGTATAGAGGAGTGAAATGTATCCAGTCAAGAGTTGGCCCTGAATAAGAGCATTCTTGCTTTCGTTTTGAAGCAAGTACATTGAGACGATCGCACATCAAATTTGTTTAGATATTGAACAGAATCACAGCAAACTTGACTCATTAATGACATATAAACTACAACATAAACTACAACATAAACTACAACATAAACTAAAAAGACCTGCCTTTTGGGCTGATTTTCAGTCCCATTCTATCATTGTTCTTTCCAGGTTCAATTTGTGCTTTGGCTAAACATTCAACTCACTTTCTACCTCAGCTTGCTGTCAATACAATTGGCACAACTTGTTTAAATCAATCATAAATATGCCTACATCTAAAAACATTAATACAATTTTTGAGTTGTAATGTGTGTTTTATATCAAAGTTGAGATGGAGAGAAATATTGCTCACGTAATGAAGAGTGAGGTGATCTGATATCTGATGACGTCCATCAAATGTGTTCCTCGTAGATAAAAATCCCTTAGAAAATCAGAAGAAGCCAAAGCAGATGAAAGAATTACCATGGAAATAGTGGCTAAACAAGAAAAATGTATTTTGCTGTCATAGACAGCTGTGCTATTTGTAGAATCCGAAAAATTGTCGATCACAGGGATCAAATTACTGCATAAACACCCACACATTTATACAACATGGGGAAAAACATTTACATAATGAAGACAATCACAGGACAAAATATTCTCATTTAATATAGAAATGTAGCCAGTGGTTTACACGATAAGATTAATCATCATGCACTTGAAACTCAGCCTCACACAATAAAGACAAGCATCCAGTTTGAGCTGCGAAGGCAGTGTATTTCAGAGCATTAGGTTATTTTTACCATGCTCAAACCCTGAGCTATCCCTCCTCAATCCCCTTCAGAAAACCACTGTGCCTCCTGGGTTTGTACTTTGCTCTTCGCTGTTGTTGAGCCCAGGTAGATTCGTTTTTCACAGTAACAGTGCAGCCAGCCCAGTTCTGGATCCACACAGCCATGGTACAACAAGCCAGTTTGGGGTCAGACATTCATTTTTTGCAGCTCTTCGCAGCAAGTGGAGAGCGTGAGGTACCAGGGTCTACAGGGCCTTGGAGGACCCTGGAGCCCAGGCGCTCTGTAGCCCTGCTGGGAATCACCCGACACGCACAAACAGGGTCTCTGGGATCTCAAGGGGGGAATAAAGTGTCATAACAGGGAGAGGGAGAGGAAGCAGGAGAAGGCAAAGAACTATTTCAACTGCGAAAACAATTGTTGGAGACAATTAATTTGTATAGTTCTTATCTGACCGATTGCTCTTCAGTTATTAACAGCTTGAGAGCACGGTGTAAACCAGGGGTAGGCAGAGTGCCAGAGGTGTTCCTGCTTTGTGTTCCATCTGAGCTTGGCTGCAAGAGTATGGTGGATTATTAAGAGCCTGAATCTGAAGTCTAAATGGTGTAACATTGAGTACCTCCAGTACATGGTCACCTGTGTTCATTAAGTCTAATAATGAATCCAATTATATAGTTATGAGTTTGGATGAAGCAAATACCAGGAACATCTCTGGTACTCCAGGGACCAGGGTTTGCTACCCTTGGTGTAGACCCTTAATTGCACTTTCGAATTATCAGGGCAATGAGGAAAGTTCTGTGGAACATTATTACTCCAAGAAATGTGATCGTACCCGTTTCTTCCAAAGAATGCAATGGCAATGAGACTTTGGATATATCCAGGCTTTCAACGTAAATGAGACTTATAAAACTTGCTGCACGTATTCGCCTCCAAATTATATGAGTTTTGGTTGGGTCAAGGGAGGGCTTTGGATAATAAGCATTCTTGGCTTACTTGTGGCTGTGCCTTGGTCATAACCAATGCGGGGCATTTTCTGAGGTGAAACAGGATTGTGTTTTTGTGTTCATGGGGAAGCCCATAGCCGGTGTATCAGAGAACCTGCCATCTGTAGTTTACCTCTATATTTAAAAAAAACACAGGTAGTACTGGTATTTCCTATCAGTCCACCTGGAATTTTTTCTGTAGATAAATGTACTTTATGTTAAATATGATATTCTTCTCAGATATAGCTCCTAAATTTGTGCTCTAAACAAATTCTCAACATTATGGACAACACTGTCTGAAGCCAGAGGTTTACATAGCTTAGGCTGTGAAGTGTAATATTTATTAACAGAGTAGGATTAAATATTGTTAAACATAGGAAGCAAGAACCATGTCCACAGGTTTATTGTAACGGCATGTGGTAAATCAAACCAAGCACAGAATATTTATAAAATTTATTAATCACAAAATGAAAGCATTGCATGATTAGACTACAGCCATAAAGCACAGATGTTCAATGTTTATATCTGTGCCGAATACAGTTCATCTCATCAAGTAGGATGAAAAGTTTATGTTTCTATAATACACAGCATGCCAAAATGAATCTAACAGCAGGTCTTCAAACTTAACTTCTTATTTGAGATTTACGTATTTGATGTAATGTTGTGTTTGATGTAATGTTGTGTAGCAAGCACTACACAAAGATAGGGGAAGCTTCCCTTCTGGACGTACAATGCGTCTATTTTCTTATGTACTTTTTTTTCTTTTTTGTTTGTTTTATTTTAAATGTTTCCATGTTCAGTTTTTTTTGCATGCAAAAGCAAACATACTGTATATTCGGCAATCAACATAAGGACAAAAAGACGTAAATGTAAACGTAGAAAGAATAAAAATAGAAGATAGACAGCCACTAAATGTTGCCCTTAGAATTCTTTGGTATATGGCAGTGGTTCTCAACCCTGGTCCTGGAGTACCCTTGTATTGCAATTGTGGTTGGAACGAAAACCAGCATACACAGGGGTACAGGGATGAGAACCACTGGTATATGGTGTTTTCATTCCATAACTTCCTAATATGCTCTGTCCCTAAATATTTATGCCCCATCCACAGCACTCTGTTATAAGACGTATCAATGTACAGGATACATGGTGGGTCAATCTAGTACTACTTTAATATAGCACTAGTTTCCTGTATCCTGTACATTGATTCTTTAACACTCATGTAGCACTAGTGTCTTGATTGTGTTATTGTAGTTTATCGTGTCTTATGACTTTGCCTTAACACTACCGTAGGATCTAGACTCAATGTTCATGTCTATGGATAGCCGGTACGTTATGATAGAACTGTACTTTATCCGACCTGTTTGTAGTTGTTGGAATGACCTTCTGTATGCACTTATTGTACGTCGCCTTGGATAAAAGTGCCTGCCAATGTAACGTAATGATGTTGTCAGCCAGTGATACCATTCCCAATCGGAGCGATGATCAGCGGTGCCGAGTTGTGCACGCCGTCACTCAGATAGGGGCTGAAAAAGGGGTAGAGCTTTTCGGTGAAGGTCCCATTGAAAGTGTGGATGTGGGACCTGGTGTCCACGTCGTAAAATGAGATCTGCCCCGCCTCATAGTCCACGTAAACGCCCACCTTACGCGGCCTCACCCCTGGGGAGAGGGTGAAAGACAGCTCGGCACACACCCTGTACTCTGTCCCATCCCTCAGACACATGGTCCAGTAGCCCTCCGCTGGGCTGACCTCAATATTCCCCTTCCTGTTGACGGACTGCCTCACCACCCCCAAGTCCCAATCTGACTTGTCCCCCACCAGCACATCCCAGTAGTGCCTGCCAGAGGAGAAGCCTTCCGTTGCTAGGACACAGGTGCAGTCTTCAAACCTCTCCGGGCTGTTGGGGACGTCCTGTTCTCTGCCCCCATCTCTCACCTGCTTCCCATCCGCTGACAGAACCAGCCAGCGGTTCGCTGTGCTTGGGTCCAGAGTGACATCAACTGTGGAGCGGATAGAGCATGAAGTTACCAAATCAACTCCAACTTTAGAGTAACAGCAGCTGCAGGAGAGTAGACCGGGCCTTCTAGATGCTTACCTGCACACTGCTGTACTTTTCTCAGCTCTGTAATGTGGAAAAACAAGATATAAAATAAGCAAACACAAAAACGTATGATAAAATGAAAACGACACATTCAAGTTTAGCTCTTGAGAGAAGGTTCACCAATCTTAACGACAGCCTCATTTTGTATGAGAACATTTCTAAAAAGAATATTGAGATCTACTGAATGTGGAACGGTGCACGATATTTACCACTTTCAGACAACTTTCGCAGTAATTTATTGAGCGTTTTCTCGATTTGTGAAATAGCTGCCCTTGTAGTGCCCACACACACATCAGTATGGACAGTGATGTTCGACCAGTCCTTTACATGTGGCAGGGCGCTCAAGGGTGGGAAACTCTACAGCCGGAGAGAGCAGATAGCCATTAGCATCATGTATAAATGCACTGTAGCCTGCCTGGCCATTCCTATTCTGCAGTGAGTAGCAGTGCATCCTCACCCGCAGGAAGTGCATGTAGTCCTTGGTGTGTAAGAGCTGATCCGCGTCAGAGTTTCGGCTCTTCAGCTGACAGATTTCCTTATCCAGGTCATTAACGAGTCCCTCGGCCCATCTTTGCACGGCCTTCTGCTGCTCCTCGATTGCCTCGGTCAGCTCGGACTGAGCGACGGCGATGGAGCCCAGCAGCTTGCCGATGACCTGCATGCTCTCTGCCAACTCGCTCTCTGCACCCGCCTGATGGGAGGAAGTCTGTCGTCAGTCTCGTGACAAAGCGCAACGTCTCAAAAACTACACTGCTAAATACATTAAACCCTTGCGATGTCAATACCTGATGCAATGCGACCAGTCTATTGACTGGTGAAGGATTACATAATAATTATGCTCAAAACATCACAAAGTCATCCGACACATGCGATACGGGAATGTTATGCATATTTCTTCAAGAAGGGAACATTCGAGGCTAAATAAACGCCATTGTTGCTACACTATACTTTTTCTTATGGGTCTTACAGTTGAGAAATTCAGAGTCATTGTACTTTGAACCTTGAGTTAGTACTCGCCTTACTGAGCTCTATATATTGTTTGATCTCTTCCACCTTCTTCACTCTTTCTTGGATCATATGCTGTACATCTGTCACAGATTTCCCCAGCTGAGTCTGCGGACATACAAAGGGAACGGCATCACTCCTGAATAGTATTGGGATTCTGGGATTGTCTCTTATATTTCACACAATAATGATTTGGTCATTACACACTGATTCAGAAATTGTATTTGGACGCGTCGCATAGCAATTTGGAAGTTGTTTTTCTGCACCTCACACAATGATTTCAAAATGACTGTGTGAAATTTGTAAATTCTGTAAAATAACAAGTCATTCTTTTGAAGGGCTATAAATTGACTCATTTATTACACTACAATCTGCGTACAGCATATGTTTCCATGAAAAAACAACATCCCCATTGACGTGTTCGGCAAACCACCTTAAGCTCTTGTGCCGCTTCCTCTAAAGAGACAATAGTGTGCCCCCTGTGGTCCGGCTTGGTGCACTGCACGCAGACGCACGTCCGGTCGCTCGTACAGAACAAGTCCAGGAGCCTCTCGTGTTTCGGGCACATCCTGTCCTCCATGTTCCTCACGGGATCCACCAGCAGGTGCTTGGTAAACCTGGCGCTGTGTGTCTCCAGGTGCTGCGCGCAGTAAGAGGCCAGGCATACCAGACAAGACCTCACGGCCCTGAGTCTGGGCCCCCTGCAGACATCGCAGGCCACCTGTCCCGGCCTGGCATGGGGGCGGTCAGAGTCACTCACCCTCGTCTTCCCGAACAACTCGGCGACTTCTGCCAGGCTCCTGTTGATGCAGAGCTTCGGCCTTTCCTCAAACGACTCCTTGCAGAGCGGACACTGACAGAGGTCGGTGCTGTCCCAGTAACCTCCTATACAGGCCATGCAGAAACTGTGTCCGCAGGGAATGGACGTGGGCCTGGAGAAGATGTCCAGGCATATGGAGCATTCAAACTGCACTTCAGACAGAAGATCGCTGCCCAGACTCATCTCTTTAACAAAAGGACAATTAAAAGAGCTTAGTATGCACGCTTTTACCACACACAACTGTACACACCAAAAACCTTGTTATTTACAGGCAATAAATAACCCAAAAAACCTGGGATAGGCCTCTGTGATTTAAAAAATAATAATAAAGTTAATGTTTTTTTAATTTACTGTAATATAAATAAGGATTTTCAACATTGTGTTTTTTTTGTCAATAAATAAGAGGAAAGATTTTTGTTTTGAATATACAGGCATGCTTATCACAAGTCAAAATAAGGGCAGTGAAGATCCTCATGGCCCACTACCCACAGACTAAAATAGTTCTCAGGATATTATTGTTTGCTATTTAAAGGAACTAACAGTGGTGAAATAAACAACACTGTCAGCCGTTCTATATCACAGCTGTATCACAGGATTGTACATCCGCCTAATCATAGTGATAGTGGCCAATTTATGGAAAGCTCTGTTCATACATAAAAACACAGCTATGCCTTTAAGATAGTGTCAACAGACACCAAAATTATTTAACGGGTTTTATCATGTGACAGGATTTTCAAGCAACACGGATATACAAAGATATGTCTTTCAGGGCAAACATTTCCTTTCTTGTTGTTGTTTTTTTTGTCAGAGTTAGCAGGAAATCCACCTCAAAATAAATATTTACACCTTTTGTCCTGAAGAATTGCGCTGGTTTTTGTTGTCACTGACCGTGTAATTTATCAATTAAATGCAGCTGTTTCCACTGTTAACTTGCCTCACCTTCCTTCTTCACTATAAATTGTTTTTTGATTTTCAGGTGAAAAAAGCCAACCAGCCAAAGCTGTGGTTTTCCAAGAACCAGGTTGGTCACTGTTGCCTTCAGGGGAAAAATAAAGTGAAAATTACCCAGTAGTACCCATCTGTATCCCTCTATACACACACATACACACGCATGCACACACACACGCACACGCACACGCACACGCACACACACACATCCTTTGGAACCTGAAAGTTCAGGGACATTTGCACATGTTGAATATGACTTGAAATTTGCATGTAACTGGAACACTCCTACATGTAAGAACACACATACCATACTCATCGTCATTATTTTGCTACTGAACTTACTTTGAGCTTAATCTTTCAAGCTGTGCAGAAGCCCTGTAAAACTATTTAAACAACTCAATGTTTACAACCATAGCGTCCAGCCTAGGATTCTCCAGCTCCAGCCTGACGCCCAAATGTGCTACCCTACCACTTTGGCCACCATCTGTGACTGTTCTATTCACTATGCAATGGTCGCGCACCTGTTCCCGTATCAAGTTCCTGTTCAAATGAAGGAACTGCCTCATAGACTGTTCCTGTTCTGTGTCAAAACTCCAGAACAAGAACAAAGAAAAAGCTATCTTTACTCGCCTGAGTTTTTCTATGGACTCATGCGCTTCCACTTCCAGTTGATGTATCCTGAGGTGCACAGGTGCACTGTGAGGCAGAGGAACAGCCCTGTCAGTGCAGCAGCTGATTGCCAGTGTAAAAAGTACACTCCTTTACACTTCAGTGAGCTCTCCCTCCCTCTCCGATGCCCGTGTCCTGTATGCCTGGGTCCTCTCCTCCTTTGCTCTTAAAGAAACAGCATTATCGTTTCATCTGCACAGCTGTTGCTCTGTCGAACTGCCTCCTTACTGTATCAGTCCTTAACTGGGCTCTCTTTCACTCCTCAGGCAGAGAGGGAGGTACACTGTAGTAAAGAGATGTGCACTTGGCTCCTGGGTCCACATATAGCTGGAAAGACCTGTTACTACCCTCAGGATCTATCTCCCTCTTGCTCTTTCTTTCTCTCTTTCTCTCTCTGTGCTGGTGTCATAAATATTATGGAAATAATTACAGCATCAGAATTGTGAAAAGAAGTCTCTCTTTGCAGCACTGAAAAAACGACTAGGTTACGTGTGGACTGAGAACCAACATTACTCTTTATTTGCTTGTTCCTTTATATATAAATGTTCATCAACAACATCCTATAACCGATTACTCAAACCGAAATGTGTCTAGCCAGCAGACACTGTCAGGATTATTAAAGTATGTAGACTGTGAAGACCCTCAGTGAAGACCCTTTAATCAATGGGCCAATCAGAGAACAAGTGGGCGTGACTTACGAATCTACTTCAGTGTAGCAGCAAAAGCCGTAAATGCAGAGCTTTTCTTATTTCCTGTTCAAAACGTCTTGTTAATATCCACTGCCAGAATTTAGACTTTGGCTCATGGCCCTACTGTATTTTTCATGGATTAGTGGGGCAAAGCGTGAGAGTACCTCAGGGTTGCAGTTTCACTGCTGGCAGTGCTCATGCCCCTGTTATATGCCCTGTGTTTTTGTGATAAATTTATGATTTCTTTGATTTTATGCCATGCATAGTGCCGGGAGGAGGACTTGAACCCCAGCCTCCCGGTTTAGAGATCAGAGACATCTTGACAACACCTATAGTCCTTCTCTTTTCCCTTTTGTCACTCCTATTTTGCTACGTATTGTGTTTTTGTTGGAAATAATTTTGTAAATAGACACTCCTATAATCACCTCACTTGTAGCACTTCTCTAAATAAACCCTGTAGTCCACTTAACGATTCCCTTGTCCCCCTTCCATCTACTTATTTGGCTGGTGCAAGCCTTCCTGCCAAATTAATCCAAGACAAGATGTGACGGTTAAGTGAATCAGAAAGCTAATAGACAACTATAATGCACTGAACTTTGTTTTATTTTCACAGCTATTTACATGGTAGATGTAGGGCATGGCTAATATTTATATTGTACCGTACGCAGTTTAAAACACAATAGACAGTCTACAAGTCCGGCCACTAGATGGCGACATCGCTATAGTTCAGCAGCTCTGAATATGCACGTGAGCAGTAGAACAGGCGCTCACAGGATCCTGGGTTTGTAGCAGACAAATAGTAATTTGTAAGAAATAAAATATAGGCCTACTGTAGACTCTAACGTGTAATTTACTTTCTGTGCGTTCATGTGTGTTTTATTTTTGTAATTTGAGCTGAAACATGAACCAATAACCTTATGAACATAACTCAATAACAAGGCATACTTAAAGGTACGCTACAGTACATTAAATATAAACATTGAAGGTTGTGCAGCAAATCACTGATCACCTAATTCACAAGTAACATACATACATACAAATCTTCAGTGGCAGAACACAGTGGATTTGTAAAGTGCTCAACATAATTTTTTTATCTGCAAAGACAGATAAGATTTGCAATCAGAGATGCATATAATATATTTAAATTATATATTTAAATATTTTTGTGTTCAGATGGGAGTGTTAACTCGTAGAGAACATTATGACACAATGGTAGGAATGGCTAAAAAAGCTAAAACTTAAAGATCATTTGAAATATAGCACCAAGGCACAAAATAGGCTATGGAATATTATCTAGCCATGGCAACATCAAGGTGCCTAGTTTGTGCAATGAATTAAGTACTGATGAAAACTAAATAGCACTATCTTATACAATATATTTCTGGAGATAATATTTCTGGAGGAAATGTATAATTGGGGCAAAAATCAATGCATTGTGTAATGAATGCATGCTTTTATGAATATTTCAAAATATAGGCTAATTGTCTATGAAATGGCAATGGGATTTTCACTATCCCAAGAACATGAATCATTCTTTGAGTGCACTTGTCATTGTTTAAAGCTAGAGGGAATGCTTCAAAACCTAAACAACAAAAAGATGTAGTTTCTTGTTATAATACAGTCTATATACTTTAATTTACATGAATAGCACATTAACCTCAATATATTATGAACAATATGTCATAATGTTGGTATGTTTATTTAATATATTATGCATATTTAGTGTCGGACAATACTGTGATGGGGCTGTCATGCAAAACACTTTTAATATATTGTAATACTTTAAAGAAGTTTTAAAATACCGTTATTTGGTATATATATATATATATATTGCATAGTTGTCAGAGGAACAGGAGGCTACACAGTGTGACCTTCAGAACACTAAAACCGCTTTACCACGTGCGGCTTTAGCTCAATGCATGGAAATCAATTTAGATAATGACCAAAATGTCTATTGTCATGATAAAAAAAAGTGTGTTAATTTAAGTGATTCACATTTAATACATGTGTATCACCTTACCTTTAATGACCGCGTTGTTATAGCTATAAGTGCACAATACACGTTCAAAATGTATGTACAAAGGTCACACATGCTCACCAATGTAAACGGTCACAAATATAAACCAATGGTAAGTCTTGTAAAGGAGTAGAAGTTCAAACTTACTTTACAGCGTTTATGATTGGATAAGACACCGCTCATCAACAGAAAATACCCTGTTGTGCCCCTGAGAACCGCGTGGTCTTTGCGGCTCTAGTGCTCTTGAACAGGTGAGTAATATACGAGCGCTAGCGTATATTTATGATGGATATTTATGTTTTTCTGCAATAGTCTGGATACGTTATACCTGTTTTTTGTTTTTTTGTGTGCAATTTAAGTTTCGGTATCGAGTAAGATTTCGGCATCACCATTGAGACTGAGTGAATGAACTCGCGAAATTCGTTCTAATGTTTGTTAACGTAACGTTGCGCTACGCTTATCGCTGCAAGCTAGCCAGTGAACTTATTAGAGTTTCATTCATTCTCTGAGACATTTCTTTTGGTAAACGGTTCACATCTGTTGTTTGTTACAAAACGTACTTTCTTCCAATTTTGATGGTGAGCATTGCTGATGGTACATCAGTCGTTATTGTGTGATTTAACGTAGTTATTTGGCTAAAGGTCATTTCACATTAGCTGACCTTTTAAACTGTAAATTAGTGGAGGCATCCCTTTCAAATCTGAGTTGTGTAAAATAGCATTCTCATTCCTGGGAGCTAACTGTTGGAGTGCGATGAGGCTGTACCTAGCAGTTATCCCATTCCCAGCAAGCACGGAATTATTTTGTTTTCTCTCGCTCTCTCACTCACACAAACAAACAAACTTCTTGCTCTATCCATTGGGCTCGCTTCGTACTATGGCTTTGAATATTGTTCAGATTCAATTTTGGGATTCTATTCCTGCACGCCCATGTGTTTTCTGATGCCGGTTAAAGACCTTGTCCAGTCTGGTTTTTAACGGGACTTGCTTTATTTCCAAGCGAATGAGAGTGCAGATATTCAGCCAGTGCGTTGGTCTGGAGTGTTAATCGCGTTGGACCCAGTGCTGTGTGATGCCTGTAAACCTTGATGCTTAGCAGTTTTCATAAGTGTCTGGTTCTAAGCCAGTTTTTTTGTATGAATGAGTGCACATTTGGATGGGTAATGCAGTATTAGTAAACAAAGCCAATCGTTTTAGTGACAGGTTTGAGTGTAAAGTTGGTGGAGTAATAGTTTGATATGAGTTTCTTATCTTCTCTTATGACTCTTTGCAGCCTCGCTTTGAGATATCCTCGGGGCTTTTCTTCCACCGACATTAGTGCAGTTCACACGTGCCACAGTTGCTCTTCAGGGGGAAATGTGGCTTGTTCTCATTGGCAGAATTGCTGCATCACCCTGCTATCACCTGTTCATGGTATTCCTCCCAGCAAGGTCCCCAGTGTCAGGCATGTTTCTGAAAATTCTGGGAAGCACCGCCTCAGCCTCGCTGTAGCCTGAGAACTAAGCTGTTTTGCTGCCGTGACTGTGCGTTCCTGCTAAAAAGACGAGTGAAAAGGCTTCTTTAAGCTGTAGCAGAAGACATTTGGAAGCCGTTAAATAGACAAACTTGTGACCTTTAGTTCCATGATAATGGAGGTTTGCTTTTGCGCAAGGTGAACGTGACTGTTATCTTTTTGACCTCAGTGTTTTTACAGAAGGGGTGCCGCAGGATTTGACCTGTGACATCAGTACAGTGTTTTTACAGAAGGGGTGCCGCAGGATTTGACCTGTGACATCAGTACAGTGTTTTTACAGAAGGGGTTGAACTGGGATGTGGCGTCTTCGGACCGTAGTAGGCATTTGACCAATGAAATTCTATTTGGAACGGGACTGGCTATTCCAGTTGGTGTTTGAGTGTCACTGTTTGTATAGCTGAGTGGTCTAGCGGCTTTAAACGGAAGTTTAAACCCTTCCTATGACTATTGCAGGTGTCCTGTTGTTTTCAGTGATTCTGTGCAGCTGAATGGTGGATCACAGCAGCCTGGTGATATTTCCCCTTTTTTTTTTCTTCTTTTTTTTTTTTTAAATCTAAGGAAAACTTGCTGAGTTAAGATGTCTGCGGCTATGCGAGAATTTCATGCACACGGGAAACGGTAAAATGAAATGAAAACCATTCGCAACAGGTATAGGTGAGCTTGATGCGCCTATGCCTGATTTGCCATTTTGTGCTTGTAGTCTGTCATGTGCCACAGTTCCTTTTAAAGCTGTTGCATTGCCCAGGGCTTGGAAGTTAATGCAGTTCATGCATGTTAGTGTAGATTCATGAGTGGCGCTTATTTTACAGGCAGAAGAAAGCACTAAGTGCAGTGCTATACAAATGAGCCTTCATTGTGTGAGTGCGTGTGTGCTTGTCTGTGTGTGTGTGCTCATACACTCGCACTGTAATTAAACTCCAGTTCCCATGGCTGACTGTGATCCTGGCTCATACGTTAATGACACTGTCAACTCGCAGTCGATGAGCTGTGTGAACATCATTAGCTAACATCACAAGTAGAGGAGAGAAGCCCCTGCAAAACCGGTCCGTAATGAGACATTAAACGCTGTTCATACAAGCAGTAGGCAGGGGGGACACTGAGCACTGTGTGCACTGTTTTTCTCCGCGAGTGCGGCCCTCTCTGGGAATGGTGTATCCTTCTGCTGGCGTCTAGTTCACTGCAGCGCAGAGGCGTGACACAGGCGTCGAGACACAGTGCGAGGAACACCGTCCCACGGAGGACGCATCATTTACAAGTTACGCTCACGTCACTGTGCTCTGCTATAGTAACAGTGAGCTTCTCCATAGCATTAGCTTTAGCATCTCTCTCACAAACCACTTCATTGACCAGTGAAATAGGCAGAAATATATAATTTTTTTTTGCCAGACCTAACTGTCTTTTGCATATGTAAATAACCGTGAGTAAATCTGGCGTCAAGGAGAAGTGACAAAAAGAACTCCTCTGACACTTGGATACTGTTGAGCAGCCTTTGTCTGGTTAGGATGTGTAGGTGACTCAGTGGTAGGCTGTGTGACTGGATATGAGCCAGCTCACTCCGGCACGGGTGGGTGGGTGGTGGTGGTGGGGGGGGGAAGGGTGCGTGGTGACACGAGCGGACCCATCGCGTGGCAGGAGGCCCCGCCCCCTGGCAACAGCCGAGGTGCGACTCCCACTTTTGGGTTACTACAGGGCAGATTGTCGAAGGGCTCCGTGTATACAGCTGACTCGCTCCTCCACGTTCTCCCAGGCTAACTGCGCTCGACTGATCGCGCACGCCGCTTAGCTGCTCAACAGCACGGGGGGGAATTAATGTCATTACCCCCCCCAGCTGGGGCCTGGAATAGTGAGCTTAATCCTATCATTTCCAGAGCCTGGTTACAGTGTCACACTGTTCTCTTTATCGAGTTTAGGTGAGTTAATCTTTGGACTAAGAAGGTTTATATCAGCCTTTCACTGTTAATAAGTCTGAAATCTGAAAGGGATCCACTTTTCACAGTGGGTCTCTGTGTAACTCTCATAAATGTGTAACTTTTCAGAGCCCCAATATCTCCAATAAATCCAATATCTCCAATACATTTTACACACTAAGGGCCTGATTTACTACTTAGACCGCTGGCATGTGCAAAACCTTTTAGCGTGAACTAAAAGGTTTTGCACATGCTAAAGGTCTTATTCGTAAATCCGACCCTTAGTGTGTAAAATGTATTGAAAAGTTACACATTTATGTGAGTTGGAGATACGCTGTGAAAAGGGGATTTCTGTTGTCAAACTGAAGTGTCGTACAACCACCAAAAATTGCTTTGTTAAAATTAATTTGGATATCTGCAGCGTTGGTTTTATATACCCCTGCAAATATTATTTTGTGTTATTAAAACGGTTGCTTTAGCGTTTACCTGTTTGAGCTAATTTGGCGTTCATGCTCGCTGTGGATATGGAGTAATATTCAGTGTAAGTGGCTGGTTCTTTGAATCACCCTGGAGCGGAGGTGACCTTTGCTCTACTTTACTGGCTGTTGCGTTGGGATCATGTGATCGTTCTGTCTGTGACCGTTGCACAGGTCACTGGGCTTTTTTTCTGCCACCCTTTCGCTCTCAAGGTCAGCCCAAGAGCATTGAGATTAATGGAGAGTCAGTGGTCAGCTACGCTTCACAGATCTCTGATATACAGGGTATTTACCTGGTCAGCTACGCTTCACAGATCTCTGATATACAGGGTATTTACCTTGTCAGCTATGCTTCACAGATCTCTATGGTATACAGGGTATTTACCTTGTCAGCTACGCTTCACAGATCTCTATGGTATACAGGGTATTTACATGGTCAGCTACGCTTCACAGATCTCTGTGGTATACAGGATATTTACCTGGTCAGCTACGCTTCACAGATCTCTGATATACAGGGTATTTACCTGGTCAGCTACGCTTCACAGATCTCTATGGTATACAGGGTATTTACATGGTCAGCTATGCTTCACAGATCTCTATGGTATACGGGGTATTTACCTGGTCAGCTACGCTTCACAGATCTCTATGGTATACAGGGTATTTACCTGGTCAGCTATGCTTCACAGATCTCTATGGTATACAGGGTATTTACATGGTCAGCTACGCTTCACAGATCTCTATGGTATACGGGGTATTTACCTGGCCAGCTACGCTTCACAGATCTCTATTGTATACAGGGTATTTACCTGGTCAGCTACGCTTCACAGATCTCTATGGTATACAGGGTATTTACATGGTCAGCTATGCTTCACAGATCTCTATGGTATACGGGGTATTTACCTGGTCAGCTATGCTTCACAGATCTCTATGGTATACGGGGTATTTACCTGGTCAGCTACGCTTCACAGATCTCTATGGTATACAGGGTATTTACGTGGTCAGCTACACTTCACAGATCTCTGTGGTATACAGGGTATTTACCTGGTCAGCTACGCTTCACAGATCTCTATGGTATACAGGGTATTTACGTGGTCAGCTACACTTCACAGATCTCTATGGTATACAGGGTATTTACCTGGTCAGCTGTGCTTCATCTCTATGGCATACAGGGTATTTGCGTGGCACTGATGTAGCTTTAGCCAAGGTAGCACAAACTGGCCTCTGGTTGCAGGGTCTCCTATACTAACCAGTACTAGTCATGTAGTGGGGTTAGATTACAGTGTAATCTACCATAATTTAGGTTAATTTTAGATTTAATCATTAAGTTTTGGCTCCCATCTTTTAAGAAGGATCTGCACCATCCAAAAGAATGACGACCACAGGGTTGGAAAGGGACGTGTTTGAAAGTGAGCTGATGAACGCATAACTAAGGTCCGCAGCCTGCTTGTAACAAACTGTGCTTTACTGATTCCACGTAATGATTGTCTCTGTCGGCAAACGGTCAGATTAGATTTTGTACATGATCCATAGAGGAGAAATGCACAACAAACCGCTCGTATCATCTGAGAAGATAAAAATCTGAAAGGCTTTTGAAAGACGGAGAAGGAAGTGAGCCAGGTGACTGAACCTCGTGTTATAATTGGTCGAAGACTAGCAGCACGCGGAAGACATGGAAGGCTGAACGTGAGCTGCTGGTTGAGCCTTAATTAATCTCGCGTCCTCTGTAGGCAGAGCCCAGAAACCAGTGTGACAGGAGCGGCAGCATAGCATCAATTCACGGGCAAATTAACATATGGGACTATTGTTTGTGTTTGTTTGTGTGTGTTTGTGTGTGTTTGTGTGTGTTTGTGTGTGTTTGTGTGTGTTTGTGTGTGTTTGTGTTTGTTTGTGTGTGTGGAATTTCTCCGTTCATCAGCTCTTGTACTCTGAGTGTGAAGCAGTGCTATTTTGCGAAACTCAGGCTGTATGTGCAAACGGTAGCAGTCTTAATAGTGTAACAAGCCCATAGCTTGGGCTCAATCAGACTTTTCTGTTGTATTCTTAGGCTGCTTCCTGCACCTGCTGGCTTGGAGCGGACATTTCCGTTTTTACCTTTAGATTCATAGCTAGTAAGAAAATGTAGACTCAATAAGAATTAAGAGGTGGAAATGACTCCTGGAGGTTTTTTCTTCAAGTTGTTTGTTAAGGGCTGAAGACAGGATGTGAAATTAACACTGGCCCCCAGCCAAATGCTGGTAAAACTTTGATTCACTCTGGTAAGATTTTTACTCTAGCATCCACTTTGGCCGGTAAACAACCAGGCTGTGTTATATTGTAACAGGTAATGTGGCTGGTAAAATGTTGAAAATGGCTGGTGATTTTTTTAAAAATCCACAAGCCACTCTGGCCAGTGGGTGAAACGGTTAATACCCTGGCTGAAGATGTAGGCGCTTGCAGTGTAAATTTGCTAAGTCGGTCTGTGTGGGCCCAGTGGTTTAAAAGCATGTGCTGGATGAACTTGCAGTGTCTGTGCGTCTGTGTTTCTGGCTCCCGTCCAAGCAGCTGACAGACAGGCTCTTGCTCCATAAATGTGTCTGTGTGTCAGAGGACAGCTGGGGCACCATTCCCTCCCTCCCAACTCCCCACCTCCCCACCTCCCACTGCCCACTCCTTGGTCCATACTTTAGTACCACATTGTGTCTAATATAGCTGTTCACACTGTGGCCCCTTCCTCAAACATGCCTGCCTAGCTGCCCAGACGTGGGGTCCGTGCCGGCCCCCGCTCCTGCCATTGGCTTGTATTTCTGGCGAGCTAAGTGGAGGACCTGGGGTGAGATTGGGGGGGGGGAGGGGGTGGGGGTGGTGTAACCTTTCACCTGGAAGTCAGCGAAGGCCTGAAAACTGACCCTGCGATTGGCATGTCCTTTCAAAGGCCTCAGGCGATCTTGGGGAGAGGCCGCGTAATTGGGCAACCTGGACAAAGGTCAGCTCGGCAACACGCTCGCCAGCACTGCGGCATTATGGGAAGTCTGGGGACAGACATAGCGGATCACTGCCATTATCATCGGCCCAGATATCGGGCGCGGATATCTGCAGACATCTGTGTGGCTAATCTACGTATTGTTGGACGTCATCAGTCTGCAGATATTATGCTCTAAACGTACACCGCTTTTCGCTCTGAGGGAACTCTGCCCAGAAACTTTGGACCAGTGCCGGGATGTCCGATGCCCTGTTTGCCCAAGCTTACAGAGCTTGTACATTAACCCAGCTTTAACACCGATGTTTTCATTCTCATCTAACCAGTCGGCCAGGTTGCACTGGTCCTTCGACCTTTGTAGGCATGCCGCATTGACCCTTTTACCTCTGTAGTCTAGGAGAGTCGGTGTACAGAGTTGGTACACAGCAGACTGACTCCCTTGAGCCGAGGTTGCGAGGTAAAGCTATTTATAAATTTTGGGCTTTTGATTTGTGAGAACCCCCCAGGGTCGACAGAAGCGCGACTGGAGGCGTGGCCACAGCCCGGAGTTAGAGCGCCGCGGTTTGCTTCGGGGCTTCAGTCTCTGTCTGTGTGCGCGGCTGACACGTGAGTACTGTTCTCTCGCTGTACTGAGTGCACGCGAGTACTGTTCTCTCGCTGTACTGAGTGCACGCGAGTACTGTTCTCTCACTGTACTGTGGGTCTCTTTTTAGAGACGCCACTGTTTTCAACTGCTGTGCACAGGAGTGGCTTAAGCCTAAAAAACTAGTACTGGATATCGACTAAGGTGTAATAAGGTAGCTGGATTTGTGAATGGGAAAGAAATGTCACTGACTCTGGTTGGTCCTGTTTGTTTGGCGGGGGGTGTAATTGAATTGTTCTACTGTATTTCGAGGGGTTATAACCTGGCATTTGACGTTGTGCTGCTGCACTTAAACCATTGGCTTGTGTGTGGTAAAGAGCAGATCGATAAAGGCTGCAACACTGATTCAAGGTGTACCTGTAGCAGGTGAAAGTGGGGCTCGCGTGCAGTACAGGGTACTGGGGCGATTGTAGTGAGTAAGTCAGCAGTGCAGTTCATACTGTAGAACCGCTAATAGCAATACCTAAGTATCCAGCCCTCCAGCTATAGTGCCATAGTGACTACATCCTTTTGTGTTGGTATACCTGCCTGAGCCCCTGCAGAAAAAAAGGTTTAAGTATTTTAAATTGTGGCTTTGATGACAAAAACATGTTGCAGTGAAAATATTTTCAGAAACATTATTTATTTTATTTAGTTTTGATTTCATTGAATGTCCCTTGTAGTGTAGGTTTCAGCATAGTGGAATATACAAGGTGTCTTGAGTTTAAGAACAGAGACTCGAAATGAATTGCCAGGTCGCCGGAGGATATGGATTTTGGAGCATCAAAAGGCAAGTTTGTTTTTTGTTTGGGTTCATTTTGCCCGTATTGCTTGGTGACCGGTCCTGACCCCATTGTTGCCGCTCAGCCCACTGGAACTTATAAAGTGCCCTCACTGCACTCTGTCATACAGCCTTGATTAGACTTTAGTCCTGTAACGAGAGGTTGGTTAGACTTTAGTCCTGTAGCGAGAGGTTGGTTAGACTTTAGTCCTGTAGCGAGAGGTTGGTTAGACTTTAGTTCTGTAACGAGAGGTTGATTAAACTTTAGTCCTGTAGCGAGAGGTTGGTTAGACTTTAGTTCTGTAACGAGAGGTTGATTAGACTTTAGTCCTGTAGCGAGAGGTTGGTTAGACTTTAGTTCTGTAACGAGAGGTTGATTAGACTTTAGTTCTGTAACGAGAGGTTGATTAGACTTTAGTCCTGTAACGAGAGGTTGATTAGACTTTAGTCCTGTAACGAGAGGAAAGGTTTTGGGCGGTAATGAATCTTTAAAGGAAAAGTTCTGCTCGTTTGATCGGAAGTTTCAGTCTCTGGTTTTATTGTTTTGTCAAAATATGATTCAAGCTTCTATAACCAAAAATTAAACAAAAAAAAATATGACTCATAACACGCACTTGCAATTATTAACCATTTTTTTGTGGCCTTGCACAAAACGAGGCTGTAGATAGGTAGTCTAGGTACAGGTTTTGATGTGCTTAGTGCTGGAATAACTAACCACAAGCTTCAAATGGCTAATATTCACAGTAACGTACTTTGATATTGTATCAATGATGTGAACACTTGGCCTGTTTCAAAGTCCAGTCCAATCCTGCGTTTCTGACAAACTGCGAGAAATCACCTCTTGTTCTTTGCTCTAAATTCCTGCGGCGGTACTTGTTGGGACCGTTTTTACTTAACGTGAGATTTAGTAAGTGATTATAAAATGTCAGCATTATGAAATTCTGGATGAAGGTGACCTGTGGATCTTTGCGAAAGAAAAACGTAGAATTTTCATGCGTCACCTTTGACCGTTGCATCTCCAGCAAGGGCCAAGGGCAATAATAAATAAAAAAACAACAAACACAAGCGAAGGGATAAACCTATTCTGAGGAGATTGTGCACTTGATCTAGGCCTGGGATTACGAACAAACAATAGTATGGAATAAGTACCAGCATTACCACTTAAATAAAATACTAGGGCGTATTGTGTGCATGCTGTAATTAAATAGGCCAGGCCAAGGGGTGAAAGGGATTATTGCACTGAGTAGACATTGTTATTTATCCTTATTCTGCAACCTGCTTATGCCGTGGAGACAGAAAATGAGAATAAAACATAATAAAATTTTAAATGAAATTTTTTGTATAGCGCATATATATTTACAGAGAACTGTCGAAAAGACGCTGTACTAAGAAACGGAAGGAGAATTGGGCAAAAACCAGGTCTGACTGGTAGCTCTGCAGGTGAGATGGTACACTAAATGTGACCACCTACTGCCATCTGGTAGCTCTGCAGGTGAGATGGTACACTAAACGTGACCACCATCGGCCATCTGGTAGCTCTGCAGGTGAAATGGTACACTAAACGTGACCACCATCGGCCATCTGGTAGCTCTGCAGGTGAAATGGTACACTAAACGTGACCACCATCGGCCATCTGGTAGCTCTGCAGGTGAAATGGTACACTAAACGTGACCACCATCGGCCATCTGGTAGCTCTGCAGGTGATGGTTTTTTAGGGTGGGGTAAACTGTCTTTCAGGAACTCCAGTCTGTTCGTCTCACTCATGCTTCACTGTTTGTGGACAGTGACACCTTGTCCAAAAACTACGAGTGAAATGAGCGGGGTTGGTTGATAAAAAGCATGCTCTCTCGAATAAAGTGCAATACAAGTCAAGCGAGGACAGCCATTTGGATTACATTACATCCAGGTACATTACATTACAGTCATTTAGCAGACGCTTTTATCCAAAGCGACATACAGTAAGTGCATACAGAAACGTCATCGAAGTAACTGCAGTAATCTACAAGGTAGAACACCACAGTGTTGCCTAAGGATACAAGGCCATACATTTCAGGTCCAAATCCCAGTGGCATCACTACAGTAGTGCTCCCACACTTCTTTTAGGTCATGGTGAAATTAGGCCATAATGAGAGAATGCCTTTTACTCCTCTTGTTAAAATGGGGCGTTTTTGACACATTAAGGCCAATTCATCGGACGTCCGTGTAGCAGTGGTTTTTTGTGTCCGCGCATACCTGTCGTTTCACCTACAAGCGTACCTTCTTTGTACCGTAATCATCTTCCGTGAAGGATGCCATTGTTTGCAATTTGCGCTAAAAAATTATGGGAAATGTTGTCTACAAAGGAGGGTTGGTACGCTTCGAGTATGCTCGACTATGAAAGGCAAGTCTGCGTACGTGTCTCTTCCCTGTTCCACTCCATTAGCACCTTGACAAAATAAGTATGTACGTTGTAACTAGTGTAGGACTTGTGGGCACATCTGTAGTGCTGAATTTGACTGGTCTGTGTAATGTGTAAAATATGGTTCAAATAAGCCCCCACCCCTCTCTTGACCAATCACTGGGTCCCAAACCACAGCTTCATGCCTCTCTGCTGTAACTCACTGGTCCTCACACTTGTGGTGTGAGAGCTTTATTTCCGGTAGTTGCGTGAGAACCCCTTGCACTCATTGAAAAGCATTATCATCAACTAGTAATTTGGGTTTGACTTGAAGTACAGGAAACGAGCCACAAGATCAGCATTGCACAGTAGAAAATGTTGGACTCAAGCCATGGAAAAGTATGCCTCAGGTCAATTAGTGTGGGCCTAAACTCTTATTGAATACAGAGATTCCTTTTCAAGAGCAAAACGTGTCATGTCGTTTTTCCTGATCTCTCTAGTAAGCAGGGCTGACGTGACGGATCTGGGTTGATGTGGAATGTGCTCCTATTTCAGAGGGAGAAAAAAAAGGCCAGCGTTGAGTCCAGCTGCTTGACACACCGCACGCTAGCCACATTGACGCAGCTCCCAGAAGGCCGTTCGGGAACAGTGTAACATCGTAGCCGGCCCTCTAAGTAAAGGTGTTGTGCTCACCTGAACGCCCCTGCTGTTTGAGCTGATAGCGAACTGACGGGCCGCCATGCAAGCGCACGAGCTCCTGAGACAGCTGCAGATTCCCGAGCTGGACGATGTCCAGCATTACCTCCGCGCCCTGCCCGCAAACACCCTGATCGGCTTGGGCGCTTTCGCCGCCTTCGCCGCCTACTGGTACATGACCAGGCCCCAGGCCCGGAAGCCTCCCTGTGACCTGAGCATGCAGTCTGTGGAGATCGAGGTAAGGAAAATGAACGGCTGACCCCTAGAGTTAGGGTTGGTTCCCCTTCGGTTAGGTCAGTTCAGGAAATGAACTGAGCCTCAATTCACGAATTGAGAAATCCTCACGGAACACTGTTGGCATTTTTTCTATTCGTTCATGAAATCTCAGTTCATTTCCAGAATTGCCTGTGTTGTGGTGTAACAGGCCATTGAGATCCATCTCAATTGAGAGGACTTCACTTGATCGATTGTGTGTGTGTGTGTGTGTGTGTGTGTGTGTGTGTGTGTGTGTGTGTGTGTGTGTGGGTGTGTGTGTGTGTGTGTGTGTGTGTGTGTGTGTGTGTGTGTGCGCGCACACCGGGAGTAAAGGTGATACAAGAGCACCATTAGGCCTGTGAGCACTGTGTTCGTTTTTTTCCCTTCAGTTTCTCTTTCCCTCCTTTTTTAAACTTAACTGCTTTTCGGCAGGCCTGTATCCTTTACACTGGGTCTGGGATTGAAACCGGCAGCGGGGACTGTGTGCAAAGCCTTGGTTTGGGGGGGGAATTCTGTGCCAGTGTTGACTGCTGCGGCCTGGAGATGGAGAGCACATTTCAGACCGCAAGCTTCACCTTGCCATCTTATTAGATAAAAAATAAATAAATGAAAAACTATTGAACACTACAGGTTGAGCCAGTTCTGCGCCATTGTGAGTCCCATCACCTGACCCTGCCAGCAGCACCTGCTGTGCTAACTGCCATAGCTCTGACTGCACTGCAAAAACCAGAAAATAAGTCCATCTTAATGACCATTTTACTCTTATATTTACACTTACAATCTTATTTCTATTACTTTTGTGCTAAATGAGACCAAAAGAGACTCATTTCGGTATTTGCCAATGGGGTGAGAATTTAAAACGAACAAGTAAAATAAAAATGGGGAAAATAAAAATGTTTCTATTCTAACTTAAAACAAGTGAATATTTTCTACTTTTCTATATATTTTCTAAAACATTTAAGATGTACATTTTTTGCAGTGTGTGGCTTCTCAGATTATCCTCTACACTGCAAAAAACTTTACACTTTTTAAAAATTGTCTTGTAATTTTTTTTTTTTTTTTTGTCAAGTAGAAGATGTTAGCTTGTTTTAAGTTACATTTTGCTTGATAAGTGAAATTGTCTTATCCTATTAGCAAATCTTGAAATTAGTAACTCACCTCATTGGCAATCTTTTTGTCTTACTTAGCAGAAATGTAATAGAAGTAAGGTTTTTACTGCAAGTCTGAATATAAGACTAAAATTCTTAAGACTGACTTATTTTTTGGTTTTTGCAGTGTAGAGATAAGTGATACCTCCTGTTTCACCTATTTGGTTTTGCCCCATAGCAATGCCCAGTAGCACAAATATTTATTTAATGCCGCTCTGCTCAGCTCTCCATAAACAGTGGGGGTTCTTCACCTTTACACTGATTTTGTAATGTTTATTGCAGCAACACAATAAAAAAAAAATAAAAAAAAAATCCAAAGTCCTTTCACTCACATTTTTATGGAAGACACGTGCCACAATATGATATGTGTAGCGTAGCACAATGAACAGACTTACTCACATTTGGCATGTCGCCACGTTGAATATCATATCAGAAAATGGGCGGAGAGAGACGGCCTTGGTTCTCGCAAGAGTACGCCCGGTGAGAGAAAAAAAAAAAGATGCACGCTCTCGCCCTCCATGTTAAATGCTCCCAAACAAGTTCTGCTTTGATTTTTATCTGAACTGTTGCTGTACATGGCTTGTTTTATCCTCATAGCTGTTACACTTTGGTAGAGTTCAGAGAATTTAAAATACCAGTTTGTAGTTATTTGTCTAGGTTTGGAGTTGACAGGTTGGTGTGAGGGTTTAATTGATGTTCTGTTGCATGACATATACATTATGTCATGCATGGAGTTTAACCCTTTAATGCGTAATCAGAAATGGGGGATTAGACTGTTCTTAACTAGACATTCTAATGTTGATTCAACAATCACTACTGTGATTCAGCAATGGAGTTCTAGAACACTGCCTTAGAATTTTGAAAAAATATTCCAAAGAAATACCTACACTCCAAAATTACATTTGGGAATTGTGTTCCTTAAAGACAAATACCTCCACTGTACCTTTTATTTGTGAGTGTAGTGACAGTCGCTCCCCGAGCTCAAATAGACTGACTTCAGGGCCCCTAAATAAATTTCCCAAATGAACCCTGAATACAATTATGTTGTATTCGGGTGCCAAGTACCTTTTACAAGGAAATGTATTATTAAACCCATGGCTAGGGCCCCAGGGGTATAGTTTTATTGTACCTATAGGGCACCACCCTAGCATTGTACCTTTTTCTGTAATGTTTTGTATCTTTTTCTGTGAGGGTACCACAACGCTCACCGTCTCTCGCCTCCCTGGTTCCGCAGGGAGGTGAACTCGCCCGCAGATCAGTGCTGGTGGACGGCGACACGCACTTGACGCACATCTACAGCGACGCCAGAACCATGTACGAAATGTTCCGCAGAGGGTTGCGGCTGTCAAGTGAGTGGCTTTTTAAATTGAGAATAGATTATTATTATTTTTTATTCCTGAAAAGCAACAAAGTCTCATTCTGTCCATAGCGGGATGGTTTCAGACTGGTCATTTTGAATTCATGTTTATTTTGTAACTGACGCGCCATACAGAACGGAAACGCCACGGCAGACCTCAAGAATGTGTTTAGACGTTTTAAAAGGAAATTAAGTTTTCCTGTTTATAAATTTTAAAGTAACGAGTATGTTTTTAGTTTTTTTATCTTGTGGCTTAACACGTTAAATGGAAGGTAAAAAATCATTACAAGGATTATTTAAAATGATGCAGAAAAGGTGTAAAACTGAGCGCAGCGCTTTCTGGTATGTTTGATTCACAGATAACGGGCCTTGCCTGGGAGCAAGAAAACCGAATGAGCCGTACGTCTGGCTGTCCTACCAAGAGGTGATAATTCGCAGAATCGGCCTGATCTCTCCTCTCTTACTCACGGCTTTGTACCTCTGCCAGGGGCGTAGATCACGTTAGTGATAAAAATTACATTTAGGCCACAATCCTCAGATCTCTTAGCCAGTGCATTAACCTCGCATTTAAGGACGTAGCCGTCTGAAACTAGACCCTTATCAAGATGGGTTTGGCTGTGCGTGTGGTGTACTTCAGCTCCTGCGGAGACTGGGATTGTTGCGTCTGAGCGGCGAGGTTAGACGGACTGCTACGCAGGCGATTTCAGTCGGCGGATGCTGACAGGATGTGTCCTGTCCCACAATGCACTGGGTGCTGTGTGTGAGGGAGGCGGAGCCAGGCCTGGTGTCTGATGGTCTGCCTGGCTCTCTTCCCGTAGGTGGCGAAGAGGGCCGAATTCCTGGGCTCGGCTTTCCTGCACAGGGGCCACAGACAGACCGGCGACAAGTTCATCGGAATCTTTGCACAAAACAGACCAGAGGTAAGAAGCGGAGGGACTGGGCTTCGGTCAATGCGGCAGGGCAGTGCAGTATGATAGTTAGGGAACCGGGCTTGTCACTGTAAGGTTGTTAGGTTCAGGTTTATTTAAAATATAAATGAAAATGATGAGCCGGTTTACAGTAACGTAGTTTCACATGTAAATAGAAAATGGCACAGAGACTGAAATGATGAAGGAATATAGCCCATTTTTAATATACTTGTTTCCATATAAGATTAGATAATGATTTGGTATTATTGGGCATAAATAAAGTTGTCCTCCTATAAGATGAGGGGGGTGAGGTGGGTTTAAAATGTAATAAAATTATCTTATCCACTAATGTACTGATTCGCCTATACTTTAGCTTTATATGAAAGCATCTCAAATCTCATCTAGGGCTGTGAAAAATAAATAAATAAATAAATAAATAAAAAACTTCAAAATGTTTATAAATGAAACATTTTATTTTTGAAAATGCCCTGCGTGAGGTTGTTTAGAAATGCAGGAAATTAGTTTTAAAAGGCTAAAATTTTTATACACTCATGGTTGAATGCCATGGAATTGTTTGGTTGGTTACCCTGTCAACTAAAGCTCTGTGCCTTAAAAAAAATCAATAAATAAATACATAACAAAAACGCACCCAGCACCGCCGACCACAGCGATGAGAAGGCATATGTGACATTATTATCTAACGTTAAGATACACTCAACGTTACTGAAATCCACAGGGCTAGCTTATAGTACCGCCCAACTTCAATCCAAAAACGAGGGCAAAAGACACCCGTCTCTGGAATTCACAAAGTCATTATTTTTTTAAAAAGGTATATGCATATTGTATGTCCATAAGACCCAAATTAACCTAATTAGAAGGCAATCTCGAAAATGTGTTCCCTGGGGCTTTAAGGGCGTAGTGGTGATTTGACTGTCATGTGACCCGTCTCTCCGCAGTGGACCATGACTGAGCTGGCCTGCTATACATACTCTCTGGTGTCTGTACCCCTCTACGACACGCTCGGCACAGAAGCTATCGGCTACATCATCGACAGAGGTGGGTAATAATAATAATAATAATGTCATAATTGGTGTCTGCTCAAACCCCTAGAATTTAGAAGGTAAGTAACTGCCCTCCAGTTGCACTTCCCCTTTCTGTTTTGACCAGATATTCAAAAATATGTAACCACATGCAAATGTCACACTAAACAGTATCTCCTGGATTTGTGTGTGGTGAGCGGTTTGACTGGTCTGTTCATGTTTGCTTCGTTGCACTGATGAGCGCGTGATGAGTGATTTCGATTGTGTTAATTACACTTCCCTCTCTTGTAAATTACATAACAGCCAAAATCCCACTGTTATATCAACTTATGATACAATTTATATCAATGGAGAGCAGGGTGGGGAACCTTATCTGAAAAAGGGCTGGTGTGGGTGCAGGTTTTTGCTTTAGCCCAGTACTAAGACATCTGATTCTACTTATCAAGGGTTTTGATTGAAGACCAAAAAAACCTGCACCCACACCGGCCCTTTTCAGATAAGATTCCCCATCCCTGATGTATAGGAAATCAGTGGTCGGAGTCTGTGTTTTGAGTCCCAATACTCAAAGAATGCACGCTCCTTTCCTCCACTACCACTTCCTCTCCACTTTGCCCTGGAAACAAATCTTTGTGTATTCATCTAATGTTGCTGATTACATCTTAATGGTTACATATTAATTAATGTCTCGACGCAAACCGCAATGTCAGGTACATTGTATACTGTACATGCAAATACTTGCACTCAAAATCTTCAGGCAGTTTTGCATACTTCCAGGTATTGGGGGAGTGGAGGAAGGGAGGTGGGGAGTGAAGAATATTGGGATGCACCCTGCGCCTCACTCTGTCGTCTTTTGTCTGTCTGTCTCCGGGTCTGTGTTCGTGCTTGCAGCCACCATCTCCACTGTGGTGTGTGACGTCCCTGACAAGGCCCGGCTCGTTCTGGACTGCATGGCGGACGGGGAACGCACCGTCAAGACCATCATCCTGATGGAGGACTTTGACGCCGCCCTGGTGGCCAGAGGAAAGGAGTGCGGCGTCGAGGTTCTCAGCCTGAAGGCAGTGGAGGTGAATAGTTGCGTTTTAACGTTAAGCCAAAACCGCCGCCTCTGTCTTTTTCCTCATAAGACCGGTTCTCATTCTGGCTATTCTCCACTCTTTTCCAGGATGTCGGAAAGGCCAACTACAGGGAGCCAGTGGTAAGTGTGTCTCTTGTTGAGCGTGTGCGGATGTGAGCACTGTTGAGTGTTTGTTAGTGTAGTGATGGTAACAGTGTTGAGTCTATGTTTCTGTGGGGGAATTCAATGCTCATGACTGTGTTCCTGCAGCCGCCCGATCCTGAAGACCTGGCTGTTATATGTTTCACAAGCGGCACTACAGGTAAGGAGAATACAGCTCTTCGTATTTCACACACATGCAATGCAGCCTCTGTCTGCACCCCACTGTGCCCTGCGGACCCCCAAAACCATACTTTTCCGTAACGGGATACATTGCCCCTGGAGAAAATGCGGTTCCTGCTGCTTGCACTGTGGAAAGGCCAGACTGTAAGGTGTGTCTCTTCTCCCTTTCACCCCCCCCCCCCCCCCCCCCCCAAAAGGAAATCCAAAGGGTGCGATGCTCACGCACGGAAATATCGTGTCCAACTGCGCAGCGGTCACTAGAATTACTGAGGTAAACCACACGCACAGATCAAGAGACTTGCTAAATGTTGAGCTTGTAGTAGCAACTGATTGATTTGTAAATGCCTTTCCTCCCCACATGTTTTTTAATCTTTCCTCCCATGAAGACTAAATAAAGTTCTGTTATACTTTTATGCATCTTGAGTCAGCATATGAATGCTGTATGATGATGTAAAAATCTAACATGTTAAAAGACTGGCCCTTTTTTTTTTTTTTTCCTGTGTTGCCTATATGTTTATATTTCTATATTGGATGTATGTAAATATGTACGTGTGTGTTTAATGGAAGCTGCCGCTTGCTGCCTTCATTCACGCGCCTTGCTTCTCTGGCAAATCTCTTCTGAGTTCCATCCTGAAGCACTTTTCTACTGATGCTGCTCTCCTACGTAAAGGCCACACACAATGAAAATTTACCTCTTAAGTGATGAAATGGTTAGCTATAGTTTAATTACTTCAAGGCCATGATGTAGACCAAAAAAAATAGTTTTTTATTTAAAGTTGACATTTGCGCGGCTAAATATTTTTCTCACTTCTTCCTTTAAACGGCTGTGTGACGTTTTGGTGACGCGTACCTGCACTGGCAGGCAGTGGAAAAAAGTTTTTCCTCCAATTACATTGCTCGATTTTGAACTTGTTGTCTTCAACGTCAATGTGAGTGACAGCTAGATTAGAGTAACTTAGGTTGCTCACAGTAGCAAGTTAGCAACTGTCAGTGCGAACTGCGAACAAAATGGGATGAGTGCTTTGGTGTGAGAGTCCTCACACGCTATTTAGTTTCCCCACAAATGCATGGCTACGGAAAAAATGGCTAGAATTTGGCCACATGAAGGAGGCTGCAATCTGCTCCAGCTCAAGGATCTGTAGTTTGCATTTCGAGAATTATTTATTCACGAATGCCATTGCTGTCCAGATGGGATTTGGAAGCTTCTACTCCCTCACTGAGTGGACCATTCCCATCCACTAAAATGGCCCCTCGCTCCCTTTGAAAGTAAGCAACTAATTAGCATTTCTGTATAACGTTATATTTAATTAAAGTTAGCTATAACTCCTTATATATCATCTTGCTATGCAGCCAGAAACGAGAGTGCATGTCAGGGAGCTGCTGCCTCTAAGTTAGGTGTAACGTTAGCTGTAGCTTACATTGCTTGTGATTGTAAGACTGAAAGTTATTGATCCTTTGTATCGTCAGTCACAAACCCTGGGTTACTGAACTGATAACTTTCTTTGAAGGTGAAATAAAACAATTCACCAGGTGGTCTGAGAACCCTTTGCTGTGGGGCATCTTGACCCCTTCCTGTGATCTCTCCTAAAATACTGACTGTTCCAAACCGCCAAGCGCGGCGTCGTAATCAACAGTTGGAAAGATAACTGTTGGAAAGACATAGCCTAATGACGCCGGGAAACCAGGCCTGATTACAGGCCGTAAAAGGCCTGTGAACAAGCATCCTATGTTCTTGGAACATATTCTGGACTAAAACAAAGCTATATATATATATATATATTGCATCATATGTATGTGCATGTAAATAATTGTGGATAATATGATAAATGTGGTGAATCGGGATTAATGCCAATTGAAGTGTGGGGTATGTGAAAGTATAGGAGGGGGCAAAATACATGAGAAGGAAGAAAGGAGGATTGTATAGGTTATCAGGGATGCGCTTATCCACATAAGTATCTGGAACAGAGAGTGGCCATCACCGGGGCCTCATCTGGTTTCTAGATAAAGGATAGGGAAGATCATAAGATCACGCGCCATCGTAAAAAGAATCTTATTACTATCACTAGATCAGGCGGAGTAGGCTATGCAGTCTGTCTCTGGGTGGTGAGGAGTTACATCTCTCTCTCTGCCAGATCTTATTTTGACAAACAAAGGGAATTGTGGAATGTGGAAGGCCTGCTCAGGACTGCATTTAAGGGAAGTCCAAAGGGACATTCGAGGAGAATCTGCTTAACAGGTTTCCTGGTGCTGTAGTGGCACCAGAGTCACACCGTTGGGGGGAATCTGCTTGACAGTTCTTCTGGTACCATAGTCACACCGTACGGAATAATTTTGTTATATACTTTGTTGGTGAACCTGTTCATGTTATCCTGTGTTTAGCTATAGGTATTGAATGTGTTCATATTTGCTAAATTTTTCACTTTGGGCGCTGAGGTGGAATTTGACCGCCGGTGTTGTGCCGTTTTTCGCCTCCCCTGCAGATCTCAATCCCCTTTGCTTTGCCGGGTCATGCTAGCTTTGACAGTCAATACTAATATAATATCTACTGATAGTCCACAGATTTTAATTTAACATGATAGATGTTATGATTTGTTAACCGCTAATCAGTAGTTGTTGCTGTCCAGCAATTTGCACACAGCTATCCTGTTATTGCGGTAATGGTAAGATAACGTTAATATAAAAACAAAACAGGATTCCGGATTCTAGGCAAATATTTATTACAGATGTTGACCTTACACACGACTGTTATTATCAAGATTCTCTCTGGGATGGACTGCATTTTCTGCAGCTCTTGCAGCAGCAGCAACAGGGGGTTGCTCAAACATATTGGGCTGCAATGGTGCGAAGCCGCCCCCATACTCGTGGTGATCTCCCTCCCTCCCGGTACCATCCTCGCCCTCCCCGTCCTCATCTCCCTCCTCGTTCTCATCCTCCTGCCCCTCGTTGTCCCACAGAAAGGACGCTTCCTCCTCAACTGAGGGGGATGGAGGAGGAGACGCATTCCATCCATTTTGGCTAATGCGTTAGCTTCTGGATAGCAGTGCTAAAAAGAGAAGCTAACTAGCTTGCCACCGCGACAGCCCACCCATTAAAAAAATAAATAAAATAAAAGTCCCGCCCCAACGTCCGGTTTCACGAGGAAGCCTTCTGAATAGCATTAAGAAAAATGTGATCTGACTTCCGTTGTCTGGGGCCTTTAATGCTTCTGTGCTTTCTCTCTTTCTGCTCCCTTACCCGCTCTTTTTTTCCGTGCCTAGGGCTTGCTGCTTCCCTGTTCCGAGGACGTGCTCATATCCTTCTTGCCTTTGGCGCACATGCTTGAGCGAGTGGTGGAGGTAGGGTCTCCTGGCCTCCTTGTGCCCCTCCCATTGTGTCCTTGTTTGTGTTCCAGGGCTATAGCTCGATAAGCAAAAGTGACACGCACATATCCTACCTGCCTCTTGCCCATATGTTCGAGAGGATGATGGAGGTATGTGTTCCCCCCCACCGTCCGGCATGTGTGTGTGAGGCGGAGACGGCGGACGTCTGTCGGAGGACCTACGTGTAATTTAAATTTCGGCTCCTGTACTGTTATGAGGGCTAGGCCATATCAGACTACCTCGTGCTACAGAAGGAAGCAGTGTCCCTAGTCATTGATCAGAGGGTACTAGGTTACGTTCCAGTGCTCAACTCCTCTGGGTGGTTTTCGCTGTCCTAGTCTACATACTCTATTTGCTTTGGTCTTTGGTGAGTTGGGTAAAGCCCTTGTATTTTATCGAAGTTGCGGTACGTATGGTCATAAAAGGATAGCGGAGTTGTGTGTCTGGTGTTGTCCTGGTACGGTGAGGGGGTGATGTAACTGTGCACTCGCCCTCAGGCGATGGTCCTGTGCCATGGAGCCCGAATCGGCTTCTTCCAGGGAGACATTCGCTTGCTGATGGACGACCTGAAGACCCTGCAGCCCACCATCTTTCCCGTGGTCCCGCGGCTGCTCAATCGAATGTTCGACAAGGTGAGCGCGTCGCCCAACGACATCACTGCCCCGCCGCGACGCCATTCCGTGTCCCGTCGCCGATGGGCGAGGTGACGCAGTGCATGCTGGGGGTTTGCCGCGTCAGTCGTAAGTAACGGTTGCCGTTGTCCCCAGATATTTGGACAGGCCAACACTCCCCTGAAGAGATGGGTGCTGCAGTTTGCCTCCCGAAGGAAGGAGGCGGAAATGAAGAGCGGCATCGTGAGGAAGGACAGTCTGTGGGACAAGCTCATCTTTAAAAAAGTGCAGGTATCTGCTGCACGTTAGCGTTAGTGTGCTATTCTCTGTAGCTGACTGTTCACTGCTCTCACCCATGCCTGCTACAGTCTGGAATTACTGCTAGCATCCCAGGTAGCCAAATGTGTCTGGCCCAGATCTGGCGTTCTGACTCGGCTCAGTGTCGGCCTTTAATTACGGCACAATTCTGAGCCGAGTGATGTAGCCCGAGTCATTAGGACTTAACTGTACTAATATTCTTAATTTGTTCTAAGTTATAATAAAGAAATAGTCTTCATACATGGAAAAAAAAATATTTGCTTCAGTTGGGCTTCAAGGTTGGTGAAAATGAATAAATTAAGCCACTCTGGCCAGGTCTGGGTTCGGCCCAAGTCCGGCAGCATGTGGCCCAGTGCTGGTGCGGTTACAGCACATATGACACTTGGACTTGGTTGTGATGTGGCAGCCAAGACTCATTGCCACATCGCTTGGCCCAGAATCGTGCCGTGATTCAAGGCCGACACTGAGCCGAATCGGAATGCCAGATCTGGGCCGAAACAAATGCGTTCCGTCACCTTGAACAGAAAACCACAAATTAATGCGTGGATGGTACTGAGATGTATGTATTGCATTCTTGCTAATTGTTGAGTGTTCCTAAGATGTTGGAGTTGTCGCCCCCTGCAGGCCACACTGGGAGGCCGCGTGCGTCTGATGGTCACAGGGGCCGCACCCGTGTCTCCGACTGTCTTGACGTTTCTGCGTACGGCCCTGGGCTGCCAGGTGAGCACGGTGAAGAGGCGTGGCCAAACTGTTGCATGCTGGGATGGATCAGCTGCACTCTCCGGTTTCACTGAGATTATTAATTAAATGGCATTTATGTAGCAGGTGGTGCACACTCATAACGCCTAAGGTGTAATTTTTTTTGCAGACCTCCATATCTAGTTTAAGGTTTTGAGGACAACACATTTTGTGTTACTTTTAAACACACTGTTTAAATAGTCTCCCTTTTAACACATACATTGTGTAATTTGTCACACAATGTGTTGAAAGTAACATAAAAGTAGCAACACAAAAAGTGTGTGGGATATCAACACAGCGTGTGTAAGTGTGTACAGGTCAATATGAGCAGCAGGCCTGTAACGGTTCACAAAGCGGGGTTCGGATAGACTGATGTACCCTCTAATTTGTGCCCAAAAGGAAATAAAACGGCTTAATTTATTTACATAGTTTACTACGTGGTTGGTATACTTCTGGTTCGTTGCCAATAAGTGGATTATGTCAGTCTGTCTTAAACTTGTTTTATTAGCCTGCATTAGCCTGAATTAGAAGGACGGGAGTAGAATTTAACCAAAAATCCTGAATCCATTTTGTTTGTGTCAAAGGCATGTCATATTCCCACATTTAATCTTTAAAACGTAGTTTAAATTTAACATAAATGTTTCAAGGTGTGCAGTCTTGTGAGAATTTCCTGTACTTCTAGTAGGTCCTTTCAGATGCCACTGTCTTGCGTTAAGTTGTTGTACCGTAAGGGAACACGAGATACTGAAATGCAACGCTGTGGGAACCATGGGATTAGTCCATGTGCTAATTAGCCGTTACCAAGTCACCGTTGTTTCTAACCATCTAATTAGGAGGCGTGTCCTCCTGAACAAGCTTGCAGGTGCTCTTTCCTGTTTTCACTTCACAACATGAATTGTCCTCTTTCGTTCTCATGGAGACAAGATTTCAACACGCATTTTCTGTACAAATAAAACGCGCATTAGGCCTTTTCTGAGTGTGCGTTTGTTTGCAATGTCAAGGCAGTTTCATTGTAGGGGTCAAGGTAATCTCAGATAAGCATTTCTATTATCAGTCAAATGAAGGGAGTGGGTAATGGTTAACAGAACCGCTGCATCACAAGCGAGGGAATTCTTTGTATACCCGTATGGGTCGGACTCGGTTTATTTTGACTGCTCTCGCTGCCCCCCCCCTTGGGTTCATCCCCAAACAACCTGGCCCTTTTCTTTTCTGTACACGCTGACCACTGTATGTTTGTTTTCCGGTAGTTTTACGAAGGGTACGGACAGACGGAGTGCACGGCCGGATGCACATTGTCCATGCCCGGAGACTGGACAGCAGGTAACACTAGTTTTACGCGCCATGTTTGTTTTCTTTACCACCCTAACTGACCTTCAGTAGGAGGAGCTGGGCCACCTGTCAGCCACAGATGATTAACTCCATTCAGGGTTTGTGACTGGTAAATGGTCGCCATAGTTCTCCAGTGGCTGCGCTTAGCAGTGGCTAACAGGTCAAGGATATCTTTATTATCCCCTAGGGGTAATTAGTTTCACAGCCAGCAGTAAAAAACAAAACAAAACAACACAACAAACAGACAACAAGACAAAAAAAAATAAAAATAAAAAAAACAGGAAGGACACGAGAAGTACAAAAAAAAAAAAAATGTCACACACTTTGTGTTGTTAAGAAGGCCAATAGCAAGCAGGAACAAAAGAGTTGTTTCCTGTTGGTCCTGTGCACCCACAATAAAATAATCTGCGGCCGGAAGGGAGCAACATAAACGCTTTAAAAAGCGGATGGCTCGGATCAGCCAGGACAGCACGGGCAGGTAGCCTCAGTGAGGTGGACACCAGTGATTACTGTGATCAGTTGTGCACAATGAAAAACATTTGAATTGGCGTGATTTGTGTGTTGTTGTTTTTGAACACTGTTTTTATTATCTCCGCTGTGTGTTCTGTATTAAGCCGTATAAGCCAAAGGCACTTCAATAATTTGAATATTTTCTCAAATAGAGCCGTGGCTCAAATAAAGTCTAGAAAGTGATGAGTGCTGTTGGGGAGTCTGCGTCCCTCTTTTAGAGTGACCGTGTCTTCGTTCAGGTCACGTTGGAGCGCCAATGCCCTGCAATTTCGTGAAGCTGGTGGACGTGGCCGAGATGAATTACTTTGCAGCCAATGGAGAGGGAGAGGTGTGGTACTGCCACTGCATTTTGGTGCAGCTCTACATGATAGATAATCATGTGAAATACTTTATTTGGTGTTAATTATTCAGCATGCATTCATGTACGCATTTTTCTTATGTTTGTTTTTATTGTAAACTACAGCATCTTGTTTGTATGCATATGTACTATTTGGGCCTGATTTTTAGTAAGACCTTTTAGGACCAACTAATGATTGGTGCAAAACAAATGTGGCGACCAATGTGCTAAAAGGTCTTAGTAAATCAGGGCCTTTGTCTGTATTTTTTTGTTTTGCTATTATGTGACACATTTGTGTATTGTAACATACCATGGGCCTGCAGATGAAAAGTAGCATTAGTTGAAGCGTTAAATGCTTCGTAAATAAATATTTAAGCTATAAATGGTGCATTGTCCCTGACAAATGAGTGACTGAAATAACGGGTCCGCGTTTCTTTCAGGTGTGTGTGAAAGGCTCAAACGTGTTCCAGGGTTACCTGAAGGACCCAGAGAAAACCGCGGAGACCATCGACAAGGACGGATGGCTCCACACCGGAGACATTGGGAAGTGGTTAGAGGTGAGAGCACGCCCTGCTCTGCTTTCACACACCTGCTGTTATTATGAAACCGTATTATTTTAGTTTTTTTCTGCTTTAAAACGATGTTGCTTTGTGTTAAGGCCAGTCAAATTGAAGTATTCTGTCGCCGTGGCGTTCTTATCCGATTGCGTTTGCGTCTGCAGAACGGCACTTTGAAAATAGTGGACAGAAAGAAGCATATATTCAAGCTGGCTCAGGGGGAGTACATCGCGCCAGAGAAGATCGAGAACATCTACATCCGCAGTGACCCCGTGGTGCAAGCCTTCGTCCATGGCGACAGTCTGCAGGTGAGGCTGTGTATGGTGGCCATTCTGAGTTAACAGAGGTATCATTACATTACCCTCTTATCCACTTTATTCTTATGCCTCCACGCCGGCGTTAGCCGTGGCCGGAGGCGGCATGTTTTCTGGTTGTCCGTCCCATTCTTGTGAACGCGATATCTCAGGAACGCCTTGAGGAAATTTCTTCACATTTGGTCAGTGTGACCTCACAAAAGACGTCTTTGGCCATAACTCAAGAATTCCTAATAACTGAAATTTTTTTTGTGAATGTAAAAATGGTCTTTAAGTGAAGACAGCATGTTTCTCACTGGAAATGATTAACTGGAATCATACATGTCAATATAGTGATAACTTCCATTTCGCCAGTAAATACACTTCATACCTTTTAAATGAAATTCCTTAAGTCTTCACTACATATATTTTATGAGTCTGGACAGACATGGATGTAAACTGCAACTTGACTTGTTGGCAGAGGCATACAACCGCAAGGCGGTTATTTGTAGTTTTATTTAATTTAAAAAATGTACAGCTGGATATACTGTATACTGAATAAATTCAGGTTGAGTACCTTTACTCAAGGGTACAACGGCAGTGTCCTACCTGGGAATTGAACCTGAAACTTTTGGGCTACTACCCCAGTTCCCTGCAAATTATACTACACTGCCGCCCAGCCAATGAAAGCGAACCGTGTGCATGGGTTTTAAGCAATGAGGAGACTGCTGAAGAACGTCCCAACCGGTTTATTTCTCGACAAACGGAACTGGATAAGAGGAGGAATCTTAAAAATCTCACCTTCTCAATCTTACTGAAAAACTGGGGTTGTGTTCCATGGGTATGAAAGGAATCCGTAATTATATGGGTCTCATTAAGGCTTCTTTCAGTGAAAGAACAACCATAGAAAAGTGTTGTTGCGCTGAAGCACTGGATTTCTGTAATTATGTTTGTGATGCATTACGCCCAATTCATTTTTCCTCGTCTTACCCCATAGGCATGTCTGGTAGCTATTATAGTTCCTGACCCCGACTTCCTGCCAGAATGGGCCAAGAAGAGGGGCCTGAAAGGTTCCTATGAAGAGCTATGTAACGACCAGGTACGGAAAACGAGTTGACGTTGATTCACTGATCGATAGGGAAGGACAGCCCTTTGTAGTTGCCGATTACTTGGTAGTTGCAATGCATGGCTTGGAGCAGTGCTGGGTTCTTTGAACAAGCACAGAGCCATCTGCAATGATATTCGGTACCTAACTAGAAAGTGTGTGTCCATGCAGGAGCTGAAGAAGGCCATCTTGGAGGACATCTTGAAACTGGGCAAAGCTGCGGGCCTGAAGTCCTTTGAGCAGGTGAAGTGTTCGTACAACAGTGCACCTATGGCCTTAAGCGCATGGTAGAGGCTGTCGACAGTACGTCACACATGGACTCAAATGGGATCTATGTGAACATTATATCTGAACCCTTCAGTCGTCTAACGATCAGGTCACTTGTTAGTTGGATATTTACAGTACCCCACTCACTGGGGAGGTACCCTACAGGTACACGAAACTTTAACCCTAGCCAGCAATACATAATTCATTTGTACCTTTTTTGCTTGAAAGTTACTTATTAGTACCCAAATTATTATTGTACTTTCAGGGTGCATTTGGGAATTTTGTAAAAAAAAACAAAAACATTTATTTGTTTGATTGGTAGCCAATTGTACCCTATGCTATTCAATTCCCCGTGTAGAAACCGATTGAGAATCTTCCGCTACACAACCCCATCAGCCGGTTGTAACTTTTACCGCTGCCCCACCATGGGAAATTTGTTCATTAAAGAAGGAAAAATGTACCTCCACTGTATCTTTATTTCTGAGATTGTATTGTATGTTCATACAACAGTGCATGTAGAGCTTTAATCGCATGGTATAGGCTGTCAGCAGTATTTCACGCATAGAGGGAAAACATGGGATTCTTGTGAACATTATATGAACCTTTCAGTAGACTAACGATCAGGGCACTTGTTAATTTGTCCTTTACAGTATGTGCTATTGTGTGTGGATACATTGTAATGTTGAGTGATGATTTTTGTTTTAATGCATTTTTGTCTGAAATCTGCTATTGTTGAGCGTCACTCTTTGTCTCAAGCAGGTGAAAGACATTGCCCTGCACCCCGAGATGTTCTCTGTGCAGAACGGCCTGCTGACGCCAACCATGAAAGCCAAGAGAGCGGACCTCAGAACCCATTTCAGAGCGCAGATCGACAAGCTGTACTCCAAGATCAACATGTAGCCGTACGTTCTGAGAAGGGCAGTGGGCGGGGGAAAAAAGAGCGGGGGGGAAAAACCAGCCCGTGTGCTGATCTTCAGGGATACCAGATAATCAAATGAAGCCTGCCTTTTTAATACTGTACGTACTGAGAGAGGGATCCAGCCCATACTTAGTTTAAACTGTTACTATAAGAACAAACAGACAGATAGGATCAAAGGGGTGGAAATCACAGCCATATTGAACCGGCTGTATCAGTAGAGGCCTTACCTCATCAAACATTTGAAACTCAGAGCGGTACCACTCCGCTCATCTCGGGTAACCGTTTCACTCGTCGTACGTATCCTGTTCATCTAACGTTACATTTCTACGGGCTCCTCTTTACAAGCAGAGTCTTGTCGCTAAACCCTTGTGTGTTTTTAAGCACAAGAAATTTAGCATTATATTGCTATTTATGGTTTCATTTATTTTGTTGGAAGAAATAATACATCGACAACTGCAGATTTGTACCTTTTACGACGACGACGTCTTCTGTGGTTTTTGATTACGGTTTGTACAAAGTTTCAGTGGTCATTGTTTTTTAAATTAATGAATAATATGTACTCTGTGAAGAGCAGTTTTAAATTATGCAACTGTACAGTATGACTATAGAGTGGAGAATGTGAGTATGACCAGAGTTCTTTGCTAAGTGTGCCTTGTTTCTTGTGGTTTGAACAAATTTTCAACCGATAAAGGGAATAACTGTTGTACAGGACTGCGCTGTTTGTGCTGTAAATGTTTGATGAAATAGGAAAGTTCTGGTAGAAATCTTAGTAGCGGGTTCATTATGTGTGTGGCTCATTATCAGATACCATGAGTTTTATTTAATTGAATGTTTTAATCTAATGTGAACATGTTAGGGTGCCAACACAGTTGAGGTCGTTATATTGCAGAACTCTTAACATCACTAGCAGCAGACGTTAAACGGATACGTGTTTATCTTTCACATCTCGCATGTATTCTGGTTGTTTGAAATGTGCTGCTGTCTCAGGATTCGTTTACCGACCTCAATAGACTGTCCATTAGGAATGGACCCCTGTTCTCTGAACCAGGGGTTTCCAAACCGGTCCTGGGGACCCCCTGTGTATGCTGGTTTTTGTTGCAACCACAGTTTAAATCCCAGAATTTTAACAAGCTGTTCATTTTTAATTAGGTGCTTTTCATGTTTAGAGGAATTATTCATCCTCTTAAGACACATTTTGTCAGAAATAGCTATGCATGCCATGTAGAATAAACTCCCCGTGCTCACATTGTGCTTATTGTGCTATATTGCAACAATTACACATAATGTGGTTACAAAATTACGTATTTTCACTCAAATTAAAGATTGAGGTGAATCAATGGGCTCGTAATTAGGTTGTTGAACACGTTTAACTCATAATTTCTTCTTTAAGCTTATTAACACAATGCAGGTTTGGCTCGTTATCATTTGCTTTGAATTCTTCATTATCTACCAAATGGTTAGTTTTAGTGGCCATGTGACCACACTTTCACCAATTAGTTTTTAAATGGATCTGTTAAATTATTGTCTTATCTCTTTTAAATAGTATAGCACAATAAGCACAATGTGAACATGGGGTGTTTATTCTACATGGCATGCATAGCTATTTCTGATATAAGGTGGATTAAGAGGGTAAATAATTCCTCTTAACATGCACCTAATTAAGAAAAATTAACAGCTTGTTAAAATTCTGGGATTGCAATTGTGGTTGCAACGAAAATCAGCATACCCAGGACCGGTTTGGGAATCCCTGCTCTAAACGACCAATGTGTCAAAGGTCAATAACCATCGTGATGTGGGTGGGTAGCCTTGTCTCTTTTTTGAAAGCCATACACAAACGTGACTTATCGGCCATGGCTATTGAACAGAGGGTGTACTGAGTTCTGGGGAAGGCTTGAGAACTGTGTTGACATGTAAGCTGAGAATGGCTTCATTTAAATGTTCAGATTCCTCTGTTTTTTAACTGTCTTCAGGCGTTCTACAAAGTGAGGCTTGGCAGCTGAGTTGGTTGCTTCCAACAGATCTCAGTTTGTAGAACAGTGGTAGAGATCAGGGCTACACCAGCACAAGTCAACTATGACAGAAACAAGATGTAGATCTGTATCTTTTTTTTCTTCTTTTTTTTTGTCATTCATGAAAATATATACAATGTGTGGAATGACTTGACGAAAATAAGTTTTTGGGGGAAATGTCGTATGAATTCAAGAAATGTGTTTTATGAAGGGAAATTATAATTAAATGTTTTAACAAAGGCTGCACTGGATGTTGGGAGACCCGCCGTGCATTTTAAACTGTTTTCTATGCAAAGCCTGCATGGCGATGTTTAGGAGATGGTAATAAAGATGTAAAATGCACATAAAAGCAGTGATTTGGTCGTTCTTTTTTTTTTTTTTTCTTTTTTTTTTTTTTTTTTTTATTTTTTTTTTTATTTTTAACCAACACATAAACAACAACAACAAAACATAAATAAAAACAAAAAACAACATAACATAAACTAAAATACAATAAACCCAACATAAAATACACATAAAATACACATAAACAAAATTATAACATACAAACAAAAATAAAAAATTAAAAAAAAAAAAAAAATTAAAAAAAAAAAAATATAAGATTCCAAAAATTCAAAAAAGGTTAAGAAAAATCCTAAAATATTAAAGAACAAAATAATAAAAATCCAAATTAGTAATGGGTTAGAACTATATCCATTTAATAATAATTATCAAATTAGCTAAATTGGCCTCCCATGATACTTATCAATGACAGGAAAGAGGTTTCCACATATCCCCCATTTAGTCCAATCCCCCAATGCAAAGAGGAAAGGCCAGCTGCTGGGGCCTTACCCCATCTAGCAACAAAGAAGCCTCCCATCAGATGCCCCAATAACACAATGATGACTCAACCAAGCATCACATATTTTAAAGAAAACATGTTAGAAAAATGGCATTGCCAAAATGTGCAAAACATGGTCTGCAAACAACATGCAGCAATCATGCTGGCAAGCTGTGTGCATGATAGTCTGCTGTGGAGTCTTGTGGGATCTATGTCAGCATAAGATGTTTTGTCTTTGTTCAAAGAAAAATGCCCACCTGAATAAAAACAACATTAAGAAGATAAGATTTTGTATGTATTTGAATATTGATTTTTTTGTGAATTTTTTTTTTCTGATTTTTTGTGTTTTTT
The DNA here is from genome assembly GCA_022702515.1 of Ilyophis sp. 1 JC-2022. Classification (NCBI taxonomy): domain Eukaryota; kingdom Metazoa; phylum Chordata; class Actinopteri; order Anguilliformes; family Synaphobranchidae; genus Ilyophis; species Ilyophis sp. 1 JC-2022. The sequence continues at coordinate 132,678,724 of CM040404.1, forward strand.
TTTTCTTTGTTTATTGTTTTTTTTGATTTGTAAGTATGTATTTTGTGTGTGTAAAAATATTGTTGTGTTTGTTGCAGTTTTGTTGCCTGTTTAGCTTGGGAGGCAAGCAGAGAGCAGCACGAGCAGAGAAAGGCCGAGGAAGGAGGGGAGGCAATCCGAAGGTGACAAACCCAAATAAAAAAGTGATCTGTGAAAACCATATAAAAAAAATTTGATTTTGTTCGACTGCACTTCTGAGAGATCAATTGAGAGATCACAAAGATCATAGAGACCCCAATCAGACCCCCCATATCCCAACATATCATCCAAACATCCAATCTTTTGTAACACTGACAGCTTTGTTTTTTTTTTTTTTTGCCTTTAAGGAGAGAGGCCTCCAGAAGGAAGGATCTAATTGAGATCCAGATATTAATTGATTGTATGATAAACTGGTTAGAGAGAAATGGGGTGGGTTGGGTGTGTGAATGGTTGTCTGTGGGTGGCACAGTAAGGCACACAGTAAGGCCGCTAGAGAAGTTGTCCAAAAATTGTCCAATTGGGAAAATTGTCCAATTGGGAACCGTGTTCAACAATTACCCACCAATAATAATACCAATGCATTGTAAATTGCCAATAATAATACATGAAGGTGATTATCCCAGCATCCTTGCATCGAGGGTTTTTTTCTTTTTTTTTTTTTTTTTTTGTTTTTTTTCTGGTGGTTTTGTTGATTTTTAGTTTTTTTTTTTAAAAAGAAAGGAAAGGAAGAGAAAGAGAGAAAGAAATTGAAGAATTTGTAAGAATATTTATATTATTAATCTTATTCTTCCCCCGTATTTCCCCCCCCCCCCCCCCCCGGAGGAGAGATATCCCATAAAATATAGGTTTGATAGTTATTATATAGATAAATATATTTATATTATATATATTTTTATGGTTATATCGTAACGTATCCAATTTTTAATTATTATTTTTTAATTTTTTTTTAAAAAAAAAAGGAAATAATGGTAACTAGACCAGAGCAGCAGCAGGCATCATCAGCTTTTTTTCTTTTTTTAATATTAACTTTGTAAACCCATAAATTAAGTGTAAAGTAGTAACATTAACTTGGGGGGGGGGGGGGGGGGCGATATGTACAACAACACAACAACATATATAACATAACGAGAGACTTTATGCGCCAAATCGCCCGCGCACCTTAAAATCCCTTTTTGCCTCAGAGCCAAAAGCAAGTGCAAGTGGCTCCACCGCAAATAGAATGGGGGGAGTGGGGACCCCCACCCTCGTGCCCGCGTGGAGCGTCAAAATAGGTGACAAATTATTGTTTATTGCGCACGCGCACCCATCGCCGATGTGTAAAAAAAAAAATTCGAACCCATGATATGAGTTAGGGCCGAATCCAAAACCTCCAACGTAAAAAAAAGATAGCCCCCACTCCACCGGTCAAAATTTTTTTTCCGCATCCAGTGAGAGCACTACTTCTGGCATACCAGGCGGGGAGGGGCCATAAAGAATATTCAGAAGGCGTCTTTGGTCATTCTTTTTTACATGCATTTAATTGAAAATGGTACAAAGAAAATATATTTAATGTTTTACCATATGAACTTTATTGATTTTTGTAAATATACGCTAATTCCAAATTTGATGCCTGCATCACGTTCCAAAAAAGTTAGGACCGGGGCAAAAAAAGACTGGGAAGTTCAAAAAACACCTGTTTGGAACATTTCACAGGTAAACAGGTGATGCTATCATGGCTGACTATAAAAGGATATCAAAAGAATCTTGATCTTATTTATAAGAAATACTATAACCTCTCTGCATTTGAATGGATCTCTATGGGAATTGGGGGGTGGGACTAGATTAAGCTGTGAATTACACAGGAATACTATGGAACCCATGGTTGGCTAAATGGCTAAGTCACCGAGGGTCTGAGGTAAAACGAGCCTTGCACTGGTTCACTCGATGCACCACGCAATTGACAATTCCAACGAGAGTATATCCAGAAAAGAACAATACCGTTGTCGCACATACAAAACATTTGGTGGTTTCCATCTCATAACAAACATTTTCTTTGCAGCTGTTAATCCACTAAATTATTATTTTTTGATTACTATTCAGTATTAGCACAGAATCATTTAACAATAGGATATTTGGAAGACAGGGTATATGTAGTCCTTCTATGGTTGAGATAGTATTTGCAACTTGCTTTCAGAATCCGTAAACTCCTGGGCAGTCCCACATCATGTGCACATAAGTTCCCATTACATGAAGAAGACACAAGGAACAGACAGGACTCAGCGTTATTTTGAGTTGACATTTTCTTGGTGATAAATAGAACCTGTGTATAAATCTATAATGAATCAATTGGTGATTGTAATTATTAGAAGTGAGGGGGATATTATTCCAAACTCTTATTTCCAATCTATGTTCTGTCCGTACCGTTTTAGATCCACGTTCCATACTTTGGCAATTCCCATTTGTGGTTCGTACATTTAGTTCCCTATACAAGTGGGATAGAAATCCACCCCCTCTATGTGACTGAATGATGTTCATTAGTGGATGGCGAGGTAGAGTCTGTCCCCACGGTACCCCACATGCACACCACTGCTCTTAGTTGCAAATAAAAATAAGATGTTATAGGTAAACTAAATGAATGTTTCAAGTCTTCAAATGACCTTAAACCATTCTCGTTCATAATGTCTGAGAATTAGTGAACCCCTTGACTATGCCATTGCCGAAACAAAATAGGTTTGCCCCCTATTAATAGCAAATTATTATTAAATATTGGTGTATCAGGATGCCATTTTATGTCCCACTGACCCATTTGTTCAATATGATGCCAAACATATACTGAATGAGCAACCAATGGTCCAAAGTGAGCGTATGCATTTGGTAGAGCAGAGAAAAGCATACTTTTAAAGGTGCAGGTGAAATTATCCGTTTTTCCAACCCAAGGCACAGTAGAATCTTGCTTGAACCATCTTGTCAGAGGACGAAGCGTAAATGATAAGTAATACAACTCTAAATGAGGCACCCCTAAACCACCTGAATGTTTGTCCCACTGAAGTATGGTGTTTTTAATCCTTGGGTTTTGGTCTTTCCAAATAAAATTTGAAACTCGACCTTGGATCTTTTCCCAATACCCTTTTCTTGGGGGTAGATGGAGCATACCGGCATAGAAATTAACTTTTGGAAGTATGTTCATCTTTACAATAGAGATACGGGCAGCCATTGGTATTAAATTCAACCATTGACTCAAATCTTCTTTTATTGCCTTTCTAGAATTTTTTGTAACTATTGCATCCAAAGTAGGATATATGTCAAGTCCTAAATATTTAAAACTAGACACTAATGGTATTTCAGAATTGAGGTTTAAATTGGTCATAGCTAAATTCAAGGGTAATAGAACCGATTTAGTAAGATTGGTTTTGTAACTTTGACCCAAAGTTATTAATTATATTCAAAACAATTGGAAGTGAATGTGGTTAATGATGGAAAAACGGTAAAATACCGTCAGCGTAGAGGCAAGTTTTGCTTCTCCCCACTACTATTTGCCTTATCTTCTGACAATTCCGTATCTTTTGTGCCAAAGGTTCAAGTGATAAAGCAAACAGTAGTGTGGAGGCCGGACACCCTCGGTGAGTCCCACGCACAATGGTAAATGGTGAGGAACACTGACTGCCAGTTAGGACTATTGCTGTTGGATTATGGTATAAAGTTTTCAACATCTTTATGAAGCTTGATCCAAAACCCATGATCTGCAGTGTGTGTCAAAAATACGGCCATTCAACGCGATCAAAGGCTTTCTCTGCATCAACGGACAACGCTGCACATGGTGTTAATATGAATGGTGCCGCATAAACAACATGCAATAGCCTTCTTATGTTATCTGCTGACGGTCTATGTTTCACAAATCCTGTCTGATCAGGATGAACTAGTGCTGGCAAGACCTTGGCATACAATTTAATAATCTCTATTAATAAGAGATAAAGGATGCCAATTTGAGCATAAATGAAGGTCTTTACCCGTCTTATGGAGCAGAGATATGATTGCAGTATTAACATCTCTATGAAAACTGCCTTCTAGAATGGCAGTTTGTATCATTGCAAGTAAGTGTGAACCTAGCTCAAAGGGTTAAATACAGTTCCAGTGGGATTCCAACCCAACCTGGTGATTTCCCATGGTTCATATCTTTCAATACATTATACAATTCATTCATAGAGGCGATTCTATTGAATCAAAATCACTCGTGGAAAGTTTGGGAAGATTTAAGCCAACAAAAAAGTTATCCAGCTCATTCTTTATAGACTGTACCTCTGAAGTATATAACCTCTTATAGAACTTATATAAAAAATAATTTATTTATTAATACTAGGTGATGTAATAACAATATAATAAGCTAATCCATCATTGTTTTTTAATTGGCTGGCAAGCAGAAAACTAGGTCTACTCCCATCAAGGTCATCTGCCTTTCTCACTCTGTGAACTATAAATGCAGCCCTTTGAGTGAGGAGTGCAGTTAGCTCAGTTTTGACTTTAACTAATTGGTTTTCTTTTTCTTTATCAAAATGTCTTTTTTTTTTTTGATTGATTGAATATTTTATTGAAAACACAGATGAGAGGCAACACAAAACATCGACTCAACTGTGATCAAATGGATTGTACACAAAAAAAGCCATGAGGCTTGTTTCCATTGTGGTCCATGTTGCTCTGTAACTAATAATGACTGAATGACTTCCAATTCTGTAATTCTTTTCAGTTGGGCCTTGTTGGCACCTGAGGAAAATGCTATTGCATTATTTCTAATAAAACCTTTAATAGCATCCCATAAATACCTCACTGAATCCCACTGAATTTTGATTAATGTATCTAAATTTTTGTAGCTTGGATTTAAACTGTTCACAAAACTGTGTAATAAAGTCAGATTAAATCTCCATCTAGAAGCCAGATTAGGACAACTCGGAAAAGACAATATACATATATTTGCATGATTATCAGACATTGACAAATGACAGATGTTGGTTTTCTGGACCAAGTCACTCATCTTGGCAGATACTAAAATATGATCAATCTTTGAATATGTTTGGTGCCTTGCTAAAAAAAAAAAAGTTAATTGTTTTACATCTGGATTAAGAATTCTCCAGATATCCACCAGAACATTATTAGTTGCCAAATTTCACAAGGCTAAAGTTGCTTGTAAAACATTGTTAATATTGTTGGATTGATCTACTGCATATCTGACAGCAGAGTGATTATTTGAGGTTAGTTTTTATACCTCAGATATTTTTTGTACTGTTTTCAATTAAATATATGTAAAATGGGATTTAGAAATCACTGCTTTTTGCTTTTATGTGCATTTTACATACTGTCCCAACTTTTTTGGAATTGGGGTTTGTATAATTAAACGGTGACTGAAGTAGTTGTGTTCATTTGACATTGTTTTCAAAATCTTGGCTGTCTATGTTTTGTAAAGATGAGATTCATATATTTCCTAAAAGCAGCACTATCAAATAAACAATGTGTTCACTGTTCATTTCTTTTGTGTGATCTTTGGGTTGGATTTGACAGTGGTCTTTGGCTCTGAAAAACTTTGCAGAGATTAAGTGGTAGCATACAGTATGAAGACATTTTTATTATATTGAATAATTTCTTCAAACCTTGTTTACTCATTGATATACCCTTTTAAGAACAACCTAGTCCATTGTACAACATGTTAACATATTGTCAGCATAATGACGTTGGTCATATTATTGCCATTGACACTTTTACCACTTTAAGTTAATTTTAACAGAATGTGTGATTAAATAAAAGTAAATGTGATTTGTGATTTGTATGACTGTAAATGTAATGATGTTTGTACTATAATTTTTTTTTTTTTTTTTTTTTTTTTTTTTTTTTGTGTGTCACTCCTTGTGTGTGAGTGGTCCTTTTTTTTTTTTTTTTTTTATATATTATTGTATATTTATATTTATTATGTATTATTATTATTTATGTTGTGTGTGTTGTGGAGTGACACACACACACACATTTATTTTATTTTTTTTTTTTATTTATTAGAGCATTAGCCAGAGCAGCTTACACAGACACATTTTTTTTTTTTTTTTTATATATAGTATATTTCCACAGATGGATATATACTATATATGAAGCGAGGCAGGTGAAGTACCTTGCTCAACAACAACGGGGCAGTGTCCGACCTGGGAATCGAACCGGCAACCTTTCGGTTACAAACCCAGTTCCTTAACCATTATACTACACTGCCGCCCTATCTTATCTTATCTTACAAAAGTATAATTATAATTAAATAATTAATTATAATTAATTTACATTCATCACAAGGTTGTCCATCCAGCCCACTAGGCGGCAGAAATACTGACTCTAGCAAAGATTCTCTAGTTACGTCTCCCTCTCCCTCTTACGTCTACGTCTTTCTATTCGTGTCAAATGGAGCAGTCCACCGCGTAAGGGGGTGTATGTGCGAACCTTTTTTACGGTTTCCAGTATAACTTTTCAATAACGTAAATTTAAAGTTAATACGTTTTCTTTCTACAGACGTTTAGCTTGATTGTTACATTTCAGTGAGATTTTCCGTTTATTGTCAATATCAAGCCAATGGTTTTAATCATATCACCCCGCATTTTTAACGGTAACGATTGCAGTCGCGGTCGTGAATTGAATTGTGTTCGCGGGAAGAAAAAAATAAACGGCAAGCCAGATACAAGGTATTGAATGTTTGATTTTGTGAATGATCTAATTAGTTACAAGCTAATTGTTCGTAAGGTAGCTAACTAACTAGCAATAATGAATACATTCGCCATTTCCCTGGGAGAATTGGATTTAAAATGTCTAACATTTTGAGGAGCTAACTGAGCTAGTTAACATGTTGGGGAAATGCGTAATGATTGCAAGGTAACATGCAGTTTTGCTCGCTAACTTAGCCAGTTGTCTCTAACCGACATGGTAACGTGTCAGTTGTAAAACATGTCTCCAAATGGGAATTATACATTTTATTATACATCTATACATTAGCAGGCAACGTATAGAAATGCATGTCGAGGTAACGCTAGACTTTGATACCGCGTAATGTACCGGACCGGGTATGTACCGGACCGGGTATGTATCTTGTCCCGTCCGACATAAATGATGCACTGCTGGTGTTTGAACGAACACTTTTTATTCTCTTAAAGATTGCTAGACTCTGGAACAGCCTCCCACTCAACTTAAGAACTGCAAACTCAGTATGCACTTTCAAAAATAACCTGAAAACTCACCTTTATAAACTAGCTTTTACTTAAAAGTATTATTTTATTTATTTATTTATTCTTCTCTCTTTTTTATTATCTTGTATTTCTGTATACTTATTGTTCTTGTTCTTCTGTTTGTTATATATTTTGTCATTTTTCCTTTGCCTGTCAAAGCACCTTGTATCCTTGCATTAGAAAGGTGCTATACAAATAAAGTTATTATTATTATTATTATTATATTATATGTCGTTTTGCTAAACTTCAGAATCATGCACCGTTTTCTTCCCAGTTTTTCTTCGCAGGTTTACAATCAGCTGACATCTGACAGAATGAGGTAACGAGACATTTCCATGTTGTTATACTTTCTATTTAATCATGGAATTGAGCTGACTAAGTTCGTTTAGCAGGTTTAGCCAGTGATTGTAACGTTAGCTAATTGTTTTTTTGGAGGATGTAAGGTTACATTAACATCGTTTATTGGAAGCTAATGCTGGCTGAAATAATGGAGACAGAACGACAACAACAACCAAAAAATAAATGCAAAAACGTAATCTGCTTCCTACTATTGTAACCTCAAGTTAAAATCAACCCTTTCGTCTTTTTTTGTGAATAAGTTCAAAGAACAGCAGAATGGGAAAGATGCTGAAAAATGTTCAGAATGAAATTGTGGTAAGTTACTTTATTTCATACGTTAGTTTACGTTAACTTGGCTATTTATTACTGCCGATGTAATGTTAATTAATATTGTAATGGTTTTTGCAGATAAAGCTTATTTGTCGTCACTCATTATCACTCGGTTATACCAGCGGAATTGTGCATAAAACTGGTGTATTCTTCATATATTTAAACCACCGACTCTTCATTTTGGTCTGTTCTAGAATTCGGGAGGCAAGAAGGCGAAAAAACCACAGAAAACACGGGCAGCCTCACCTATAGCTCCATTAGACATGTCCTCCATCGAGAAAGCCAGCTTCTTTGAAGAGGACGAGGTTCTCAGTTATGGTGAGTTTAATTGACGTAATTCCATTTACGTATAGTAATATTTTTACATTAGACGTTTTAGGGACATCTGTGGGGCACTGTCCCCTGAAATGCCACTTCAGTTCATTTCCTTCAGGTTGTTTCTCAGTGAATCCCTAATGCCCGCCGTAGATAACCCGCTGCACAGCACAGCTCTGGAGGACGACTTCAGTCCTAACCAGGGGCCGAAGGTGGCCGCACCCAAGAAGACTGCAGCGGAAGGTAGCGGGGCGAGCCGTGCCGAGACGCCACGGAGAGCCAGCCGCTTAAAGAAGGGCCAGACCCCAGGAAGGACAGACGCCCCACTGCCGTCAACGAGCTCTGCCCCACAAGGAAGGCCGCTACGCGCTCAGCGAAAGAGCCTTCGAGGAAAGTCGAGAGCCAGGTTCGGCGTGACCGCATTACCACCCGTATAATCAGTGCTCCAAGGCTAAAGCGGCTCCCTCCACCCATCCATCCTCTTGCCTGAGTCCTGTCCGTGCTTTTCTTAGGGCCCTGCAGAGGGTGTCAGAGGGGCCGGAATCGAGCGAGGCGACTGGGAGACGGAGACCGCCTTCGTCCTCGGGCGAATCGATTCCCCCTCGCTCTGAAAGAGAGAGCACAGAGGACTCGGTATGGCCTCTGCCCTTCTTTACTGTACCAGCGAATCAATATGGTGGTTAAAACGAGCTCTTTGACTACAGCGTCTGTACAACCTAATCCAGGAAAGCTGCACGTACGCAGACTGGCTCGTGTTTTGATGCTGGATAATTACAGTGCGATTGTGTGCTGCATTATGTAGCACTGTGATGTGATGCGACTCAGTTTATACTAGACTCCCTAGGTATATGCAGCGCATGAAATTAACTTGTTCACCTTCTAGCCGGAGTGGCTTGTGGATTCTAAAAATCACCAGCCATTTTCAACATTTTACCAAACTTTTACAATATAACTTCTGTCGTGGTCTGAAAACACACTTTTTCAGCCTCCACCTCAACTAAACTACCTATCTAGGGCCAATTCTATAGTACTTGCTTCCTGTATTTACTTTGCTTGTTTTCTATTTAACTTGTGTTTTTTGCTATTTCGTAGTTCAGCTTGTGTAGTTGTGTTCTCTGTTCATTACTAGCGATAGCTCCTACGTTGTGTTCTCTGTTCATTACTAGGGATAGCTCCTACGTTGTGTTCTCTGTTCATGACTAGCGATAGCTCCTACGTTGTGTTCTCTGTTCATGACTAGCGATAGCTCCTACGTTGTGTTCTCTGTTCATTACTAGGGATAGCTCCTACGTTGTGTTCTCTGTTCATTACTAGGGATAGCTCCTACGTTGTGTTCTCTGTTCATGACTAGCGATAGCTCCTACGTTGTGTTCTCTGTTCATTACTAGCGATAGCTCCTACGTTGTGTTCTCTGTTCATGACTAGCGATAGCTCCTACGTTGTGTTCTCTGTTCATTACTAGGGATAGCTCCTACGTTGTGTTCTCTGTTCATTACTAGCGATAGCTCCTACGTTGTGTTCTCTGTTCATTACTAGGGATAGCTCCTACGTTGTGTTCTCTGTTCATTACTAGGGATAGCTCCTACGTTGTGAGAAAGTTATGCTTCTTCAGACCTGCTTTGTAGTCGCGTCAATGACCTCAATATCCACTTATTGTACTTTGCTTTGGATAAAAGCGTCTGCCAAATAAATGTAATGTAATAACAAAGCCTGTATGGTTACCTGCCAAAGTGGCTGCTAGAGTAGAAAATCTTAACAGCCACAATCAAAATTTTACCTGCATTTGGCTGGTTAATTAATTTCACATCCTGGGTAAATGCATCAGGCTTCAGGTGTGATGTTTTTAGTATGGGCAGAGCTCTCACCATAGATGTGTGTGTTGTGCTCCAGGACTCTGACTCTGCAGGCCCTAGTGCGCAGGGGCCACCTCCCAAACGGCTCAAGGGAAATTCGCAGGTGACGCTGGGGCGCAGAGGTCAGGCTAAAAAGGGAGCAACTCCAGCTCTCTCTAAAAATAAGCCACCGGTTCACTCTGAGGGCTCCGTTTCGCCCCTCGGGCAGGAGGTATGGGGTTTGGGAACCCTCCGTCTCGCATCACTAGTTTAGACGTCACTGTAGTTTTCTTAGACATTTGTGTTTTAGACATTTTAGTAAAGTATGAAAATTTGAGTAACACAGTAACTCGGTGTGATACAGTGTTAGTAATACGGTGTGAGTGATACTGTAACGCATTGTGAGTAACGCGGCGTTTGTGTCCGTGACTCTGTGCCCTCAGACCGGTCCCTCACAGCACTCGGGCAGTGGTACCAGAGAGAGCGGCACAGAGGGGCGGCTGGCGGCGAGCACCGGCGCAGCGGCGGTACGTTGCAGGAGACTCTCGTCCCTGACTTCTGAGGACCAGACCAACGAGGACCCCAGTTGGGTAAGAACAGGCTTGGTCACGTGACGTTCACACCCGTAAACCACTGCCCCCCCTCTAGCTCGCTTCACATTATCATTTATGCTGATGAGTCTTCTTTCCCAGGGAGCTCTGGGGATATAAAGATGCCTACACTATTTTATCAGGGGTTTCAGGACCCTGGCTGTGTCCATACTATTGAGTATCAGTTAATACTGATAAAAGTATATATTTTTTGCATACTGCATGTCGCATACCAAACAGTATGCAGTAAACAGTGCACAGTATGCTAGTACACAGGACGCAGTAGATGGGGCTCTGATTCAGGCTCTGGGATGGGCGATTAATGCATGTTCACTACATAATTCATTGCCTGTTGGGCGTCACTTGGCCATCAGTGATCCCAAACAGGGTCGCCCATGAAGATTTGAAGTTCTCTGCATGTCTAGCCTGCCTCGTAAGCGCAAGAAAATAGTATTTTTAAAAATCCTTGCTGGAGGAGGTTAATTCGGCTCTGACCAATGCTGAGCCTGACTACCGGCCCTCTGAGTGCTGTACCAGAGTAGCTGTGCCACTGGGTGGATCTTTCCGTCAGAAGTCTCTGTCTTTTCTCAGCGCGGAGAACCAGGCGGGAAATCCTCGGTGCCGTGTGTGGGGAAGAAGACGAAGCCGTCAGACGGCAGGCAGAGTTTGGTGGTCCGGAAGCGGAAGTCCTGCTCTGGTTCCTCAGGTACCGTGTGACCCGGGCCTGGCGGCTTGGTACCGTGTGACCCGGGCCTGCCGGCTTGGCTTGTCACAGCGACATTTGGTGACGTATGATCATTGTGACATCACCTTGGGTGAAGTAGCTTTCAAAGCAGTGAATGGCGATACGGTTGTTTTCTGAATATTATGGCCTGTCTGGAAATGGCTGTCTTTTGAGGAAGTGTTTAACGAGTGAGTAATGCGGGGAGTTGGGTCCAGAGATAGCCGTAAAGCAAATTGTTATTTATTTATTTTTTTGGGTGTTTCTCAGGTGATGCTGGTCCTTCCAATAAAGGCAAACGGCGCGAAAGAGATGGAAGGAATCCCATTGATCTGGACGTGGTATTGGATGCATTCCAGGATTTTGTGGCACAGTACACGTGAGTATCTGTCTCATCTGTCTGGTGCAGGACACAGCAGAGAAGACGGTAAAGTGAGCAAGAATGCTGACTGACTGTTTCTGTCACATCTCCATTATGCACCGACAAACGAATGACGGTAAATTACTCTCCCGTTTTGAACTACCGTTGTTTCTGTTTTCAGAGAGAATGTTGACTCTGCTTCAGTCAGGCGGGCAATAGGTTCCATCTCAGACATGTTTGAGGATCAGCTCACAGAACTAGTAAGTAACAGCGCTTAACTAGGAGCGGCGCTAAATGTATATGTGGTCTGTTGTCTCTATTCAAGAACTGGTTACCGTCATATCGTGTAATAAAGGAATTCCTGTTATAGGCGGTAACGGAGTGTTTTTCTGAAACAAATCTTGTTTTAGATAACCAACACAAAGGAGTTGAACAGTCTGAAACGGGAAAACGTCAAGGTAAACTTTTCACAGTGCTTGAATGTTTTGTGTTAAATTCCTTAGGTGAATACATATTTATTTAAATTTGACTGATTGATGCAAAACCAATCCACATCAGAAAACAATGAAAAACTTAGGAGTTTCCCCATAAATGTACATTTTGGTGTTCTTGGCTATTGACTTGTTCCAACAAGCATCGTTAGTTTTTGTTCACTTTTTTGTGTTATTATTAAAACCATGGTTGTACAGCTTCATGCAAGGAAATCTTGATTTGCTATTTCTCGTTTCTTTTTGTTTTTTGTTACCATTGGGACTGATGCTAGAGCTCAAAATCACTGACGCTCTGCTCATATAGCCTGATGTGCCCTAATATGGCTTTATTATTGTAACCAAATAATTGTATTATTCCTTTCAACATATTTTATTTTAACTCAGGTCAATAATACCATTAACAAGAAACGCTCCAGACTGATTGAGATCAAAAGTGAATTGATAACGTAAGTGTTGGGAAAATATGTGGGGAATTAGATGTGCCAGTTTTGAAGATGATGTAATCTGTACTAAGTGTCCCAGAATTGGAAAATTTGATGCTTGTCCAACAGTTCATTGTTATTCTTTAAGACGATAACAAGTAAACGAATACCTGTGAACATTATCGATTGTAGTTTTCAAAATAAACCCAGGAAATTTTTAGATTTTTATTGATTATTTTCTTCCTTGACTTTTGTCACAGTACAACTCAAAGGATAAACTCAAAAATTATAAATGGCAAAATCTTAGATGGACAAGCATCGGTCTCCGTGATTAATAAACAGCCTTGATCTAGTTCAGCAATGGGCTGGTTGCATGGTTACATGTAAGTGCAAGGTCTTCTCAAGACGATGTCCCCGTAAAACCACAGGAACGAGACGCAGTTAAGGACCCTGCAGAAGGAGCACACACAGCTGCAGGAGAGACTGACTGACCTGAGGAAGGGAACCGCTTTCCTGTCGGCCCTGAGGGACCTTCACAAGAGCTACCGGGCTCACCGACAGAGACACCCCAGCCAGGTGGAAGTGGTGAGGGGGACGCCTTGCTCCAGAGTTCTAAACCATGCGATTAAATTAAGAGGGAAGCAAACGCGCATTTCACACATCAAGGCAATGGCAGTTAAAAAGTATTCAGTATAGCAACAGTTTTTGACTGCGTGTGTGTGTGTGTGTGTGTGTGTGTTCAGTACAACAGAAAGGTTGCCTTTGTCATTGGCAGCATGGAAAACAGGGGGATAGGGTACCTTACAGTTCTTACAGGCTGTGATCATCTAGTCATAGTGCCATTACGGTGTTGTTTCTCAGTGTGGCTATATATCTCCTCTCCTCAGTACGGCCCCTCCAGTGTGCCGGCTCTCCTGCTGGAGGCACGTGGGGTGCTGGGAGCCGAGCACCAACTGAAGAACATCAACGAGAAGCTGCAGCAAGCCCTGGCCCGGGCCAATCAGCGTTGAGCTCTCCAGGAGATCCACCTCAGGCTAATCATCATTGATCTTTCCAGCAGATCAACCTCTCAGGCCAATTTGCCATTGAGCTCTCCAGGAGATTCACCTCAAGCCAATCGCTATTGATTTCTCCAGCAGATCCACTTCTTGGAACACCTGACGAACATTTATCACCTGGAAGCACATTTGTCATTTTCAAAATGCATTCCAGCCTGCTGGTCATGTTGTCTGTGAACATTAATGGTAACAACTGTGCAGTGCATTTTATGCCATTACAGAAGGGGTGGGCTGTTTAATTCAAGTACAATTTGTAAAACCTCTGGGGTTGTTAAAGTGTAAATAAAATGTATAAAGAATAGTATTTGTTGAAATGAGAAGGCACAAACGCATGTATGCCTACATGAAGTTGCGTAAGCCACAGATCACGTGTGCTTCACATGTTGAGTACTAGGTGCCAAAGGCTTAACATGTTTCTTTCACTTCCGAATTTTTAGAAATCAATCATTAATGGATGGCATATTTGTTAAATAATCCCAAGGATATCATAAAACCTTCCTTATTACCACAACATGGTATAACAGGATTGTGTTATTTAGAATTTGGGCTTTTATGATGTTATGTAACAGGCTGGACTATTGTAAAATAAACTTTTTGTAATATTGCCAGTCTATCCATCATTAGCCCTCATTTTATGTAAAGAAATAGTGACTTCTGTTGTGTCTATAAGGACCCATGGAGTTTACATGCTCCAGTCTTACGTTTGGGTTTTTCTTGAAGATATTTCATGATGATCATTCATAATTCAGGAATAAATACAAATAAAAATATTTTATTGTGTATGCAACGATAATTATACATGGAATTTCCACATAATAGACAGACTGAGTATGTGATTTTAGCAGACATGTTTCTTGTACCTCCTAGACGCTGGATACAGTTTGGCCTTTCCTTATGTGTGGTTATGTTTACCCGAAGCACAGTCCGTATGTCCTGCATTTCACACTTCTGGTTATTTAATTAATAATTTTTGTAAAATTGCGAATTTACAACAATTGCAGTGGCACCGGTGCATATGAGCACCAGTGCAACACATTCATTTTGTACAACCATTTGGGTGCAGTTCGGATAGTGCGAGGATGCTGAAAGACATTGTTGCCATATACAAAAATAGGTCATGTCTCAAGAACAAAACAAGCAGTTAAACTAAAACAAATGTAGTGTAAAGAAAATATACCATTTTGAGTTAAATTGTGGGCAATGATTTAACGATATAATCCGTTCAAAAACGAAAGTATCGGACGGTTCATAAAGGCACAACCCAATGAATGACAGGTGTTATCGGTTTATTGATGTACGTGGTACAGACTGCCACTCTTAAGATAAAAGTTCGAAAAAAAAGCCTACCTGTGTCAAGGTATAATCAGTTATTCAGGAAAATCAATGATCCGCGCTCATTGCCTGCGGGGCATTGAGAATACCGTCATCCTTGGTGCTGAATATGCGCAGCCTCAATTTTACAGCAGTCATGACACACTTATTCAGAGTTAAACTGAAACTGATCGTTTACCTGCCTACGGAGGAAGTTAAGTTGATAGCTGGCACCGGTCTTGACTAAGTCGGAATCATAAGGCAGCTGCTGAAACTATATCTGGATATCGTGAAGTCGAGGAGATCAATGTAAGTTAACACGTATTCCTTTCTTTGACGCTTTACATTTACGGACCTTTGCTGTAGGATATTAATAGATCGGCTACTGTACTACTGTAAGGTGAGTCAGGTAATAGCGATTGAAACTGAAAACAGTCCTGATGCTGTATTAACTTAAGGGTAGTTTTGGACATTGTTAACGATGTTGAACTTAAGCTGTCAATTGAGTAATGCGATAGGCTTGCATTATGTTCAAAGAGCAGAATTAACTGGACTAGCTAGATTTTAAAATGTTTCCCTATTCGGAAGGAGCTACAGTGAGTCACAGAACATTAATAAGATTGTCATGTTGATCTGGATTGACCTGTTTTAATAATCCACTCCGTCTTCCTTGAGCAATTTGTACATAATGATACATACAAGGCAGAAAATGGATGCTTCTTCAACATATTTGTGGACTGGGATTAACAGTGTTGTCAGGCCTAATTGTGTATACAATGGAAGTAGATCCCGTCACCCGTACTCTGGGTAAACATTAAATAACCCTTTTACAATTATGATGGGGGTCCCTTTGGATGCCTTTGACAGAGCCAGTTTTTGGCATAGGCAGTATAGGCAAATGCTAAGGGCGCCACCACCCAGAGTGGGCGCAAGAAATGGGAGGAAAAAAAGAAAAAAGTTTCTCTTTTAAATTTTTTATTTATTTTTAAAATATTTTTTGACTAATACTACTAGTTAACACTGTTATCCACACAACAACCAGCGTAGCTCTATAGCATAGCCTATTAAATAATAATAATTTCTTAGTTCATGTCACCCCGCCCCCCTCCAGCCAGGCAATTAGACTTTACCTGCGCTCCCTCTCGGCTCCCAGCACCCCATAGCCACTATCTGACGTGACCCTCGCATTATCAACATGTCGAAAAGACCAAAGCTGTCCGGTGCTCAGGGAAGGAAAATAAGGAAAGAAGAGGAGGAACAACGTGAAAAGGGCAGAGGTACAGTAACGTTAATGTGATTAAATGAATTGTCTAGTGCTCTCTGACTTTAGGCGCATCCTGCCCCGGTACCGGGGGCGCTTGGGTTGAAGAGGATAGTGCCAGATAACTTAAGTTAGCTAGCTAATATTACTGTAGCCGAGCCGAGCGTTACATTAGCTAGTCACTAGTCACTCACACTAGAGTGCGGATCGGGCCGCATATTTCTGTCCGAACCCGACCGAGTCCGAGATAGTAGTAACCGAACCCGACCCGAACCCGACAGGAATTCTGCTTTTTATGTCCGAACCCGACCTGAGCCCGACGCAGTTAATGTAAGGCACTGAAGCGCTGACGTGTCTTGTTTCCACTTGCACATTCGACCCGTTCCAGAGCCGCGCTGGCTCGCCTTCTGAGCATTTCCATTAGTTCAAATTCGAGCCGCGCCAACGAGACCCACTCCAAAAACGGCCCGATTTGTCCTCTGGTGCTGGCTCGAATATAATGGAGCCGCCAGTGCGTTGCTATGGTGATTTACCACAGCAACGTAGCCGAAGAAGACGCGCTTACTCACTTTGTCGGCTGTTTAATAACAACAACAACAACAACAACAACAAATGGGGGAAATAAACAACCCGTGGGGTTTCGAGGAAGTCCAGGCCCTTTTAATGATTTGGGCAGACGAGTCGGTTCAGCAGCAGCTGAATTCATCGCTCAGAAACGAGAATAAATAAATGTTAATTGAAAAAAAGAATCCGATCCAGTACGAAACTATTTTCTATGCCTATTTTGAACCGATCCAACGATCGCGGACTCTGCTGGTTTAAACAATTGAATGTGTTTAGCGAAGATCAATCCACATAAATAACGACTGGGAGGGAGGCCTTTTGTGATAACATATGTCTGCGCTGACGGATACGTTGTTGCTTTTGAAGCAACATATTCCACAACACCAACACAAACAAACCCAACTCGTAGTTCGCCATGTTGAAAAAGCTAACATTAGCCAGGTACTTTGGAACAGCTGTGTCGCGTTACCTAGCAACGACACATAACGAATCTCTGGCGGAGAACCAGCTCGGATTAATGGAAAAGCAATTTGAGCCGCGCTGCTGTACGTCTCGCATTTGGGTTGCGTTGGCTCTGGAATGTGCACGTGGAAACAAGACACAAGTGTTTCCCTGTCACGCAGTTGTTGTTACCATGGTTACAGCTTCCCTGTTTAGTGGACACTGGGCACCTAAATGACCGTCAAAAAATAAAATAATATATTTATAATAAGGTTGTTCTTGTGTTGAGTGTGCGGTTTACACTGAACCATCAATTATTGGACAAAGCTCAGTGTGCCACTTCTCTTTTTTTGGACGTACTCTTGCTGCAACCTGCACCTCTATTGGAGAGGCCCTTTGAGCAAGGGTGGTGGTCCCTGATTTAGAAACGGTGTAAAATCCCCGATTTACAGCATAAGACAATGCTATCCAAGCTGCTGCTCATCTAATCTATAATCAACAAAAATACCCTCTTGCCCTTTCTATTCCTGGCCTTTTGTGAAAGAGGAACAGCACCTTCCTACCTGTAGCCTAATCTGTTATCAGACCTTACACCCCTGCCCCACCCACTCCACATTCCTCTACTCTGCCCCCCAGTGGTCGATTGACTGTCTCACGGCAATCAGGACACCCGAATGGCTCTATCTTGTGTCACAGAAGGGAAATACACTCGTTTTAAATTGAATATTGCCTTACTTGGCGCTCAATTCTGAACATCCTGGCTTTACTATGCTACTGTCTACACTTAGGCTACATTGAAAACTATATCCTCATACCCATTTGCTTTTTGAAGCACTAAATTGTCAGCTTCCTGACTTTACATTACATTACAGGCATTTAGCAGACGATCTTATCCAGAGCGACTTACACAACTTCTTATTACATCTTATTACATTTATCCATTCATACAGCTGGATATATACAGAAGCAATGCAGGTTAAGTACTTTGCTCAAGGGTACAACGGCAGTGTCCTACCTGGGAATTGAACCTGCAACCTTTCAGTTACAAGTCCAGTTCCTTAACCATTATACTACACTGCCGCTCACTTTATGTTCTAGGTGTGTAGGTTTATTTAAATAAGTTATGTGTTAATGACTAGCACCAACCTTGTGACCCTAATGACTTTAATACCTAACCCTTTTGTATGCAGTATGCACTTAAATCATTCTGGATAAATGCCTAAATGTAAATGTCATACATGAGTTTACTTGCTCTGTTTGGTTTCAGACACCATGTCTACAACAGAAAAAGGAAAGACACCGCAAGGAGACTGCGTGGATGCCCAGGGGTACTTTGGCCAAATGTGAGATTGTTGTTTCAAATGTGGTTTAGCAGCTCACTACATTGGTCTTCATGTGAATATTAGCAGACATATGTAATACCATAAAGCATGCGCTCCCCTGAGGCAACAGGCATATTCTCTGTATTCACAGAGGAAATCACACATGTACATCTTTATATACAGTCATATACTTTTTCCCCCATAGAGTTCTATAGGAAAATGAGTCAGGAGAAATAACCCTTGCAGGGATCCATCCACATCTACTCCATATCTGGCAACAGAGTGATGGTTTGGGGCTCGTTCGATAGCTCAGACCCTTGATGACTTACAGCCATTTAGCCAGCCATGTGTTCCATACTGTACCAGTGTAATTTACAGCTAGTCTCACCCCCAAATTCCCATAGAGATCCATTCAAATGCAGAGAGGTTATAGTATCGCTTGTAACAGTACCTGGAAATAAGATATCGAGAGTCTTTTGATGTTGATGGGTCACAGACATCAGGAAGTAACAGCATGCAAAGGATATGCGACCAAATATTAAATATGATACTTTAAAAATATGTTAAAGCAAAGGGTATGAATACTTATTTAAATGAAAGATGTCTGTAATGTAATAAAACATGGAGAAGGTGAAAGGTGTTCAGACTTCCCGGCTTGACTGTATAAGGCCATCCTAGGGAAGCTTCCCCTATACCTTTGTAGCCTACTTTGCTTTGCCTCTAGTAACTACCATACCAGGTCTACTAGATGGCTACTTCCCAGAAGTGCTGCCTACTACAATTCCCAGAGTACTCGCTGAACTAGGAAGGACAGATTTCTCTCACTTTGCACCTTTGGCATGGGATGGATTACAAGACCTCACCCACTTAGATACTCTGGTTTCGCTTGGCAAATTTAAATCTTTGTTGCAGAACTTTTTGCAGGAAGCGTGTCGTCGTTTTCTGTAGATTGGGTCCCCACTGAAAAAGTACTGTTTCGCCCTCAGTCATGCACTTGTATTATCATGTACTCTATGTTGTTTGTGTTTTTGTGTGATGTACTGGATATTTTATTGCTGCTGTTGTCTTGGCCAGGTATCCCTTGTAAAAGAGATCTCGCATCTCAATGGGATTTCCTGGTTAAATAAAGGATAAATACAATTTTTAAAAAATAATAATTTACTAACCAACTACTAAAATATTGAAATAAGCTACACTTACACTTGGACAACAGAAAATAAATCTGAACAGAATTTAAATTTTTAGGTCTGTGTTAAGTAATAATGTTGTTTCTTTGTTGCTTGAATCTCCCATGATACTTTCTTTACCAGCATAGTAAACCACAGTAAAATGCACATGTTTTCCTGAGAAAAAAAGTGCAATTTTCTGTACGTACGTGTAATTTTTGTACAGTCAGTTTCGATGTAAGCCTGTGGGGAAGTTGCACAATGTGTCTCAAAAAATGTCAGAAATGTGTGATGACAAAGCACCTTTCGCTCGGCTGATTTCTACCTTCAGGGTATTCTTAAGTACCATTTCCCATTTTTAAAGATGCTTATAGTACGTAACGGACTGACAAGACAACCTTCCACTTTTTCTCCTTCAGGCCAGAGGGGCCCACTCCACAGGCAGTAGCATCAGAGGTGAATGCAGGGTCTGATTCTGACCAATACATATACGGCGACATCGGGCAGTGTATCATCAACAACAAAAACTTTGATAAGGAGACAGGTAAAAAAAAAAAAAGACTTATCAATGTAAGAATTTAAGTTTTTGATACATAAACAAGTTTTAGTAATGCAAATGTGTCAATATCATTTAGTTACTCCACAGGCAGTAGCATCAGAGGTGAATCGAGGGTCTGATTCTGACCAATACAGATACAACATGAAGTACAGCGACATCGGGCAGTGTATCATAATCAACAACAAAAACTTTGATAAGGAGACAGGTAAAAAAAAAAAAAAGACTTATCAATGTAAGAATTTAAGTATATGATACATAAACAGGTTTTAGTAATGCAAATGTGTCGATATCATTTAGTTATTGGTCACATTGTAATATGCAGCAAATGTGATTGTTCTGGTGACTGAATAGTTGAAATTGTCGTAAAAAGGTGAACCCCATTTGTATCGATTAAAGGATGTATTATAAGTCAGGGTGTAGAACCCCGGTCCTGGAGGCCCAATGTGCGTGCGTTTGTTTTCCAAGCAGTTACGCTGGTTTCGTGTCCTAAACCGTTGTACAAGCCAACGTAAATTCACACCTGTATTGGACCACAGTAAAGTTTTCCCACCAAGGATAGCCTATGTGTACTGCCTGCAGCTGTAACTGCTTATTTTAAAAAAAAGTCAAATCAATGAATGATTATGGAAATCTTGAAATGGAACAGCTCCAGTTGTGCACCCCTTGACGTAAGCTAAGCTAGGGAAGGCCTCCAGTCAGATACTTGTTTCCATTCTTGTTCAGAAGTGTGTCAGGATGGTGTGAGCGGAAGCCAGATCTCTCGTCTGTGTTGTTTTTCCTCAAAAGGAGCGGACACTCGCAATGGCACAGATGTAGACGCATGCCTTGCAATGAAAACATTCAGTGAGCTGGGTTACAAGGTTACGGTTTTCACTGACCTGACAGTATCGAGGATTGAAGAGGAGCTGACTAAAGGCAAGTTGGGTTTTTACCTTCACTTTCTTAGTTTGGGCTCTCTTTCAAAAGGTTCCCATGACGATGCACTGGATATTGGCATAATTCAACTTAATTCCATCATGTATTTGCATATAGTCCAATAAATCAATGTCCATAGCTGCTGTTTGAGATGAAAATGGTGACCAACAGCAGTCAGCCTTTAAGGATAAAAAAGTGGGGCAACACTTTACATTAAGTGGCACCTTTTTAACTAATTTGGCAACAAGAGGTTATTACTGATGAGACGGATGTGTGCGGTTTGGACCCGTAATGCACGACTCAGAACACTGACTTGATAATAAATACCCGCAAGGGCTTTATTATGGGGAAATCCAAAAACAGAGTCACACAAGCAAAGTCCAAAAACCAATAAATCCAGCCAGACCAAAGATACAGTACCGAGGGAGAAGGCAGTCTCGAAATCGGTATCCATGCAGGAGTTCGTTAACCAGAGTAGCAGAAGTACAAAAACAGGGAAAAAGCAAAGTTCGCAGTCGTGGGGCGTAGCAGGAGTCAGACCGAAGTCCTATCCGCGGGGCAGAGGTACAAACAGACAGTAGGCAAAACTCGTGGTCAAAAACAGGCAGTGGAAACAATAGGCAGGCAGTAACGATGGTCAATAAACAGGCTAGATCAATAACGGTGATCAAAACAATGGAAAAACGCTCAAGAGTGACAATAGTAAACTAAGGCAACAATTTCACAACGAACAGACATGAACACTGAGCTTAAATGCAGGTGTAGACAGGTGCAAACATTTAGCTTGAGAGCAGCAGGAAATTCACAACAGCTTGAGAAAATGAGACACGTAACGAGGCAATTAGTAAATCGTTAGTAGTTAACCTATCCTGACCTAGCGTTAGTAAATTAGTAATCAACATGCACGAGAAACGTAAGGTAAACATGAACACATGGTTAGATAGTTAGTATTACCCAATCCTGATCTAATGTTAGTATATTAGTAACTAGACAAGGGAGAATGAAACAATTAGGGAAGCATGAGTGACAGCAAGAGAAGAAACAGCATGAATGCAAGGTTGCGGAAAAACATGGAAATATGTATGCAAACAATGAACTGCATCGTAACATAAACAGAAAATAAACTGTGACAAACACTAAACATGAAACATGGCATAAATATGACGGAAACGTAACAGATTAACTCCAACGTAAGTAACACAGTTAGCGGTATTCTTAATTACACGTGAATATTTAGAAATATTTAATTTACACTCATGGGCCACATCTTCATGATACACAACAAATACACCTTGCCTTTTAATTTTACAACGTATTTTTATGATATGAAATTATTTAATTTCAACAGGGCTGGCCTTGTTTCACATGTGCAATTAAGAATACCACTAACTGCTGTTCCATGTTACCTACTTTGGAGTTACTCAGTAATAACCTCTTGTTACCAAATAACTTACCATTTAACTACACAGGTATTGGGGCAACTTAATGTAAAGTGTTACCAAAAGCTGCATTAGTTGTGAGAGATTGAAGCCATTAACACTGTGCATTGTACTCAGCCTCGAGGGCGGACCACAGCAACTCGGCCACCTTTGTGTGTGTGATTCTGAGCCACGGAGCGGAGAACAAGCTCTATGGGACCGATGGTCTTGTGGAGCTCCAGAAACTGACCGGCCTCTTCAGAGGAGACCGCTGTGCCACCCTGGTGGGCAAACCCAAACTGTTCTTCATCCAGGTACCGGCACGGGGAATTAGGCCTGCTTCAGTCTGAGCAGTCAGTTATCAGCTCTGTCATCGATGTCACTTCGTCACTCTCTCTCGGCCTCAGCCGGTCTTCGGCCTTCGGCAGTGAAACTGGCACATCAGGCTTCATTGATCTTTATCGCCAGCAAACACGTGCGTTTGAGTGACGGAGGAGGTCGATTGTCAGACGGGTTGCGTGTTGAATTTCACAGCACAGTTCAGAGGGGCATTTCATTCAGCTACGAACCAAACAGCCTAAAGGAGGTTGTTAGCAATAGAGGTTGTAACTCTACTCACAGGCTAGGTTGTTAGCACAGCAGTGTAACTCTACTCCCAGGCTAAGTTGTTAGCACAGCAGTGTAACTCTACTCCAAGGCTAGGTTGTTAGCACAGCAGTGTAACTTTACTCCCAGGCTAGGTTGTTAGCACAGCAGTGTAACTCTACTCCCAGGCTAGGTTGTTAGCACAGCAGTGTAACTCTACTCCCAGGCTAGGTTGTTAGCACAGCAGTGTAACTCTACTCCCAGGCTAGGTTGTTAGCACAGCAGTGTAACTCTACTCCCAGGCTATGTTGTTAGTACAGCAGTGTAACTCTACTCCCAGGCTAGGTTGTTAGTACAGCAGTGTAACTCTACTCCCAGGCTAGGTTGTTAGTACAGCAGTGTAACTCTACTCCCAGGCTAGGTTGTTAGTACAGCAGTGTAACTCTACTCCCAGGCTAGGTTGTTAGCACAGCAGTGTAACTCTACTCCCAGGCTAGGTTGTTAGTACAGCAGTGTAACTCTACTCCCAGGCTAGGTTGTTAGTACAGCAGTGTAACTTTACTCCCAGGCTAGGTTGTTAGCACAGCAGTGTAACTCTACTCCCAGGCTAGGTTGTTAGCACATCAGTGTAACTCTACTCCCAGGCTAGGTTGTTAGTACAGCACAGTCGATTTGGGAGAGTGTAGACTTCCACGCTCCAAAAACATGTAGTGTCGCCAGTCTGCTTCTTTTCACATTGCAGACTACAGTTAAACTTGCAGAGTGGAGTTGGAGGCAGACCTTTCACATGCGGCTTCGAAATGCAATCGATGGGCACCCGTTTGACCAACGGGGGTCGCTAGAGAGCAATAAAACACAGGCCCCCGAACCGACGGAACCCTCCCATACCCTGTGTGATGCAATCGACAATTGCATGTCGCCCTATAAAGTTACTGGCCTCAGTTTGCACTGGCACAGTCTGGATCCATGCACCACATAGTGGTGCCTTAACCAAATGAGCCTCCCAGCAGAGTTGAATAATGTTTAAGCTGAGTAACATATAGGCCCATATGTGTGTACGCTATGGTCAGATTGTGCTAAATAGCAAATTCAGGTGATTGGAACAAAATACTGGATTGTTGGATTGTACACCTCAACCTATGGTCTGTGAGTATAACTGTTACGTCAGGGATGGGCAAGGAGGGCCAAATCCGTTTCCGAATTTCAGAACATCTGCTCTTATTTTTAATTATTATAAAAATTATTATTTAATTAACCCATTTTAGCTTCATTCTATGATATCAACGGCAGCCAATGAATGTTCTTGTGCCTCTATTTTAATGTTTTATTGTGGTCTAATCTATGAGTGAATTGGTGTTGCTGTATATGACGAATTAACTGATTGAGCCAGCTTAACTGGTGGCAGCAAAAACCTGCATACACAGCCTCCAGGACCGGAGTTAATCCTGCATACACACCGACCCTCCAGGATTGGGGTTAAACCTGCATACACACTGGCCCTCCAGGATTTGGGTTAAACCTGCATACACACTGGCCCTCCAGGACCGGAGTTAATCCTGCATACACACCGACCCTCCAGGATTGGGGTTAAACCTGCATACACACCGACCCTCCAGGATTGGGGTTAAACCTGCATACACACTGACCCTCCAGGATTGGAGTTAAACCTGCATACACACTGGCCCTCCAGGATTGGGGTTAAACCTGCATACACACTGGCCCTCCAGGACTGCAGTTTCCCACACTTGGGTTAGGTGGGATGACACACAGTCCTGGTAACTACTCTCTGCTTTTTGCTGTGTGTGATACAGGCGTGTCGCGGGAAAGAACTGGATGACGGAGTTGAGACGGATGGCAGAGATGAGACGGATGGCAGAGATGAGATATGCAGCGTAGCTGACGAATCGCCCGCGAAGATCCCGGTTGAGGCGGACTTCCTGTACCACTACTCCACCGCTCCAGGTACTCCTCCCATCCCCCTCATTGAAACTATGAAACTACCACATTGTTCAAAAATAACTGTCACTTTTTAGAATTCACAACACATTCATACTGTATTTACCTCCAGGGTGTGATTAACACCAGCCAGCAGCCAAATGAGGGTAAGGGGTTGTTGTGTTGTATTGTGAAAGGTAATGTGGCTGGTAAAACGTTGAAAATGGGTGGTGATTTTTAGAATCCAGAAGCCACTCTGGCCAGGGGGTGAAAAATGTCATGCCGTTTACTTCCATTCATCCCCATCCATTGGAGTTATTATTGTGTAATGTCTACTTGCCTGATCAGAGATTGAATCCAGGGGGTATACTACGAAGGAAGTTTAACATAGCCAGGGTTTCTTTGCATTAGCTGGCTTCAGAAAGTCTAACCACCTTAGGCTTACCCAGTACTACGAACGTGGTTATCAACTTGCTAAGTGAACACGGGCTTTATTAATCAAGGTACGTGCGTGTTCCCATAAAAGGGGCAGTGTCTACAACAACGAGCCTATAGCGGTGCAGCATGGGCTGTACTAGAGCAACGTATTTCTCTACTGTGGGAAAAAAAGACTGATACGGACAGATATAATGGACAGATAAGAAAATGAATCAATCATAAGAGCAAAAAGCAACACCGTTGCCTCCAACAAAGCCAAGGAGCTTTTGCAAAAAAAAGAAAAAATAAGCTCATTGTGTAGGTTAAATTTGTTAGGCTTGTTAATACCTTATTAACCTTATCACCTTACCACTCGTAACAAATAAATCTATACTCCCAGTACATTGTCATAGTTTATTTCTAAGGTGACAACTGCATTAGAAATAAACTACATTCTAGAGTTCCTAAACTTTAAATATCATACAGCATGTTTAAAATCTTGCTGAAGCAAGATTTACCGTTAACGGACGTTACTGGAGCATACGGGCACGGACTACCAGACTCACAAACAGTTTTTTCCCCCAGGCCATCAGGCTTCTCAACCAGCAACATTAATCTCATTAATTTCACCTCATTGTATGCTCTAGGCACTTCCTATGTACATTCAATGTACATCACCATAATTTAATTGAATTTATTGTACATATCTATCGGCACCTCCACACGGTATATTTAATACTCTTACTCCTACTGTCCATATCTGGAACTGCTGCTAGTGTTTTACTGCTATGTATATTTATGTTATTCTTGCCCTTATTTGACTCTTGCCCTTAATTTAACAATTTAATATATATATATATATTTTTTTTATGCCTACTACATAGTTGTTGCTTGCCATGTGCTAAGAATTTAATTGTTCAGAATGACCTTGTGTTATACTGTGCACTTGATAAATAAAAACACTTTGAACACACTAATGTTTATTAAAAAAAAAAAAACATTAACTAATGTTAAAAAAAAGTCTCAAGCATTTTGCGGAACTCGATAATCTCGCCCTGCGAAGGGATTCCCTCACTATCCGCACATATCTCTACGTTATCCTTTGGAATGGAGATGCCTTTTTCCAAAGCCAAGGAGTTGATTGGTCAAAGGGCGATGCTTTTATATGTTTCAATCCGATAGCCTGAACATTACCTGCCCCGTAGCAGGTTAGCCATGCAGAGTAAGTTGCCGTGACAATATACCCTGATTAAAAGTGAGTCTGCTTTGTGATACAGAAAAACCAGGGTTTTATTTAGCTCGCTATCCCCTTAAACTCGCTTTGTAGTACACCCCTCGGGTCAACCTGTAAATTAGTCAAATAAATTGACTAATGCTTGTAATTTTATATTGCTGTTCATCCGAAATAAATTATTTTAAAAGCAGCTCCAATAGTCTTGGCATTTGTTTTCCATAATAAGTAATGTTTATAAACATACTTTAATATGTTAACCATATATTTCTTAAAACTCTTAAACCATAGATTTCATAACATGTACTCTCATCCATTTGTGCATTGATGCCCCTGATGGGTTTCCACTGTCCTGTAGTTTGATTTCCGCTGCTTCTCTGCCCCAGGGTATTACGCCTGGAGGAACAGTACTAACGGATCCTGGTTCATCCAGGCCCTGTGTTGCATGCTGGCCAAGCATGGGAAAGATCTGGAAATATTGCATGTCATGACCCGTGTTAACAACATGGTGGCGCGGAACTTTCAGTCATCCTCCGACCTATCAGGGTGGGACAAGAAGAAGCAGATTCCCTGCATCGTCTCCATGCTGACCAAAGAGCTGTACTTCTCACGCTAATGTAGTATAAGTAGTATATAGCATTCGGTAAATGTCAAAAAGTGATTGATGGGGTCAAAAGGTCAATTTATGAATATGAATGAGTTTATGAAAAATTATAATTATGCATAAAAATTAAAAAAATGTTAATGATTTTTTTTTTTTTTTTTAATGATTATGATTATGCATCATCATTCGGGGCGGGGGTTTGTGGGGTTTTCGTTTCAAGGGTTTGGCGATGTCATTTTATTGGGAATTGTTGTAAACGTTGGTGAATGGTTTTGTGACGAATGTAAATTGTTTTTATGGATGGGCCATGGTGCTTAGGGAAACATATTGGCAATTTATTGTGTTGTACATTTTTTTATTTGAAAAACATCGTGAAAAAGTAATGGTGTATAAATGTATATGTTGTTAGTTGTAGCAGTAGTAGCAGCGGCAATTAAGTTTTATTTTTAAAAAGCAGTTTGTGTTAAACGCAACAGCCGCGTGTTAAAAAGAATAGAATAATTCAAGCAGTTTGTTAAAACGTGAAAAATAGTCATGGACTATATTGAAAAAACATTATACATTACCATGGTACAATTAAACGGAAGCGTTTAATTTAGAATAAAACTTAGCGTCGAAAGGAGACCCCGTGAATGGCTACATAGGGAGAGACAGTGGACAAAAACACTTCGAAACTTTTTCGTGTTCCGTGAATTCACAATACTGTGCAAAATAGACAAAGATAGGTCCAAAAGGCAAGATAGAGAGTTTAAAAGAACGCCTAGAATGGTTCGAAAGAAAGACTATGAAGAAAGAATTTAAATAAAATAATATGTTACGTTTTAAAGAATTAAAACGAAAAACGAAAAAAGAACTCAGAAGGTTTCAAGTCGTAGCGGAGTATATACTACCAGCATGTTGACAGCTAGCGGCTATCGGGCATGACTAAAATTGTCCAGAGAGAACTTTGTATGTATCAAACAGGAATACGACCCCCAAACTTCCTGTTACGTGGAATTTGACGCACGTTTACGCAGACCAAGGCTGGAATTTGACGTAGTGATTTTGGCGCGAAAACGGTTTCTGACAAAATAATTGATGGGTTTGGTTGGGGAGGGGGGTACCCTTATTTAGCAGAAGCTGGTATCGAAACAGTAACTTGTCAAAGCAACCAGAAAATGGCGAACGCACAACTTACGACACCCAACTCTCCAGAAGTTATGGCGAAGAAACCTTTTTTAATTTTTAATTTTTTACACAGGCCTAGACGGTAATACCCCTTGAACGTAGTGTAGTTTGGGAAGAACCAATAAACAAACACAAAGAAGAAGAAGTATGCCTAGCTTTTGGGCTAAATAATTGGAGACTACGCGTGAAGTACGGTTAGCTAGCTGACTGTTTGTACAACTTTCTTCAAATAGCCTACTCAAATTTAATGTCGGCATTCTAAAACTTATTAGTTGTTGTAACTTCTCAGATTTTTTTATTTTTACGTTTTAAAAAAAAAGAAGAAAAAAAGTAAATTAGACGCAGCACTGTGTAGGCTATTCAAATCACAAGGATATAATCTACTGGTTGGTCATGGAGAGGTTTGTGTAAAATCTTTTGATTTTATTTGTTCTAAAACTTTAATTTGGAAAACCGTTTGCTACCTTGGTAGGCTATTAAATAGTCCACACGACCACTCAGAAAGTGACCTATTGCATAAAGTTATGTAGGCTAATGTATGGCTATGAACGTTTTCAGTATTCCAGGGTCCTGTATAACGAAGCGGGCTAAACGGGTTAGTTGGATAAATGTGTGCCGAAACGCTGGTTTTTATTATAACACATTGGTAATACATTACGGGGGCATAAAGTGTGCGACTTTCTTTGTTTATTTATGCGTCTTCACCAGTTTGTATGCAACACGTAAAAGTTTTTTTTTTGAGTGTGCGGGGCGTCAGCTCGTATATTTTAGTTGGATAAAGCCAACAAAAACAACAGTGTAGGTAAAACCAAATGCTTTACATGGGGTAACAAGATACGACTTTCCACTGTTTAGTTTTTTTATCTGTTTATTTATTTTGTCCTTACAAGCAAAAATGTTAGATTTAAGACGCGATAATCAACTGACGCCTTTCCACGTTGGATTTTTTCAGTATACAAAGGGAGAAATTATCAGGCATGCGAACGCAGTAGTGTTTTCAGTTATCATGGCAACTAAAGTTACATAACGTAGACTATGTTTAGAGTGGAGCTAGTAGGATTTAAAGTAGGATTTCGTTGCATAGTCAAAATCATAACGGTTTTTAAGCAGTAGTACGGGGTGCTGACAACCTAGGCAAACAAAAGCGAATAAAGAAAAGTGAAACTTGAGTTAATTGGTCTGGTAATGAAACGTTAATGAACTGTTTTGTGATAAATCCATATCCAGTCATTCTGCGAGAGCCGATGGTCTGTTGAAGTTACAGCCTCGAAGTTACAACGCTCACGCGGTCTATACCTCTCTGTTAAAGCCCAGAAGGGTTGTTTTTGCGTCATGCTTTTATTACTGTAGCCTAGTTTATTCTCAAGACGTTATTTGATATTTTGGTGGGGTTTTGTGGTATTTATTCAGCTAATTTTCAAATGTTATATTGAAGCATTGTGTATTGTAGGTTATAGTAAATACAATTATATCAAAGTTCAAATGAAAAAAGATGTGCACTGTGTTTTAGTTGTTTTTTCTTTAAAGTTGACATATTAGTGGATACCATCACCGTGCAGACCATTAAATAAAAAGTGTCAATATTTGAAAAAGTGATTCAAGCCACTTATTATAAACTAATTCAGGTACTGGTGTAATTGTGTGTGTGTGTGTGTGCGTGTGCGCGAGCGCACTATGGTTTTTAAATAATAAAGTTTGTTTATTTGAACATTGTTGCGACAAGATTGCAAACGTGTAATGTTTTCAAAAGTATACCAACAGTGTATTCCTAATAATAGAGGACCCCACAACACACATAATTGAATAGGTCTTTGAATGTCATTCTACCCTTCAGATTAAGAGGCAGTAGACAGCAGACAGTAGATTTTGGTGGGGTTTTGTGGTATTTATTCTGCTAATTATCAAATGTTATTTTGAAGCATTGTGTATTGTAGGTTATAGTAAATACAATTATATCAAAGTTCAAATGAAAAAAAAAGATGTGCACGGTGTTTTAGCTGTTTTTTTCTTTTTTTTTCTTTCAAGTTTACAATATTTGAAAAAGTGATTCCAGACACTTACTATAAACTAATTCAGGTACTGGGGGGTAATTGTGTGTGTGTGTGTTTGTGTGTTTGTGTGTGTGTGCGCATGTGCTATGGTTTTTAAATAATAAAGTTTGTTGTGACAGGGTTGCAAAAGTGTAATGTTTTAAAAACTAGGGTTATACCAACAGTGTATTACTAATAATAGAGGACCCCACAACACACCTAATTAAATAGGTCTTTCTGTCCCCCTTCAAAAGTAACTTTTAATTTAGTGTGCATTTTAAATTCAAATTTAAGAGGCAGAAGTCAAACTTACCATAATGAAAGGTTCTACAGCACTTTTGAAATAAAATGATTCAGTTCAACAGTTTTGTTAAATGACTCTTTGTGTAATTTTATTCTTATACATATCAAATTTTATTTCAGATTTGCTCATCTTAATGCACGGAACATACCCAACACATGTTTAAGGCCCCAGCTTAGGTATCACCAGGAGGGGGTTCACCAGGAAGTTATTTATTTTTTCAGGAGTGTGTGTGTGTGTGTGTGTGTGTGTGTGCTTGATACAATTTTATTTTTAAATGGGGGTTGTTTTGTTTGTAACTATGTAGCTTTTAACAAAATAACAGGACGAACATGGACAACGTGACCTATCGTTTAGGTAATAGGACTTATGCACACAAACATAAACATCTAACCATCTAAAGACCGATCTAACCAAGTGTATTTTGAGGGGTTTTCTCTGTTATGGGAAAAGAGGTCGCTAGCTACAGATAGTGTGGTATAAAAATATGTGCAAGTTAAGGTCTTAAACTGAAAAGGTCAAACCATTAAAGCCGGTGATATGTTGCGTTAGAATGTTCGATGTAACAGAATTAAAGTAGGCTATTCATTACTCACGTTACTTACATGTAAATAACGGAACTTTTAAACAGACATCAACAGAATGACCATGAGTTGTTTAAACTTATTAAGTTGTATTTTATTTCCACAAGAGTTGTTGTTGAATGACGATATAGACCTACAGGTGAAAATAGAGGGCATCATAGCCTGATTAAGAGACAGATTTTTGCAGGATCAAAACGCATGCATACCAGAGACTGAGAGTTTGTCTCCAGTCGGGATCACACTATGGTGCCAACAAGAACAGCCAACATGTGAAGAGACTAAGGACACTAAAGTCTCTTTACGGTGGCTGTGTGTGTGTGTGTGTGTGTGTGAGTGTGTGTGTGTGTGACATTATGGCACCCTAAGACTCAATATTGTACAAATGTTGTTTTGTTGTGAAGTGACTATGTTTTTAAAAAGCATTTAATACACAAAAAGACACTGTCAATATTATTTACAAGTTGTTGTTTTTGGTTCTAAGTTTTTGAGGCTTGAAACACTAGATATGGTGACAGTGAGTTGTTAGAAGGGGTATCAAAACCAGGAAAAGTGTACCCTATACTGACATGAAACGCATAACACCAAAGGTGCATAAGGGACGACAGGCATTACCTTGGTACAATTAAACGGAAGCGTTTAATTATTTTGTTGTTTAAAACAGTGGGAGCATATCTTGTTGTTGCTGAATTAAAGTACACATTACACACAAGCCATGCAAATAATGGAACTTTTGTACAGTATTTTCTTCAGACTGCCAACCATTGAAAGACAATCAACTGAACAATCGTTTTGAAACACTTTAAAGTTTGTTTCAAGATCAGATCAATTGAAAAGCACTTTGTTGCAAACCTGTTTGGGGTTTTTCAAGACTAACCGTGTATAATTGCTAGGCCGCCACAATGGCCTGTTTAGATGTTTACACAAATTACAATATTTTAGTAAATGTGTTCAAACGCACCACAGAGTTGATTAATATTGTAATTTTTCAACATTGGCCATTCTAAATCAACATGTTACATGCATTGAATGGCTTGATCTTTTCTGTTTAAGACTTACTCTTTCGCATAATTATGTCACCAACACAAACGTGCCACATTATTTGGACATCTGTGGTCGTGGGCTAACAGCTAATAGATCTCTAAATACACTCGAAAAGAGGGCTGATTTTATAATCTAAGCGTACAGGCAGCTTCAAAATGTTGTTACACATGCGCAAATGTTTGTAAGCAACATGTAATAAGCTATACACAACAATAGTATACTAGTTTCTTCAACACCAATATTTTAGTTGTAAGCATTACTCAGATTACGTTTACTTACCTAAATTGTATCTTAAACCATCTTTTTAAGAGCACTCTACCGTGTATGCGGGGAAAAGCAGTGTACAGTCATGTTAAAAAGTAAGTACACCCTTCAAGTGATCCATACATATCTACTGCATATCGGGCTGCAGAGAGATGGTTTGAGGCTCATTTGATACCTCAGACCCTTGATGACTTGCGACCATTTTACCAACCATGTATTACATACTGTTCCAGCATAGTTTACTGCTAAATCTAGGCCAACGTGATACGTTCAAATGCAGAGACGTTATAGTATCGCTTGTAAGAGCACCAGAAAATCAAGGCCCATAGTTATTTTGGTGATCTCCGGGGATCTCCAGGCGTCTCGACCGGTTGGACGGATCACACTGCTACGGCACGCTTTGTAAACATCTTCAGACACATCTGTTTCACCGCAACCTTCTAAGTAACCCGTGTTCATGTGAATAACAATAAAGCTTTGTGTACGGATACTCATTGTGTGTAAGCGTTCATTTTCAACCACACGAAAAGAAAACGTTGAATGGACCTAGTAACATATAAACCCTGTTTGTTAACAAGAGCCTGGTAACGATGTGTGAAAAGGTTTATAAAAAATTCAACGTTTGGTGAATTAGCTTAGTTTCAAAAGACTCTTGATTTTCTGGTGCTCTTACAAGCGATACTATAACGTCTCTGCATTTGAACGTATCACGTTGGCCTAGATTTAGCAGTAAACTATGCTGGAACAGTATGTAATACATGGTTGGTAAAATGGTCGCAAGTCATCAAGGGTCTGAGGTATCAAATGAGCCTCAAACCATCTCTCTGCAGCCCGATATGCAGTAGATATGTATGGATCACTTGAAGGGTGTACTTACTTTTTAACATGACTGTACACTGCTTTTCCCCGCATACACGGTAGAGTGCTCTTAAAAAGATGGTTTAAGATACAATTTAGGTAAGTAAACGTAATCTGAGTAATGCTTACAACTAAAATATTGGTGTTGAAGAAACTAGTATACTATTGTTGTGTATAGCTTATTACATGTTGCTTACAAACATTTGCGCATGTGTAACAACATTTTGAAGCTGCCTGTACGCTTAGATTATAAAATCAGCCCTCTTTTCGAGTGTATTTAGAGATCTATTAGCTGTTAGCCCACGACCACAGATGTCCAAATAATGTGGCACGTTTGTGTTGGTGACATAATTATGCGAAAGAGTAAGTCTTAAACAGAAAAGATCAAGCCATTCAATGCATGTAACATGTTGATTTAGAATGGCCAATGTTGAAAAATTACAATATTAATCAACTCTGTGGTGCGTTTGAACACATTTACTAAAATATTGTAATTTGTGTAAACATCTAAACAGGCCATTGTGGCGGCCTAGCAATTATACACGGTTAGTCTTGAAAAACCCCAAACAGGTTTGCAACAAAGTGCTTTTCAATTGATCTGATCTTGAAACAAACTTTAAAGTGTTTCAAAACGATTGTTCAGTTGATTGTCTTTCAATGGTTGGCAGTCTGAAGAAAATACTGTACAAAAGTTCCATTATTTGCATGGCTTGTGTGTAATGTGTACTTTAATTCAGCAACAACAAGATATGCTCCCACTGTTTTAAACAACAAAATAATTAAACGCTTCCGTTTAATTGTACCAAGGTAATGCCTGTCGTCCCTTATGCACCTTTGGTGTTATGCGTTTCATGTCAGTATAGGGTACACTTTTCCTGGTTTTGATACCCCTTCTAACAACTCACTGTCACCATATCTAGTGTTTCAAGCCTCAAAAACTTAGAACCAAAAACAACAACTTGTAAATAATATTGACAGTGTCTTTTTGTGTATTAAATGCTTTTTAAAAACATAGTCACTTCACAACAAAACAACATTTGTACAATATTGAGTCTTAGGGTGCCATAATGTCACACACACACACACTCACACACACACACACACACACACAGCCACCGTAAAGAGACTTTAGTGTCCTTAGTCTCTTCACATGTTGGCTGTTCTTGTTGGCACCATAGTGTGATCCCGACTGGAGACAAACTCTCAGTCTCTGGTATGCATGCGTTTTGATCCTGCAAAAATCTGTCTCTTAATCAGGCTATGATGCCCTCTATTTTCACCTGTAGGTCTATATCGTCATTCAACAACAACTCTTGTGGAAATAAAATACAACTTAATAAGTTTAAACAACTCATGGTCATTCTGTTGATGTCTGTTTAAAAGTTCCGTTATTTACATGTAAGTAACGTGAGTAATGAATAGCCTACTTTAATTCTGTTACATCGAACATTCTAACGCAACATATCACCGGCTTTAATGGTTTGACCTTTTCAGTTTAAGACCTTAACTTGCACATATTTTTATACCACACTATCTGTAGCTAGCGACCTCTTTTCCCATAACAGAGAAAACCCCTCAAAATACACTTGGTTAGATCGGTCTTTAGATGGTTAGATGTTTATGTTTGTGTGCATAAGTCCTATTACCTAAACGATAGGTCACGTTGTCCATGTTCGTCCTGTTATTTTGTTAAAAGCTACATAGTTACAAACAAAACAACCCCCATTTAAAAATAAAATTGTATCAAGCACACACACACACACACACACACACACACACTCCTGAAAAAATAAATAACTTCCTGGTGAACCCCCTCCTGGTGATACCTAAGCTGGGGCCTTAAACATGTGTTGGGTATGTTCCGTGCATTAAGATGAGCAAATCTGAAATAAAATTTGATATGTATAAGAATAAAATTACACAAAGAGTCATTTAACAAAACTGTTGAACTGAATCATTTTATTTCAAAAGTGCTGTAGAACCTTTCATTATGGTAAGTTTGACTTCTGCCTCTTAAATTTGAATTTAAAATGCACACTAAATTAAAAGTTACTTTTGAAGGGGGACAGAAAGACCTATTTAATTAGGTGTGTTGTGGGGTCCTCTATTATTAGTAATACACTGTTGGTATAACCCTAGTTTTTAAAACATTACACTTTTGCAACCCTGTCACAACAAACTTTATTATTTAAAAACCATAGCACATGCGCACACACACACAAACACACACACACACACACAAACACACACACACACAATTACCCCCCAGTACCTGAATTAGTTTATAGTAAGTGTCTGGAATCACTTTTTCAAATATTGTAAACTTGAAAGAAAAAAAAAGAAAAAAACAGCTAAAACACCGTGCACATCTTTTTTTTTCATTTGAACTTTGATATAATTGTATTTACTATAACCTACAATACACAATGCTTCAAAATAACATTTGATAATTAGCAGAATAAATACCACAAAACCCCACCAAAATCTACTGTCTGCTGTCTACTGCCTCTTAATCTGAAGGGTAGAATGACATTCAAAGACCTATTCAATTATGTGTGTTGTGGGGTCCTCTATTATTAGGAATACACTGTTGGTATACTTTTGAAAACATTACACGTTTGCAATCTTGTCGCAACAATGTTCAAATAAACAAACTTTATTATTTAAAAACCATAGTGCGCTCGCGCACACGCACACACACACACACACAATTACACCAGTACCTGAATTAGTTTATAATAAGTGGCTTGAATCACTTTTTCAAATATTGACACTTTTTATTTAATGGTCTGCACGGTGATGGTATCCACTAATATGTCAACTTTAAAGAAAAAACAACTAAAACACAGTGCACATCTTTTTTCATTTGAACTTTGATATAATTGTATTTACTATAACCTACAATACACAATGCTTCAATATAACATTTGAAAATTAGCTGAATAAATACCACAAAACCCCACCAAAATATCAAATAACGTCTTGAGAATAAACTAGGCTACAGTAATAAAAGCATGACGCAAAAACAACCCTTCTGGGCTTTAACAGAGAGGTATAGACCGCGTGAGCGTTGTAACTTCGAGGCTGTAACTTCAACAGACCATCGGCTCTCGCAGAATGACTGGATATGGATTTATCACAAAACAGTTCATTAACGTTTCATTACCAGACCAATTAACTCAAGTTTCACTTTTCTTTATTCGCTTTTGTTTGCCTAGGTTGTCAGCACCCCGTACTACTGCTTAAAAACCGTTATGATTTTGACTATGCAACGAAATCCTACTTTAAATCCTACTAGCTCCACTCTAAACATAGTCTACGTTATGTAACTTTAGTTGCCATGATAACTGAAAACACTACTGCGTTCGCATGCCTGATAATTTCCCCCTTTGTATACTGAAAAAATCCAACGTGGAAAGGCGTCAGTTGATTATCGCGTCTTAAATCTAACATTTTTGCTTGTAAGGACAAAATAAATAAACAGATAAAAAAACTAAACAGTGGAAAGTCGTATCTTGTTACCCCATGTAAAGCATTTGGTTTTACCTACACTGTTGTTTTTGTTGGCTTTATCCAACTAAAATATACGAGCTGACGCCCCGCACACTCAAAAAAAAAACTTTTACGTGTTGCATACAAACTGGTGAAGACGCATAAATAAACAAAGAAAGTTGCACACTTTATGCCCCCGTAATGTATTACCAATGTGTTATAATAAAAACCAGCGTTTCGGCACACATTTATCCAACTAACCCGTTTAGCCCGCTTCGTTATACAGGACCCTGGAATACTGAAAACGTTCATAGCCATACATTAGCCTACATAACTTTATGCAATAGGTCACTTTCTGAGTGGTCGTGTGGACTATTTAATAGCCTACCAAGGTAGCAAACGGTTTTCCAAATTAAAGTTTTAGAACAAATAAAATCAAAAGATTTTACACAAACCTCTCCATGACCAACCAGTAGATTATATCCTTGTGATTTGAATAGCCTACACAGTGCTGCGTCTAATTTACTTTTTTTCTTCTTTTTTTTTAAAACGTAAAAATAAAAAAATCTGAGAAGTTACAACAACTAATAAGTTTTAGAATGCCGACATTAAATTTGAGTAGGCTATTTGAAGAAAGTTGTACAAACAGTCAGCTAGCTAACCGTACTTCACGCGTAGTCTCCAATTATTTAGCCCAAAAGCTAGGCATACTTCTTCTTCTTTGTGTTTGTTTATTGGTTCTTCCCAAACTACACTACGTTCAAGGGGTATTACCGTCTAGGCCTGTGTAAAAAATTAAAAATTAAAAAAGGTTTCTTCGCCATAACTTCTGGAGAGTTGGGTGTCGTAAGTTGTGCGTTCGCCATTTTCTGGTTGCTTTGACAAGTTACTGTTTCGATACCAGCTTCTGCTAAATAAGGGTACCCCCCTCCCCAACCAAACCCATCAATTATTTTGTCAGAAACCGTTTTCGCGCCAAAATCACTACGTCAAATTCCAGCCTTGGTCTGCGTAAACGTGCGTCAAATTCCACGTAACAGGAAGTTTGGGGGTCGTATTCCTGTTTGATACATACAAAGTTCTCTCTGGACAATTTTAGTCATGCCCGATAGCCGCTAGCTGTCAACATGCTGGTAGTATATACTCCGCTACGACTTGAAACCTTCTGAGTTCTTTTTTCGTTTTTCGTTTTAATTCTTTAAAACGTAACATATTATTTTATTTAAATTCTTTCTTCATAGTCTTTCTTTCGAACCATTCTAGGCGTTCTTTTAAACTCTCTATCTTGCCTTTTGGACCTATCTTTGTCTATTTTGCACAGTATTGTGAATTCACGGAACCCGAAAAAGTTTCGAAGTGTTTTTGTCCACTGTCTCTCCCTATGTAGCCATTCACGGGGTCTCCTTTCGACGCTAAGTTTTATTCTAAATTAAACGCTTCCGTTTAATTGTACCAAGGTAATGTATAATGTTTTTTCAATATAGTCCATGACTATTTTTCACGTTTTAACAAACTGCTTGAATTATTCTATTCTTTTTAACACGCGGCTGTTGCGTTTAACACAAACTGCTTTTTAAAAATAAAACTTAATTGCCGCTGCTACTACTGCTACAACTAACAACATATACATTTATACACCATTACTTTTTCACGATGTTTTTCAAATAAAAAAATGTACAACACAATAAATTGCCAATATGTTTCCCTAAGCACCATGGCCCATCCATAAAAACAATTTACATTTGTCACAAAACCATTCACCAACGTTTACAACAATTCCCAATAAAATGACATCGCCAAACCCTTGAAACGAAAACCCCACAAACCCCCACCCCGAATGATGATGCATAATCATAATCATAATTATTTTTTTTTTAAATCATTATTTTTTATTTTTTATTTTTATGCATAATTATAATTTTTCATAAACTCATTAATATTCATAAATTGACCTTTTGACCCCATCAATCACTTTTTGACATTTACCGAATGCTATATACTACTTATATATATATATGCTGCTTATTTTCACATTGCAGACTACAGCATGGATCCGGACTGTGCCAGTGCCAATTGAGGCCAGTAACTTTATAGGGCGACTTGCAATAGTATGAAAACATATTTACTATGTAAACACATCTTAGTAAACACACTGTTCTTGTGAAAGAAACTGCCAAAAAAATCTAATTCAATAATACTTTCAGAAGATGCAGCAATACAAATATATTTATAAAGTCTATCAATTAGCCTGCTTTAGCCTAGCCTAGTGCCTTTAGCAGGTTGCTAAGAGACTTTCTGTGTATAGGTTAGCTTGAAGCTATCTGGAGGGTATACTATACTACGAAGCAGGATTACTTAGTTATCTGGATAGCTGTACTGAGTAAAACCCAGAACCATCCCAAATCTGGAACATGGACTGAAGTAAAAAGAGCTGTTTACTCAGTGCAGTTATCCAGCTAACTAATCCTGCTTCTTAGTATACACCCCTGGGGGCTATACCACGAAGAAGAATTACTGAGTTAGCTGGATAACTGCATGGAGTAAAACCTGGAACAGCTTTTTTTTACTTCAGTCCGTGTTCCAGATTTGTTATCCAGCTAACTCAGTAAACCTGCTTCGCAGTATACCCCCCTGGTATCATTATTTTGGTGGTTAACCTTACAAATTCTCAAACTGATTGAAGAACAGGCAGATGCTTAGATTACACTACATTCACTTAGCACACTTGTATACGGATAATCTTACAATGTAGAAATATGAATGTATTCACCTATGGTATAGCTGAAAGCCTTGTGTTTGATTACCGAATAGTGAGTGGTGTGATGTTAGGATATTTGACCATCACAGCAGTGCAGACCTGCAATCACATTTGCTGTTAATGATTAATATTGTTGCAAATCTCCTCACAAAGTGCAATTGCGCAATAAATATACTGCTGGAGAAAAGAGGTGTGTCTTTCTCTCTTTTACATTATCATGTTGAAATAGAAAGTAAAAAAGAATCTAGAACCCATGTGTCAGTTATTCCTCAAAAGTTTTATTTTTTTTCTGAGAAAGACGGAGATCGAACTATGAATCATGCAACACATGTCACAGGGAGAAAAAGGCAAATATGTTGGTTATATCTGGTAATATCCAGCATTCTCAATGGTAAAATATAAATACGCATAACTTAATGGTGATAAGGTAAAGGCATGTTGTTATGGTAAAGTACAGATTTGATAAAATGGTGGATAGGCTACGAAGGTTGCTTTGCAAACGGCAAAGAGGTATAAGAAATAGAAAACAAATGGAGAGCATGTCATGGTTTTCCTCCCCTTTCCTCTAAATTCTACGCCTCACATATTTTTCTGTCTATCGGATTATTTCCCCGCATTCCCGTGCGGGATTTTCCTTTCGCCAGGTGATTAGTTGTTCACCTGTCGTCCGCGTCAGGAGGTACTTATATCCCTGAGTTCCGCTTCCTGATGCTTCTTTATCACTTCGTACCTGCACGAATGTTTTCGGTCGTTGTTTGTTCCTCTACACGCAAGTATCAAAGGATTATTCTTTATTCGCGTAGCAGAGCTTTAGCAAAGAATTACTTAGAAGCTCAGGGAGAATTGTTTTTTATTTCTCCCTTTCCTCTTCTCCTTTCTACTCCCGCTCTCTGTGTTGTTGGAGGGTGTGAGTGTTATTTTATTTTCATTTCTTTCACCAGTTATCGGGCGTTCTAGTCAAGTTCCGAGGGTGTCTTTGTTTTTGCTGTACTATCCTTATTCAGTATTAGTTCGCCCGTGTTTACGTGGCTATCCCGTTTATCAAGGGTGTTTTTGGTTTTCGGCTACGGCTGGGAAGTTCTTTCACATTGTTTTTTCTCTGTTCGCATTTGGCTCATCGTTGTACCACTACAACGCCCTGACAGTATAAAGAAGCCATTATGGATGAGTCAGCGAATTTATCTCCTGGTCAACAAGGAGATAATCCCTCTGAGGAGAGTATCTCCGCTCTCCGCATACAGCAGCAGGCACTTACCGGTCAAGTGCAAAGCCTGACAACCCAGTTGCGGGTCCAGGAGGGTTGGTTTCGGGAATTGGCGGAGAGTATGTGGCTGCTCACGGGCGCACAACAAACGCCTCCACCGGCAGTTCAAGTCTCTCTCCCCCCAGGTTCCGCGATTCTTAAAGAACCGAAATTACAGCTGCCCCTCCGCTATGATGGTCGGGTTGGGAAGTGTCGGGGGTTTCTCGCGCAGTGCATTATATTTTTTAAAGCCCAGTCAACACGGTTTGTTACCCAAGAGTCCCGGGTGGCTTTTATTTTATCTCTTCTCACCGGTCCCGCTCTTGACTGGGCTACCCCCTTAATCATGAACAGCTCTCCCACGCTTAGCACGGCCAAATCGCTAATGGACGTTATGGAGACAGTGTTCGACCAGCAGATTTCGGGCCAGGAGGCAGCAAGGCGCCTGGTTCGCTTCCGTCAGGGTAACGAAACAGTGGCTGATTTTTCCATCAGGTTTCGTGCCCTGGCGGGCGAGACAGGTTGGCCAGAGGCACCTCTTATCACTCAGTTCATTGAGTCTTTGAGTGATCCTATTCAGGATGCCCTGGCGGTATTAGAGCCTTGTGAAACACTGGATGCTTTAGTAGCCACGGCGATCCGTATTGATAACCGTGTTAGAGATCGGGCTCGCATTAAGGCAGGCAAGAGAGAATGCACCGCTACTGCTCCCTTTACACCGTTTACCGTGCCCATTCCGCCTCTAGCCGCTTCCACTTCGCGTGGCTATGAGGAGCCTATGCAGGTAGATGGTGCGTCCTACTGTTCTCCCAGAGATTCCTCGTCCACGGTGGGTTGGTGTCGCTACTGTAAGCGCCAGGGACATACCATCAACCATTGTCCTAAGCGATCGGGAAAAGGTCCGTCTCGTTAGAGGAACCGGGACCCCTAGCGAGACAAAATGACATTACATCTCGGACTCTACTCCCAGTGAGGATAATGAGGCAACAGCGCCCTCTACTGGCAGAAGCTTTTATTGACTCTGGGGCGGTTGGGTGTTTTATGGATTCACGGTGGGCTAGAGAACATCGCTTTCCCATCCGCAAACTCTCCCATTCGCGCCACATCACCGCTCTTGATGGCCGACCGTTGGGAGGAGGTGTGATTAAAGAGATCACCGCTCCTCTCACGATGATCATTGCTCATGAGAATCACACCGAGACTATTCAGTTCTTTCTAGTGGATTCGCCCTCTTATCCCATTGTATTGGGCCATACGTGGTTGGTGGAGCACAATCCACACATTAAATGGGGGAGGGGCGAATTTAGTGTTCTTCAGTGGGGGTCTCGGTGCACTACCCAGGGTCACGTTCCTCTATCTGTGGGGTCGAGGGGACATTCAGGAGCTACTGACTGCAGCTCCGACTCAGAGACAGAGGAGAGTATTATTGTCTCGGATTCTCAAGACTCCGTCCTGGGATCGGAGGTTGAGGACGAGAGTCTGGAATGGGACTCTCGTGCTGATAGTCTGTCTGGTTGGGAGGAGAGTTCCCAGGAGGAGTTTTCTGACTCTGATATTCGGTGGTCACCTTCTCTCTCTCCCTCTTCCAAGACGGGGAGGGTTAGCTTGGCAGGGTCGTTAGAATTCCCATTACCTCCTAATGTTCCTTCCAATTACGCTAGCCTGGCTGAGGTTTTCAGCAAACAAAGAGCCACCACCCTCCCCCTTCACCGCCCGTACGATTGCGCCATTGAACTGCATCCTGGCACCAGCCCTACCAGAGGCAGTTTATACTCCTTGTCTGCTCCCGAGAGCGCGGCCATGAAGGAGTATGTCGAGGAGGCGCTGGCTAACGGCTTCATCAGACCCTCCACCTCTCCTGCTGGGGCGGGGTTTTTTTTTGTAAAGAAAAAGGATGGGGGTCTGAGACCATGTATCGATTACCGCTCGCTTAACGCCATCACTATAAAAAATAGGTACCCACTTCCCCTGATGAATTCGGCATTTGAACGCCTCCAGGGGGCAGTGATCTTTTCTAAACTCGACCTCCGCAACGCCTATAACCTGGTGCGTATGCGCGAGGGCGATGAGTGGAAAACCGCGTTTAACACGCATAGCGGCCACTACGAGTACCAGGTCATGCCTTTCGGTCTCTCTAGCGCCCCCTCTGTGTTTCAGGCGTTGGTAAACGACGTACTACGGGAGATGCTAGACAAATTTGTTTTCGTCTACTTAGACGATATTTTAATTTTTTCCGCAGACCTGCAGACGCACATTGAGCACGTTAAACAGGTTCTGAAGGCCCTCCTACAGGCAAAACTGTTTGTGAAAGCGGAGAAGTGCTCGTTTCACGCCAGCACCATCTCCTTTTTAGGGTTTATCGTGTCGGAGGGTAAGGTTCACATGGATCCCGATAAAGTCTCTGCAGTGCTTGATTGGCCTACTCCTCGTTCTGTGAAGCAGGTTCAGCGCTTTCTAGGGTTCGCCAATTTTTATCGGCGGTTCATTAGGAACTTTAGCAAGCTCGCCGCACCCATTACCGCCCTT
Source organism: Ilyophis sp. 1 JC-2022 (assembly GCA_022702515.1). NCBI lineage: Eukaryota > Metazoa > Chordata > Actinopteri > Anguilliformes > Synaphobranchidae > Ilyophis > Ilyophis sp. 1 JC-2022. The sequence goes on from CM040404.1 coordinate 132,722,414, forward strand.
ACCAAAAAGACGACTGCAGGGCAATTTCAATGGAGTTCCAGAGCGGATTCCGCATTTAGGGAGTTAAAGGGGAGGTTCAGCTCTCAGCCCATCTTGGTCACGCCCAATCCCTCCCTTCCGTTTGTCGTGGAGGTTGACGCCTCCGAGTTGGGAGCAGGCGCCATTCTGTCCCAGCACTCTCCCATCGATCGCAAAATGCACCCCTGTGCATATTTCTCTCGGTCCCTTACTCCGGCTGAGAGGAATTACGATGTAGGGGATCGGGAGCTGCTGGCTGTCAAATTAGCTCTGGAGGAGTGGCGGCATTGGTTAGAGGGGGCTGAACACCCTTTTACGGTCTGGACTGACCACAAAAATTTAGAATACATCCAGCAGGCCAAAAGACGCAATTCTCGGCAGGTGCGCTGGTCATTGTTTTTCACCCGTTTTAATTTTCTACTCACTTATCGGCCCGGGTCTAAAAACATTAAACCTGATGCACTTTCCCGTATTTTTGATCAGTCCGACAGTTCCGTCTCCGAGTCCATTTTGCCAGGCGCTCAGATTGTAGCCCCGGTATTTTGGGACATCGAAGTAGCGGTTCAGAACGCTTTGCGACGGAATCCGGATCCTGGTGGTGGCCCTGCCAGTTGCCTTTTTGTGGCGCCCACTGTGAGGTCTCAAGTGCTCCAGTGGGGTCATTCCTCACAAATCACCGCTCACCCAGGCGTTCACCGTACTAAGGAGTTTCTCTCCAGACGTTTCTGGTGGCCTGGTATGGAGAGAGACATCCGCAAATTTGTCGCTGCTTGCCCCATTTGTGCTCGGAACAAAGGTTCTCGGCGTTCACCCGCGGGGTTGTTACATCCTCTGCCCGTCCCCAGTCGACCATGGAGTCACATCGCTCTTGATTTTGTGACTGGGTTACCCGCTTCTCAGGGCAACACTGTTATCCTGGTAATTGTGGACAGATTTTCTAAGGCGGCACATTTCCTAGCCTTGGCTAAACTGCCTTCTGCACCTGAGACGGCCCAGTTATTAGTAGAGCACGTGTTTAGGCTTCACGGGTTGCCCCGCGACGTGGTTTCTGACCGTGGCCCCCAGTTCATCGCCAAGTTTTGGCGGTCTTTTTGCACACAGTTGGGGGCGTCCGTTAGTCTGTCTTCTGGGTTCCATCCACAGACTAACGGACAAACTGAACGCACTAACCAAACGCTGGAGAACACTCTGCGCTGCTTGGCAGCCTCTAATCCCACTTCGTGGAGTCGGTACCTCCCTTGGGCTGAATACGCCCACAATACCCTGCGCAATGCCTCCACGGGTCTTTCTCCGTTTGAGGCCCAGGTGGGGTATCTGCCTCCGCTTTTTCCGGAGCTGGAGAGGAATGTGGAGGTCCCGTCTGCCGGCTCATTTGTCCGGAGGTGTCGTGCAGTGTGGAGGAGAGTGCGCAATTCTCTTTTGAAAGCATCTGCCACCCAGAAAATTTCCGCCGACAAGCATCGTCGCGCGGCTCCCTCTTATCGGGTGGGCCAGCGGGTCTGGCTTTCCACGCGGGATTTGCCTCTGCGGGTCGAGTCTAAAAAACTCGCCCCACGCTATATTGGTCCTTTCAAGATTGTTCACAAGATTAATCCCGTTACTGTTCGTCTCCAGTTGCCGCGCTCCATGCGCGTTCACCCCACCTTCCACGTCTCTCGACTAAAGCCGGTACTAGTCAGTGCTTTGTCTCCGGCCGAGAGACCCCCCCCCCCCCTCCTCGGATTGTCGGGGGGGGCCCGGTTTACATGGTTCACCGCATTCTGGCGGAGAGACGGGTAGGCCGTGGTTTCCAGTTTTTGGTGGATTGGGAGGGCTATGGTCCTGAGGAGCGTTGCTGGGTTCCTTCTAGAAATATCTTGGATCCCCAGCTTATCAGGAATTTCCGTAGTAATCGAGCTGAGGGATCGCCAGGAGTCGTCCCTTAGGGAGGGGGTCCTGTCATGGTTTTCCTCCCCTTTCCTCTAAATTCTACGCCTCACATATTTTTCTGTCTATCGGATTATTTCCCCGCATTCCCGTGCGGGATTTTCCTTTCGCCAGGTGATTAGTTGTTCACCTGTCGTCCGCGTCAGGAGGTACTTATATCCCTGAGTTCCGCTTCCTGATGCTTCTTTATCACTTCGTACCTGCACGAATGTTTTCGGTCGTTGTTTGTTCCTCTACACGCAAGTATCAAAGGATTATTCTTTATTCGCGTAGCAGAGCTTTAGCAAAGAATTACTTAGAAGCTCAGGGAGAATTGTTTTTTATTTCTCCCTTTCCTCTTCTCCTTTCTACTCCCGCTCTCTGTGTTGTTGGAGGGTGTGAGTGTTATTTTATTTTCATTTCTTTCACCAGTTATCGGGCGTTCTAGTCAAGTTCCGAGGGTGTCTTTGTTTTTGCTGTACTATCCTTATTCAGTATTAGTTCGCCCGTGTTTACGTGGCTATCCCGTTTATCAAGGGTGTTTTTGGTTTTCGGCTACGGCTGGGAAGTTCTTTCACATTGTTTTTTCTCTGTTCGCATTTGGCTCATCGTTGTACCACTACAACGCCCTGACAGAGCAGCCTATTCTGGGTGTGGCTGAAACAGTGTACCATCTGTTTAATTTACTGAAGGCGCTAGGCATTCACAAAATAAACGCTCCATACAGACATGCAAGACAAAAACCATGGCTACTTGCAGTTGCACCCAACAAAAAGGCAGAAACTCGTTTGGACCAGGTATGGTCTTCAGGCAGCGAGGAATCTCTGAGCATTCAGTGCAACATGTTATATAAGTTTTCTTTTGTAATTTCTCCCAACAATTCATAATTACAATGTGTAGTGTGTGAATAATGTTGCGCCATTGCTAATCAGATATAAACCGGTTAAATTTCTTACATATTTTGGCAGATACTGTTACGTTCTCCGTAGCGGGAGGGGTAAGGACCCAGACGCAGACCACAGGATTAGGCAAAAGGAGTTCTTTATTCCGTTCAGGGGTCAAGCCAGGAGATCAGAGGTAGGTAGGTACAAAACAAACGATAGGCGATAGGGCAAATGAGGGACAATCCAGAGAGTCGAAAACCAGGGAATCAGAGTTCAGGCAGTACAAAGGGATCAGGCAGGAGAATGGTCGATATACAAACGAGGTCAAAAACGAACAGGCAGACTGGACAGATAAGGGCAAGGCAAAAGAATAGTAGTTCAAACAGGTGTCGCGGAATAATTCTACAGATCTCAGGCTTTCGAAAATAGTAGGCACTGGAAAAGGTAATCACAACAATCCGACACAGACTGGGAGTAACAAAGGGCTTAAATGCACAAGTAACTAATGACACAAGAGGAATCAGGTGTGTGAGGGGCGGGGTTCCAAACGAGAGACAATGAAATACATCTGGGAAACAATTAAACAACCACAGAGACAACTAGGGAAAACGCGGACTGGATTCCAAACATACACAATGACAGATGACCTGGAGTTTCAGGAAATCGTGCATAGAGTAAGATGACAGGAAGAAGAGATCAGATGCAGCTGAGAATGATTAGCAAGGACAGAACAGCATGAAAATGTGCGCTCTAATATGTTAGTGAGATTAGTAACTATACACACCCCTGCCGTTAGTATGATTAGTAAGTATATACAAATTAGTTTGTTAATGGAGTTAGTAGATCTTATCTATCATTAGTATGTTAGTGGTAATTAGTAAATCTAAGTGCACAGAGATAGGTGTGAAGCAAGAGGGAACCCGAACACCAATGAGATCACCCGAATGGTACAGAGACGTAAACGGGGAGTGACAGATCAGGTGTAAACAAGTAGACACGGGACAACTAGGCAAAACCGGAAAATAAACAAGTCAGGTGAAAACTAAGAATAAACAATACATACAAAATAAAGATACAAATAACCAGTAGAACACAGATCCTTACAGTACCCCCCCCCCAAGGGACGGCTTCCAGACGTCCCCAGCAGTAACAAACACTAAGCCGGGTGGGTGGTGGGGGACCGGAGGAGGGGTAATGGAGTAGCAGGTACTTAGTTTCAGGAGGGTGAAAAGGGCTCGGGGAGAAATGTCTGAGTGCTGAGCAGGGTGGGTGGAGGGGGACCGGAGGAGGGATAATGGGACAGCAGGTAGTGAAGTAATGTTCAAAGTTTGTAATGTCCGAAATACAGAGCAGGGTGGGTGGAGGGGGTCCGGAGGAGGGAAACAAGGGCGGCGGCGCAGACAGGGCCGTTCAGGCGGACGATGGCGCAGACAGTACCGCTCAGGAGGACGACGGTGCAGACAGGACCGCTCAGGAGGACGGTGGTGCAGACAGGACCGCTCAGGAGGACGACGGTGCAGACAGGACCACTCAGGAGGACGGTGGCACAGACAGGACCGCTCAGGAGGACGACAGCGCAGACAGGACCGCTCAGGAGGTCTGTGGCGCAGACAGGACCGCTCAGGAGGATGACGGTGCAGACAGGACCGTTCAGGAGGGCGGTGGTGCAGACAGGACCGCTCAGGAGGATGACGGTGCAGACAGGGCCGTTCAGGAGGACGGTGGTGCAGACAGGACAGACTGCGATGGCTACATCGCTCAGGAGACCGGCTCAGGGAGCCGGCGGCGACGGCTGCATCGCTAAGGAGGCCGGCGGCGACGGCTGCATCGCTCAGGGGGCCGGCGGCGACGGCTGCATCGCTCAGGTGCCCGGCGGCGACGGCTGCATCGCTCAGGTGCCCGGCGGCGACGGCTGCATCGCTCAGGGGGTCGGCGGCGACGGCTGCATCGCTCAGGGGGCCGGCGGCGACGGCTGCATCGCTCAGGGGGCCGGCGGCGACGGCTGCATCGCTCAGGGGGCCGGCGGCGACGGCTGCATCGCTCAGGGGGCCGGCGGCGACGGCTGCATCGCTCAGGGGGCCGGCGGCGACGGCTGCATCGCTCAGGGGACCGGCGTCGACGGCTGCATCGCTTAGGAGCCCGGCGGCGACGGCTGCATCGCTCAGGGCAGGAGGTAGCGGGCTCGGCCGCTCCGGACTGGAGGTCAGCGGGCTTGGCCGCTCTGGACTGGAGGTCAGCGGGCTCGGCCGCTCAGGACAGGAGGCTAGCGGGCTCGGCCGCTCAGGACAGGAGGCTATCGGGCTCGGCCGCTCAGGACAGGAGGCTAGCGGGCTCGGCCGCTCAGGACAGGAGGCTAGCGGGCTCGGCCGCTCAGGACAGGAGGCTAGCGGGCTCGGCCGCTCAGGACAGGAGGCTAGCGGGCTCGGCCGCTCAGGACAGGAGGCTAGCGGGCTCGGCCGCTCAGGACAGGAGGCTAGCGGGCTCGGCCGCTCAGGACAGGAGGCTAGCGGGCTCGGCCGCTCAGGACAGGAGGCTAGCGGGCTCGGCCGCTCAGGACAGGAGGCTAGCGGGCTCGGCCGCTCAGGACAGGAGACTAGCTGGTCCCGCAATTTGAGATGAGGCAGGGAACGGGACGGGACTGGTGGCGTGGAACAGGACGGGCCAGGAGGCCCGGGACCGGAAGGGCCCGGAGATACAGACCGGGACGGGACAGGGGACACGGAACGGGAAGGGACAGGGGAACTGGGATGGGAAGGGACAGGAGAACTGGGACGGGACGGAACAGCGGAGCTGGGACCGGACGGGACAGCGGAGCTGGGACGGGACGGGACAGGGGAGCTGGGACGGGACGGGACAGGGGAGCTGGGACGGGACGGGACAGCGGAGCTGGGACGGGACGGGACAGGGGAGCTGGGACGGGACGGGACAGCGGAGCTGGGACGGGACGGGACAGGGGAGCTGGGACGGGACGGGACAGGGGAGCTGGGACGGGACGGGACAGCGGAGCTGGGACGGGACGGAACAGCGGAGCTGGGACGGGACGGAACAGCGGAGCTGGGACGGGACGGAACAGGGGAGCTGGGACGGGACGGAACAGGGGAGCTGGGACGGGACGGAACAGGGGAGCTGGGACGGGACGGAACAGGGGAGCTGGGACGGGACGGAACAGCGGAGTTGGGACGGGACGGAACAGCGGAGCTGGGACGGGACGGAACAGCGGAGCTGGGACGGGACGGAACAGCGGAGCTGGGACGGGACGGAACAGGGGAGCTGGGACGGAACAGGGGAGCTGGGACGGGACGGAACAGGGGAGCTGGGACGGGACGGAACAGGGGAGCTGGGACGGGACGGAACAGGGGAGCTGGGACGGGACGGAACAGGGGAGCTGGGACGGGACGGAACAGGGGAGCTGGGACGGGACGGAACAGGGGAGCTGGGGCGGGACGGAACAGGGGAGCTGGGACGGGACGGGACAGGGGAGCTGGGGCGGGACGGGACAGGGGAGCTGGGACGGGACGGAACAGCGGAGCTGGGACGGGACGGAACAGCGGAGCTGGGACGGGACGGAACAGCGGAGCTGGGACGGGACGGAACAGGGGAGCTGGGACGGGACGGAACAGGGGAGCTGGGACGGGGCGGAACAGGGGAGCTGGGACGGGACGGAACAGGGGAGCTGGGACGGGACGGAACAGGGGGCTTGGGCTGGGACGGAAAGGCGATGGATCCCCCGTCAACGGGCGGTTGAGCCCGTCGACGGAGCCGGGAACCAGGACTCCATCGTTTCCTCCCGGGTCCATAGCCCCTCGGGCAAAGGGCAAGCCGGGTACCCTTAAATTTAGCTGCTTCCAGGTTGTGGCTAGGCTCAGAGTTATCAGGATGGAGGGAGACCACTCCGAGCCTAACGGAGTGGGAGCTGGGTGGAGGAGTCTGGAGTGATGGGTGGTGGTCGGCATGACGGCGGGCAAACTCCGGATTCTGCCCCCAGATCCCCATGAGGTAGTTTTCATAGGGATCCGGGCCGAAGGGATCGATCTCCCAGGCCATCAGAAACCGCAGATCTTGGGTCACGGTCTCGATGACCGCCTGTTGTTGGCCACTCATGGCTCCTTGCCGCAGGAGCGCGGCGTGCAGGTGGCTTGGGTCCGCTGGGTCCAAGAATGGTCGGATTGTACTGTTACGTTCTCCGTAGCGGGAGGGGTAAGGACCCAGACGCAGACCACAGGATTAGGCAAAAGGAGTTCTTTATTCCGTTCAGGGGTCAAGCCAGGAGATCAGAGGTAGGTAGGTACAAAACAAACGATAGGCGATAGGGCAAATGAGGGACAATCCAGAGAGTCGAAAACCAGGGAATCAGAGTTCAGGCAGTACAAAGGGATCAGGCAGGAGAATGGTCGATATACAAACGAGGTCAAAAACGAACAGGCAGACTGGACAGATAAGGGCAAGGCAAAAGAATAGTAGTTCAAACAGGTGTCGCGGAATAATTCTACAGCTCTCAGGCTTTCGAAAATAGTAGGCACTGGAAAAGGTAATCACAACAATCCGACACAGACTGGGAGTAACAAAGGGCTTAAATGCACAAGTAACTAATGACACAAGAGGAATCAGGTGTGTGAGGGGCGGGGTTCCAAACGAGAGACAATGAAATACATCTGGGAAACAATTAAACAACCACAGAGACAACTAGGGAAAACGCGGACTGGATTCCAAACATACACAATGACAGATGACCTGGAGTTTCAGGAAATCGTGCATAGAGTAAGATGACAGGAAGAAGAGATCAGATGCAGCTGAGAATGATTAGCAAGGACAGAACAGCATGAAAATGTGCGCTCTAATATGTTAGTGAGATTAGTAACTATACACACCCCTGCCGTTAGTATGATTAGTAAGTATATACAAATTAGTTTGTTAATGGAGTTAGTAGATCTTATCTATCATTAGTATGTTAGTGGTAATTAGTAAATCTAAGTGCACAGAGATAGGTGTGAAGCAAGAGGGAACCCGAACACCAATGAGATCACCCGAATGGTACAGAGACGTAAACGGGGAGTGACAGATCAGGTGTAAACAAGTAGACACGGGACAACTAGGCAAAACCGGAAAATAAACAAGTCAGGTGAAAACTAAGAATAAACAATACATACAAAATAAAGATACAAATAACCAGTAGAACACAGATCCTTACAGATACACTTTGGGCTTGTTATCAAACCCTAAATATTTGAAAGTAACGTTATTGTATATATATTACTAATTTTTCATTAGCAAATTGTGTCAAAATTTAAATTACATTTTTAAAATCTGTGTTACTGACAAATCAGTTCCTTTTTTCTGATTGGTCACATGCTACATGTCACAATGTACGTTAAATGAAGGGACTCACATAAACTGTCAGCTCTTTACTTCTATGATCCTAAAACCCTTTTTACAGGCGTATAAAATGCTAATTTGATATCAGGAAACAAGCAAATATAGGCTATAATAACCATTTATATTTGACATGTATGTGCTGTGAAACTTATATAGAATTATTTGGCAGCTTTGAAGAAAATCCCTGCCTTTTCCAGTACAGCAGGGATTATGATCATATGGGTAAATGTCTCATTATCAACAATGAAAAATTTGTGAGTGTTATCAAAATGTACCTTTGAGTTTGCTGGTGTTTAACATTGCTTGTATGATTGTGTATTTCTAAAGTGGACACAAGCTCCTCTCATTTGATTTTCAAAACCATCAATTTATACAGCTGTTTGTGTAGTAGTGTGTGACTGACAGCTTGATTCTTACTGTAAATGCAACACACTTGTAGAATGGTACAATACACACTGAAATCAGTAAATGTCTTTAAGTGTTATTTTTTATAGATGTATGCATAATGTGAAAGACCACTAATTGTGTGTATTTTAACAGAGATGTGCATGTTTAATTACTATTATTTCACACACTATTATTATCACCACACTGATATTGGCTCTGTACGGATTCACTTCCTTTCTCTCATCTCTGAAGACATGGATCAACGGTACGGCACCAAGGTGGATGAGGCGTTACTGAGGAACACCTTTGCATCCCTCAAGTTCACTGTGCAGGTGGAGAATAACTTATCCGTTGACGATATGCTGGGGGTCCTCCAGAAAGGTGAAGGTTTCCCAATTTTCATGAAAATTTTGTAGCCTACGCCTGCAGTTGATATGGTGTTTCCTGACCGCCTTGTTTTCCCTGGGCCGCAGTTTCTGAAGAAGACCACAGAGAAAGGGCCTGTTTCGTTTGCGTCCTGCTCAGCCACGGTGAAAATGGTACAATTTTCGGAACGGACAAGCTGGTTCCTGTCCGGCGACTGACCTCTCTCCTCACTGCAAAGAGATGCCCGAGCCTGGAGGGGAAACCCAAACTATTCTTCATCCAGGTACAGAATGCCAGCTCTCACCTCTGACGGAACACACACTACACTTTCAAACGCATTTCAGTTGAGCAGAGTTTGAACATAACTGACTTAGATGCGTCCTGTTGAGCTCCATCATTGCCTGGCTCTAGTTTTGGAGGGCACTGTTAACATGAAATAAGGACTGGATTCTTAATGCCACGCAAAGATCCGTCCATTAACAGTTAGCCAACCGCTCGTGGTTCTGTGCAGGCTTGCAGAGGAAAAGAGTTTGATTCGGGTGTTGAAACGGACTCGGCGGAGGACAAACAGTCTGCAGACTTGTCAGAGATTCCAGAGAGGGATTTCCTGTGCAGTTACTCCACAGTTCCAGGTAACAGAGATTACATAGTTCGATATTATACAGAACAGCCATTCACAGCACTGTAAATCGGCCCTGTGTCTCAGTCAGCTCACATGATAATCAGACTAACCTAATCATAGAAAATAAAAATGCTAATCATTTTTCATGATCATAAATGAGTAAAAATGAAAATTAATTTAAAAAACTTCACTGAAGTGCTCTAACTATATTTTTTATATTACAGGCTATTTTGCATGGAGGAACATGGTAACTGGCTCAATTTACATCAGAAATCTGTGTGAAAGGCTGAAGCGGAACGGAGGCCTGGAAATAACAAAGATACTGACCAGGGTCAACCACAGGGTGGCGCTGGATTTTGAGTCAAAAACCAATGAGCGGGAAACCAGTCAAAAAAAACAAATGCCTTGCATTATGTCCACACTTACAAAAGAACTCTTCCTCACTACTTAACACTAATGAGAAAAAGTGTCTGAGACTTTTCACCATAAAGCATGATAAGTACAATGAACAGCAAACTGTGAGTCTGCAGCTATTTCCCTGTAACCTTTCAAAATGAATGTGAGTAAAGCTTCATTGACCTGACAGTGGACGTCACAGCAGTCTCTAACAATGTGACATCAGCAGTGAAGACAAGACAAGCATTTATCCTAGAAAATAAGCATATTACACATTATAAAAGTACTATAAATATTGAGTTTCTCATCTTCGTATGTAAATACCTGCAGTACACGCTTCTAATCGAACATTGTCCATGCGCATGGTGTATGATGTACAGAGGATACCTTTTTAAGCGTTAATACTGTGTCAGAAATAATATTAAGCTTTTTAAAACTTTAATTAGGCGTTATGCAAAATTTGTGATAACAAAAACATTACTTTTTAATTTATCGTTTTGCAATGCAGAGCGCTTAATTTTCACCTGCAGCCAACAGTAATGTCCCACTAATCAATCCACACTGAAAGCCTGAAACACGCAATATTAAAAATATGATATATATGATATATACACTACTGTTCAAAAGTTTGGAATCACTGAGACTTTTTTTGTTTTTGAAAGAAATGTATACTTTTATTCACCAAAGTAGCATTAAATTGATCAGAAAATGTAGTAAAGACATTGATAATGTTACAAACTACTATTTCTATTTCATTCTATTTCTATTTTAGCAATTGTAGCCATTTTTACACATAATCCCCCATAATCATATTTAATATTTGGTTGCATATCCAGGCGGGAAATCCTCGGTGCCGTGTGTGGGGGAGAAGAGGAAGCCGTCTGACGGCAGGCAGAGTTTGGTGGTCCAGAAGCGGAAGTCCTCCTCTGGTTCCTCAGGTACCGTGTGACCCGGGCCTGCCGGCTTCGTACCGTGTGACCAGGGCCTGCCGGCTTGGCTTGTCACAGCGACATTTGGTGACGTATGATCATTATGACATCACCTTGGGTGAAGTAGCTTTCAAAGCAGTGAATGGCGATACAGTTGTTTTCTGAATATTATGGCCTGTCTGGAAATGGCTGTCTTTTGAGGAAGTGTTTAACGAGTGAGTAATGCGGGGAGTTGGGTCCAGAGATAGCCGTAAAGCAAATTGTTATTATTTTTTTTATTTTTTTGGGGTGTTTCTCAGGTGATGCTGGTCCTTCCAATAAAGGCAAACGGCGCGAAAGAGATGAAAGGAATCCCATTGATCTGGACGTGGTATTGGATGCATTCCAGGATTTCGTGGCACAGTACACGTGAGTATCGGTCTCGTCTGTTTGGTGCAGGACACAGCAGAGAAGATGGTAAAGTGAGCAAGAATGCTGACTGACTGTTTCTGTCACATCTCCATTATGCACCGACAAACGAATGACGGTAAATTACTCTCTCGCTTTGAACTACCGTTGTTTCTGTTTTCAGAGAGAATGTTGACTCTGCCCCAGTCAGGCGGGCAATAGGTTCCATCTCAGACATGTTTGAGGATCAGCTCACAGAACTAGTAAGTAACAGCGCTTAACTAGGAGCGGAGCTAAATGTATATGTGGTCTGTTGTCTCTATTCAAGAACTGGTTACTGTCATATCGTGTAATAAAGGAATTCCTGTTATAGGTGGTAACAGAGTGTTTTTCTGAAACAAATCTTGTTTTAGATAACCAACACAAAGGAGTTGAACAGTCTGAAACGGGAAAACGTCAAGGTAAACTTTTCACAGTGCTTGAATGTTTTGTGTTAAATTCCTTAGGTGAATACATATTTATTTAAATTTGACTGATTGATGCAAAACCAAACCACATCAGAAAACAATGAAAAACTTAGGAGTTTCCCCATAAATGTACATTTTGGTGTTCTTGGCTATTGACTTGTTCCAACAAGCATCGTTAGTTTTTGTTCACTTTTTTGTGTTATTATTAAAACCATGGTTGTACAGCTTCATGCAAGGAAATCTTGATTTGCTATTTCTCATTTCTTTTTGTTTTTTGTTACCATTGGGACTGATGCTAGAGCTCTAAATCACTGACGCTCTGCTCATATAGCCTGATGTGCCCTAATATGGCTTTATTATTGTAACCAAATAATTGTATTATTCCTTTCAACATATTTTATTTTAACTCAGGTCAATAATACCATTAACAAGAAACGCTCCAGACTGATTGAGATCAAAAGTGAATTGATAACGTAAGTGTTGGGAAAATATGTGGGGAATTAGATGTGCCAGTTTTGAAGATGATGTAATCTGTACTAAGTGTCCCAGAATTGGAAAATTTGATGCTTGTCCAACAGTTCATTGTTATTCTTTAAGACAATAACAAGTAAACGAATACCTGTGAACATTATCGATTGTAGTTTTCAAAATAAACCCAGGAAATTTTTAGATTTTTATTGATTATTTTCTTCCTTGACTTTTGTCACAGTACAACTCAAAGGATAAACTCAAAAATGATAAATGGAAAAATCTTAGATGGACAAGCATCGGTCTCCGTGATTAATAAACAGCCTTGATCTAGTTCAGCAATGGGCTGGTTGCATGGTTACATGTAAGTGCAAGGTCTTCTCAAGACGATGTCCCCGTAAACCACAGGAAGGAGACGCAGTTGAGGACCCTGCAGAAGGAGCACACACAGCTGCAGGAGAGACTGACTGACCTGAGGAAGGGAACCGCTTTCCTGTCGGCCCTGAGGGACCTTCACAAGAGCTACCGGGCTCACCGACAGAGACACCCCAGCCAGGTGGAAGTGGTGAGGGGACGCCTTGCTCCAGAGTTCTAAACCATGCAATTAAATTAAGAGGGAATCAAACGCGCATTTCACACATCAAGGCAATGGCAGTTAAAAAGTATTCAGTATAGCAACAGTTTTTGACTGCGTGTGTGTGTGTGTGTTCTTCAGTACAACAGAAAGGTTGCCTTTGTCATTGGCAGCATGGAAAACAGGGGGATAGGGTACCTTACAGTTCTTACAGGCTGTGATCATCTAGTCATAGTGCCATTACGGTGTTGTTTCTCAGTGTGGCTATATATCTCCTCTCCTCAGTACGGCCCCTCCAGTGTGCCGGCTCTCCTGCTGGAGGCACGTGGGGTGCTGGGAGCCGAGCACCAACTGAAGAACATCAACGAGAAGCTGCAGCAAGCCCTGGCCCGGGCCAATCAGCGTTGAGCTCTCCAGGAGATCCACCTCAGGCTAATCATCATTGATCTTTCCAGCAGATCAACCTCTCAGGCCAATTTGCCATTGAGCTCTCCAGGAGATTCACCTCAAGCCAATCGCTATTGATTTCTCCAGCAGATCCACCTCTCGGTCCAATCGCTATTCAGCTCTCCAGCAGGTCCACTTCTTGGAACACCTGACGGGCATTTATCACCTGGAAGCACATTTGTCATTTTCAAAATGCATTCCAGCCTGCTGGTCATGTTGTCTGTGAACATTAATGGTAACAACTGCAGTGCATTTTATGCCATTACAGAAGGGGTGGGCTGTTTAATTCAAGTACTATTTGTAAAACCTCTGGGGTTGTTAAAGTGTAAATAAAATGTATAAACAATAGTGTTGTAAGTATTTGTTGAAATGAGAAGGCACAAACGCATGTATGCCTACATGAAGTTGCTTAAGCCATAGATCACGTGTGCTTCACATGTTGAGTACTAGGTGCCAAAGGCTTAACATGTTTCTTTCACTTCCGAATTTTTAGAAATCAACATTAATGGATGGCATATTTGTTAAATAATCCCAAGGATATCATAAAACCTTCCTTATTACCACAACATGGTATAACAAGATTGTGTTATTTGGAATTTGGGCTTTTATGATGTTATGTAACAGGCTGGACTATTGTAAAATAAACTTTTTGTAATATTGCCATTCTATCCATCATTAGCCCTCATTGTATGTAAAGAAATAGTGACTTCTGTTGTGTCTATAAGGACCCATAGAGTTTATATGCTCCAGTCTTACGTTTGGGTTTTTCTTGAAGATATTTAATTATGATCATAATTCAGGAATGAATACAAATAATAATAAAAATATTTTATTGTGTATGCAACGATAATTATACATGGAATTTCCACTCATAATCATAATACTTGTACATAATAGACAGACTGAGTATGTGATTTTAGCAGACATGTTTCCTGTACTTCCTAGACGCTGGATACGGTTTGGCCTTTCCTTATGTGTGGTTATGTTTACCCGAAGCACAGTCCGTATGTCCTGCATTTCACACTTCTGGTTATTTAATTAATCATTTTTGTAAAATTGCGAATTTACAAAAATTGCAGTTGCACCGGTGCATATGAGCACCTGTGCAATACATTCATTTTGTACAACCATTTGTGTGCAGTTCGGATAGTGCGAGGATGCTGAAAGACATTGTTGCCATATACAATAATAGGTCATGTCTCAAGAACAAAACAAGCAGTTAATGGTTCTTGTAGCCTAGTTAAAACTAAAACAAATGTAGTGTAAAGAAAATATACCATTTTGAGTTAAGATTTAACGATATAATCCGTTAAAAAACGAAAGTATCAGACGGTTCCTAAAGGCACAACCCAATGAATGACAGGTGTTATCGGTTTATTGATTTACGTGGTACAGACTGCCACTCTTAAGATAAAAGTTGGAATGAAAGCCTACCTGTGTCAAGGTATAATCAGTTATTCACGAAAATCAATGATCCGCGCTCATTGGCTGCGGGGCATTGAGAATACCGTCATCCTTGGTGATGAATATGCGCAGCCTCAATTTTACAGCAGTCATGACACACTTATTCAGAGTTAAACTGAAACTGATTGTTTACCTGCCTACGGAGGGAGTTAAGTTGATAGCTGGCACTGGTCTTGACCAAGTCGGAATCATAAGGCAGCTGCTGAAACTATATCTGGATATCGTGAAGTCGAGGAGATCAATGTAAGTTAACACGTATTCCTTTCTTTGACGCTTTACATTTACGGACCTTTGCTGTAGGATATTAATGGATCGGCTACTGTACTACTGTAAGGTGAGTCAGGTAATAGCGATTGAAACTGAAAACAGTCCTGATGCTGTATTAACTTAAGGGTAGTTTTGGACATTGTTAACGATGTTGAACTTAAGCTGTCAATTGAGTAATGCGATAGGCTTGCATTATGTTCAAAGAGCAGAATTAACTGGACTAGCTAGATTTTAAAATGTTTCCCTATTCGGAAGGAGCTACAGTGAGTCACAGAACATTAATAAGATTGTCATGTTGATCTGGATTGACCTGTTTTAATAATCCACTTCGTCTTCCTGGAGCAATTTGTACAGAATGATACATACAAGGCAGAAAATTGATGCTTCTTCAACATATTTGTGGACTGGGATTAACAGTGTTGTGTATACAATGGAAAGTCACCCGTACTTTGGGTAAACATTAAATAACCCTTTTACAATTATGATGGGGGTCCTTTTGGATGAAATTCAAGGTTCTATTCCTGGCCTTTTGTGGAAGAGGAACAGCACCTTCCTACCTGTAGCCTAATCTGTTATCAGACCTTACACCCCTGCCCCACCCACTCCACATTCCTCTACTCTGCCCCCCAGTGGTCGATTGACTGTCTCATGGAAATCAGGACACCCGAATGGCTCTATCTTGTGTCACAGAATGGAAATACACTCGTTTTAAATTGAATATTGCCTTACTTGGCGCTCAATTCCGAACATTAATCATGGCTTTACTATGCTAATTTGTACTATGCTACTGTCTACACTTATCCTACATTGAAAACTATATCCTCATACCCATTTGCTTTTTGAAGCACTAAATTGTCAGCTTTACATTACATTACAGGCATTTAACAGACGCTCTTATCCAGAGCGACTTACACAACTTCTTATTACATCTTATTACATGTATCCATTCGTACAGCTGGATATATACAGAAGCAATGCAGGTTAAGTACTTTGCTCAAGGGTACAACGGCAGTGTCCTACCTGGGAATTGAACCTGCAACCTTTAAGTCCAGTTCCTTAACCACTATACTACACTGCCGCTCACTTTATGTTCTAGGTGTGTAGGTTTATTTAAATAAGTTATGTGTTAATGACTAGCACCAAACTTGTGACCCTAATGACTTTAATACCTAACCCTTTTGTATGCAGTATGCACTTAAATCATTCTGAATAAATGCCTGAATGTAAATGTCATACATGAGTTTACTTGCTCTGTTTGGTTTCAGACACCATGTCTACAATAGAAAAAGGAAAGACTTCGCAAGGAGACTGCGTGGATGCCAAGCCGGACTTTGGCCAAATGTGAGATTGTTGTTTCAAACGTGGTTTAGCAGCTCACTACATAACCCTTGCAGTGATCCATCCACATCTACTCCATATCTAGCAACAGAGTGATGGTTTGGGGCTTGTTTGATAGCTCAGACCTTTGATGACTTACAGCCATTTAGCGAGCCATGTGTTCCATACTGTACCAGTGTAATTTACAGCTGAATCTAGTCTCACCCCCCAATTCCCATAGAGATCAATTCAAATGCAGAGAGGTTATAGTATCGCTTGCAACAGTACCTGGAAATAAGATATCGAGAGTCTTTTGATGTTGATGAGTCACAGACTTCAGGAAGTAACAGCATGCAAAGGATATGCGACCAAATATTAAATATTATACTTTAAAAATATGTTAAAGCAAAGGGTATGAATACTTATGTAAATTAAAAATTTCAGTTTAAAATTTTTAATACATTTGCAAAAATGTCTAAAAACATGTTTTCACTTTGTCATTATGGGCTATTTTGTGTAGAATTTTGAGACAAAAAATGAACTCAATCTATTATAGAATATGTCTGTAATGTAATAAAACGTGGAGAAGGTGAAAGGTGTTCAGACTTTCCGGCTTGACTGCATAAGGCCATCCTAGGGAAGCTTCCCCTATACCTTTGTAGCCTACTTTGCTTTGCCTCTAGTAGCTACCATACCAGGTCTACTAGATGGCTACTTTCCAGAAGTGCTGCCTACTACAATTCCCAGAGTACTCGCTGAACTAGGAAGGACAGATTTCTTTCACTTTGCACCTTTGGCATGGGATGGATTACAAGACCTCACCCACTTAGATACTCTGGTTTCGCTTGGCAAATTTAAATCTTTGTTGCAGAACTTTTTGCAGGAAGCCTGTCGTCGTTTTCTGTAGATTGGGTCCCGACTGAAAAAGTACTCTTTCGCCCTCAGTCATGCACTTTTATTATCATGTACTCTATGTTGTTTGTGTTTTTGTGTGATGTACTGGATATTTTATTGCTGCTGTTGTCTTGGCCAGGTCTCCCTTGTAAAAGAGATCTCGCATCTCAATGGGATTTCCTGGTTAAATAAAGGATAAATAAAATTTAAAAAAATAATAATTTACTAACCAATTACTAAAATATTGAAATAAGCAACACTTACACTTGGACAACAGAAAATAAATCTGAACAGAATTTAAATTTTTAGGTCTGTGTTAAGTAATAATGTTGTTTCTTTGTTGCTTGAATCTCCCATGATACTTTCTTTACCAGCATAGTAGACCACAGTAAAATGCACATGTTTTCCTGAGAAAAAAAGTTAAATTTTCTGTACGTACGTGTAATTTTTGTACAGTCAGTTTAGATGTAAGCCTGTGGGGAAGTTGCACAATGTGTCTCAAAAAATGTCAGAAATGTGTGATGACTAGTCATCACAAAGCACCTTTTGCTCGGCTGATTTTTACCTTCAGGGTATTCTTAAGTACCATTTCCCATTTTTAAAGATACTTATAGTACGTAACGGACTGGCAAGACAACCTTCCACCTTTTCTCCTTCAGGCCAGAGGGGCTCACTCCACAGGCAGTAGCATCAGAGGTGAATGGAGGGTCTGATTCTGACCAATACAGATACAACATGAAGTACAGCGACATCGGGCAGTGTATCATCATCAACAACAAAAACTTTGATAAGGAGACAGGTAAAAAAAAAAAGACTTATCAATGTAAGAATTTAAGTATATGATACATAAACAGGTTTTAGTAATGCAAATGTGTCGATATCATTTAGTTATTGGTCACATTGTAATATGCAGCAATTCTGATTGTTCTGGTGACTGAATAGTTGAAATTGTCGTAAAAAGGTGAACCCCGTCGATTAAAGGATGTACTATAAGTCAGGGTGTAGAACCCCGGTGCTGGAGGCCCAATGTGCGTGCGTTTGTTTTCCAAGCAGTTACGCTGGTTTCGTGTCCTAAACCGTTGTACAAGCCAACGTAAATTCACACCTGTATTGGACCACAGTAAGGTTTTTCCACCAAGGATAGCCTATGTTCGCAGCCTGCAGCTGCAACTGCTTATTTTAAAGAAAAGTCAAATCAATAAATGATTATGGAAATTTTGAAATGGAACAGCTCCAGTTGTGCACCCCTTGACGTAAGCTAAGCTGGGGAAGGCCTCCAGTCAGATTCTTGTTTCCATTGTTGTTCAGAAGTGTGTCAGGATGGTGTGAGCGGAAGCCAGATCTCTCGTCTGTGTTGTTTTTCCTCAAAAGGAATGGGCACTCGCAATGGCACAGATACAGACGCAGGCCGTGCAATGAAAACATTCAGTGAGCTGGGTTACAAGGTTAAGGTTTTCACTGACCTGACAGTGGCGATGATTGAAGAGGAGCTGACTAAAGGCAAGTTGGGTTTTTACCTTCACTTTCTTAGTTTGGCCTCTCTTTCAAAAGGTTCCCATGACGATGCACTGGATATTGGCAGAATTCAACTTAATTCCATCATGTATTTGCATATAGTCCAATAAATCAATGTCCATAGCTGCTGTTTGAGATGAAAATGGTGACCAACAGCAGTCAGCCTTTAAGGATAAAAAAGTGGGGCAACACTTTACATTAAGTGGCACCTTTTTAACTAATTTGGCAACAAGAGGTTATTACTGATTAACTCCAACGTAAGTAACACAGTTAGCGGTATTCTTAATTACACGTGAATATTTAGAAATATTTAATTTACACTCATGGGCCACATCTTCATGATACACAACAAATACACCTTGCCTTTTAATTTTACAACGTATTTTTATGATATGAAATTATTTAATTTCAGCAGGGGAGTTGTAACAGGGCTGGCCTTGTTTCACATGTGCAATTAAGAATACCACTAACTGCTGTTCCATGTTACCTACTTCGGAGTTACTCAGTAATAACCTCTTGTTACCAAATAACTTACAATTTAACTACACAGGTATTGGGGCAACTTAATGTAAAGTGTTACCAAAAGCTGCATTAGTTGTGAGAGATTGAAGCCATTAACACTGTGCATTGTACTCAGCCTCTAGGGCAGACCACAGCAACTCGGCCACCTTTGTGTGTGTGATTCTGAGCCATGGAAAGGAGAACATGCTCTATGGGACCGATGGTCTTGTGGAGCTCCAGAAACTGACCGGCCTCTTCAGAGGAGACCGCTGTGCCACCCTGGTGGGCAAACCCAAACTGTTCTTCATCCAGGTACTGGCACGGGGAATTAGGCCTACTTCAGTCTGAGCAGTCAGTTATCAGCTCTGTCATCGATGTCACTTTGTCACTCTCTCTCGGCCTCAGCCGGTCTTCGGCCTTCGGCAGTGAAACTGGCACATCAGGCTTCATTGATATTTATCGCCAGCAAACACGTGCGTTTGAGTGACGGAAGAGGTCGATGGTCAGACAGGTTGCGTGTTGAATTTCACAGCACAGTTCAGAGGGGCATTTCATTCAGCTACGAACCAAACAGCCTATAGGAGGTTGTTAGCACAACAGTGTAACTCTACTCCCAGGCTAGGTTGTTAGCACAGCAGTGTAACTCTACTCCCAGGCTAGGTTGTTAGCACAGCAGTGTAACTCTACTCCCAGGCTAGGTTGTTAGCACATCAGTGTAACTCTACTCCCAGGCTAGGTTGTTAGTACAGCACAGTCGATTTGGGAGAGTGTAGACTTCCACGCTCCAAAAACATGTAGTATCGCCAGTCTGCTTCTTTTCACATTGCAGACTACAGTTAAACTTGCAGAGTGGAGTTGGAGGCAAACCTTTCACATGTGGCTTCAAAATGCAATCCATGGGCACCCGTTTGACCAGCGGGGGTCGCTAGGGGGTCGCTAGAGAGCAATAAAACACAGGCCCCTGAACCGACTGAACCCTCCCATACCCTGTGTGATGCAATCGACAATTGCATGTCGCCCTATAAAGTTACTGGCCTCAATTGGCACTGGCACAGTCCGCTTCCATGCACCACATAGTGGTGCCTTAACCAAATGAGCCTCCCAGCAGAGTTGAATAATGTTTAAGCTGAGTAACATATAGGCCCATATGTGTGTATGCTATGGTCAGAGGTGGACAGTCAGAAAGTAAAAGTCTTGCCCTGTGTTTCTTCCACCCATGAACTCAGCCAGCTGATTTCACTAATTAGTTCTACCTCCCGGCTGAAGAATTGTGCGAAATAGCAAATTCAGGTGATTGGAACAATATACTGATTTTTATTTTATGAATCTGGATTGTCCACCTCAACCTATGGTCTGCGAGTATAACTGTTACGTCAGGGATGGGCAAGGAGGGCCAAATCCGTTTCCGAATTTCAGAACATTATTTTTAATTATTATAAAAATTATTATTTAATTAACCCATTTTAGCTTCATTCTATGATATCAACAGCAGCCAATGAATGTTCTTGTGCTATTTTAATGTTTTATTGTGGTCTAATCTATGAGTGAATCGGTGTTGCTGTATATGACGAATTAACTGATTGAGCCAGCTTAACTGGTGGCAGCAAAAACCTGCATACACAGCCTCCAGGACCGGAGTTAATCCTGCATACACACTGACCCTCCAGGATTGGGGTTAAACCTGCATACACACTGGCCCTCCAGGACTGCAGTTTCCCACACTTGGGTTAGGTGGGATGACACACAGTCCTGGTAACTACTCTCTGCTTTTTGCTGTGTGTGATACAGGCGTGTCGCGGGACAGAACTGGATGACGGAATTGAGACGGATGGCAGAGTTGAGACGGACAGCGTAGCTGACGAATCGCCCGCGAAGATCCCGGTTGAGGCGGACTTCCTGTACGCCTACTCCACCACTCCAGGTACTCCTCCCATCCCCCTCATTGAAACTATGAAACTACCACATTGTTCAAAAATAACTGTCACTTTTTAGAATTCACAACACATTCATACTATATTTACTTCCATGGTGTGATTAACACCAGCCACCAGCCAAATGAGGGTAAGGGGTTGTTGTGTTGTATTGTGAAAGGTAATGTGGCTGGTAAAACGTTGAAAATGGGTGGTGATTTTTAGAATCCAGAAGCCACTCTGGCCAGGGGGTGAAAAATCTCATGCTGTTTACCTCCATTCATCCCCATCCATTGGAGTTATTATTTTGTAATGTCTACTTGCCCGATCAGAGATTGAATCCAGGGGGTATACTACGAAGGAAGTTTAACATAGCCAGGGTTTCTTTGCATTAGCTGGCTTCAGAAAGTCTAACCACCGCAATCTGGCTTAACCAGTACTACAAACGTGGTTATCAAATTGCTAAGTGAACACGGGCTTTATTAATCAAGGTACGTGCGTGTTCCCATAAAAGGGGCGGTGTCTACAACAACGAGCCTATAGCGGTGCAGCATGGGCTGTACTAGAGCAATGTATTTCTCTACTGTGGGAAAAAAAGACTGATACAGACAGATATAATGGACAGATAAGAAAATGAATCAATCATAAGAGCAAAAAGCAACACCGTTGCCTCCAACAAAGCCAAGGAGCTTTTGCAAAAAAAAAGAAAAGAAAAGCTCATTGTGTAGGTTAAATTTGTTAGGCTTGTTAATACCTTATTAACCTTATCACCTTACCACTCGTAACAAATAAATCTATACTCCCAGTACATTGTCATAGTTTATTTCTAAGGTGACAACTGCATTAGAAATAAACTACATTCTAGAGCTCCTAAACTTTAAACTTGATACAGCATGTTTAAAATCTTGCTGAAGCCATCACACTAATGTTTATTCATAAAAAAACGTCTCAAGCATTTTGCGGAACTCGATAATCTCGCCCTGCGAAGGGATTCCCTCACTATCCGCACATATCTCTACGTTATCCTTGGGAATGGAGATGCCTTTTTCCAAAGCCAAGGAGTTGATTGGTCAAAGGGCGGTGCTTTTATATGTTTCAATCTGATAGCCTGAACATTACCTGCCCCGTAGCAGGTTAGCCATGCAAAGTAAGTTGCCATGACAATATACCCCGATTAAAAGTGAGTCTGCTTTGTGATACAGAAAAACCAGGGTTTTATTTAGCTCGCTATCCCCTTAAGCTCGCTTCGTAGTACACCCCTCGGGTCAACCTGTAAATTAGTCAAATAAATTGACTAATGCTTGTAATTTTATATTGCTGTTCATCCAAAAAAATGTTTTGTAAAAGCAGCTCCAATAGTCTTGGCATTTGTTTTCCATAATAAGTAATGTTTATAAACATACTTTAATATGTTAACCATATATTTCTTAAAACTCTTAAACCATAGATTTCAAAATATGTACTCTCATCCATTTGTGCATTGATGCCCCTGATGGGTTTCCACTGTCCTGTAGTTTGATTTCCGCTGCTTCTCTGCCCCAGGGTATTACGCCTGGAGAAACAGAGCCGACGGATCCTGGTTCATCCAGGCCCTGTGTTGCATGCTGGCCAAGTATGGGAAAGATCTGGAAATATTGCAGGTCATGACCCGTGTTAACAACATGGTGGCGCTGAACTTTCAGTCATCCTCCGACATACCAGAGTTTGACAAAAAGAAGCAGATTCCCTGCATCGTCTCCATGCTGACCAAAGAGCTGTACTTCTCACGCTAATGCTATAATTGAATGGTGCTAATTAAAAAATCCAGGTGATTGGAACCAAATACTGGGGAGAACTTTTATAAACTTCAAAACAAGTCTGTGATTATTTCTTATGTAATGTGGGATCTTTGTAGTAGACATTTATTTGGGTTTATTATTTTAATTATTGGATTATTAAGGTAATTATGTGTTCATATATATACGCTGCTTCTTTTCACATTGCAGACTACAGCATGGATCTGTGCCAGTGCCAACTGAGGCCAGTAACTTTATAGGGCGACTTGCAATAGTATGAAAACATATTTACTATGTAAACACATCTTAGTTCTTGTGAAAGAAACTGCCAAAAAAATCAAATTCAATAATACTTTCAGAAGATGCAGCAATACAAATACATTTATAAAGTCTATCAATTAGCCTGCTTTAGCCTAGCCTAGTGCCTTTAGCAGGTTGCTAAGAGACTTTCTGCTTATAGGTTAGCTTGAAGCTATCTGGAGGGTATACTATACTACGAAGCAGGATTACTTAGTTATCTGGATAGCTGTACTGAGTAAAACCCAGAACCATCCCAAATCTGGAGCATGGACTGAAGTAAAAAGAGCTGTTTACTCAGTGCAGTTATCCAGCTAACTAATCCTGCTTCTTAGTATACACCCCTGGGGGCTATACTACGAAGCAGAATTACTGAGTTAGCTGGATAACTGCATGGAGTAAAACCCAGAACTGTTTTTTTTTTTTTTACTTCAGTCCATGTTCCAGATTTGGGAGGGTTTCTGGGTTTTACTCAGTACAGCTATCCAGATAACTAAGTAATCCTGCTTTGTAGTATAGTATACCCTCCAGATAGCTTCAAGCTAACCTATAAGCAGAAAGTCTCTTAGCAACCTGCTAAAGGCACTAGGCTAGGCTAAAGCAGGCTAATTGATAGACTTTATAAATGTATTTGTATTGCTGCATCTTGTATTTGTATTGCTGTATTTGCTGCATGCCGGGAAGTTATCCAGCTAACTCAGTAAGCCTGCTTCATAGTATACCCCCCTGGTATCATTATTTTAGTGCTTAGATTACACTACATTCACTTAGCACCAGTGTTCGAATTACCCCGAAGCTTTCGGGGGTGCCCACCCACAGTGGTGTAGTGCTTTTTTTCTGGAGCGCAGTATTTCAATATGACGTCATCAACACAAACCTGGCAACCGACAAGGCTAGGCTACATTAATTCACAGCACAGATATATTTACCTGCCATAACCTTGCAACAAACTTGAACAAAGTAAACATTTTGAACGCACGTCTTCAAGAACCTGTATGTTTTTTTTTATCCTGTACAAATTAGAGCAGCACATTTGTATTTTAGAGCACTTTCGCTATCACGTACCATTGTGGAGCCGAGTGGAATTTCATAACA
The DNA here is from genome assembly GCA_022702515.1 of Ilyophis sp. 1 JC-2022. Classification (NCBI taxonomy): domain Eukaryota; kingdom Metazoa; phylum Chordata; class Actinopteri; order Anguilliformes; family Synaphobranchidae; genus Ilyophis; species Ilyophis sp. 1 JC-2022. Next base: position 132,746,672 of record CM040404.1, read on the forward strand.
ATGCATTCTAAGACATTTCAATCAAGAACAGAACAAATAGGCTAGATGGCTACATAGTATATTTAGGTACCTTAACATTGAAACAATTTCTATGCCTGCGCGTGTCAGAACTGAGAAATTTTTGTCTATCTTAATGTAAATAATGTCTAGATAATGTTATAATTTAATTTCTGCTTGTTTTGTTTGTCTGTCTGAAGCATTAGCATTAGCACTGACTTTGCTAACCACGCTCGTTGTAATCTGCGCCAATTTCTCACTTTCTTTTCCATTTTTCTCGTCGTTGTTTGACCTTTTTGTAAAACCAAACTTTGTTAAGTCTATTTGTTTCCGTTTCGACATTTTTTATTCATTTTCATCTGACGTAATTTTGCACGCCTAGCACACAGACGACTTTCCCGCAACCAAACAGCCGAACAAGTGCGATCCCATAATTATGTGCTAAACAAAAACAGTCCCCCTAGTGGTGTGGTTGAACATTACATCCACTTATTTTCATGACAGATAAGTGCCGGTGACTCAATGAAATAAATGGGCGCACCCCCGAACTTTGTATTTTCATCGATCTAGGTATGCCATGGCCAGAACTAGGTATGCCGGGCATTCCCGGGCACCAGCGTAATTCGAACCCTGCGTAGCACACTTGTATACGGATAATCTTACAATGTAGAAATATGAATGTATTCACCTATGGTATAGCTGAAAGCCCTGTGTTTGATTACCGAATAGTGAGTGGTGTGATGTTATGATATTTGACCATCACAGCAGTGCAGACCTGCAATCACATTTGCTGTTAATGATTAATATTGTTGCAAATCTCGTCACAAAGTGCAATTGGGCAATAAATATACTGCTGGAGAAAAGAGGTGTGTCTTTCTCTCTTTTACATTATCATGTTGAAATTGAAAGTTAAAAAGAATCGAGAACCCATGTGTCAGTTATTCCTCAAAAGTTTTATTCTTTTTCTGAGAAAGACGGAGATCGAACTATGAATCATGCAACACATGTCACAGGGAGAAAAAGGCAAGTATGTTGGTTATATCTGGTAATATCCAGCATTCTCAATGATAAAATATAAATACGCATAACTTAATGGTGATAAGGTAAAGGCATGTTGTTATGGTAAAGTACAGATTTGATAAAATGGTGGATAGGCTACGAAGGTTGCTTTGCAAACGGCAAAGAGGTATAAGAGATAAAAAACAAATGGAGAGCAGCCTATTCTGGGTGTGGCTGAAACAGTGTACCATCTGTTTAATTTACTGAAGGCGCTAGGCATTCACAAAATAAACGCTCGATACAGACATGCAAGACAAAAACCATGGCTACTTGCAGTTGCACCCAGCAAAAAGGCAGAAACTTGTTTGGACCAGGTATGGTCTTCAGGCAGCGAGGAATCTCTGAGCATTCAGTGCAACATGTTATATAAGTTTTCTTTTGTAATTTCTCCCAACAATTCATAATTACAATGTGTAGTGTGTGAATAATGTTGCGCCATTGCTAATCAGATATAAACCGGTTCAATTTCTTACATATTTTGGCAGATACACTTTGGGATAGTTATCAAACCTTAAATATATGAAAGTAACGTTATTGTATATATATTACCACTTTTTCATTAGCAAATTGGGTCAAATTTTTAATTTAATTACATTTTTAAAATCTGTGTTACTGAAAAATCAGTTCCTTTTTTCTGATTGGTCACATGCTACATGTCACAATGTACGTTAAATGAAGGGACTCACATGCACTGTCAGCTCTTTACTTCTATGATTCTAAAACCGTTTTTACAGGCCTATCAAATGCTATTTTGATATCAGGAAACAAGCAAATATAGGCTATAATAACCATTTATATTTGACATGTATGTGCTGTGAAACTTATATAGAATTATTTGGCAGCTTTGAAGAAAATCCCTGCCTTTTCCAGTACAGCAGGGATTATGATCATATGGGTAAATGTCTCATTATCAACAATGAAAAATTTGATGGTGAGTGTTATCAAAATGTACCTTTGAGTTTGCTGGTGTTTAACATTGCTTGTATGATTGTGTATTTCTAAAGTGGACACAAGCTCCTCTCATTTGATTTTCAAAACCCTCAATTTATACAGCTGTTTGTGTAGTAGTGTGTGACTGACAGCTTGATTCTTACTGTAAATGCAACACACTTGTAGAATGGTACAATACACACTGAAATCAGTAAATGTCTTTAAGAGTTATTTTTTATAGATGTATGCATCATGTGAAAGAACACTAATTGTGTGTATTTTAACAGAGATGTGCATGTTTAAATACTATCATTCCACACACTATTATTATCACCACACTGATATTGGCTCTGTACGGATTCACTTCCTTTCTCTCATCTCTGAAGACATGGATCAACGGTACGGCACCAAGGTGGATGAGGCGTTACTAAGGAACACCTTTGCATCCCTCAAGTTCAGTGTGCAGGTGGAGAATAACTTATCCGTTGACGAAATGCTGGGGGTCCTCCAGAAAGGTGAAGGTTTCCCAATTTTCATGAGAATTTTGTAGCCTACGCCTGCAGTTGATATGGTGTTTCCTGACCGCCTTGTTTTCCCTGGGCCGCAGTTTCTGAAGAAGACCACAGAGAAAGGGCCTGTTTCGTTTGCGTCCTGCTCAGCCACGGTGAAAATGGTACAATTTTCGGAACGGACAAGCTGGTTCCTGTCCGGCGACTGACCTCTCTCCTCACTGCAAAGAGATGCCCGAGCCTGGAGGGGAAACCCAAACTATTCTTCATCCAGGTACAGAATGCCAGCTCTCACCTTGACAGAACACACACTACACTTTCAAACGCATTTCAGTTGAGCAGAGTTTGAACATAACTGACTTAGATGCGTCCTGTTGAGCTCCATCATTGCCTGGCTCTAGTTTTGGAAGCACTGTTAACATGAAATAAGGACTGGATTCTTAATGCCAGGCAAAAATCCGTCCATTAACAGTTAGCCAACCGCTCATGGTTCTGTGCAGGCTTGCAGAGGAAAAGAGTTTGATTCGGGTGTTGAAACGGACTCGGTGGAGGACGAACAGTCTGCAGACGTGTCAGAGATTCCAGAGAGGGATTTCCTGTGCAGTTACTCCACAGTTCCAGGTAACAGAGATTACATAGTTCGATATTATACAGAACAGCCATTCACAGCACTGTAAATCGGCCCTGTGTCTCGGTCAGCTCACATGACAATCAGACTAACCTAATCATAGAAAATAAAAATGCTAATCATTTTTCATGAGTAAAAATGAAAATTAATTAAAACAACTTCACTGAAGTGCTCTAACTATATTTTTTATATTGCAGGCTATTTTGCATGGAGGAACATGGTAACTGGCTCAATTTACATCAGAAATCTGTGTGAAAGGCTGAAGCGGAACGGAGGCCTGGAAATAACAAAGATACTGACCAGGGTCAACCACAGGGTGGCGCTGGATTTTGAGTCAAAAACCAATGAGCGGGAAACCAGTCAAAAAAAACAAATGCCTTGCATTATGTCCACACTTACAAAAGAACTCTTCCTCACTACTTAACACTAATGAGAAAAAGTGTCTGAGACTTTTCACCATAAAGCATGATAAGTACAATGAACAGCAAACTGTGAGTCTGCAGCTATTTCCCTGTAACCTTTCAAAATGAATGTGAGTAAAGCTTCATTGACCTGACAGTGGACGTCACAGCAGTCTCTAACAATGTGACATCAGCAGTGAAGACAAGACTGGCATTTATCCTAGAAAATAAGCATGTTACACATTATAAAAGTACTATAAATATTGAGTTTCTCATCTTCGTATGTAAATACCTGCAGTACACGCTTCTAATCGAACATTGTCCATGCGCATGGTGTATGATGTACAGAGGATGCCTTTTTAAGTGTTAATACTGCGTAAGAAATAATATTTAACTTTTTAAAACTTTAATTAGGGGTTATGCAAAATTTGTGATAACAAAAACATTACTTTTTAATTTATCGTTTTGCAATGCAGAGTGCTTAAATTTCACCTGCAGCCAACAGTAATGTCCCACTAATCAATCCACACTGAAAGCCTGAAACACGCAATATTAAAAATATGATATATATGATATATACACTACTGTTCAAAAGTTTGGAATCACTGAGACTTTTTTTGTTTTTGAAAGAAATTTATACTTTTATTCATCAAAGTAGCATTAAATTGATCAGAAAATGTAGTAAAGACATTAATAATGTTACAAACTTCTATTTCTATTTCATTCTATTTCTATTTTAGCAATTGTAGCTATTTTTACACATACAGTGGGGCAAAAAAGTATTTAGTCAGCCACCAATTGTGCAAGTTCTCCCACTTAAAAAGATGAGAGAGGCCTGTAATTTTCATCATAGGTATACCTCAACTATGAGAGACAAAATGAGAAAAAAAAATCCAGAAAATCACATTGTCTGATTTTTAAAGAATTTATTTGCAAATTATGGTGGAAAATAAGTATTTGGTCACCTACAAACAAGCAAGATTTCTGGCTCTCACAGACCTGTAACTTCTTCTTTAAGAGGCTCCTCTGTCCTCCACTCGTTACCTGTATTAATGGCACCTGTTTGAACTCGTTATCAGTATAAAATACACCTGTCCACAACCTCAAACAGTCACACTCCAAACTCCACTATGGCCAAGACCAAAGAGCTGTCAAAGGACACCAGAAACAAAATTGTAGACCTGCACCAGGCTGGGAAGACTGAATCTGCAATAGGTAAGCAGCTTGGTGTGAAGAAATCAACTGTGGGAGCAATTATTAGAAAATGGAAGACATACAAGACCACTGGTAATCTCCCTCGATCTGGGGCTCCACGCAAGATCTCACCCCGTGGGGTCAAAATGATCACAAGAACGGTGAGCAAAAATCCCAGAACCACACGGGGGGACCTAGTGAATGACCTGCAGAGAGCTGGGACCAAAGTAACAAAGGCTACCATCAGTAACACACTACGCCGCCAGGGACTCAAATCCTGCAGTGCCAGACGTGTCCCCCTGCTTAAGCCAGTACATGTCCAGGCCCGTCTGAGGTTTGCTAGAGAGCATTTGGATGATCCAGAAGAGGATTGGGAGAATGTCATATGGTCAGATGAAACCAAAATAGAACTTTTTGGTAGAAACTCAACTTCTCGTGTTTGGAGGAGAAAGAATGCTGAGTTGCATCCAAAGAACACCATACCTACTGTGAAGCATGGGGGTGGAAACATCATGCTTTGGGGCTGTTTTACTGCAAAGGGACCAGGACGACTGATCCGTGTAAAGGAAATAATGAATGGGGCCATGTATCGTGAGATTTTGAGTGAAAACCTCCTTCCATCAGCAAGGGCATTGAAGATGAAACGTGGCTGGGTCTTTCAGCATGACAATGATCCCAAACACACCGCCCGGGCAACGAAGGAGTGGCTTCGTAAGAAGCATTTCAAGGTCCTGGAGTGGCCTAGCCAGTCTCCAGATCTCAACCCCATAGAAAATCTTTGGAGGGAGTTGAAAGTCCGTGTTGCCCAGCGACAGCCCCAAAACATCACTGCTCTAGAGGAGATCTGCATGGAGGAATGGGCCAACATACCAGCAACAGTGTGTGGAAACCTTGTGAAGACTTACAGAAAACGTTTGACCTCTGTCATTGCCAACAAAGGGTATATAACAAAGTATTGAGATGAACTTTTGTTATTGACCAAATACTTATTTTCCACCATAATTTGCAAATAAATTATTTAAAAATCAGACAATGTGATTTTCTGGATTTTTTTTCTCATTTTGTCTCTCATAGTTGAGGTATACCTATGATGAAAATTACAGGCCTCATCTTTTTAAGTGGGAGAACTTGCACAATTGGTGGCTGACTAAATACTTTTTTGCCCCACTGTAATCCCCCATAATCATATTTAATATTTGGTTGCATATCCTTTGCATACCATGACTTCCTGATGTCTGTGACCCAACAACATCAAAATTTGACTTGATATCTTATTTTCAGGTACTCTTACAAGTGATATTATAACCTCTTTGCATTTGAATGGATCTCTATGGGAATTAAGGGGTGGGACTAGATTGATTTGAAAAAACATGGGAATAGTATGGAACACGTGGTTGGCTAAATGGCTGTAAGTCATCAAGGGTCTGAGGTATCAAACGAGCCTCAAACCATCACTCTGCTGCTAGATCTGCAGTAGATATGGATGGATTACTTTAAAGGTTGTTTCTCCTGACTCATTTTCCGATTGAACTCTATGGAGAAACAAGGGGAGAAACTATTCTTAAATTGATCCATCCATATCTACTATCTACCCTTAGTGATCCATCCATATCTACTATCTACCCTTAGTGATCCATCCATATCTACTATCTACCCTTAGTGATCCATCCATATCTACTATCTAAAAAAAAATACAAGCCATAAACATACAATATGAACATGACACTAGATTGGGTCATTCCATTGATGTGATTAATCACACTGGTGGCTAACAGTCCCTGATATGTATGTGCTCAGGACAGAAGGGACTTTCTCTCACTATATTTATAATAAATGCTATTTATGCCTATAGTAGGCCTATCCTAGTGTGTAGCTATTTACAAAGAGACAGGTAGACTTTGGAAACCTACAGAGACAGAAAATTACTGGCGATAGAAGTGTTTTCCTATTATTGATAAATCAGTATTGTTGATAAGATAACAGATGCACGCTACAGAGCAAGGTCACATAGGATTAGACAGATATTTGTATACATTTACATGATACAAAGAACATTTCTCTTTAGTCATGAAATGAACAACTTACAGAAGCAACTGCAGTGGTGTGCAGGAGAGACGGTGCATTATTGAGCTACCTCGATTTGGAAAAATGGTGACAACAAGAGTGCATTCACACACACACACACACACACACACACACACACACACACACACTAGCACCCTTCAGCAACTCAACCCTATACTCAGACCTCTCTGCCAGTTACAATTGTGTTGGTGGATGCGATACTCTTGTCTGATCACCGCTTTCACATTTGGACAAGGATTGTTTAAGCCGTTCGGCCATTACTGTAACAGAACCATGCGCATGTTTAACCTGCCCACTCTTGCACAAATGTTTCGGCTTTAAATTGACCACAGCCGTAACCACTAAATAATATTTGGGCATCCCAATCAGTCCAATTTTGTACTCTGCATTTATCCTCTCCATAACGTCTATGTAAATGTTATGTTATGTTATGTAAAACACAAACACATACAGATTACAGACGGGTGACAAATTAAAGGAGAAATCCCTAAAGTCAGGGGGTCCGGTGGCTTTGTTATGCTGCGAGGGGAATTTTCCTGGCATAGTTTGGGTGACACTTGTCCCCTTAGAAAAAAGGGTCACTGCAAATCAATACAAAGTTATTTCTGAGTGATCACCTTTATCCTATGATGAAAAATTTCTGTCCTGATGGGAGTGGTCTCTTCCAGGATGACAATGGGGTGGGTCACTGAATGGTTTGATGAGTAAGTGAGTGAGTGAATCATCAGCTATAGCCTTCACATTCTCCAGATCTCAACCCAACTGAACACCTATGGGAGATTTTGGACCGACGTGTTAGACAGCGCTTGCCACCACCATCATCAAAATAACAAGTGAGGGAATATATTTGGAAAAAATGGTGTTCCATCCATCCAGTAGAGTTCCAGAGACTAGAATCTATGCTTGACTAGAGGTAGAACATATGCCAAGGTGCATTGAAGCAACATCTTACTAAGACACTTTTTTAATGTTGGTTTTTCCTTATATAGCCTATATAACCATATACACACAAATACACGAAAATATTTACCAAAGCCTGTCATGAATGATATGTTTCGGTATCTATTTAAGAAGGCTAGCCGACCATTAGCTGACTGTGAAATATTTGGATGCCCTCGCAGAATCACAACCACAAGCACTGGGCCACTAGGTGGTGTAATTCTTTATGATTAACTCATGGGACTGTGCTGTAAGCAATGTATGAATGCAAGAATGTGCGGATGAAAAAAAAATTATAGGCTATATTTAGTGTGCAAAAATAATCATCAAAATTAGTGAATAGCCTCTAAAACAGATAATGAAGATTCGTGAACTTGACTGTCATCTGCATATAGGCTACTGCTGCAGCTGCATGCAGTCTCGTGCAAATCCCATTTTTCATATGGATAAACATGAGACTATAGGACTAACTGTGCTATTTAAAAAAATATAAATAGAAAACAATTGGAAATGTTAAAATATTTCAGACGAGGAATTTCCCTTAAGCTAATGTAGCCTAGGCTACATGTTTGCGGCGTGAAGACATTCGTGTGAGTGACAATTCCACAATTACCCGTATAAAGCAAAATCCCCTGTCGCGTTTTAAGTCACAGCGAAGCGAAAACGAAATTAAGTTTCCGAGAATATGCAGAAGTGTGGACCAATAATACACCGCAGCAGCAGCCATCCTACGCTTCAGACGCATGCACTACGCCCTCTAGGCATGGGCTGAGGCGAAACAAACACGTTACTTGGGAGGGGATTTCCAGATCACCGTTTCCTTTACTCGTTTTGCTTTCGATCTGGACACTGAAAGAGACAAAAGTTTAAAATATCCGTTTTATAACCACGGCCCACAGACTCAACTATTGATTTCAAGTCTGTAAGAAGATTTGCTGCATTTGGAAAGAGCACATTCTGCATTATCACAGGTAAGAGCCATTTCTCTTTGGATAAGGAAGAATTTGGCTATTATGTTTTGATCAACAGGAAGCAGCATTGAAAAGTGATCGTCTATACTCCAAGAGCAGGGATGGAAGTGGAAGTCAAAGCGAAGCAGAGGTTTGATTTCACTTTTGGATTGCTTCATTCGTATATTATCTAGAATGGAAGCGAGCTGTTAAGTTGTCTAGGTGTAGCCTACGCTACCGCGCTAACTCACAGCTGTCAGTTTGTCGACAGCGTGACTTTTGCCATGATGAATTTGGTAATTGTCCCCGATGTAGGCTACTGCAACTGTCAAGATAGTTGAATACGAACTCAGAATCAGCAGCAACAATTAATTCAATAAATATGGATAGCTGTTACATTTGATTATGAGAACAGTTTTCTTGTTGGGATAAAGAACGAAGAAGCGAATGAGCTAGGCTACCTTAATGGATACTTTTTTATTCATTTCTGTAGCTGTTTCAAATGGTTATAGGCTAATGTTTTTTTTTCTGCATTTCAAATAGTTTACACGAAAAGTAGGCTAATTCGGACCTTTTTTTGGAGGTTTTAGTTGGTTACGCTTTTGCTTATTTAAGTCCAGAACAAGGGATGACAAACGGTGAGACTTACGGACGAACTTCGGTGTAGATATCTGGGTTGAATCATTGTAACCTATTTCACAACCAATCGCTGTATTTCTCAGAACAAAGATCTCATTTTCTTTTTCTCTAACTATGTAACTTTTGCATATACTACGATTATTATGTAGTGTTTTGCTCCAGCAACAGAGCCCACAAGGTTCCGTTGCCAGCGACCAGTCAAAAACGGCTTTTGACACGGTCAGAGCTGTGTAGCCTACAGTAACTACAGGCTACTACATACCGTAGGCTAAATGAGATTCGAAGATGCACCTCCTCGCTGCTTTTGAAGAGTTGGGTTTGATTCGGTTTTCATGGTAGGCTAGTCCTCAATACAGTCACCTGTCCGCGTAGTGCACGGCACGCATGGTGTAGTAAGTTGAACTAAAAAGCCCATCCTCTTTTAAAATGTTGTATAAACTTAAGGATGGCAACTGTGTAGTTTGGAAAATCACTGCGTCTGATGCGAAACGTTTAGCTTTTAAAAGTTTATGATCCACTAAGTCTGCAACAGGAATGGTGTTTTTCTTTAGCAAGTTATAGTCTATAGCAAGGAAACATTCAGCTAATTAATTTTTGTGTTTTAATTTTGATGGAGCTGCAGGCTACATACCGCGTGTCCAAGGTACAAAGGGTTGGAATGTTAGTTTAACCATCCCACTTTTATGTTTTCATAATTACATGGGTGAGCCTGCCTATCAGTGCATACATAATGTAAATCCAAAGTATATAGAATGAAATCTATCATTCATTTTTTGGCTCGGAGTGTGTACAATCCTTACCGCCTTATTGAGGAAGTCACCCACTTTGACAGCATTGTTGCAGCACAAGATGAAGTTGAAATGCAACATCTGCTGAAAAACACATTTCAGTGCAGCAAATAAAATATATTTTGAAAGTCTGGGAGGGTAGAAGAGAAGTCCCCAGAGCCTCTGCTAATAGCCACGCCAAAAACTAGCCTGCAGGTAATTTACCCAGAACGTAAGGGTGTGCTCACTGTGTGCGTGATTAGGGATTCACATGCATTTTCTTTTCGAGATATAATCAAATAGGTGAACAGTATTGTTGCAGTTTGTTACATTCCAAACTACATACCTTTCACACCAGCAAAGAAAAATAAATAAATAATAAGAACATGTCCAGAACTAAGGGGATCATTTTTAGTCATCACAGTGGTGTGACATGCAACTAATAAATAGTCATTCATGTATAGTAAGTGCACATTGTATGTTCAGTTTATTCATTTGATTGCGGTAGAAAGAAAAACGTTTAATAAGGCACCATTTATAACGCGCAAGAGTAGATGGCTATAAAAGCAGTAGCATCATAGGGCGTACTGTATAGGTGTTAATAATGCATTAGAAAGTAACTGAACAGCTGTCTTGCTCTTTGGAATCTGGGTGCTGAAAAACATTTGGTGTCTTTGCTAGAAAATTAAAAATGCTCGCTCAAACAGCAGGGCAGAACATATTGAGACTGGCATTGTTTAAACTTCATTTTCATATGTAGCCTCATAAAAATCGAACTACTTTTTGCTTTTGACAATCTGATCTAAACCAAATCAGTCAGAAAGTAAAGTAGATTATGGTTTCTCTGATGAAGATAGGTGTCTATTTCGTATAAAATGCACCCTGTACTTCTCTGGCACACAGTCTAATCTTATTGTTAGAAAGACTGGACTTTTTATTACATTTTATTATTATGCTTATCACCAGGTGAATATTAACCACTGACTGCTGAGAACTGATAGCAGATAAAAGGACATATTAAAGTGACAGATTTGTCTGTACTTTATAACATTCTGGCAGGTATAGCTCTTTGGGGAGGGGGGAGGGGGGGGTGATGTTTTTGAATGTGGGTTACACAGCAATATGAGGACTTGAGATGAGGTGGACGTCTGATCTCCGCTGTGAGCCGTTGGAAGTAGTAGTGCAGGGCGTGTGTGCTGAATACAAATGTGTAAAAACCACAAATGTCTACAAACCACAAAAAAACTGGTCTTTCTGAGGTACCTACTCACTGTCCTCCACCATGTCTTAACAAGTGTTTTAGTCTTGTAGTGAGACATCACATCTTTTTTCTTTCTTTAAGTGGAAAATAGTATTATCTTGCTTGAAGTTACTTTTTTCTTACCTTACCCCACTGGCAAATCTTGAAATGAGTAAAACTAACTCACTCCATTGGCAATTTTTATGTCTTATTTAGAGAGAGAGAGAGAGAGATCCCGAGGGTCAATTTGGTTTACAGTCAGTATACATTAAACACATGATACAACATAAATGACCAGCACGATACACAGAATAACTTATTACAGCAGTAACACTCAGCAATAAGGACCCAGCCTCACTGCCTAACCCTAACCCTAACCCTAACCTTAACCTAACCCTAACCTTAACCTAACCCTAACCATACTTGCCAACCTTGAGCCCTCAGAAATAGGGAGATTTTCCGAAACCACCACGGGGGGGTCTGGGGGTCCTCCTCCCCTAGAAAAAAACTTAATTTCCTGCATTCTAGTGAATTTTTAAGGGTGTGAATATATTAATATTTTTTATAAAACTTTATTTAACGGTTTATTTAACGTATGTACCGCGGGTGTGCGTCCGCGTCTTTGTGTGTCTGTTATATCGCGTGTTGTGCGGACCACAGTGCCACGTAGATACAAGCGTCAGATTAAAAAAATAAAATAAACGGCTATTCTCGTAAATCGGGAGAACTGCGGGAGAATGTTGTCTCCGGGTGATTACCGGGAGAGGACAGTGAAAATCGGGAGGGTTGGCAAGTATGACCCTAACCTAACCCTAACCCTAACCCTAACCCTAACCTAACCCTAACCCTATACTAGAAAAACACTTGTACTTGTGTATCAGATATGATTCAGCGCTGGCTGCAGTCATTGGGTGAGGAATACATGAAAATGCTTCTATCCCTACCGTTAGGTCACCATGCCGGTGGAGAGAATGCGAATGAGGCCGTGGTTGGAGGAACAGATAAACTCGGATAAAATACCAGGACTGAAATGGGTCAACAGAGTGAGTACAGAATGAACTAAACTGTTATTTTAAAAAAAAGAAATGTAGTTTAAATGTAGTGTTCAACATTGAGCACTGCTGAAATGCTTACTGTCACGTGAGCTGCTGGTATCGTCCTGCTCATCGTTACTGTGGAGCAGGGATGCATCCTGGGAAATGTCCTCAGTTTTGTTTGCGACGTTAATGGGAGTGACAGACACACAAATTAGTCAGTTCAATATGCGAGCGAACATCTTGTGAGTCACTAATACACTAATATAAATATTTTTTGGAAAGCATACACCAAATATTTACAGCTGTCCTCCTCTGCATTAAAAGCTGAAAACAGAATGTTAGTTTTTTTCTAAGTGTCGGTTTAAATGGTCAGAATGTTTCATAAACGTCCCTAAAAAGTCCCCGAAAAAGATTGAACTTGAATTTTGTTTTCTTATGTTTGTGCCTTTATGTTTTTATGTCGGATCTCATATAGAGTGAGACGATATCGCAGGACATTTCTTATGATATGTAAATTATATGTAAATTATACAAATTATAATGTCTTTCCATATTAGATGATTCCCTCCACTATCTTATGCATGTTTAACTTTACCACCAACTGTGCTCTAAATAGATAAGTAGATGCATTGCATATTTAATAATTCCCTATAAAAATAATAGGTACCACTGAGTTCTCCTTGCCCCTGTCTTACTGTGAGATTACACAAGGAAGCAGAAAGATTATTTCCGATTTTCAAGCGTCATAAACGTCCACCATATTTATTTCCTCACCCCATCTGCTCTGTGCTACCTCCTAGTATTTTTGGCAGTCAGGAACACTGTAGCCTCTAAATATGGCCCTTCTATATCCGTACAGCAATTTAATATAATGGGACTCCTCTATATAAATTCCCTTTAGCACACGCATTGCGTCAATACAGTGTTCAAGTTGACAGTAACTTAAAAAGAGGAAAAAAATAAATAAAAAAAATAAGCATTTTGTGTACTCAGCCATTATGTTAACATCCAAACCTTTGCTGCGGGATCACCAGAATGCACGCTGGTGGTCTCTTATGTTTCCACGGTGATGCAGTGGTGGCAGTTTGCATTTGAAAATGAGGGGAGTGTAAAGAAGTGGGCTGCTGGGTGGCTCGAACCGCTGAAATGCAGTGTTTCAGTGGTATGCGCGATAATGCCCCCATGATCCTTACCTTGCCAGTTTACGCCCCACAGGGCGGCGTATAGTTGCCCAGGGAGGGAGGGGTTTCAGTCGTCTTGTAATGCAGAGTAACCCCTCTGCTTGTGTGGGAACCTGCAGTCTGACTGCGCATGTGCACTGCTCCAAATTCAGGGAAAAGAGGAATATATTTTTATAGTTTTTGGTATCACGGGTAAGCAAGGGTTTAAAAACTGTGAACACAAGGGGGCAATTGTATGGAGAGAGATGGGGGGCTTTACCTGCCGGATGTGTGGTTCTCCCGCCAGGAGAAGAGAATATTCCAGATCCCCTGGATGCATGCAGCTCGACACGGATGGGACGTGGAAAAAGATGCACCTTTGTTCAGAAACTGGGCGATTCACACAGGTACTGTTTTAAAAAAACAAAAAAACAATTAAGGTTTTTGTTCACGCAGAAAGTGTTTGTAAGAGAACAATGACAGTTCTGATGAATGATAGTGGCAATAATAGCAGACCTACAAAGAGGCTACAGAATAAGAGGAAAACAGAGCCCCAACCACAGCAGAACCTTATTGGTTAGTAGTGCGATTGAGCCGTCATAGCTTGCGGATAAGGATTCTGCCATAAATGTTCTGTTCTGTTTCACTGGTAGTGTTCTGGCTATGTTTAAAAATTTGAGAGGAAGGCTACATTGGAAACATTATGGCTTCCAAGTTTGCCGACATCTTAAATCAGTGAAACTCCTTTTCTGTTCTTCACCTTATTCTCTCATGTTGTGTAGGAAAGCATCAACCGGGAGTGGACAGGCCCGACCCAAAGACGTGGAAAGCCAATTTCCGCTGTGCCATGAACTCTCTGCCTGACATAGAGGAGGTGAAGGACAAGAGCATTAAAAAGGGAACCAACGCCTTCAGGGTCTACAAAATGCTCTTGCCATCCGAGAGACCCACCAAGAAAGGTAAAGTGTGTATCTGTTTAAGCCACCGTGTACTCGGTGTCGTTCTCCAGTTTCCCCGCGACACATTCCAAACTTTTGTTACATTCCAAACTGCATACCTTTCACACCAGCAAAGAAACATAAATAAATAATAAGAACATGTCCAGAACTAAGGGAATCATTTTTAGTCATCACAGTGGTGTGACATGCAACTAATAAATAGTCATTCATGTATAGTAAGTGCACATTGTATGTTCAGTTTATTCATTTGATTGCGGTAGAAAGAAAAACGTTTAATAAGGCACCATTTATAACGCGCAAGAGTAGATGGCTATAAAAGCAGTAGCATCATAGGGTGTAACTCCAGTTTCCCCGCGACAGATCAGTGGCGGCATGGAGGCGCAGTGGTTAGCGCTTTCGCCTCGCAAGAAGGAGGTTCTGGGTTCGAGTTTGCGTGTGTTCCTCCGGGTACTCCCGTTTCCTCCCACAGTCCAAAGAGATGCAGTTTAGAGACTACACAGGTCGTCCTTGTAAATGAGAACTTGTTCTCCATTGACCCTCCTGGCTAAATAAAGGTGTATATACAGTCAGCAAGCTGTCATTCTCGTTTCATGACAACGCGACGGCACTCGCTTCCAACACGCCATGTGTGCAGTTCCTTTTTCAGAGCCAGGCTTTTCATTTCCAACACAAACAACAATTTAAGTTTCTATAGAAATAAAAGGGATTACAAAAGTGGTTCCTAAGTAAACCAGACCAAGATATGATCATACGGTGCACTGACAGCTTTTGGTGCTGATTCCGGTTTTTGACGAAATACCGTGTTTCTTGCTTGTGATGACTGGGCAATGGCATGCCTCAATTTGTGGTGAATCAGACCAAAAGTTCACATATGATCAAATAATTTCAATTTAATGCTGATTATTTTGGAAATAGTGAGTTTTGACAGCTGTCAATACAATTGTTCAGATGTTTTACAGACCTAAGTCTGGTGCTGTCATTCTCAGGAACTTTTACAATTTACAAACACATTTGCAGTTTTAATCACGCAGAGTATCGGTTGTGTCTTGTTATCTGTTGCGTCTGTCACAAGAACAACTTCCAGCAAACGTATTATTAATTCTGAATAGAAAATAAATATACTTTTCTCAGGGGAACTTCAGGAAATTACATTTTCATGTTCCATTTAGTGACAGTCAGGTCATCTGGGTCCTCGCTGAATGTCAGTCTTTTAGATGATCACATTTTTGTGATGTTCCTGGGCGTTCAGTTTGTGGCTGAAGTGTGCTTAAAACAGGAAACCCAATGTATGCGCCTTCACATTATACCATACCTTAGCACAGTAGGGGTTTCCCCTCATTTGCGCTAAAAAACAGCAACGTAGAGAGAATGACTGGCATATTTACCGTCTATGATTTCTCCATTTTCAGGCAAGAAAAGGGGTGAAAAAGAAGAAAAAATAAAGGTAACGAACAACATTCTGGGTGAATAACTCAACCAGCGCATGCACATAATTCCATTTCAGTAATTACTGTGATTACTCAGCATTTGATTGATAATGAAAATTTCCTGTCTGCATATAATATGTTAGATTATTCAGGTTTACTTCCGAAGTGAAGTAATTTATATTCTGTTTGTTATAGCCAATCAAGCGCTGTCTGGAATGAATTGCTTTTGTATCGCAAACCCAGTATTTTACAACCGCCAAATAAAAAATGCTCGACAATAGAATAGTCTTTAAGGCCAGTGCTAGAAAGTACACTGTTTAAGACCAAGCAGGACAGGCGGGTATACTACGAAGGAAGTTTAACATAGCCAGGGTTTCTTTGCATTTGATGGCTTTAGAAAGTCTAACCACCGCAATCTGGCTTAACCGGTACTACGTACGTGGTTATCGACTTGCTTAGTGAACACGGGCTTTATTAATCAAGGTACGTGCGCGTTTCCATAAAAGGGGTGGTGTCTACAACAACGAGCCTATAGCGGTGCAGCATGGGCTGTACTAGAACAGCGTATTTCTCTATTGTGGGGAAAAAAGACTGATACGGACAGATATAATGGACGGATAAGAACATGAAACAATCATATGAGCAAAAAGCAACACCGTTGCCTCCAACAAAGCCAGGGAGGAGCTTTTGCAAAAAATAAAAATAAAAAATGCTCATCATGCAGGTTAAATTCGTTAGGCTAGTTACATTACATTACAGTTATTTGGCAGACGCTTTTATCCAAAGCGACGTACAATAAGTGCATATTGAAGGTCATTGACACAACTACAAAGCAAATCCGATAAAGCACAACTTTCTCACAACATAGGAGCTATCCCTAGTAATGAACATAGAATACAGTCGGAAATACATTCTTAACTATTAAAATAGCAAGACACAAATAGAAGCAAGAAAAAAACAAAAGTTAGGTAGTTAATACCTTATTCACCTTACCACTCGTAACAAATAAATCTATAAATAAATCTCAGTACATTATCATACAGTTTATTTCTAATGTGACATCTGTACTACTACATTCTAGACCTCCTAAACTTTAAACTTGATACAGCATGTTTAAAATATTACTGAATCACATTCATAAAAAAGTATCTCAAGCATTTTCTGAAAAGATTTCCTCAGTATCCGCACATATCTCTACGGGATCCTTTGGAATGGAGATTCCTTTTTCCAAAGCCAAGGAGTTGATTTGTCAAAGGGCGGTGCTTTTATATGTTTCAATCTGTTACCCTGAACATAACCTGCCCTGGAGCAGGTTTGCCGTGCAGAGTAAGTTTCCATGGCAATATACCCCAATTAAAAGTGAGTCGGCTTTGTGATACAGAAAACCCAGGGTTGAAGCTTAATTTAGCTCGCTATCCCCTTAATCTCGCTTCGTAGTATACCCCTCAGCTGGAGCCATTGAGTAGGTGAAAACCAAGGCTTTTTCTTGCTGTGATGAAGGCTTTGTTGTAAAAATAGATTGTCACACTCTCAGGTGGAGTGCAAGTCCCCATCGCGGAGGAGTGATATGAAGGTGGTGAAAGTAGAGAACTTGGTGGACAGCACAGTGCTAACAGGTAAGGGCTGCACACCTGTACTCAAGTCTGTAGCTGAGACTAGGTTCTCACAGGTAATAGGCTGGCTGCACACTGATGGAAATGGACTACTCTTTAACACCCCTTTCAAACTAAAGCACTGACCCGGGTAAAACCCGTGTTTGCTGTTGGTGTGAATCGGTCAACCAGCGTCATCCGAACCGGGTCCACGTACCTCAGCATGACCTGGGTTTTACGTGGATTCGACACGGTTCAGCTTCAGTTCGAAAGGGGGGACACGGGCTACTCTATGTGGGTTTCGATCAAGGAACCTCATTGGTTACGATTTGAGGTGCACTAGTAGCCAATGGGGACTACAGAAAGGCTCTTCTTCTCCGTAGATATTGGCGGCGACTTCTAGCCCTCTCAGCTATAAATTCCGCTCTTTTCTGTTGCAAAGATGCTTAAACATGATTGCAGACTGTAAGTAGTTGCATTAAGCTTTCAATAGGTTACTGATTAAAGAAAATAAATCTTATAAAATCCAGGATTGCCTGACCAAACACCAGATCATCTGCACCGTCCGCCATGTTGAATGTCCAGTCTCAACAAAATTTGAAACCGTCCACTTTTAATGATGTCAAAACGCGATAACCCTATTCAGCAGTGATGTGTACAGAGGTAAACTTGAGGAACCGGGTCTTGTGTCAATGGCAAGGACCCGATACTTACCTCTGACCATAGTTTGGTGTGAATGGGCCAAATGTGGGTGGAACCCATGTTAAATATCCCGTGTCAACCATTATGTGAAAGGGGTATAAGCTTCTTCTCGCTCAGACAGTTATGGTGTGGGAAAAGATCTTTTGATAAAGCCAGTTTTTTTTTTTTTTTTTTTTTTAAACTGAGGAAAAATACACAAAAATATTCTCAGTGTACTCACATATTCACAGAATTCTACTTCAGGATAAACTCCAGCGACTCATTACATTACATTACATTATAGGCCATTTAGCAGACGCTCTTATCCAGAGCGACTTACATACTTCTTATTACATTTTATCCATTCATACAGCTGGATATATACTGAAGCAATGCAGGTTAAGTACCTTGCTCAAGGGTACAACGGCAGTGTCCTACCTGGGAATCGAACCTGCAACCTTTCAGTTACAAGTCCAGTTCCTTAACCATTATACTACACTGTGTGCACAATGTGCATTATGTTCAGTACGTAGTATCATTGAGTGACAGGAGCCCGGTGGGTCTATAAGAAGGCACAGATTAATTCACTGTCCCGCAATGAAGGACCTGTCAACAGTGGAAACAGTGCGATCTTTGTCTGCCACGAGTTGCTCCACTTGGGCTGTAATTGTGGCTGCATTTGCTTTTTGTAAAATCAGTTGCACAAGGTCAATGTTCATATGAAGGTGCCAGTGTTACTGCATGTCTTTTACATAAGGAACTGAAATGGCAGAGATGTGTGTGTGTGTGCGTGCGTGTGTGTGTGTGTGTGCGTCCGTGTCTGTGTGCGTCCGTGTCTGTGTGCATGAACTAGAATATTATTATAACAATTATTAACAACAAAATTATTGTAACAAATACATGACAGAGGTTCACAGGTTCCTGTATCCCCAATTAGAAATTCTGAGAGAAAAAACACTCCGCACTGCTGGTTTATTTTGACTACTATGTACCATAGATATGAAAGGTCCAAACAGCTTGAAGGACTGATTGTTTTTCCACCTGTTCTGGACCTCGTTTCCCAAAAGCATCTTAGAGTTAAGATCATCTTAGAGTGTTTTGTGTTTGTGCTTTATTCATTTTATGATTAAAATGATTCATATTTACTGACATTACATAAAACAGACAATAAAAATAGAGGAAGACAGACAAAAGCAAATGACTGAAAAACAACCAAACAATGAAACTAATATAAAAACAAAATGGCGTAAGACGATCTTTATCTAAGATCCTTTTGGGAAACGGGGCGCTGGTTGGTTTTTTCTCTCTAAATATCATCGTCAAGAATAAACTGTGTGAAATGTTCAAACTGACATTTGAGCTTATATGCTTTTGCTTTTGGAAGTGGTTTTAACCCTTATTACACAGCACTGTGCAGAGAAATAGACAGTCACAAAACCATAGCACTTGAGGGAAAGTCATGATAGCTTATTTTGATGTGAACAGTAAGTTTGTCTGCAGTTACATGTACATCATACATAATTATGAAATACACGATTGAATACAGAACAAACATATATCACCCACGCAATTATTAGCCACACATTTATTAATTACATATTTTAGTGCCATTTTAGTGAAATAGAGGGAATATCCTACTTGCCTTAGACCATAGAGGAACAGGTGGTACTTTTACATTTAATTTAAGTCCCTTATTGACGTACAAAAATGTAAGAGATTATTCCAAAGTAAATATTGGTGTTCACGGATATTTAAAGAAGGCTGTAGGATTCACTGCTTTTGAATCCGGTAAACAGTAAACACACTTTTACATACTGGTGTCAGCCCCTATCACCACAGAAACACTGACTGTTTGACATTTCTGACTTGTACTGTATGCTACTAATCAGTGTGACGCGGGATTGAACATCTACAGTAAGATTGATATTTTGAAGTGAGGATTTCGACAGTAATCTTCCTCTACGCATCGTCCTCAGACACCCATCGCCTAGTGACCCGCCACTCTATCGTAGACCACCTGATCATCAGCGATCTGCCGGACGTGTGCCAGACTATAGAGGTGATGACTGAGAACGAAGACCGGTCTGTCAGCTCCAGCCACGCCTACCCACTCCAGATCTCTCCCATCTCGTCCTACGGTGCGTATGCCACGCCCCTTAGAGACCGTTGGCATGGTGGCGCTCCATGCACTGTCCGGCTCGCCTGTGAGAATATTAGAATCTACTCGGGTCTGTACTGTGCTGGACGGTTGATGCTGTAAGGTTGTGGCAGTGCAAGACTTTGGTCTTTGTCCCTTTGGGTGTGGCACACATACAGACTACATGCAAGTTTAGGAAAACAGAGAAACTATAATCCATTCAGAAATAATTAAATGTTATTTAAAAAGTGATACATTTTTGTGTTTCTCACAGCAATAATAATGATCTTGCAGCAATTATGCTGTAATGTCTTTAATAACTGTTCAGATTACAACCCTGGGACTACAGAGAAAAGTGCATGCTGGGCAATGTAGTAATGTTTGTGAATAAGTATTCATTAATCATGAATGCATATCATTGTACATTTTACACTGAGGACATTATGCTGGGAGCTCTAAACCCCTGAACTGGTGGCACTGTGCAACGTCCATTTAAACAGTTGGGAGGTTGAAGGGAAGTGGAAGGTTGCTCTTTCAGTCATATTCTGAAATTATAGGTGTATAGCAGCAAACTATTTTCACCATTATACTTACATCTGTTGGATCGCATTCTTCTCTTCCGCTGGAATTGAACACGCACCATCTAATTTTTCCACTCTAACCTGTTTATCAGGAAATGATTGGGTTGGCAGTTTCATTGTTTTTGCCTCTCTTGTTTGGCCCACAGACAGTGACACAGATAGCGTTCACAGCGAAGAGGAGACTAAGGAGGTACGTACCGGCAGGTAAACTTACCTCGGTCACGTGCTGTTTACTGCTTTGTTGCCTCCAGTAATCGAGTCAAGCCAGTTAAATATTTGCAAAGATCCGATTTGCCATTTGAAAGTGTGTCGAGGAAATGACCAGGTGCTCAGAGCGAGGATTTTGCACTCCGCGGAAAGCTTGTTTGTTTGAATATGTTTGAATATGAAAACACTGGTTTATCTGGATAGGAGCACTTTCACTTTCTCAGAATAAATGTGCATTTTGGTTTTGCATGGCTTTTCGTTTTCTAGTGAAGGGTCTAGATTTTGTTTTGAATCCCAGAATCTTCTTGTTATTTCACACCAAGTTATGGCTGTCTGTCTGTCCCTTTAGACAGCAAGAGCTTAGACAGGTTTGCCAATAGATAAGACAGTATATGCAATAGCCATCTTTCCTAGAGCACAGCGCAGAAGATAACGTGATAAATCTGTAAGAAATATCTTTTTGCACTTTGTTTGCATGACAGCCTGCCTGTGGGCTCACAGGAAAGCCTCAACCTCCCAGTATCATTAACTCACCCCAGAAAAATAAATAAATCAGGACTACTTTGGCTACATTGACCCCTCCCACTCTGTTTTGATTGACAGGGCCTCTGTGGGCTGTGGAACCTGTGCCAGGCAGAGGGAACGAACTCAGTGCTGAAGCTGCCCGGCATGGCCACCTTCGTCACATCAGGGAAAACCAACTTCAAGGTGACCAACAGCCGGGAAGAGAGCCCGCTCATTGACTACAACTCCACCCCGTGGAACGTACCGTCCCTCCTGCCCCCTGCCATCCCCAGCACTTCCAGTCATGCCCCCGCCCACGAAACCCGTGCCAGTGTCATCATGAAGACTTCTGACATAACCGTCAAAACCTGCTGATCCAGGGCTCAAAGACTACTGCTCTGGGACCCCAGGCGGCCAAACTGCACGTGTCTGGTTCTGGTGGAACACACCAGCCCTAGTCTGGGTCTGTGGAGAGGTGCCACCCTCTGAAGATGACAGCTGGACAGGTGATCCCATTCACCACTGCTGCCCCCTAGTGGATGGGAGGCATTAGCCTTGTGGATGATTCGTAGTTCTCAGCAAATTGCAGCAGATTTCAATCTCACTTTTAGGAGAGACTGTCAACTGTCAGACGCCCGCTTATTCTACTGGCCTTGGTGTGAATATGTAAATATTGGGTCATCTGCATAATTTTCCGGAGTCTTCTGCACCTTAATGAAAGCATCTATACTGTATGTGGTTATCTGTGGCACTTCTGGGTTCTTTGGTTGGGGTTGTGTAATTTCTGAGGATGAAACAACATCTTCACACCACCATTGCTGTCAAGTGTCGTGAAATGGGAGAGATAGTGATATAATTCACTCAGTGAAACGTGTGTAGAGACATTGGCTTGAAATATTTTCTGAAATGTTTTTTCTTATAAAGGGAATATTTTATCCGAGGTGAATTAAAGTAGTTACTTTTTTACTGAGAATAATAATTTTAATCATGTGTTATAAATGTGTTGAGCACTGTATGTATGCATATGTACATGAACACGTGTGTGCTTATGTGCAGTATGTGAATATGTGTTTGTGTATGAGTATATGTTAATATACTCATGCATGGAAACATACATTTATTAATGTGTGTGTGTGTGCACATACATAAGCAGCTATTAATCCTGTGGATCATTAAATATGCAAATCTTAATTAAGATTTTTATTCTAATTTACATCGTTTCTGTAAAATTGTACACGGAAATAAATCTTGTTTTGAATGTTTTTTCCTGTGTTTATTTTAAAGCGCTGTCCTGTGATTTATGTTAAAACGCATGAAAGCATTCACATCTTGCGGCTTGTCAGAAATGGTCCTGCTCAATCTCTCCTGGGCCCGAGAGCGGATGAACAGGAACATACAAACCCGATGTAAACAAGCTCATCTGGACTTTAACCTGTTGTGGCGCTGTTATTGCCAGTCCGGTGAAAGTTGTAATTGTTTTCCAGTAGGTCAAGGGCTGGAAAAGTTTCACAATAGAGTGCTGTACAAAGTGAGTTTAACCTTCCTATTATGTTTTTATTTTTAGACATCTTTCCTAATTCTATAGGATGTCTTAAAGGCATTTTGTAATATATAAATTTATATAAAAATTAATTTCAGGTCACATACCTAGCAGAGACCCTAACATAATAGAAAAGTTAAATAGACTCCACAACCCTCATCTGTGGCCTACATTTCCCATCAGCCCCTCTGCTAAATAGTTTGCTGAACCTTTGAATACTGCCAGTGTATGCTTGACCAAGGACTTAACCTGAATTGCTTTAGTAAGTATCCAGCTGTACAAGTGGACCGCATATTTAAAAATAATGTAAGTTGTGTAATTTGATCTGGATAAGAGCATTCTCAAGGCTGTAGAATCTCCGGGAAAACGGAACATTTTTCAAATGCGAAATTCTGTACACAGCATAAAATTGAAGTAGCCCAAATTCACAGTGTAATCAAGTCAAGTAAACTGCATTGTATGCATATGAAAAGTGCATCGCGTGCGTATGAGAGGTGCATGTAGTTCTGCACTGGCGCATGTATCCGTGGCTAAAGTGTCTTTTTCAGATGGCCTATTGAATAGCCATGACGCTGGAGTCCATCTTGTGGCCACTGATGCCAGGGCACGAGGTCCTCAGCCCCTGTAGTGATCTTAACAACAACTGGTCTGTGAAGATGATACACTTGTGGGATTTTTAAACTTTCTCCCTCCAAAGCTGGACCTTATCTGGTCCTCTCCATTGGCTGGGGTCCTGAGTCACACAGGAAGACCGATCTGCAAGCCCAGGAACCCAGATTTCCGCACTGAAATTGGCTTACATTTGAGTACTACTGTTATAAAACACTCATCAATAGTCCCATATGTTGACTCCGGGCAGGTTACCCAATAGCCTGCTCCAGATCTAAATTCAGCTCTTTAGTTCATATTGGTCCCCAACTGGCACACCGCATGTGTCTCCTCACTGTACAGATAGAACATGAAAATGTCCTGATATCAAATGGGTTTTAGTCAAAAAAAAAAAATTTTTTCAAACAACAATAAAGTTTCCCTTTTCCCATTTACCAAGCACAATAACATGGTTTAGACACATGGGGCTTTAAAGGCAGTTTCATTAGTTTTGGGTTTACGGGCTATTTATATTGCATAGAGAGATGGCTGAAAATTGTCAATGATTTATGAGTAAAATATGGACGTGCAAGGTTCTCGCACGACACGTAAGATATTAAAGCTGAAGTAAATTCCCCAAACGTTACATTTTCAGTTCTCTTTCAATTCTACAGCTTCCCCCTTTCAGTTTCTGAGAAAAACAACAGAAGACCTACAATTGGCCCTCAAAGACGGGAGCTATTTGCATATTTAAAAAAAAGATTTTACCGAGAAGCAAATGGGCTGATTCCATTTTAAAAAATGATAGTTATGGAATCAAATGTAAACATTGCAATATGTTCAATGTTGCATGTATAATTGTGCAATATATTATTATATCCTTTACAGATTTGCAGAACAAATTTCAAATACCATTAGATCAGTGGATTGATGATTATATTGATGATTATATTGATGATTATATTGCGGAAAGCTACATGGTAATAAACCATATGCAGACAGTCAGTGGTTCCATGGGTCACACCCTGAGAATTTGTTTTACCACTATACAGTCAAGCCGGAAAGTCTGAATACCCCTTTCACCTTCTTCACGTTTTATTACATTACAGACATATTCTACAATAGATTGAGTTAATTTTTTGTCTCAAAATTTGACACAAAATAAACATGTTTTTAGAAATGTTTGCAAATGTATTAAAAATCGAAAACTGAAATCTCTCATTTACATAAGTATTCATACCCTTTGCTTTAACATATTTTTAAAGTATCATATTTAATATTAAAGTTTAAACAAGGAATAATCCTCTACGTAAAAACTAATACTAAGAAGCAAGTCCTTTGTGAACATAAAGAAGCTTTAATATTACAAGGTCGCCTATACCTAGCTATACCTGGCTCAATGCAAGTAGGAATGACAAAGAAGCACCGGGGGAGCGGAAGCGAGAAGCTTAAACACCCCGCAGGCAGTAGGACAGGTGAAAAAAATGATAGGCGAGGTGAAGCAAAACCCGGGAACGGAACGTGAAAAAAAAATCTGATAGATTCTCAACCGGAAAGAAAGGACGAGTACCGCAGCGAAAAAAATAAAATAAACCACGGACCATGGCAGAAGTAGGGAAAAGAAAGAGCGAAAAGAAAACCATTTTCTAAAGAGCGTCAACGGCAGCTAAAGCCAATCTAGTAGGGAAAAATTATCTTTTTTAGGAAAACTAGAACCTAACCAACCCTGAATTTGTGAAGGCACGATATGACGAAGAAGCGCCAGGAAGCGGAAGTGAGTGGGTTTAAATACCTGCGAGATAAATGAACAGGTGAACCAAATAATTAGCGGGGAGAAGGAAAACTCCGAAACAGAATGCGGAAAAATCCGATAGACTGAAAATAATTTAAAAATGGGAGAGAAACCGTAGCAACAGAGGGAAGATAGGTGAAAACCATGACAAATATGTCCTGAAAGTGGTTCTGATGGCAGCTCAGGTCGGCTCTGGGGGCACATTCACTGTTTGTGCTGGTAAAGGTTAGGCATTGGGATAGAGATAGGTTAAATTTAGGGTTAAATTTAGGGTTACGTTTAGGGTTTGACGTTTTGGTCAATCTGCTCCCAGAGAAGACAACTTTCAGGACATATTAAGCCCCTTTCAAGACATATTAAGTCAATGTTTATGCTGAGGGTCTTAAATCAGTGAATACAGATGCCGGATTTATGCTTAGAAAATATACATTTCCTGTGTTTTTTGGCTGATTAAATCTTCAACTTAAACATAATTTCCAATGCTACCGCTGCTGTATAATACTGTATATAATTTAAAAAAACTACATTACTAGTTTTGAGGCCTAGAGTTTATAGTGAATTTTTAAAAAAGGGTTATTGTTCATGCTATTGCTCTGTATATTTAATTAATGGAATAAGATCTCTAGTAATTTAGTGAGATGGTTCACCAGCTGGTATAGATCTGCCTCATAAGTTTTGACCGCAAATATTTGACATTTGTGCTATGTTCTCTTGGCAGGCAGGAGAGATCAGTTTTACAGTGAGTTATTTATTTATTTTTTCTTTTAGTTGCATCCAGTCTAACCTGATCAGAAGTGTCTTTGCATAGAACAATCCAGCTGGTGTCTGTGCCGTTTGCATGGCTGCTATACACCTGACTGTTCTGGTTCACACAGCAAGCTTGGGGCATGTTGGGACAAGCCAAGTCGAAACAGGAAACATAAAATTACCCCCAATAACATGCCCTCTTCTTCTGTGTAGCACAACATGACATAAGGCGTTTGTACAGCATCTGTACCAGTTCTTTTGGAAAAAAAAATTATGTAAACTTTGCACAAATACTTTTCTCAGACACACACAGCTGCAGGAATGCTTTACTCCAAGCCACATCATTCTCGTCCGAAATGTAATCTTCTCGCATTTTCTCCGTGCCCGCTCTACAACGCCTTACCAAAAGGACGGCTGCTCCAGCGAGATAGAAGCAGCAGGCCCGTGCAGTAACGCGATAGGGGCTGGCGTTGGCGGGGCGGTGTGGGCCTGCCTTTTGGTTTCGGTTGCTGCTGTCAATCGCTGGATTTCCTGTTACTTTTGAACCCGCCTCTAATGGAGCAGAACGGTTGTCTTGACGACAGCGCGGAAGATAAGTAATCAGCAGAGGCAAAGCAAACAGTGAAGTTAAGCCCTGTTCATTCCTCTTTCTGTTGTGCAACGGCTCAAATGTAAGGCTTGCATTCCATATGCTGCGATGCTCACACAAATAAGGAAGTAATGGGCAAGACAGGATGTGCATTCCGGTTACAAAGGCAGAACATTACTTTACATTCCCGTAAGAGTGTTTGCAGCATATTTAAATGATATATTTACAATTTGGAAGTAATGTACTGTTCATACAATAGTAATTACACATAATATTGATTATTTGATTATTACATGTGTTACATGTATTGCACTGGAGGGATAGGAACACAGAGGGCTCTCTTCTCTGTTCCTCTGTTACCTTCCAAAATCTGTGAGATCTCCGTGGTATCCATTAGTACACCTGAGATTTATTGCTAATCAGCCCTCCCGTTGCTTGTACATGGCCAGTATAAACTGTGCCTTTGTGTAGAGAACAGTAAGACTGCCAGACCTGTTTATTTGCAGCAGTCTTCCTTTACATACAATCATTTATTTTGTGTTTTTAATTTTTTAAAATTTTCACACCCTATAAGGAAAGAATAAAATGGCTGTAGTCCATTCAAATGCTCTTCTGTCCCCTTATTTAAAAAGCGCTTGCCACCCACTATGGTGACCACACCTGTCACTTTGCCACAAAGGTATTATAATGTGGCACAAAGACACCTGCCCACAGTGTAGTAGGTGGGGACTATATAAAAACACATGTCCGACCAATGTTTGCGCACCCATTCTCCACAATATCTTATAAAATCTATGCTTCCAACATGCATATCAAAGCATATTCTTTATAGTTCAAAAAAAGTAAATATGAAATAATTCTAAACCCTTTAAGATCACAAATATGTGATTAAAATGTTCTTAAATAAACATTCCAATGCTGATGTAACAATCAATACTGGAAAGCAATGGCATTCTAGAACGTTCCAAAAAAACCTACCATTCAAAGGGTTAAACGTGTAAACGATAGAAAGTTTGAATGTAGAAAAAGAAAGGTTGATTGGTTACGCCACCTAGTGGTTGTGTAAACAAATTGGATACAGGGCAGCATATTGCTACCCAAGTGCCCTCTCACAGCCAAAAGTTCATGTCTGTTCAAAAAAGCTGTTTGGCAAAATTTGACTCCCTGCTGGAATCTTCACTCCCAAAAAAACAACTAAACTAAAAAATAAACTAAAAGCACTGCAAATATAATCATTATATAAATTTAAAAAAAAACCTTGAAGGGTCATTATTACTATACACGCCTTTGGCAAAAAATCTAGATATAAATCAGAAATTTACATTTCTTTTAGATTTTATCACAGACAGTAAACATTAGTCTTATAGAAAAACATGTTGGTCAAGCTCAGGCACTTCTTAGCATCACATAATTACAGTAAAACATTCACTGAATAAACCATTGAATAAAACAGTGTCCTCCAGAATTATTGGCACCCCTGGTAAACATGAGTAAAAAACCTTTGGAGAATTAGCTTAATCTCATACTGAAAAAAAGAAAAAAATCCAACCTTTAATTGAAGTAAATTGAGAAAAAAATTCCCTCATCAAGAAATAATTATTTTCAGTGTGAGATTAAGCTAATTCACCAAATGATTAATTTTTATAACCCTTTTTACTCATCTTTACCAAGTTCAGTGTCCTCAAAATTTTGTTTTCAGAATGCTGACATTTTTTTTATGTTGAAGTCACCTATTTTGTTTACAGTGCAACTACTGAACTCGAAATTGATAGCTTTCAAATAGGAGCTCCACCCACGTCTCAGTGAATTGACGCCTCCAGAAGACCTCATACAAACCAGCGACAGCAACACTAATCATGACAGTAGGGCTAGGGGCCACCATGACAACACATACATCAGCGCGTGTCATCTTCATCTTGGTTTTGTCGGGATACTGCCTCGCTAGCCGAAAACTTCTCGTGTTTCTGATCGATGGATTCCGTTATGATTATATCGATGATCTTGAAGCCTTTCCTGGATTTAAAGAAATTGTGGAAAATGGTGTTAAAGTGGATTACATGACTCCCGACTTTCCCAGCCAGTCATACACCAATTACTACTCTATTATGACAGGTAGGCTAAGACCTTCACGTGCATTTACCTAACTTTACCACCGTACGCTCTTCCGCTTTTGTACGTTTTTGACGGTGATGATTGTTGCCTACATTTTGTTCATTCAAAGGTAATGTGCACACACATTTTAACAATATGCTTGCCAAACCTGTCCCGTCGAATCACTCATAGGCTAACTGAATTTTCCAAAAACACAATTAGAGTTTTGTAGCAATCAGATTAAACTGTGACATAGCCTATAGTTCTCCACGGTGATAGGAATGGCGGAGCTTCATTTTCTGACAGCGATGCATTGACGCCTGATCAAATATTGAGGATTGAGGAGGTTTTGAGGACCGCTGGGGTGATTGCGAAGGTTCTGGGGGCTCATGGATCGGGGGCGGATGGGTGATGGCGGCAGTAGAGCACAGAGCAGCCATGTTCCAGTTCTGTTTGGATGTAAACCATCCGACCTGAATAGGTATCTGCGCTCCCAGAACAGATTGAAATTGTCAATAAAATTCAGATTATGAGTAGCGCATGAAGAGCTAAACCAGGTGTTCAAAATTCAAAAGCCTGCTGATTATTCCACGCCCAGTTATGGGAGTAGGACCAGAAATAGCCTATCCACTTTAACTGATGATTGCCTAAGAGTGATAAATAAATTGATGAGATCCAGTTTTAATACAGTAATTCACTGTTCTTTTGACATGTAGGCCTAGCCTAGGGCTACAATGATTTTCTCAACCATCGGGTGATTTTCTGTCACACTTTATTCAGTCAGAGAATTCAGTCTGCTTCAAGTCCATGGTGTAGGAAATGAGCCACTTTGTGTGTGTCTGTTTTTCTATGATTTTTTATGTTATATATGTGTTGTGCCAATCTGGTCGTAATTGTATTTCCTGTTTCTCCTACATATTTTATGTCACAGTGTGTGCACTTTATGACATATATGCAGTTATATGTGTCAGCTGTGAGTGTTTGTTTAATAAGGTATGTTGTGTTTGTAGTGTTGTTTTTCACTGTAGTGGCCTATTTATAAAATATCGGGCCTTGTGTGGGTAAAATGTTGATTTCCGGTAATTTACTACTTACCAGATGATTTTTAAGGTTTTTGTTTCTTTTGTAGGTCAAAATTATTTTGTATTCTTGGAGCAGGTTTGTGTTTTGCAGAATCCTGGCCAGGTTCAGTTTAATTTTTCGTTCGTTCGTTCGTTCGTTCGTTGTCTTCCGCTTATCCGGGTCCGGGTCGCGGGGGCAGCAGCTTCAGCAAGGGAACCCAGGCCGCCCTCTCCCCAGCCACTTCCGCCAGCTCTTCTGGGGGAATCCCGAGGCGTTCCCAGGCCAGCCGAGAGATATAATCCCTCCAGCGTGTCCTGGGTCGGCCCCGAGGTCTCCTCCCGGACGGACATGCCCGAAAAACCTCCCGAGGGAGGCGTCCAGGAGGCATCCTCACCAGATGCCCGAACCACCTCAGCTGGCTCCTCTCGACATGGAGGAGCAGCGGCTCTACTCTGAGTCCCTCCCGGATGTCAGAGCTCCTCACCCTATCTCTAAGGCTGAGCCCGGCCACCCTGCGGAGGAAACTCATTTCGGCCGCTTGTATTCGCGATCTCGTTCTTTCGGTCACTACCCATAGCTCGTGGCCATAGGTGAGGGTTGGAACGTAGATTGACCGGTAAATCGAGAGCTTCGCCTTTTGGCTTAGCTCTCTCTTCACCACGACGGACCGGTTTAGCGCCCGCATCACTGCTGACGCCGCCCCGATCCGCCTGTCCATCTCCCGCTCCATCCTACCCTCACTCGTGAACAAGATCCCGAGATACTTAAACTCCTCCACCTGAGGCAGGACCTCCCCCCCGACCCGGAGTGGGCAGTCCACCCTTTTCCGGCTGAGGACCATGGCCTCAGAATTGGAGATGCTGATTCTCATCCCAGCCGCTTCACACTCGGCTGCGAACTGCCCCAGCAGGAGCTGAAGGTCGCTGTTTGATGGAGCTAAAAAGACCACGTCGTCCGCAAACAGCAGAGACGAAATCCTTCCACCACCAAACTCGACACCCTCCGCCACCCGGCTGCGCCTAGAAATTCTGTCTATAAAGGTTATGAACAGAACCGGTGACATAGGGCAGCCTTGGCGGAGTCCAACCCCCACTGGGAACAAGTCCGACTTACTGCCGGCAACGCGGACCAGACTCTCACTCCTTCAGTACAGGGACTGAATGGCCCTTAGTAAGGGGCCATCCACCCCATACTCCCGGAGTACCCCCCACAGGATGCCCCTGGGAACACGGTCATAAGCCTTCTCCAAATCCACAAAACACATGTGGACTGGTTGGGCAAACTCCCATGCCCCTTCCAGCACCCTAGCGAGGGTAAAGAGCTGATCCACGGTTCCACGGCCGGGACGAAAACCGCATTGCTCCTCCTCGATCTGAGGTTCAACTATCGACCGGACCCTCCGCTCCAATACCCTGGAGTAGAACTTCCCAGGGAGGCTGAGGAGTGTGATCCCCCGGTAGTTGGAACACACCCTCTGGTCCCCTTTCTTAAAGATGGGGACCACCACCCCGGTTTGCCACTCCAAAGGCACTGCCCCCGATGTCCACGCAATGTTGCAGAGGCGTGTCAGCCAAGACAGCCCTACAACATCCAGAGCCTTGAGATACCCAGGACGGATCTCATCCACCCCCGGAGCTCTGCCGCCGCGGAGTTGTTTCACCGCCTCGGCGACTTCTGCCCCGGAGATTGGACGACCCCTCCCCAAGTCCTCCCTCGACTCTGTCTCCTCCATGGAATACGTGTTGGTGGGATTGAGGAGCTCCTCAAAGTATTCCTTCCACCGTCCGACTATCTCCCCAGTTGACGTCAGCAGCCCCCCGTCACTACTGTAAACAGTGTGAGCAAGTTGCCGCCTTCCCCCCCTGAGGCGACGGACGGTTTGCCAGAACCTCTTCGGAGCCGATCGATAGTCTTCCTCCATGGCCTCCCCGAACTCCTCCCACGCCCGAGTTTTTGCCTCGGCGACTGCCACGGCCGCACACCGCTTGGCCCGCCGGTACCCGTCAGCTGCTTCCGGAGACCCACAGACCAGCCACGCCCTGTAGGCCTCCTTCTTCAGCCTGACGGCTCCTCTCACCCCTGGTGTCCACCATCGGGTTCTGGGATTTCCGCCGCGACTGGCCCCAGCAACCTTGCGGCCGCAGCTCACGACAGCCGCCTCGACAATGGCAGAGCGGAACAAGGTCCATTCGGACTCAATGTCCCCCACTGCCCTCGGGACATGGTTGAAGCTCTGCCGGAGGTGGGAGTTGAAGATCGTCTTGACAGGTTCTTCCGCCAGGCGTTCCCAGCAGACCCTCACTACTCGTTTGGGCCTACCAGGTCTGCGCGGTGTCTTCCCCCGCCATCTGATCCAACTCACCACCAGGTGGTGATCAGTTGACAGCTCAGCTCCTCTCTTCACCCGAGTGTCCAGAACATACGACTATGAAATCGATCATTGACCTACGACCTAGGCTGTCCTGGTGCCACGTGCACCGATGGACATCCTTATGTTCGAACATGGTGTTAGTTATGGACAAACTTTAATTTTTCTGTTTGCTATTTGGCTGTGTATTAATGTCGAGTAGGTGGTGATAAGCGGAATAATTTTTCTAGTATCCTGTTGTTTTGTAGCCAAGAAGGTTTTCCGAATCTGTCTGAGGAACGATCTGGAATACCCCCTTGGTTTTAATGCATTGAAGAGGGTCTTGGTAGCCTCCTCAAAGTCTGTAATTTGTGTGCAGATTCTGTTGAACCTTAGTAATTGGGATTTAATCAAACCTCTGAATGTATATTTTGGGTGGAGACTGTCCTTGTGTAAGAGTGCATGTGTGTCTGTGTCTTTAAAAAAGACTTTAGTGTCTTATGTGTGTGTTTGGGGAAATGAGGGCCCCTTGTATGTGGTAGTGTCCAAAAAATCTATATGTTCATAGTGTGTGGTGTGTTTAATTGTGATAGATGTGTGGTGCGTGTTGAGGATCCCTATGAAGTGTTTGAAATCTTCTGAGCTATGTGTCCATGTTCCCCAAATGTCATCTAAATACCTCAAATAATTAGTGGAGAGTTTGGGACATTTTTCAAAAACTGTCTCCTCTGTAAGAAGAATTCTTTATTAAATTCAAAGTCATTCTTGGTGAGGCTTATCTCCAGTAATTGCAGGAGGATCGTATCCGGTCGATTGTTGTCCGTGTACTTTTCCATCCATGTTTTTACCGCTGTTAATCCCGCTGCTGTGTTTTGTGTGTTTCGTGTCTTGGTGTGGACGGGCCATAACTGTAAGCCTAATCCTGACTAGAAATGACAAACTTTTCCACATTGCGTTTTAGGCAGAAACGGCGAAGTCCATCAAATGACTGGAAATTACATGTGGGATCAGTCCACAATGAAGGAGTTCCTCATTGGTACCAGATACCAGGTATCTTTTTTGCCAGATTTAACCCTGCTTCATCTATGAAAATGTATTCATGGGGCCTTTCAATGGAATCCAGTTCAAACACTCTCTATAAAAATAGATCATAGATAGATTTACGTACATTAAAATATAGTTTACAGTACTGTAAACGAAGCAACTGCAACTACTAGCCTACAGTAACAGTAGGCCTATGAGCATAGAATTGTACTGGAAGCATCAGTGCTGAAAGTGTGTGTAGGTTACACTTACTTGCACATACTGATATCTTAGATCTTTGGCTCTTGCAGAGTTGCGATCAAAGGGTACTCTGTACACTTGTTTCATGCTAAGTATTTTGCGTGTGAGGACACGGTCAATAGTTGACAGAGACACACTGTTGATTCCATCAAAGTTGACATTGTCTTCAATCACACTCTGCTGGATTTCACAGAGTCGGATGGCATTACTTTGAAGGACCATGTCAACAATGAGTGCTTCTTGTTGTTGGGAGAAAAGAGCAGTCCTTCCACCCCCATTTGGTCGTCTTTCAATTCTACAAAGGGGAATATGCACTTATAAACGTATACAGCCAGTAAAAATAGTATTGTCATGAACATTACAGTACTTACAATATACTGTATGTCAAATGTTGTACAGCAAGAAACAATTACCTGTTCTCTTCTCTGAATGTCCTGATGATGCTGGCCACAGAGAATCTGCTCAAATTGGGTTGGACTCTTTGTCCTGCTTCCCTCATTGTCATCCCATGAACAACAACATGGTATACAATAGTTGTCCGGATTTCATCAGTAATGATTGTTCTTGGTCTTCCTCTGCCTCTTCCTCGTCCCCTTCCTCCTCGTCCACCAACTCTCACATGAACTCTTCCTCCTCTGCCTCTCTGTATGTTTCCGTCCATTGTAGATGGATGCACATGTGCCACCTGTGCACTCTGAACTGACTTTTATCCTGCCCAATTGGTCTGATCACATCATTAGAAACATGTGTGTTCAATTTTTAGTTGTTGTGTGTAACAGATGACAGCTGTGTTGGAGTTGTGTTCACATTCTGCTGCCAGTGTTTACAATTTTGCAACACAAGTGTATCACAGTGTGAAATGTGTTTAGTGACTGAGAATGTGTTTAAGGTTTGGCAAAAAAGAGCGGATGAGTTTTACTAATTGTGTCTAAGTACCTGAACAGTGTTTAAGGTTTGGCCAAAAGAGTGTTTGATTCGACAAATGAGTTTAGGCCACTGAGAATTTGGTTCAGAGAATGGGGTTTAGTGTTTTAGCAACTGAGAAAAACTGTAAAAGGAGCCAGTTGAGGTGGTTCAGACATCTGGTAAGGATGCCTCCTGGGCGCCTCCCTTTGGATGTGTACCAGGCACGTCCAGCTGGGACGAGACCCCGGGGCAGACCCAGGATATGCTGGAGAGATTATATCTCCCAAGCTGGCCTTGGCTCGCCTAGGGATCCCCCGGGATGGGTTAGAGAAAATCGTTGGGGAGAGGGTCTTAGCTACTCTGTCTTTTCTGTTTCCACCGTAACCCTAAAGACCCGTCCACACCAAGAAAGATAACTATAACGATAACTATAAATATACCGTTTTAAAAAATTGTTCTAACTCAAGTGGATGGCCACACCACAACCATAACGACAACGACAGTGATGGAACGATATCGTTGGAATCACTTTCTGAGCGATTTGATGAACGATAGAAACGCTGACAGCCAATCAAAATCCATCAGAATTGACAAGCTGCCGACACAGCTGGAGCAGCGTGTGCTTGTTGCCACTGTTTACAGAACGTTATCGTTCATCAGTGTGGATGCTCACATTGTTATCGTTAGCGTTCCTGGTGTGGATGGGCCTTAACTGTAAGCCCAATCTTGACTACAAATGACAAACTTTTCCACATTGCATTTTAGGCAGAAACTGCGAAATCCATCAAATGACTGGAAATTACATGTGGGATCAGTCCACAATGAAGGAGTTCCTCATTGGTACCAATCCCGACAGTCGTCTGAGAATGTGGTGGGATGGCTCGGAGCCGATCTGGGTAACCATGCAGAAACTGAAGAAAGATGTCTACATGTACTACTGGCCAGGTGAGCAAATCTTATTCTTTCATTTTTTAAAATGACCTAATAGGTGATTAAACACCTAATAATCACCCATAATATTGAGGGAAACATTCACACCACAAATATATTCTCATGTCACCGAATAGTCTTTTCCAGCTTCTGGAGGTGATAATCATATTGGGTAACATTCAAGTTTTAAAAGAAATAAATAAATTGTGCATTGCACTTTGGGAAATTGTGGTAACCATATGCCAATGAGCTGATTTTGTTTTTGATGTGAACTAGGTTGTGAGGTGGACATTCTGGGTGTAAGACCGACACACTGTGAGGAATATGTCTACAACGGATCTGAAAAAAACTTTCCAGACTCAATTGAGAAAGCCATCAATTCCTTAAGGTAAAAAGCATAGTTAATTCCCTAAACTAGCACAATAGTTTTTTTTTTAAGTGTTACTGAGGAGAAATAATTTCCCCCCATTTATTAGATTCCCCTAGGTCACAATAGAACCCAACATCACAACTATCCACCATTTTGACCATTGACGTCACGTGGCGCTGTAATGGCGACATGTAGTCCAGCTGTCTCTCGTGTTCATATTTGTTCATTTGAATGTGTTTTGTTGTGTCTGGCGTTTGTCTTTGTTTTTTCATGCGCTGTGTGTCTGTAGTGGGACGGGGAAGCGGGCTGCTGCTTGTTTTGATAATATTGATGAATTGTAGTCGATATAATTTTGTTTGTGGTCGCCACAATAGAGACGCATTCGCAACAGCTCTGGAATGTCCGTTAGATCTGCAGACTGCAGCAACAAAGTTTACCATCGCTCTTCACTGGAGTTGAAGATGTCGGGACTGATTCGGGAGTGCAGGCAATCTTCAAAAGGCAACCAGGGAAGGAGAACATAATGCAAGGGAAGAGTGAGGAGACGACTGGAAAGATTGACACAGTTCGGTGCTCCGTTTCGGCGGTGTACAGAGACTGCGGCGCTGCATGTATGGAGGAGAGTCGTGGAGGCAGAGTTTGTGTTTTGGACTGCTTGGTGACACTGGACATCTTGGGACAGCGGTGGCTATTTTTAATCATGGCTGTATTGCACTTTAATTCACTTGATTGATGTAATGATTCTGTTGGATGTTTTTGTTTGATATGTTTGTTTGTGTGTTGTGGATCTGCCCCACTGTCTTTTTTGTTGTTGCTGGGACTACAAAAATTTAATTAGAAATTCTATTAGAATAATCTATGTGACATATCTATGCACTGTATCAGAATGTTGGAACCATGGAATCATTGTTTGTGTCCCTGTACTGTGATGTCATCAGCAGTGGCCGGGCAGACATGGCAGCCGTGTACTATGAGAGGATCGATGTGGATGGGCACCACTATGGTCCCCTGTCCCCTGAGGTGCGGATGACCATCCACAGAGTAGACCTCGCCTTTCAGACATTAAACCAAAGGATCAAGGTGAGAAAGAGAGAGAGAGAGAGAGAAAGGGTGTGAAGGAGAGAGAGAGTGAGAGAGAGAGAGAGAGAGATGCACTTCAGACATAAGAAAAACATATTTTAATAAAATATAAAAATTCCAAAACAGATTTTCCTTCTTGACAAATGAACCTCCCTGAGTCCTTTTAGGGGAAGGCCCAACTGCCTCACTCACAGCTCAATATCAGTATCGGTCTGCCGCAACCTGAGGAACAATGACTAAACATCTAACAATAAAGGATCATTATACATTGGAAACATAACACATTTAATCAAATAATAATATAAAATAGTTAATACATTTTATATTACTGCTATTATGTAGGCCGTTATTGTTGTTGCTGTTTTGTGCATTGTCACTATGATCATTGTTATCATTATGATTTGGCAAATATGTATAATATATGTCAATAATATGTCATATCAATAAAGCATTTGAATTGAATTGAAATTGAATTGAGAGAGAGAGGGTGGGTAACTTTTCAATGATTTGTTGGCATGGCAGGTGTGCCATCTGCCAAGTTACGGGACATATTAAATACACATTAGAGACAAACTGTAATTTGGAATGCAGTTCCCAGCAGCCTATTGGCTTGTTGTGCCTATTCTGGATATGGATATATAGCAGGGATGGGCAACTCCAGGCCTTTCGGGCTGGTGTGTATGCAGGTTCGTGCTGCCACCAGTTAACAATGATTTAATTAGCCCAATCGTTTACATGATCTGATATTTTAATCTACATATCCGCAATATGAACAGCAGCTGATGAATGTTCTTGTGCCGGTATGCGTGTATCATAGCGTTTTATCGTTCTGTAATTTACGAGAGCCGTGGTAACTGGTGGCAGTAAAAACATGCATACACACCGGCCCACGAGGCCTGGAGTTGCCCACCCCTGATATACAGGTGCAGCTCAAAAAATTAGAATATCGTGAAAAAGTTCAATATTTTTTGTCACTCATTTCAGAAAGTGAAACTCATATATTATATAGATTCATTAGACATAGAGTGAAATATTTCAAGCCTTTATTTCTTGTAATTTTGATGATTATGGCTTACAGCTAATGAAACCCAAAATTCAGTGTCTCAGAAAATTAGAATATTTTTGCTTTAACATATTTTTAAAGTATCATTTTTAATATTTGGTCGCATATCCTTTGCATGCTGTTACTTCCTGAAGTCTGTGACCAATCAACATCAAAAGACTCTCAATATCTTATTTTCAGGTACTGTTACAAGCGATACTATAACCTCTCTGCATTTGAACTGATCTCTATGAGAATTGGGGGGTAAGACTAGATTCAGCTGTAAATTACGCTGGTACAGTATGGAACACATGACTGGCGAAATGGCTGTACGTCATCAAGGGTCTAAGGTATCAAACGAGCCCCAAACCATCACTCTGCGGCCAGATATGGAGTAGATGTGGATGGATCCCTTTAAGGGTTGTTTCTCCTGACTTTTTCCCCCATAGAGTTCTATAGGAAAATGAGTCAGGAGAAATAACCCTTGTAGTGATCCATCCACATCTACTCCATATCTGGCAACAGAGTGATGGTTTGGGGCTCGTTCGATAGCTCAGACCCTTGATGACTTACAGCCATTTAGCCAGCCATGTGTTCCATACTGTACCAGTGTAATTTACATCTGAATCTAGTCTCACCCCCCAATTCCCATAGAGATCAGTTCAAATGCAGAGAGGTTATAGTATCGCTTGTAACAGTACCTGAAAATAAGATATCGAGAGTCTTTTGATGTTGATTGGTCACAGAATTCAGGAAGTAACAGCATGCAAAGGATATGCGACCAAATATTAAATATGATACTTTAAAAATATGTTAAAGCAAAATATTCTAATTTTCTGAGACACTGAATTTGGGTTTTCATTAGCTGTAAGCCATAATCATCAAAATTACAAGAAATAAAGGCTTGAAATATTTCACTCTATGTGTAATGAATCTATATAACATATGAGTTTCACTTTCTGAAATGAGTGACAAAAAATATTGAACTTTTTCACGATATTCTAATTTTTTGAGCTGCACCTGTATAGTAACTTGGTTTTGGTTACAAACAGTAAGCTTTAGTGCAGTGGTCCCCAACCCTGTTCCTGGAGATATACCATGATATACCTGGTTTTCATCTCAACCCTAATTTGGCACACCTGATTCTACTAATTAGCAGCTCAACGAGATCTCCAGCTATTGAATGAGGTGTGATTTGTTAGAGTTGGAGAGAAATCCTACAGGACGCTAGATCTCCAGGAACAGGGTTAGCGCCCACAGTTTTAGTGTAACAGGAAATTGTTGTTTTATAAGAGACACAGCAATGGCCTTGTTGTAGAAGTAACTGCCTAAAACCTTGGTTTGTTTCAGGACAAGAACCTGCAAAATGACCTCAATCTCATCTTTCTCTCTGATCATGGCATGACTGAAAACAAAAGGATGGACAAAGTTATAGAGTTAGAGCTATACATAAACATGTCAGATATCATAAAGATGATGGACAGGGGACCTGTCATGAGTCTTTGGCCCAAGCAAGCAAAATTTGAACTGGTGAGTTGTCCCTTGTTCAGTCTTTCACGTTGGTTTTTCGTTTTAGCCGTCTCTCCCTTGCACTTCAACATAAAAATAAAAATTAACTGCCATTATTTACAAGTGCATTTATTAATCAGAGACCATAATGTAATGTCTATCTTGTTAAAAAATAAACTGTGTTTATGCCACTGTATTCTGTTTTTCACCATCTGGACGATGCTTGACATTCTGGCTTCTTCTCTGTGGAACTAAAGTAGAGTTCAGTGTCACCTGCGTGAAACTTTTTGGCTGGTTTGCCTTAGATATACAGAAGGCTCAGTGTTGTGGGAAACATGAATGTCTACAAGAGGCAGGAGATCCCTGATCGATTCCGTTATAAGAATGGGAAGTTTGTCTCCACGCTGACTTTGGTGGCTGATCCAGGCTGGTTCATCGCAGAGGTAAGTTTCTGTCGTTGCTCTGGTGTGGCAAGAGACCTTCTCGTCTGCGTACACCCATGTCTGGTCAGCATCTCCCCCACTCTGTGCGTTCTCATGCGATCGCTCTTGTTTGCAGAGCAAGTCGAAGCTGCCTTACTGGAAGAACGGAACTGGAGAACCGCAGGGGTGGCCGCAAGGTTTGCACGGCTACGACAATGAGTTTGTGGACATGAGGGGATTCTTCCTGGCGCAGGGACCAGGTAGTGACACTCTGTGATGTACGGTAATGTACAGCTCCGGAAAACCACCACATATTTTTTGAAGAAGAATCGGGGTTAGTCAACCAAATGTTGATAGCTGAACCTTTCCTAAGTGAAGACTTGTTATTTTTATTATTTATTTATGGGTATAAACGTGTTTAGTTTGCAATATTCCATGTATAACAACACTAGGCAATTTTTGTATTTTTACCAGTGTTCTGAATGACATGTTTGGTATTAAAATCAGATGTGGTCAATAGTTCATGAAAGAATATTAAAACTTGCCATTCAGTGTACTTTCACAGACGCGTACCTGTAAACTGCTGTTAGGACTCAGCTTCTTTCCGTGGAATCAAAGTCAGGACAATGCAGGAACTCACCATGACATCAAGCACTTTACTAGACAAAGTACATGTTTATTATAATCACACTGGCTCAAGGTGAGGGGGTGAGAGATGTGCATAGACTTGTGCATACCATAAATTTATTTTCTTT
This sequence comes from Ilyophis sp. 1 JC-2022, assembly GCA_022702515.1. Classification (NCBI taxonomy): domain Eukaryota; kingdom Metazoa; phylum Chordata; class Actinopteri; order Anguilliformes; family Synaphobranchidae; genus Ilyophis; species Ilyophis sp. 1 JC-2022. The sequence continues at coordinate 132,787,349 of CM040404.1, forward strand.
TTTGCAGACTTCAAGAAGAATCTGCGTGCAGGTCCGATCCGGGTGGTGGATGTGTACAACCTGATGTGTCACACGTTGGGGATACAGGCGTTGCCTAACAACGGCTCGTGGTCCAGAGTGGAGTACATGTTGAGACGGGGTGTGTCGGACGGGGACCAACCCAGCCCTCTTTTCAGCTGTGCACTGGGACTGGTGATCCTGCTGCTGTCACTGCAGGTATAGATGCATCAACAGCGCTAAATAAAACAGCAACAATTACTGTAGTTCAAATCCATTTCACAAACATGGCAAATACAAGTTTGTATTATTTTGTGTAGAAGTTGACTCTAGCAGGTTTTTGTTCTTTGGCTGGGTCATGGGTGGGGTCAGTATTGTCAACTTTGAATGTAATAAAAAAAGATACAAAATTCTAAATCAATAAATATACATATACTTTAGTAGCGAACCGTGGGAGAAGAATTAGGCCCTCTGTAATCTTACCTTTCAACGGATGATCACTCTCAATCCGTTTACTGATTGTCGATCAAACAATTTATTTGTTCAATAACCAAGACCAATAAGTAAATTAATAGGCTACCAATTTATTTTGAGATAGCATTATTATTCTGTGCATCCATAAACTTATGTAGGCTAGCATTTGTCTATATCCACCTGTATGATGACGTGTTATCATGCAAAGACTTTTAAATGCTGCATGTTTAAATGTTTAATGCCTTGTAGATTTTCGTAAATTATTTTTTCTAGCTTGAATAATGCTTTGTGCTCCACTGTTTGAGACAGTTAATAGGCTGTCCTCTTTAAATGTATGCTTTCTAATGTTTAAATCGCTTTGACTAATTTGAGTGGTGTCTTAAAATTAATTTGGCTACATTCTTGAACACATTATATTGTTGCCTGACCCTTGTTAAACAATCTCAAATTGTAAATATCTCTTTGCTGTTCAAGTAATCAGCAAATTAATAGTTTTATTGTTAGGCTGCTCAAGCGAAATAAATGGATAAAAGTAATGGTGTGCACCCCGCTTTTTCCAGCGCACCGGCCGTCACTACATAGCCTATATTTAAGGACTACACATTTCTATGACGCAAAAAAAAATTGTAGCTCATCATTGGTTGTGTTATTAGTTTTGAATGTGCTAAATGGTTTTGCACATGCTAAAGGTCTCAGTAAATCAGGCCCATAATAATAACTGACAGAGGATGTAATAAAAGATGTTGTTGTAGATGTTGTTGCAGATCTTGTTGGAGTTGTTTTTGTTTCAGTGCATAGAATGTCTAACACCAAGGATAGACCAATGTCAGGCTATCCCAGCTTTCTGGTGAAATTTACAATTAAGTGATGAAAGCCACCTTACGTTACATTCATTTGGGAGACGCTTTTATGCAAAAAAAAAGTCTTAAGTGTTTTAGTCTTGTAATGAGACTTAAAATCTTATTTTCTTAAATATTAGCTTGTTTCAAGATACTTTTTGCTTGACAAGTGAACTTATCTTACCCCATTGGCAATCGTTTTGTCTTAGCAAAAAAGTAACAGAAATAAGATTATAAAGTCTAAGATTAAAATGCTTGTTAAGATTAGTTTTTTGCAGTGTACGTGCAATAACACCTTATCGCCGTTCCCTTCTTAACTGTACCGAACGATCCTTGTCCATAAAACACACTTCACCATGTGATGAAATTTGTTTGGGCACTCTGACAGCAGTCAAATTTATACAGGGAATGTGACACACACACAGGTTAGGGAAGAGGCAGGTAACCACATTTTATTATACAGAAAGCACTTTGAGTAGCTGTACTAAAGTGCTGTACAAATCAATCCTTCATTAATTTATTTCATTTAAAACCAAAAGTCATCATAAATTTCATGGTTACTGCTTTCTCTGAATAGTTATTACATTGTTGCTGAGACGTTCTAAGCTCTGTGTTAGATTGTTTTAATGTAATGGTTTGTCTGTAATTATTTTTGGTTCCAGCCCAGAGAAAACCGGTTCTCACATAACTCACTTGGCTCTTTTAGCCGCTTAGCAGTGGCACACCATATTACAACAAAATTGCTAACTGAAAGGTTTTTGTCAACAAAACCTTATTTACTATATCATATCAGCCTGAATTCAGCAATAAAGGAGAAATATTGCTGAGGTCCAGAAACAATAATGCATTGTAAAATTTTGTGACTAGTTTGTGCTCAGTTCAAAGGTACAAAGCACAAGCTGCTTGCATGGGATGTACACACAGTGCCCTCCACTATTATTGGCACCCCTGGTAAAGATGAGTAAAAAGGGTTATAAAAAATTCACCGTTTGGCCCTTTATGACCCTTTATGATTTACAGCCATTTTACCAACCATGTATTCCATACTGTTCCAGCATAATTTACAGCTAAATCTAGTCCCGCTAAATCTAGAGACGTTATAGTATCGCTTGTAAGAGTACCAGAAGATAAGATATCAAGAGTTTTTTAATGTTATTGGGTCACAAACATCAGGAAGTCATGGCATGCAAAAAATATGTGACTAAATATTAAAAATGATTACTTTATTTTATATATAAATGCAGGGGTGCCAATAATTGTGGCACATGTGGTTTTATTCAAAATAATTATTTTTTGATGAGGGATTTGTTTTTTCTCATAATAAATTAACTTCAATTAAAGGTTTTTTCAGTGTGAGATTAACTCACTCCACCCCGTGGCACGTCCCAATCAGTGGCGCTCACAGTTACATTTTCATTTGGGTGTCATGACAGGGCGAGCGATAATCGGAGGGTGGCGCTCCAAATATTGCTACAATAAACACACAGGTTGTGCACTGGTGGTATTAGGGTGGCGTGTAACTTTTTGGGGGTGGCATGTGCCACTTCTTGGGGGCGCCCCTGTGTCCCGTCCCTCCTGCTTCTGCCTTCCCCAGCACTTCCAGTCACGCCGCCCCGCCAATGAAACCCAAACCGGCGTCATCATGAAGACCTGTGACATCTTCAAGTCTACCGGCAAAATCCAGGGCTCAAAGACTACTGCTCTGGGACCACAGGCGGCCGAACTTCATGTGCCTGGTTGTAGTAGAACACACCAGGGGTTCAATCCAATCACTTATTATCACTCCTTGCATGCTTTCCTCGCCTCCTGTCCTCACTCCTTTATAATAAATGGAAAGGGATGGTAAAATTGGTTTGTGTATGGGTGTGCCTGCCACATGGCAGATCTGGAGAGGTGGATTATTTATACATGTCATGCATTCTGAGAAAAAACGTACCCAAAGGCTACACTTGTGTTTCCTCATTGAAGCATCCTCCGGGAGCCTCCTCGTGCCGCTCTCCTCTCCTCATATAGTGGTATGGAATGTCCTTAAAGATCGATTTCCAGGTCAGGCGAGGGTCGAGGAGACGAGGACGGATAAAATAAGCAATTGGAATTCACCCCCATGGCCTAGCCTGGGTCTGTGGAGAGGTGCCACCCTCTGAAAATGACAGCAGGACAGGTGATCCCATTCACCACTGCTGCCCCTTAGTGGACGGGAGGTCTTAGCATTGTGGAGGATAAGTAGTTCTCAGCAAATTGCAGCAGATTTCAATCTCACTTTTAGGAGAGACTGTCAACTGTCAGACGCCGGCTTATTCCACTGGCCTTGGTGTGAATATGTAAATATTGGGTCATCAGCATATTTTACTTCTGCACCTTATTGAAAGCAGCCATACTGTATGTGGTTATCTGTGGCACTTCTGGATCCTTTGGTTAGGGTTATGTAATTGCTGAGGATGGCGGCGATAAGTTAAACTGTGAAAAGCAAAGGCATTACACCAATTACAATTATGACTGGATGGAGCTACGTGGAATCTTTTAAAGAATTAAATAGATTTATCTACTGAAATTATGTAGACACAGCGTGACCAGAGATGCTTTGATATAAATGTGTGTGTTAAAATATGGTGATACTTATCATCATTTACCTCCCACCTGCACGCATATTCAGTGTGATGTTACATTACATACATGTTGCAAGAAAACTCATCTATAAACTTTATTTCAGCGGCCTCAGACGTAAGGCTATCCATCAGATAGTCGTCATCAATACGACCAAGCAGAGCCAAGTCTTGACTCTCCGATGAGTAAAACAACACGTCTATACCTTCGTTATCGAATCGTGTCAAGTAAAATCACACATTGATTCTTATTCTTATATGTATTGTGGGTATAGTTGGGTTTAAAATATGACTGTAAACCCCTGAGTGTGGTATGCGTTTCTCCAGTATAGCCTGGGGTAAATTGAGAGGTGCAGTGCACTGGACGCAATATTGGTTGCTGAAACTTCATTATAGAGTCGAGTGCTATGCCAACACACGTGGGTGTCTGCATCTCACAAAATGGCATTCTAGTGGTTCATGCTATTGATTTGTCAATTTAATTAAAGGAGTAGCATCTCTAGTTAGCATCGCTAGTAAAATAGCGAGACCGTTCACCAGCAGGTATAGATCTGCCTAATAAGTTCCAACCATACATTCGACATTTGTGCCATTCCCTTGGCAGGCAGAATCAGATTTACACTTGGAGTTGGTTGCATCCAGTCTAACCTGATTATAAGTGACTTTGCATACAACAGTCCTGCTGGTGCCTGTATAGTTTGCATGGCTACTATACACCTGACTGTTCTGGTTCACAGCTAGGCTGAGGGGCATGTTGGGACATGCCAAGTCTAAACAGGAAACATAATATAACCCCCAATAACATGCCCTCTTCTTCTGTGTAGCACAACATGACATAAGGCATTTGTAGCATCTGTACAAGTAAAAATAAACTTTAAACAAATACTTTTCTCAGACACACACAGCTGCAGGGACACTCCATTCTTGGCCACAGAATCGGGGATACCTTCTGGAGATTGGTACACCTGAGATTTATTGCTAATCAGCCCTCCTGCTGCTTGTACATAACCAGTATAAACTGTGCCTTTGTGTAGAGAACAGTAATCCTTCAAATGCTCTTCTGTCTCCTCTTAAAAAGCACTTTCCACTCACTATGCTGACCATACCTGTCACTTTGCCACAAAGGTATACCGTGACAGAAAGGACACAGTGTAGTGCAGGGGTCGGCAAGTAAATTTGACCTCGGGCCAATTTTTTTCTGAGCCACTAGGTGGCGGGCTAGAACATAATAAAAGGCTAATTTAAATAATTGTTTGTTAAAAAATGTGACACGTTCTAATGCTTTGGTCCTCATATCGGGATCTGGTGTAATGATCTGACTTTTCTTTCGAAAAATGTGAATACATTTCTTAACTAGGTAGCAGTGGGGATTACTCACCGAATCCATTGCACTGCAGTATTTTGGCTTGACTAGCGAGTTTGTGTTGTGATTCTCAACAACGTTGAAACGTAGTTCCCTGTTTCAAAAGAAAAGTCCGATATGAGTACCAAAGCAAGTTCAAGTTCAAGTTCATTTTGTTGTTTTGTTGTTTTGTTGTTTTGTTGTTTTTGATGTTTTTCATAAAATTAAACTGAATTTGCTTTGTTACTGTTTACATGTGTGGTGCAGTCACATATAAGTAAACATTAAGTTTGAATGATTTACTGAGCTGGTGTTATTTTTTTCAAACCACACACCGCATGTTGGCTATTTCAGCACCACGCGTTGTCCACCTACTTATTGATTCACTACTAGGGGTTCAGCGTCAGTGCAGCCCGCTGCCTGATTGTCTGTGCGTGTCATTCACTCTCAACATGGATAAAAGTACAATAAGCATTCTTCAGGTGTGGGTAGATTCTCTATTCGGTCATTATAGCCTATACGTGGGACTGTCGGTTCGATATTGTAAAACAAATTTTTAAAAAAATAAAAATAAAAAAAAGTTTTTTTTTTTTTTCAAATCTCAAAATTATCTGGCGTGCCAAATATTATTGCTGGCGGGCCAACAATGGCCCGCGGGACGCCTGTTGCCGACCCCTGGTGTAGTGGGTGGGGACTATATATTTTAAAAAAATGGCTGACCAATGGTTTTTGCACTCATCCTACAGAATGCTTTTCTATGCTTGCAATATGCATACCAAAGCATATTATTTATATGTTAACACTTTTTGTCTTTATATAATTTCAAATTGGTGATTTTCTTCAGCAAATGCCCTTAAGACATCCCAGTGAATTAGGAAATATGTGTAAAAACTATTTGGAACTTTTTTTTTTTAACAACACCTTAACACAAATGGCAGTAAAGTGTTAACATAATAGGGAGGTTAAAAGGTGTGTAAATGATAGAACGTTTGAATGTAGAAAAAGAAAGGTTGATTGGTTACGCCACCTAGTGGTTGTGTAAACAAATTGGATACAGGGCAGCATATTGCTACCAGAGTCTCCCCTCACAGCCAAAAGTTCTTGCCTGTTCAGAAAAGCTGTTTGGCAAAATTTGACTCCCTGCTGGAATTTACACTCCCAAAAAAACAACTAAACTAAAAAATAAACTAAAAGCACTGCAAATATGAGCATATAATAAACAATGCTAGAAGAGTTATTATCACTTTACGGTGCCTTTGGCACTTCACAAAATCAAAATCAAAGTCTAAAATTTATTTTAATCCAAATCATTCCTTTTCAGTTTTATCACAGAGAGTAGACATTAGACTTGTAGAAAAACATGTTGGTCAAGCTCAGGCACTCAATGTCAAATAATTGCAGGCAAATTGTCACTGATTAAACAATGAGATACACTAGTTAATCTGGGTCAATATCAACATAGGGTGCCTTTCGTATTCTGGTCATGTGCGTTTATTTTAGTAATAAAATCAAAAAATTTTAGTGTGTGTTTCTTAAAGTTGCTGCCCAACCTGTCATACTGTGCTATCTGCTACTTTAAGAAAAGACCCCTTTTCTACAATGACGTCACAGCTGGGCAGCTGTTTCTGTTCAGTGGAGGGAAACGAGCAGTAGAAGAACACTTCTATCTACGCTTCTCACCGCCTAATTTTTTTAATCATAATATGCTGTTAGTTCAATGTGGTCAAGCAGAACATCTCCACCCAGTCAGGTTAAAATCCAAGGGAAGTTGATCAAATTTCATAGAACAAAATCTGCTTCAGATATTCAACATTATGCTACATTTGTCACAATCACTTGGAGTTCAGTTGCTAACTACTTCAAAATGTCCGCCCTGTCCTCATATAGGCTACACCCGACAGGGCGGACATATGAATCATAAGTGTAAGATAAAATGTCATATTTATAATGGTATTATATTGAGTTAAAAATGTAATCATGATGGACAGATACTCTGCCTGAGCCCACAGCCACACAGGTACTCAATAAATGCTCTGTGGAAATGAAAACATCCACATTGAAGTGTGTGGAAGAGTAGTTAAGGTCAGAGGTGATATGAATGCAGATGATGTTAGAAGGTATGTGGATAAATCTGTTCAGCTTTCTACGATAAATATGAAATACCACTACCAAGTGTTTACCCGTAGAAGAGAAGCCAATAAAAACAGCACACGCACACATTTTTAGTTTTTGATAAAATATCATGTTTAAATTTGAATTGAAAAGTCGAATGTCCATTTTCATTTGGACATCGGTTTCAGTTTTGTTTCCTTCCAAGAAGCTGTTGAATTTTTACGTTCATTGCTATATTTTACTTTTATTTTCTATTATTCAAGCGTTTAAGATCACGCACTGTTCAAGATGTTCAAGACAGGCTTGTGTGGCTCTGGCATAATGTACTCATGTTTTGAAGTATGTTCAGTGTGTTTTGATGCCAATTCAATATTAACAGATTTTCAAACACGTTTTGTCATATAAATGTATATCATATAAATGTAATATATATATATATATATATATATATATATATATACACAATGGGGAAAATAAGTATTGGACACGTCAACTATTTTATTATCAAACATATTTTCAATGTAGCTATTCACATGAGATTTTGACCAGACATTGGTATTAACTCAATAAAACTACACAGCTAAATAAATTGTAACGTTCCGATTCTTAAAAAAAGTTATGTACAATAAAGTGAAATGACACAGGAAAAAAGTATTGAACACGCTAAATTAAATGTGGTAGAAAAGCCATATTTTTTATATTTGGTTGCATATCCTTTGCATGCCATGACTTTATGATGTCTGTGACCCAACAACATCAAAAGGCCCTTGATACCTTATTTTCTGGTACTCTGACAAGCGATACTATAACAGCTCTGCATTTGAATGGATCTCTATGGGAATTGGGGGGTGAGACAAGATTTAGCTGTAAATTACACTGGAACAATATAGAACACATGGTTGGCTAAGTGGCTCTAAGTCATCAAGGGTCTGATGTATTAAACAAGCCTTTAACCATCACTCTGCTGCCAGAAATACAGTAGATATGGAAGGATCACCTTAAGGGTTGTTTCTCCTGACAGATTTTCCTATTGAACTCTATGGAAAAATAAGTCAGGAAAAGAAACCCTTCAAGTTATCCATCCGTATCTACTGTATTTCTGGCAGCAGAGTGATGGTTAAAGGCTTGTTTAATACACCAGACCCTTGATGACTTAGAGCCACTTAGCCAACCACGTGTTCTATACTGTTCCAGTGTAATTTACAGCTAAATCTTGTCTCATCCCCCAATTCCCATAGAGATCCATTCAAATGCAGAGCTGTTATAGTATCGCTTGTAAGAGTACCAGCAAATAAGATATCAAGAGCCTTTTGATGTTGTTGGGTCACAGACATCATAAAGTCATGGCATGCAAAGGATATGCAACCAAATATAAAAAATATGGCTTTTCTACCATATTTAATTTAGCGTGTTCAATACTTTTTTCCTGTGTCATTTCACTTTATTGCACATAACTTTTTTTAAGAATTGGAATGTTACAATTTCTTTAGCTGTGTAGTTTTATTGAGTTAATACCAATGTCTGGTCAAAATATCATGTGAATAGCTACATTGGAAATATGTTTGATAATAAAATAGTTGACGTGTCCAATACTTATTTCCCCCATTGTATATATATATATATATATATATATATATATATAAATGTATATACATAGTCTGTTTCATTGCTGATCGGTCCTGTCATAGCTGTCCACCCTGTCATCTTGATATTTCTAAATAATAATTTAATCATATCAAATATCATTAAACAACATTTGGGGAGCATGTTAAAGAGTTAGAGGGGGCTATTAATAAAGTTAAACTGAATATTCTTATTTTAAATTTTTATTCTTAAAAAATTAAGAAGAGAATAAAGAGCAAAGTGAATACATTTCTTCAGAAAAGCATACAAGTACACAACATATAATATTTGTTTAGAATTTGGTAGTAATAAATAAAGATGGGGAAATGGACAAAATATCTTTATATTAATTATTATCATAATCCAATGGCATAGGCCTACTCTTCATCAGTAATTATTGAATGTCTGAGCTTAACCAACATGTTTTTCTATAAGTCTAATGTATACTCTCTATAAAACTTAAAAGGAATTTTTCATAGATATTTCTGACATAAAGTGGGTTAAGAGGGTATGCTAAATAATCCCTCAAAACATGAAATTAAAGTATAATTAAGAAAACATTAACAGTTTGTAAAATTTCTGGGACTGCAAATGTGCTACTCAGCGCTCAAAGAGGAACGCCACCCACGGCTCACTGAATTAATGGGCGTGTTCGGCTAGAGCCGATTTACGTCATATCTGCGTCGGCCTGCATCGGAAACTGTCCGAGATGGCCGAAAAGTGGGTGCTGCGTGAACTAAGGCGGAAATGACAACATAAGGTTAAGCAGGCGCCTTTCCACAATATCGCCACCTATCTCGGCGTATTGATTCTACTCTTAAAAAAAAAAATCGAAATGAAATGTACCCCTCCCTAATAGTGTTCAAACACAGGTAGGCTATAAGAGTTATTTAGTCAATCTTACAATGTAACAGCAGTAGTCTATTTCCCCCCTCTTTCTGGTCTCTTATCTAATTTCACAATTAATATTTATTTTGTTGTTTTTCTTATTGCTCTTATTTAAAAAAAAAAAATATTTAATACAATCCTTTTTTTGTACTTCAATTAATGTGATTTTGTTTCATAATGTGAGGATCTAGTATAAGCCCAACCTATCGAACACATTTCTGTACATTACTTTTGTGTACTTGAATTTATTTTTTATTCATACAAATAATACATAAATAAATAAATATGCGTTTTGGGAGTTTGGGATTGTAGCATATACGGTCACTACTGTGGTTATTATATACTGTACCTTACATGTACTTTCTTGAGATAAACCAATATGGATGTGAAAAGTACAATATTGGTAATGTTACACTAACATATGCCAATTCTCATTCTTGACTGCTTCTGTAATCCAACTGTAGGCCTACCTCTAACTTTATAAAATATGTTGTCTGAACCTAGAAGTGTCAAGAAATAACCAAAAAAAAAAGGCCTGGCCAAATATAGGTAACGTAATGTTTTGTTCAATAATGTAACTATATTGGATTAACATATTTTATATAAAATTAAAGATGCAACTTTGTTATGAGTGTTTTGTATTTTGCATTTGTATAACAGCTGGTTTAAGAGTAAAATCCTAATTGGACTGTTGTCCAAAAAATTGTCCTCTTCAGAACATTTGGTGTGAGCATATAGAACATTAAGGTAGGACCACCAAATGATAACACACACCCGTAGCTATGGGCGGGCCTTAGGGGGCCGGGCCCGCTCACGGAAGTGCTAGTGCCCCCCCACTGGAAATTGAGAAAAAAATAAATAAATAAAAAATAATAGTATTTTTCTGTTAAAATTTTTAAAATACTAACTTTTTAAGACATTAAGATAGAGAAAAAAATTGTGTTATTGTTTGAGGGGGTTCCGCCAGACTGAAACAGGAAGTTACGCCAATGTAGGCTAGGTTACCGCGCCATTTCAGTTTGGAGTCCAGCAGAGCTCTATTTCCCAGTAGGATAGCTTTTGCTAATTTGCTTAACAGTGGACATTCGTAAATGGTTTAAATCGCCAGTCTCTATCAACTCTAACGAATCAGATTCCGCCTCCAAATCGCACAATGTGACTGCACCCAAGCCCCGTGATGTTGATGGCGGACTCATGGTCGTCGGAGATAAAGATGGTGCTGAAATGCAGCCTAGCACCAGCAGCAGCGGCCGCGGATCTGAGACTAATCCGACTACTAGCCTTGCTGCTGCAACCACAGGAACGGTATTTGGACCACAACTGCATAGAGCAAACCATTTTTTTTGGGTGGGGCAGATCCAAATCCAATGTTTTTTTTATGATGAACATGCCCCATTTCCACAAATAGCCTCCAACAAATGTTTTATATTTTTTAACAGTTAAAGACCAACCTCCCCCGTTTAGTCATGGTGTCCCATCTATTAATTTTCTAAAGCTAATTATTTACAAAACCTTGTAAGTGCACCTGATTGGTTCCAATTGTCTAAACAGTGAATGTCTGTATTGTGAATGCGCCAGTTTTGTTGCCGCTCTCCACGTTTAATTTACAGCATTCGAATAATTTTAGGCATAGCCTAATGCATCGGGACATATACAATCTATCTGAGACCAATTTGGTTAGTATTCGACCTCAGTATAGCCTAATTAGTATGCGTCAGTGCCGCACGAATACAATAGCACATCGGATTATCAAAAATATTTAATAATAATTGTGCCCCCCCATGCAGTTCATATGCCCCCCTTAAGACCGAGTCCTGGCTACGGGTCTGTGATAACACATTAATTTTTGTCAAAGTATTTGGGAAGTTACCTAATTTATATTTCTCTTCACCATCCTTGTTATCAGTAAGACAACTCATTCGGATCTGAAGGGATGTTCTGCTGATGTTCTTCTGTTGAGAAGTGGAGTTTTCCCTATCTCCAGATGGGACAGTGTATAGGCAGACCTCTGCCTGTCACATTCCAGCAGAGGGGACCACATACAAATAAGCCAATTCCATAATAACATGAAGGGAAGGACGCATTAAACAATATTATGTAACACATCCTGGCGCTACTGTGCTGTACATCCACTTTGCAAATTGTTGAAAGATTAATGATTGAGATTAAAGATCTAACACTGTTATTATGGCTATGGGTTCATTAGATGTGGGTGTTCTGGTCTCCAAAACAAAACCGATAAATTATACTAGCAATTAAGACCACATTTTCAGAATATTTATTTCACACAATATGGTGACATTCACAAAAGGTAAATAAACTGTAGGACTATTCCCCTCCACCACCATTCAAGCCACAATGACACCGGGTTCTTTCTGTCATTTTGTATGTTTATTGTCAAATCAGAAATATACGAACAATGATTGGTGACAGGTAAAAGGAAGACAACATGTTGATATTGGAATACATCTTATGCAAATACAATTCTATTTATCCATACGTTACCATAACTGGCAAGGAAAATGTCATCTTTCTTGACATTGTTCCCTCAAAACACATAACAACTCCCAGTATCCCAATGTCCCTATATGTACTATATTAGTTATTCATTCATACAAACTCAATTTATCTTGTTAAAGACATTGAATGGCATTCAATTCAATACGTTCATTGTCAGGGTCCAAAGGGACCACGTGCTGTCATGTAATTTGAATAAATCATGAACACTGACATTATGAGTAGCTGAATCACCTCATTTTTTCCTATGTTTTGGCTCTGTACTCCAGCACTTTTGATGTGAAATGATACAACAACTGTGAGGCTAAATTACAGACTGTAAGCTTTAATTTGAGGGCATTCTCATCCACATTGTAACTGAAGAAGGCTGGAGTACAGGCCTGGCATAGCATCACCAGTGAAGATACCCAGCATCTGATGATTTCTACAGCTCGCAGACTTCAGGCAGTCCTTGCATGCAAAGGACATGCAACCACCAAGTATTATTCTTTCATAGCAACATAATTAATGATTAGGATTAATACTTTCCCCTTATGTCACAAGGAATATATTCAATGCATTAACTGTACAACTCAAAAAAAAAGTCCTATGAAAGAGACATTTCTCATTAATATTGGTACAGATATTCTGCAATAAAATATGCTTTAGAACCACCACTCAAAGGTCTATGAAAACATGCATGTAAGTTATGATACTTAACATAGCTACATAGATTCTCACATTACAATGTATGACTACCGATGGCTACGATGTATTCTGGGTTTAGATGAACTAAAATGACATGTCTACCATGTTTGCAAGTCTAAACAGAGATGACAGGTGTAGTTTAGGCCATCTCATGAATTGACAGACAAGAAACAGCTGAATATGAGCAATAGAACATAAGCAGCCTAATGTTTACAGCTATGTTACCATAACAGATGACAGCTTAGCTAAATAATTTAGTTATTCGACAATGAAAGGGCACCCAGCGCTTTAATTCCAATGGAAATGATACGTATTTATTCAAGAACTTTAACTGGAGTTTCACTGTGGCACAATTCAGGGTGATAGCCAAAGTCGCGTAGCAAAAGATAAATATTGACTACCCGAACAATACAAGTTATGAAATAATGTAAGGCAGTATTAAAACAACCTTCATTCGTTCTCCTCCATTTCTTCATGATTTTGAAGTAAAAAGGACATCTGTGTCGCCTCCCAGTCCTCCGCAACCACAAACAACACGGCTAATTCCTCCATGTCAGACAGACACCAAATTATGTTTATCAGAGTACTGACCTTCACAATTGAACGCTTTACACATTCCTCATAAATGCTGTCTGAACGCGTTGTGGTACGAGCATAGCTATGAAGCACGAATTGTAGATCTATTGATTGAAGTGGACATAGAATAATTGCAAAAGGTCACTATGTTGAATGTACCAGGTTCTCTGTAGGCTAATATTGCTTTTAAATAGATTATTAGGCTACTCTAAATATTTTTTCGTATATATGCCAGATAGCCTAACAATCAAACAATAATTTATTTGCTTAATAACCAAGTCAAATAGGTAAATAAACTTGCAGCATTTTCCTATATCCACATTTGCGATGACATAAAATGCATTAATATGTCATGCGAAGATTCTGCAGTTTAGCTAAGTGATATTTGGGTAAATTATTGTTTTTAGCTTGAATGCATGCGTTGCACTCAACGTTGGTTCCAGCCTTTTAAGAAGTTTTCCTCTGTAAATTTATGCTTTCTAATGTTTAAATCATTTAGACTAAATCGAGTGCCGTCTTAAATTAATTAGGCTACATTATTTAACACGATGAGAAGAAAACGCAATGCTAACCTGCAACTCAGAGAAAACGTTTTGTTTTTTTTGCCAATTAATTATTCAGAATGATTGCCACCCTTATTAAACAATATCACGTTAGTTATCCATTTGTCATTGTCATTTGTTAATCATTATAGGCCACATAATTGTTCTTGATTATTCTGGGAATCCATTGTTTGATTGACATAAGCAAGCAAAATAAACGGAAACAGGTTGAGAATATGTTCGGTTTAAATGCTTCTACATATCCTACATGTCCTACATATTTAAATGCGACACAATTTTATGACAAAGAAATATGCTAGCGCGCAAAACTTGCTGTATTTATTGATATGTGTTATTCAGTTGGTAAATCAATTGCTTGATTGATAATCAATGTAAACAGGTTGAGAGTTTAAAGGTAGGTTACGGTGACAGACGTTAAACATTCCAGGGCTGCGTCTCAATACTGGGCTGTTCTCATACAGAAGGTATACCTCATACAAACCAGCGACATCAGCACTAATCACAGTACAGTTAGGGGCCACCATGACAACACATACATCAGCGCCCGTCATCATTTTCATCTTCTGTTTGTCGGGATACTGCCTTGCTAGCCGAAAACTTCTCGTGTTTCTGATCGATGGATTCCGTTATGATTATATCGATGATCTTGAAACCTATCCTGGATTTAAAGAAATTGTGGAAAACGGTGTTAAAGTGGATTACATGACTCCCGACTTTCCAAGCATGTCATATCCCAATTATTACTCTCTCATGACAGGTAAGACATTCACATACATTTACCTAACTTTACCACCGTGCGCTTCACGCTTGTGTGGGCTAGATTGTTATGATTATGTAGGTTATTTGTCGGTTATTATTTTTGGAAACAGTTCGTTTTGTTAATTAAAGGTAATGTGCACAAATATTTTAAAACATAAAAATATAACTTTGCAACATGTGCCTGTCATTAACCTGTCCAATTGCCTCACACAATAGATTTTTTACAAACATAATAAGCATAATTAACTACAAAACTGATGAGAATAAACGTTACGTTGCCGGAATACAACGCCGACGAGTTAACTTGTAGTTAACTTAAATGAACTATAGGCAATAAAAGTGACAGAGCAGAAATGAAAAGTTATTGATTAACCTCCCTATTATGTTCGGCTCTGTATGACCCGAAATGATCTTGTTTTTTTCAAATTGGTGATTTTCTTCAGCAAACGCCTTTAAGAATTAGGATACATGTAAAAAGAAATATGTATGGTTTTTTTATTAGTATTTTTAAAATATTGACCAATAACAACACCTCAACACAAATAGGGGTAAAATGCTAACATAATAAGAAGGTTAAACTGAATTGTGATTCAATTTGACACAAGAAGCCAAACAAAACGCAGTTTACATGCACAGGTTTTCAATTTAGTAAAAGCCCTCAATGACTTTCGGGGTATTCGGATCATGGTTCTGACAGTCAAGGGCCCAGGTAAAAGCTGATATTGTAATATTGTACATATTACATACCTTTCCTTTGAAAAAGGAAACACATACCCGAACTGAAGGCAATGTTAGTGTGTTTTTCGCTGGAACCCACTGTAAAAATAAGTCAAGAGAGAAATAAACATGATCCATGCCATTTTTTTCTCATCATGACAAAATGCAGTAAAACATGCCTACACTTCACCGGTTAGTGACCGCTCTGTTTTCCTTAATACATACACATAACATTTGTTTTGGGTGCTTACAGCAGAAATATTACATGACATATAAACTATACATTTTAACTAACAACCTATCCTGGGTGCGTTACAATTGACCTAAGTAGAAAATGTAATTACATTACAATTATTTGGCAGACGCTTTTATCCAAAGCGACGTAAGTGCATATTGAAGGTCATTGACGCAACTACAAAGACAATCCGACAAAGCACAACTTTCTCACAACGTAAGAGCTATCCCTAGTAATGGACATGGAATACAGTCAGCTATACAGTCTTATACTATACAGCTATACTGACTTGCTTTACTAAGAGTAGCCCCACAAAGGTGTAATTTTAATTGTCTTATCCATTATTGTTTTTATTCAGTTACTTCTGTTTTCTGCTGCAAATCTTATTGTCTTATCTTTTTATTTATTTATTTATTTTTAGATTCTTTATTCTTTTATTGCCTTATCTTTTTATTTATTTTATGAATTTTAATGATTTCCTCGTTTAATCTTGTTATTGTATATGTAAATATGTGTATGAAATGCGCTCTATAAATAAAGCTGCCTTGCCTTGCCTTACCTTGCCTTAACTATAAAATAGCAAAAAAGAAAAAGAACAGGAAGTACGTACTATAGAATTGGCCCTATCTAGGTAGTTTAGTCAAGGTGGAGTCTGAAAAAGTGCGTTTTCAGACCACGACGGAAGCAGTGGTTATGGCTGGAGAATTATTGCCTTTCACTGTGGATAAAGTTCAATGTAATGATAAAATGTTAACATAATTTTGGTGTGGGGCCAATCTATTAATATTTCACCTACAGTTGTGTAAAAAAAAATAGCAGTACAACATCAGTAACCTGATGAACCACTGTTCTTAGTAGTAGTGATATTTCTGCATGGCAAATAATTTACTTGTATGTAGTAATAGAAAAACAACAGACACAACTGTCATGACATGCACGCTGCTTGTTCTGAGTAATTTAATCATTCATTGAAAGGGGCGTGTTCAAAATAATAGCAGTGTGGAGTTTAATTAGATAATTCATTAATTCTGTGAAAAATTTATAATAATAATAATAATAATAATTGTCCTTTATTAAGGAAGACAGGAAGCAAATGTTTCACACATTGTTATAAAATATATTTCCTTCTGAATTGCTAAATAAAATGGGCCGTTCCAAACATTGTTCGGAGGAACAACGTAATTTGATTAAAAAGTTGATAGGAGAGGGGAAAACGTATAAAGAAGTGCAGCAAATTATAGGATGCTCCGCTAAAAAGATCTCAAATGCTTTAAAATGGCAACAAAAACCCGAAACATGCGAAAGAAAACAAGCAACTACTGTTAAAACGGATCGAAGAATAGTCAGAATGGCAAAGATTCATCCAATCAACACCTCCAGAAAGATCAAAAATGATCTAAAATTACCTTTAAGTGCTGTTCAGGGGCGCCGTAGTGGGGGGAATAGTGGAACTCACTACCCAGGGCCCCAGGGCGGCAGAGGGGCCCTCAGAAGGCCTGCACTAAAGAGTTTGCATTGGGAAGGGGGCCCACAGAGCCTGCATTTGCACTGGGCCCAGAATTTTGTGCTACACCCCTGGTGCTGTTACAATCAGAAGGCGTTTGATCGTAGCTAAGCTATGAGCAAGAAGCCCCCGTTAAAGCAACATTGTTGAAAAAACGACATGTGCAGAATCGGTTGAATAAATTTCCAAGGAACACATCGATTAGCCCAAAGAAAAATGGCATAACATTCTGTGATCTGATGAGAGTAAAATTGTTTTTTACGGGTCTAGTGGTCGTCGACAGTACATCAGACGACCCCCTGGGTACTGAATTGAAGCCACAGTACACTGTGAAGACAGTGAAGCATGGTGGCGCAAAAAACATGGTATGGGGATGTTTTTCATACTACGGTGTTGGGCCTATTTATTGTATACCAGGGATCATGGATCAGTTTGAATACATCAAAATACTTGAAGAGATTATGTTGCCGTATGCTGAAGAGGAAATGCCCCTACATGTGTGTTTCAACAAGACAATGACCCCAAACACACAAGTAAGCGAGCAACATCTTGGTTCCAGACAAAAAGGATTGAGGTAATGGAGTGGCCAGCTCAATCCCCCGACCTCAACCCTATTGAAAACTTGTGGGGTGACATTAAAAATGCAGTTTCTGAAGCAAAACCCAAAAATTCACAGGAACTGTGGAATGTAATTCGTTCATCATGGGCTGAAATACCTGTTTCTAGGTGCCAGAAGTTGGTTTACACGGTTTACACTTTAAAAATACGCCATCAGCCTTTTTCTCTTTGTAATGTGTGAAGAGCTTAAAGTGAAAAGGATCCTATTTAGTTTTTTTATAGGCTTAACACCGTCAAAAAGTAAGAAAAAAAAACGAATAAAAGAAACCTCAATAAATGTTGCAAGGCGACTAAACACCACTAAAAACCTGACAGATAAAGCTAAATTAAAATAAAGACAGGAGGACAGGAGAGATAAAATAAACTTGGAGGCAGCGTCATCTCGACGGCTGAATATACCCATTCACAGATAGGAGCCTGGCACTGTTGTCTTGAGGCAGGCAGGCTCGTGCATAGTGGCCCAGATGCTCGCACAATTTATATCTCGCACTTTCTGTGTGTCAGGAGCTCAGCTCGGCACTCCCCCACCACCACACTGGAGCCATTGTTTCTTGCAGTGCATCAGCCTAGATGCCCACTCTAGGGAAGCTAACGGAGGGGCACTCCAGAGCCCCGTCAGAGCCCACAAAGCGTAATTGTCACCAGACTCAAATCTCTGACAAAACACAAAAATGGCACAAACTGTACTAGATTTAGTTTGATGATACTTAGAAAACCTCTCCAGGGGCTTGCTTATGGGAATAATGTAAAGTGCGATATAAAAACAAGTAGCGGTTAATCATCAATGCTGGGGAGTCAAACTTCAGTCCAGGGCCACAGTGTCTGCTGGATTTTGATGTGTTTCATCACAGTGTGATTCATTAAAATCAATGATTGGCTAGTCCACACTTTGTTCTCAAGGCCTTATTTGGCATTAAGGGCTTGGGTGGAAGATAGGGTGGATTCCACTCTGTCATTTTATCCGTCCTCTTCTACTCGGTCTTCATCTGACCCGGAAATCGATCGAAGTTTCGCCATCTTTAAAGACATTCCAATCTGCTAAATGCTCCTCGGAGGAGCGAGGAGTGGGGAACGCGGAGGCTCCCGGGGGAGGCTTCAGTGAGGAAACACAAGCGTATCCTAAGCTAAAGCCTTTTCTCGAAACACGTGACGTGTATAAATTATACACCACTCTCCACATCTGCCACGTCGCAGGCACACCCCTACACAAATGCAATTTTACCGTTCCTTTCCATTTATCATGAAGCGTGGGTTCATTCCAATCACTTATTTTCACTCCTTGCTTTCTATCCTTGCGTCCTTTTCTCGCTCCTTAGCTCCACCTAACGGAGGACGCAAAGAAAGGATGCAAGGATCAGATACAAGGACGGAGGAATCAAGGCAACATGCATTAGGCAAATGGAACGTCCTTGCTCAATCAAGCGTCAGTGTCCTATTACGCTTATATGCTATAATCCTTTTTAGCCTATTTTTTCATGAATACATGTGTTTTTTGTTAGTTATATAGAATAAGTGTAATTATGGATTAGCGCTTTATAATAAATGGAAAGGAACAGTAAAATTGCATTTGTGCCTGGGTGTACCCGCGACTTGGCAGATGTGGAGAGTGGTGGATAATTTATACACGTCACATGTTTTGAAAAAAGGCTTCCGCAAAAGGCCACACTTGTGTTTCCTCACTGATGAGCCTCCTCATTCCCCGGGTATGTTGGGTTTCATTGTTACTCAGCAATTAGCTAATTAACTCACCTGGTTTCCTGGTTTCTTTGACTAAACCGGTTGCTGAATTTAAGATGAAAACATAAGCTGGCATAGCACGTGGCTCTCCGGGACCAGAATTGAAGACCTGTGCTCTTTGGTATTTTTTGAACCAGTTTTATATTCACCTATAACTGGGTTTCAACATAGTTTGTATCGCTGGTAATACATAAGTACCCTAGCTGTGGCAGATGTGTGTGCTTTTATGTTGTACAACTATTAAATTGTATTTATGTTTCACTTACTATTCCACCATGACATCTCTGGGCATACATTTTTATTGTATGGATAAAAATGGTGGCGATAAACCATTGATCATCATCTATGAGCAGCCTTTCTTGAGATGGTACTAAAATCACTGAATTCTCAAAAGGACAGACTGGATCCAGTCCCTCCCTCTGGAGCACTTTGTGGAGGATTTGCTGATGTTAGTTGTTTCTATAGAGCACATTCCCCATCACAATGCAGCAGATCACTCCGAAGTGAATCCGCTACGACGACTGCACACGGACATTAACGGCGTAACCAAACAAAAAAGACAAAGGGGAGCCGGCACATGCCATCCAGTCATCATACACAAGAAGGGATTTCAGAGCAGATAACCATCGACACCGACATTCTGGAGAAACTTTACAGGGGAAAAGTCATTCAGGAGCTTGAGAAGCTAATCTGCCCGCACAGAGATCCTGACATTTTCTAGTTGTAACATGTTCTAGTTTATACATCCCTGCAAGTTCGTCTTAATTTTAAAAAAAGGGTTAATCTTACATATTGGCATTACAGAACAAGCTGGTGGGTGCTGTCCCCTGATGAAGTCAATGGGGAACACGCAGTGTCATGCATTTTGGAACAGAACGCATTCTTGTCCTCAGTCATTACTGTAATGAGCACAAATCCAGAAACATTTTGAGAACATAGAGGTCAAATTAAAAAAAAAAATATTGTGTATGTATATATCAGGTCTTAGTGAGTTATGGCTCAGCACCTATAAATAATACAGGTTATTTAATTTCTATGCTGGTCAAGGTTTGTCCATAACAAACACTATGTTCGAACACACGTATGTTCATAAGTGTATATGAGAACCTTGGACCAAAGGTCACTGATTGACTTTGTGGTCAGATCTATGGCCGTATGTTCCGGTGATTTTACTGATCACCATCGGGTAGTGAGTTGGATCAGATGGTGGGGGAGTAGAGCAATTGCTCCTCCGTAATTACAGTTTTTCTCAGTTTCTAAAACACATTTCTTGAAACCTCCACCCATTTTCTCAAAACCTTAAACACAAATCCAAAAATTCAAACTACATTCACAAAACCCCAGACTTTTCTATCAAAATCAAACTATCACCTCAAAACCACTTATTCTGTATTCAAAACCAAACAATGTGTTCAGATCATACACAATGTGTTCAAATATATTCACCACAGAGCATTCGTTAGACACTACATAAAATAATTTAGGACACAGCATCCAGGGTATGTAGTTAACAGAAAATGTTTATTGTAAAAGCATTTAGCAAAAACTTATCGCAGTCAAAGTGATATCTGCACTTTCATAACAAAAACTAAAAAAACTAAATGAAAAGCACATTACTGCACAATCGAAGTCACTGAGATTCATTCTCCAACATCATGTCTTTGTGCGGGGTCCGGCCAGAGGACTTCATCCACGTCACAGGCAATATTTTCCCTTGCCAGGCAACGGGGGAAAAACCCTCTGGTGTGCCGAACCCAGCCTTGACAAGACTCCACAGTTATATCATCACAGGCCTGTTCCATTGCCTCCAATAAAGTTGCCCTGGTGTAGGGCTGTCGGTCATAGACCTTCCACCGCCACGCAGAGAAAAACTCCTCTATTGGATTCAGGAAGGGGCTGTAAGGTGGAAGGAAAACCATTATGAAGCGCTGGTTGTTGGTGAACCACTCACGTATCAGGACAGCACGGTGAAAGCTCACATTGTCCCAAACTATGACATATACAGGATGAACTGCTTGCTGATGCAGCTGCTCACGCGCAGCCATAATATCCTGTAGACCACTCAGAAATGTAAGGAGATGTTCAGTGTTATATGGCCCGAGGTTTGCATGACGGTGGAGAATCCCCCAGTTACTTATGGCTGCACAAAGGGTGACATTGCCACCACGCTGGCCAGGGACTTCCACAATGGCACGTTGACCAATTATGTTCCTGCCTCTCTGCCTCTTTTTCGCCAGATTTAACCCTGCTTCATCTATGAAAATGTATTCATGGGGCCTTTCAATGGAATCCAGTTCAAACACTCTCTATAAAAATAGATAATAGATAGATTTACGTACATTACAATATAGTTTACAGTACTGTAAACGAAGCAACTGCAACTACTAGCCTACAGTAACAGTAGGCCTATGAGCATAGAATTGTACTGGAAGCATCAGTGCTGAAAGTGTGTGTAGGTTACACTTACTTGCACATACTGATATCTTAGATCTTTGGCTCTTGCAGAGTTGCGATCAAAGGGTACTCTGTACACTTGTTTCATGCTAAGTCTGTTGCGTGTGAGGACACGGTTAATAGTTGACAGAGACACACTGTTGATTCCATCAAAGTTGACATTGTCTTCAATCACTCTCTGCTGGATTTCACGGAGTCGGATGGCATTACTTTGAAGGACCATGTCAACAATGAGTGCTTCTTGTTGTTGGGAGAGCAGTCCTTCCACCCCAATTTGGTCGTCTTTCAATTCTACAAAGGGGAATATGCACTTATAAACGTATACAGCCAGTAAAAATAGTATTGTAATGAACATTACAGTACAGACAAATGAGTTTAGGCCACTGAGAATTTGGTTCAGAGAATGGGGTTTAGTGTTTTAGCAACTGAGAAAAACTGCAAAAGGAGCCAGTTGAGGTGGTTCAGACATCTGGTAAGGATGCCTCCTGGGCGCCTCCCTTTGGATGTGTACCAGGCACGTCCAGCTGGGACGAGACCCCGGGGCAGACCCAGGATACGCTGGAGAGATTATATCTCCCAAGCTGGCCTTGGCTCGCCTAGGGATCCCCCGGGATGGGTTAGAGAAAATCGTTGGGGAGAGGGTCTTAGCTACTCTGTCTTTTCTGTTTCCACCATAACCCTAAAGACCCGTCCACACCAAGAAAGATAACTATAACGATAACTATAAATATACCGTTTTAAAAAATTGTTCTAACTCAAGTGGATGGCCACACCACAACCATAACGACAACAACAGTGATGGAACGATATCATTGGAATCACTTTCAGAGCGATTTGATGAACGATAGAAACGCTGACAGCCAATCAAAATCCATAAGAATTGACAAGCTGCCGACACAGCTGGAGCAGCGTGTGCTTGTTGCCACTGTTTACAGAACGTTATCGTTCATCAGTGTGGATGCTCACATTGTTATCGTTAGCGTTCCTGGTGTGGACGGGCCTTAACTGTAAGCCCAATCTTGACTACAAATGACAAACTTTTCCACATTGCATTTTAGGCAGAAACTGCGAAATCCATCAAATGACTGGAAATTACATGTGGGATCAGTCCACAATGAAGGAGTTCCTCATTGGTACCAATCCCGACAGTCGTCTGAGAATGTGGTGGGATGGCTCGGAGCCGATCTGGGTAACCATGCAGAAACTGAAGAAAGATGTCTACATGTACTACTGGCCAGGTGAGCAAATCTTATACTTTCATTTTTTTAAAATCACCTAATAAGTGATTAAACACCTAATAATCACCCATAATATTGAGGGAAACATTCACACCACAAATATATTCTCAATAGTCTTTTCCAGCTTCTGGAGGTGATAATCATATTGGGTAACATTCAAGTTTCTTTTAAAAAGTAAATTGTGCATTGCACTTTGGAAAATTGTGGTAACCATATGCCAATGAGCTGATTTTGTTTTTGATGTGAACTAGGTTGTGAGGTGGACATTCTGGGAGTAAGATCAACACACTGTGAGGAATATGTCTACAACCCATCCGAGAAAAACTTTACAGACTCAATTGAGAAAGCCATCAATTCCTTAAGGTAAAAAGCATAGTTAATTCCCTAAACTAGCACAATAGTTTTTTTTTTTTAAAGTGTTACTGAGGATAAATCATTTTCCTCCATTTATTAGACTCCCCTAGGTCACAATAGAACCCAACATCACAACTATCCACCATTTTGACCATTGACATCACGTGGCGCTGTAATGGCGACATGTAGTCCAGCTGTCTCTCGTGTTCATATTTGTTCATTTGAATGTGTTTTGTTGTGTCGGGCGTTTGTCTTTGTTTTTTCATGCGCTGTGTGTCTGTAATGGGACGGGAAAGCAGGCTGGAGATTTTAATTCGATATAATTTTGTTTGTGGTCCTCACCATGGAGACGCATTGGCAACAGCTTGGGAATGTCTGTTGGATCTGCAGACTGCAGCAACAAAGTTACCATCGCTCTGTTTGATGTCTTTGTTTGATATGTTTGTTTGTGTGTTGTGGATCTGCCCCACTCTCTGTCTTTTTTGTTGTTGCTGGGGATACAACTGAAGTTCCCTAGTTGAGACAGGTGCGTGCGGGTTGGACCCGTAATGCACGACTCAGAACACCGACGTAATAATAAATGCCCGCAAGGGCTTTATTATGGGGAAATCCAAAAATCGTAGTCACACAAGCAAAGTCCAAAAACCAATAAATCCAGCCAATAACCAAAAATACAGTACCGAGGGAGAAGGCAGTCTCAAAATCGGTATCCATGCACAAGTTCAGTAACCAGAGTAGCTGTCAGCGGAGCAGAAGTACAATACAGGGGTAAAGCAGAGTTCGTTGGTCGTGGGACGTTGCAGGAGTCAGACCGAAGTCCTATCCCCGGGGCAGAGGTACAAAACAGACAGCAGACAAAACTCGTCAAAAACAGGCAGTAGAAATGATAGGCTGGCAGTAATGATGGTCAGTAAACAGGCTAGATCAATAACGATAGTCAGACAATGGATAACGGTAGTCAGACAATGGATAACGCTCAAACGTGACAGTAGTAAACTAACAGGCAACAATTTTGCAAAGTCATGACATGAACACTGATCTTATATGCAGGTGTAGACAGGTGCAGACACTTAGCTTGAGAGCAGCAGGAAATGGAAAACAGCTTGAGAAAATGAGACATGTAACAAGGCAATTAGTAAATCGTTAGTAGTTATCCTATCCTAGACCTGACATTAGTAAATTAGTAAATGACATGCACGAGAAACGTAAGGTAAACATGAACACATAGTTAGAGAGTTAGTATTACCCAATCCTGATCTAATGTTAGTAGATTAGTAAATAGACATGAGAGAATGAAACAATTAGGGAAGCGTGAGCAACAGCAAGAGAAAGAAACAGCATGAACGCAAGGCTGCGGAAAAACATGGAAATGTGTATGCTAACAATGAACTGCATCGTAACATAAACAGAAAACAAGCATGACATGAGCAGAAAATAAACTGTGACAAACACTAAACATGAAACGTGGCATAAACATGACAGAAACGTAACACTAGTGGGAAAATAAAAGTTATTCTATTCAATTAGAATAATCTATGTGACATGTGTGTGCACTGTATCAGAATGTTGGAACTATGGAATCGTTGTTTGTGTCCCTGTACTGTGATGTCATCAGCAGTGGCCAGGCAGACATGGCAGCCGTGTACTATGAGAGGATCGATGTGGATGGGCACCAGTATGGTCCCCTGTCCCCTGAGGTGCGGATGACCATCCACAGAGTAGACCTCGCCTTTCAGACTTTAAACCAAAGGATCAAGGTGAGAAAGAGAGAGAGAAAGAGAGAGAGAGAGAGTGAAGGAGGGAGAAAGAGAGTGTGTGAATGAGTGAGAGAGAGAAAAATAGAGAACGTTTCATAGATTTGTTGGGATGGCAGATGTACCATCTGCTAAGTTACGGCACATATTAAATACACATTAGAGACAAACTGTAATTTGGAACGCAGTTCCCAGCAGCCTATTGGATTGTTGTTGCTATCTTAGACATTGATATGTATAGTAACTGGATTCTGGCTACGAACAGTAACTTTTAGTGTAACAGGAAATTGTTATTTTATAGGAGACATGGCACTGGCCTTGTTGTAGAATGAACTGTCTAAAACCTTGGTTTATTACAGGAGAAAAAACTGCAAAATGATCTCAATGTCATCGTGTTCTCTGATCATGGCATGACTGACATCAATTGGATGGAGAAAGCTATTGAGTTAGAGCTATACATAAACATGTCAGATATCATAAAGATGATGGACAGGGGACCTGTTGTGAGTCTTTGGCCAAAGCAAGCAAAATTTGAACTGGTGAGTACTTCCTGGTTCAACTTTTGGTTTAAGGTAGCCATCTTTGCACTTCACCATGAAAATGAAACGAATGTCCACTATTTATGAGTGCATTTACCATGAAGTGATGTCTGTCTTCTGCCACTTGTTTTTCACCATCTGGACGATGCTTGACATTCCCACTTCCTCTCTGTAGAACTAAAGTAGAGTTCAGTGTCACCTGCGTGAAACTTTTTGACTGGTTTGCCTTAGATATACAGAAGGCTCAGTGTTGTGGGAAACATGAATGTCTACAAGAGGCAGGAGATCCCTGATCGATTCCGTTATAAGAATGGGAAGTTTGTCTCCCCGATGACTTTGGTGGCTGATCCAGGCTGGTTCATCACAGAGGTAAGTCTCTTCTTGTCTTCATACACCCTCTCTCAACGCTCCTTCAGTAAACATATTAATTTATTAAAGCATGGGTTTGCCATTTTTCAACCCAGACCTTATTGAAAGGTTGTTTCCCATCATGTATAACCGTGCATAGCAGAACCTTATTGAAAGCTTGAAATTTACTTTTTGACCACAGCTTCTCGGTCAGTTTCAATGGGGTTCAATGGGGCAAGTAATTATGCCTTCAAAAACCCACGATAAATCTTTTAGAAAACGGGAAACTCACACGCGTCATCTTAACTATTTGTAAACTTCTGCACTAGATCCGGCAGCAGCCCCAGTAAACTTCTGCACTAGATCCGGCAGCAGCCCCATAGAAGATGAACTCAGCGTTGTTGTCAGCTAACTTCTCTTTTATTCCCGCGGGGGTGTAGCCAAGAGAACGAATTTCCATAATTAAGTGCGTCATTAATTCAATAAAACTTGATAGAAAGCATGGTTTGCGACCCATTTTTCGGTAGAACATGAAAAAACATGTCTGAGTATACTGTGAGTTTCCCATTTTCTAAAAGGGAGATTTATCGTGGTTTTTGTTCTCTCTCTTCCTCTCTTTCTTTATCTCCCTCCCTCTTTCTGCTGTCACTCCAGCCGGGCCTTCGTGCACTGCACCAGCTGTGCATGTATAACTGAATATACAATACTGTTCTTTTTTGTTCTAGCCCATTCCAAGGGTTGACTGAGGTGTATCATTCCATCCTTGATGTTCAGAAATTAAGGTCTTCCAGTTTGAACTCTTCACAAACACAAAGGGCCCACGAGCTTAATGATCAGAGCCCAGGCACAATGGCATTCCATTCCAAAGCTATCAGACAGAATGCAAGCTGGGGACAGACCCCTCCACCCCCACCCAAAATAAAGCCTCACCCCCTACCCCACCCTTCAGCATCTGCTCTCTCTCATTGGACGTGTGACGGGGATACGTTGACACTGTGCGTTCTCACGCCGCCCCTCTTGTTTGCAGAGCAAATCTAAGCTGCCTTACTGGAAGAACGGAACTGGAAAACCGGAGGGGTGGCAGCAAGGTTGGCACGGCTACGACAATGAGTTTGTGGACATGAGGGGATTCTTCCTGGCGCAGGGACCAGGTAGAAACACTCTGTGATGTGCGGTAATATACAGCTCCAGACAAAAAAATCAGAGGCCACCTCATAGATTTAGAAACATAGATGTGACAAGAATCATAGTTTAGTGGCCCAATTTGTGCGACAATACTCAAGTAAGATGGTGTCCAGTAACCATGGTTCTATATCTATGAGCCAATCATCAGCTATCTGGCTTCTGAAACCGATTATGACATCACAGTGGGTTAGAAAGTACATGACACTTTTTCCATAGGTTCCTAATATAGCTGGCTAGGAACCGTACCCAGGTAAGATGGCTACCAAATTGTTCCATTTCAGAATTCCAAATGACCATTATATGACATGATATGTCACATCTATGATTCTATATCTATGGGCCACCTCATATTTTTTTGAAGAAGAATCGGCACCAAATATTATTGAACTCTTCCTAAATTAAGACTTTGGCTGTGTCCGAATGAGCACCCTTACGTACTTACATTAGATAGGCTTGTTGAGTAGACGGGACAAAAAAGTCATTAAGTAGGTGAAATTTTTTCTAAATATAGTATACTTTAAAACCCTGTATGATAGACTTACTTTCAGGCTTCCGCTAAGCATATTCGGGAGCACAATTTTCAAGAAGTACACAAACATTTTGGTCGCATAAATATGACGTGAAGCTTGAGGCGCAGCTTCGCTAATGTTTTCCTTCAAATACAACAAAAACAACACGTGACATGAGTGGGATGTCTTAAAAAACTTCCACAGTACGGTTGGAAAATAGTATTGAGGAGATTTCTTTGAGTACTGCACGTCGCGTGCTAAACAGTGCATGTTAAGAAGCACACTTCTGCCAGTGCACTGCACGCAGGAGACAGATACGAACACAGCCCGTTATTTTTATTATTTATTTATGGGTATGAATTTTTTTTTGCATTATTCAATGTATAACAACATTGTATAATTTTTATATTTTGACCAGTTGTGATTTTTTTTTCAAGGGTTCATGAAAGAATATCAAAGGTTCGATTTTACAGGGACACATACCCATAAACTGTTCTTTTTTCTGTGGAATCAAACTCGGGACAATGCAGGAACACACCAAGACAAGAAACACTTTACTAGAGAAAGTAAAAGTTTATTGTAATCACGCTGGTCATCGGGAAGATCACTGAAACGCTGCCCAAGTTCGTGGTACAGCTACCTTCAACACACCGGTCGTCTAACCTGGCTTAAATACCCTCGGAGGCCTTGACTTGAGGGACATATCCATCTTATCAATGATGGCCTATCTCCTTGTTCCAAAATGACACATGCTTTTGTTCATGAAACCACACATGCTCTTAGTCTTGCCCGATACCTTGTGGCGTCTCAATGTCCATTAAGGGAGGGCAGAGGCCTGTCCAATCTTGGCCTTTGCCCTCCTGCCATACAATTTACAACCCAGGCCTCAATCAGCCCTCACCTGCTACACTAAATCATTGATTAACACACACACACACACACACACACACACACACATACACTGTCGTGGAAATTTCACTAGTCTGTCCTACAGAATCACAACAAACTTCGTGCCATGATAATAATTAGTTTATTTGCAGATAAACCAATGAGAGAGTCATTACCTGAGCTCTTACTAGCAATAGTAAGTATTAAAACCCTCTATGTAATGTAGACTTTAGTACCACTCTTGACATTTTGACCTTCAAACTTTTCACATTACCGCAAACCACCCCGCCTGCGGCAGGGTGAGCGCTCCCCTACCCCACATATCTCATAGGGGAGTCAGTAAACATCTGGAAATTGTTTAAGAGGGAAACGCTCCTCCTGCTCAGGATCGGGAACATGAAACTAGAGATACTGACCTACAGCAGCTTGGGTGAGGTGTGCTTTACAAGCACGTATCAAAGGTGTGCCATAGCAGCAAATAAATATGAGTAGAACTGTAAAGATGGCAATAGGCAAGAACATCCTTAGTAAAGTTTTCTTCCAACCTGACAGGAGATTAAAGAACCAATCCTTACTTTCATCAACCTCCATCTCCTCCAATGTATCACGAAGCTTAGTCATATTTCCAAGTCCCTGCTGTATGATCTGACCATCCTCATCATAGTGTGGTATGTACGTACAGCACGCTTCCCCTACCATTACACAAACCCCCCCCCCCGCTCCGCAGTAAGTTGATCCAGTATAATGCGGTTCTGCATAACCATTAATCGCAATGATGTCAACTCAGATTTAATGGCATCCGTTACTAGCATTGAGGAGTTTATGTACTGGAGGAAGGTGTATCGGGTGATCTCTATTTGTTTAAAAGTCTCCATTACTCCCACCTGGGGAAACAACCCTTGTAAAAATTTTGAACCTCCAGTCCAAAGCCGATGTTCCCCAGGGACAGGATTACTATCCCAAAACCTTCTCTTTACCCTGTGCAGGCGACGTGTGGTGTGACTATATGTGGATAAGTCAGGAATCACGTATGTGGAATCATATAAGGCAATGAGGGCACACACTCCACTCCAGTCAGGGGGGAGAGCAGTATAAACTGAATGCCCACACAGCCAACACCAATCAGCTAACAGCCGGCTCCCAAGGCGAGAGGGGGGCACGGCTCCGGAGCAGTTGGCAGTTTGTGTGCTATCCCAAGGTAATGAGATTGCGTGGGACCGGTTCTTCCTGCACGTATAAGCAACCATGTCTGGGTCCTTTCTACAGGGGCTAGAAGAATTACTCAGACAGTCAAAACAATTATCCAGCTGTATGGCCGGACAGTTACAAACAACCCTTTTACACTGATCACTGTCTAATCTTCCCAGCTCGTTAGAACCGTTACCTATAACACACAGTCCAAACTTCATACCATGTTTAATTACGACTGGACCAGGCATTTTCCATGATACCTGTGGCCAGGCTAGGCCTTGTTAAACACTGGAGAATGCAATCTTGACAGATTTAATGGCACCGAGAAATTAGCTTCACTCCACCGTTTTCCAATACCTGGGTGAGCACTTAGTCCCATTAAACATATTGCATGCTCATCTTTCAGATTCTGAACCTGTAGAAGAGGGTCTGCTGTGGAATGAGGCATGTGAGAGCAAACATAACAAGACTACTTAAAGTGTTGCTTTAACGCCACCAAGAATTAGTAGCATAATGATGTCTCACAGTTCCTGGTGTCAGCCAATCTTCATTCCCAGTGGTGGCATACCTTTTAGGCCTCTGAGTCATTACAGCTGTACTGTTTGGCTCACTGGTGTTGGTGTAGAGCTTCTCATGAATCAGGATGATGGGCAACACCTTTGCTCTTCTGAAGGGGTTGTACCCCTCTGCTCTTCTGCTGTAAGGTGACATGTTGGGAACTGATATTACCGTCACGTGCTCCTTGAAGTGGTTGTTCTCTTTGAGTTTTTAAACTCTGTGAGAAATGTCGTCGCCCTACGCGTCGGTCGAGGTGGTTCTTTCACCCTTATCCCTCCTATGACGCTGGTGGAGCCCTTTTGCAGTGGCTGGCATGAACCCAAGAGGCACGGCCGTCCACTCGCACGGCTGTGGGCGTGGTGAGTAGTACCTGGAATGGTCCCCTCCACCTAGGCTGGTGCCACTTCTTCCTCCAGAAGTCTTTAATCACCACCCAATCTCCTGGCTGCGGTTCATGCAGGGGCCCGCTGGCTGGCTCTGGGAGAGCTGCTTTAACCTGTTGGTGCACAGATCTCAGAACATTGGTTAGCTGAACAAAGTAACTCACCATTTGAGTGTCTGCCAGGTTTCCGTCCAGCATTAGCCCTGGGGGGTGACATCCAGTCCTCATGGGCCGTCCTGTGATCACTTCATATGGAGACAACCCTGTGACAGCATGAACCCTTCCCCGCATACCTGTAAGAAGAATTGGCAGGGCCTGGACCCAATCCAAACCTGTCTCTGCCATTGCTAATCTTCCCAGCTCGTTAGAACCGTTACCTATAACACACAGTCCAAACTTCATACCATGTTTAATTATGACTGGACCAGGCATTTTCCATGATACCTGTGGCCAAGCTAGGTAAGCATTCAGGAAAAAAAAAATATTGTTAAACACTGGAGAATGCAATATTGACAGATTTAATGGCACCGAGAAATTAGCTTCACTCCACCGTTTTCCAATACCTGGGTGAGCACTTAGTCCCATTAAACATATTGCATGCTCATCCTTCAGATTCTGAACCTGTAGAAGAGGGTCTGCTGTGGAATGAGGCATGTGAGAGCAAACATAACAAGACTACTTAAAGTGTTGCTTTAACGCCACCAAGAATTAGTAGCATAATGATGTCTCACAGTTCCTGGTGTCAGCCAATCTTCATTCCCAGTGGTGGCATACCTTTTAGGCCTCTGAGTCATTACAGCTGTACTGTTTGGCTCACTGGTGTTGGTGTAGAGCTTCTCATGAATCAGGATGATGGGCAACACCTTTGCTCTTCTGAAGGGGTTGTACCCCTCTGCTCTTCTGCTGTAAGGTGACATGTTGGGAACTGATATTACCGTCACGTGCTCCTTGAAGTGGTTGTTCTCTTTGAGTTTTTAAACTCTGTGAGAAATGTCGTCGCCCTACGCGTCGGTCGAGGTGGTTCTTTCACCCTTATCCCTCCCATGACGCTGGTTTTTTTGCAGTGGGCATGAACAACCAAGAGGCGTCCATC
Organism: Ilyophis sp. 1 JC-2022; assembly: GCA_022702515.1. Lineage (NCBI taxonomy): Eukaryota > Metazoa > Chordata > Actinopteri > Anguilliformes > Synaphobranchidae > Ilyophis > Ilyophis sp. 1 JC-2022. The sequence goes on from CM040404.1 coordinate 132,819,633, forward strand.
GTCCCGCACGCACGGTGGTGTGGTGAGTAGTGTACCTCCTGGTCCCCTCTCCCCCACAGGCCTGTGTTCCTTCTTCCCTTCCTCTCTTTAATCACCACCCCCCTCCCTGCTGGCAGATCGTCGTGCAGGGGCCTGGCTGGCTCTGGGGAGAGCTTAAAAACTTGTTGGTGCACAGATCTCAGAACATTGGTTAGCTGAACAAGTAAACTCACCATTGAGTGTCTGCCAGGTTTTCGTCCAGCATTAGCCCTGGGGGGTGACATCCAGTCTTCATGGGCCGTCCTGTGATCACTTCATATGGAGACAACCCTGTGACAGCATGAACCCTTCCCCGCATACCTGTAAGAAGAATTGGCAGGGCCTGGACCCAATCCAAACCTGTCTCTGCCATTGCTTTGTTTAATCGATTCTTAATGGTTCCATTTGCTCTCTCTACCGCCCCCCCACTCTGGGGGTGGTAAGCACAATGGAACTTCAACTGCATCCCCAGTTGCTCTGTCATTTTATCCAGTACTTTGTTCAAGGAATGAGAGCCTCTGTCTGAAGACAGTTTCCTCGGGATCCCCCACCTAGGAATAATCTCTGTTAGCAGGGCCTTCGGAGCAGACGGAGAGTTGTGTTGGGAGGGGCTGCTGCAGCGGCCTTGGCTGCTGTGTCCACTGCTGCGTTCCTTAGAGAGATAGCATCAGGCTGGCCCGTGCGAGCGGAGCATTTACAAATTGCAATGGATGCAGGTAAAAGAATGGCCTCTAGGAGGCAGCTCACCAAGTGTCCATTCTGTATGGCTTTCCCTGTTGAAGCGAGAAAGCCTCTATGTTTCCAAAGTGTGCCGAAATCATGCACAACTCCAAAAGCATATCTGCTGTCAGTGAAAATATTCACAGTTTTACCTTCAGCCAAATAGCAGGCGCGTGTGAGAGCGAAAAGTTCAGCAGCCTGCGCTGAGAGGTGTCCAGGAAGGCGGGCTGACTCCAGAACCTGATGATGCATCACCACTGCGTAGCCAACCTGACTGTCACCTGTGAGGGGACAGCGACTGGCAGAACCGTCAACAAAGATATCAAAGTCTGTATTTGACAGGGGAGTGGAGGCAAAGTCAGGACGGGGAGAGAGAACTTGATCAATAACATGAACACAGTTATGTGGCTCCCCATCCTCAGGAGTAGGTACGAGTGTAGCTGGATTCAAAACTGTACAATGCTTGACTGTGACATTAGGCAAAGATAGCAGCACATGTTGGTAGTGAGGCATTCGGGCTGGAGAAAAATGAGCAGTCTTTTGCTTTAACTGAATTTCTGCTACTGCATGAGGAACGAGAACAGTGAGAGGGCGATAAGCCACACGTGGTGCAGAAGCTGTTACAGCTGACGCAGCTGCTGAAATGGACCGCAAACAAAGAGGAAGACCCCTTGAAACGGCATCGAGTCGCTGAGAATAGTATGCAACAGGCCTGTTTTTATCACCATGCTTTTGCAAAAGAACAGCAGACATGAAACCTGCTTTCTCATCAACAGCCAGGAGAAAAGGTTTCTCCATGTCAGGCAGACCCAAAGTAGGCGAAGAAGCCAATTGTTGTTTCAATTTAACAAACGCGATTTCAGCAGCAGTGGTCCAGGTAACCTTATCATTAGCAGAGAGATCGAGGCCGTGAGCCAAGTCCTACAATGGCTGGGAGAGTTCTGCATAATCAGCGATCCACTGTCTGCAGTACCCTGTCTAAGAAAGACATTACTTGCCTTTTTGTGGAAGGTTTAGGAAGATCTAGAATCGCTTGGATTCTGTCAGTTCCCAAACACACACACGCACACACACACGCCACACACACACACACGCCTAACTATTCTTATAAACTGATGATTATTAACCTGCGCTAAATAATTAATTAAATTACCGGTGCTGCAGTCTCACAAAATAGCATAAGAGGAAGAGAAACGGGAGTGCGCACTCAAATCACAACAAAGTTATCAAATAATCTACACACTGACGACGACTTGGGCCGAAACATGTTTGTCTATTCTCATGTTCGCAAATAAAGTCTAAACGAGTATGAAGAACTTTGAAGTTGCCAAGAGATACATTTTTTGATAACTTTGTTGTGATTTGAGTGCGCACTCCCGTTTCTCTTCATCTTAACTATTCTTATAGGACAAACCACTGAACCCATCCAATTTTTTTTAATCGCTGAAAATTTGATGTGGACTCTTCATTTTTTCCAGAGCGAGAGAAAGATGTGTATGTGAGAGATGTAACAGATTATTATTATTTTTTTTTTGCAGACTTCAAGAAGAATCTGCGTGCAGGTCCGATCCGGGTGGTGGATGTGTACAACCTGATGTGTCACACGTTGGGGATACAGGCGTTGCCTAACAACGGCTCGTGGTCCAGAGTGGAGTACATGTTGAGACGGGGTGTGTCGGACGGGAACCGGCCCAGCCCTCTTTTCAGCCGTCTGGGACTGGTGATCCTGCTGCTGTGTCTCCATTCATCTTTGGGATGTAATTACAAAAAATAAGTGATTTTTCAGGCAAAAAAAACTAAATTTAAAACAAACAAAAATGTTGATTTTCTCCTCCAAACTGGTAAAAGTGGACTGAGTGAGTTTGGGAAAAAACACTAATTTCAGTTTGCCAGATTTTCCAAATAACGTGCCATGTGCACACAGGTTGCCAATCTTCGTCCAATCAGTGCTAGCTCTCTTCTGTAGTACCACGGCTGAAGCGCTGCTGGCGTGCAGGGTGGGGGTGGACTAATGAAAGATAAAATGGAGGGAAAAGGGTTAAGAAATAAAGTTTTTAATACAATAATCACTTTTCCTAACAAAATGCAAGTGTATGAAAAATATCAGTGATGTGTTTGTACTTCTTGCATGTATTTTTGAAAATAGAATAAATATCTTGGATGTAAATTTAATTTGTTCCAATATACATTTATTCTGCAATGTCTTGTGAAACTTTTTACATCTTGTTTTTCATCTAGTAACTTGACAAAGGAAATATATACACTGAATGTATCTTTTGGGTAAGACACTTTGTACTAATTTGATGAATTAATAAAAATGAATTTTCCTGTTAAGTTTCCTGTTCCACTGTCTTTGTCGTGGTGATGACAGTATATTTTTGTGTTTTTCTAATGTTTTAAAAACCATTCCTTCTCTATACTGAACATTCCGATTTGACTTGGGACACCTTACACCTTAAATTGTCCTTGGAAATGTTTTTACTGTGAGTGTCAGGTTGGTTGCTATACACTTCAACCCTCTCTGGCTTTGTCCACACCATGGCAGTGTACAGCTGACCCATGCATAGCTTATGAATGAATTTCCTTTAGTGTCAAAACTGGAGAGCCTCTGAATTTTTGTTGTGAAAGCGTTAACATAACACTTTGTTCAGCTGTTTACATTAAGATACTAATATTAAAGGAATAATGGATATGGATGTAATTGTATGTACAGCCTCTGAATGGATCATTTTAATGAATGATCTCATTAGTTTTCATTATTTGTGGCATTTCAGGGTTATTTGTATCTTCCTTGTCCATAAACTTCCATTCATTTTGAAATGAGGCTTGTGGACCGTTTTTACGGACTAAATCGGCAAAAAGACAAAATGTTGAAATGATTGTAGGGTGCTCTATCTCTCAACAATGAATCAAAATGGTAGTGGCTTGTGGATGTGTGCCTTTGTATACAAGAGGATTTGATTATGTTGCATGTGCATTAGAGAAAAACACTGTTATGAAACACTATTTGTTTAGTTACCGTGGTTACAAATGAAGTAAGGCACCTGATCTGAGGACTTCCAGAATACGTTAATTTGTCTATCTCAATGAATTTGTGTTTTGGTTGTTTGTCCTCATTTTGCACTTGTAACGATCTATCTCACCAGTCCTCGGTTTCAAGATTATTGTGTGCGTGTGTCAAAAAAAGTGTTCTGAATGCACCTCTAGAAGGGATCCATCTTTTGCTGCTGAGAACCTTTGACTGGCTCCACAGTGCTTGTACACGTCATCCGCAATTGTGCCGATTTAATTTAGCTGTGCAGTTTCTCTGAGGAAGGTCCGTTTGAGCTATTGAAAGGGCGAGTGACTGAGGGAACTGCGGTGTGGGACCGAAACTTTGGCTTACTATTCGGCCAACCTGAGAGCTGTTCATCCTGATAACTATTCAAAATAAACTAGTCTTTTTAAAAATCAACAGCAACCAAAGGAGTGAATGATTTGCAGTGCATCACGTTTTCTTTAAGATCCCTATCAATGCTTTTCTCAAGAGCAAGGGAGCCTGGTTTCGCTAGTTTTGTTCTCGTCTGTTTTTGTCTGTACAAACTGTGGATTATTTTTTCTCCTTGATTTTTCGACTGTGGGAATCTGAATACTTAAAGAAAATCTGTCTGATAATGTAGCTCCTTTTCAGTACATCATGGTCTTGTATTCAGATATATTTGTCTGTAGATTTGGAGATGTATAACAATAAGTGAAAACTGGGATTTGCGTGAAATTAATTTAATCTACAGCAATTGTTCAATTTCACTGATATTTGAAAAAAGCACACAATTTGGTTTTAGAGCGCCATCTTTTGGTTATATGGTAATACAACAGTTAAATCTGTTCCATCCTGGGATGCTTGCTGAGTTTGTTGCCCCCTGCTGATCAGTAGGTGTGACTTCACTTTACAAATCTCGATGGCTGTGTCCGAATTAGAGCCCTATCTACTGCGTCCGGTGTCCCGTGCACTAGAAAACTCTACTGTTTACTCGATACTGTTTAGTACGCAACATGCAGTATGCAAAAAATATCCTCCACACTATTATCAGTGAAAACCCAGAAAGAAGTAGGCCTAGGGCTGTGTCTGAATCAGAGTCCTATTTACTGCCTCCTGTCTTCTGTGTACAGTGTGTGTGGATTAATGTGTACTGTTTAGTATGCGACGTGCAATATGCAAAAAATATCCTCCATACTAACGTCCAACTGTACTGTGGAAGTGTCGTAAGACGTCCCACCCTTGCGCGGCCATGTCACATAGTTTTTGTTGCTTTTGAAGCTGCACCTCACTTCTTAAAAAATAAAACGAAGCTGCGTGTCATATTTTATGTGACCAAAATGTTTGCGTACCTTTTGAAAAGTATGCTCCCGAATGTACTCAGTATACTACATTTAGAGAACATTTCACCTACTTAATATTATGGAAGTATTATGGGTGCTTTTTTTATTATGGGTGCTTTTTTATGGGATTTTTTTCTTTTTTCAAAATGTATTTTCCAATAGTAGTGCTCAAAATTTTGTATTTATAGTACAGTTCACAACAGTAGTCTTGGTCAGCTGTAATGAAAGATGTTAGCATTTGAGAAAAGCTGAATTTAGGCCCTTCACAAAGTTCAAACGTTGTAAGAACACAAGTTTTCTAAGGTGGAAAACTATAATATCTTTTTTAAGGACTACTAGACTTACCTGAACAACACTGAGTAGATCCATTTTGGGAAAGTTTGTACATTGTTGCTGGAATTTTTGTTTGCAAACACAGAACAAGAATTAAATCTCTTAACCTTTGACTTGTTACATAGTCATCATATGTTGAATAAAAAAACGTATGGGCTCATTTGGTCATGAATTAACTTAGTTAATTGCAATTTTTTCGGCAGGTACATACGATTGGACATTCCAAACAGAGAAAAAAAGTTAAATATTTTTCTGAAATGTTAAATGGGCCAATACACCTTTAGTTTTTTTAAATAAAGTCATAATTATAATACAAATTCATACGTCTGTAAATCAACAGCAACATATAACCAAACATGTTATTTTATTGGCTTAAAAAGTAACACAATCCCCCAAAGGGTATATCACATACACTACAACAACAGTAAACACCATTACTACACAACTAGGGACTTGCAAATATTACAGACATTACAAAAAAAATCCCTCATTTCTTCTTTTTTAAAATTATTATACTAAGCATGACAGATAAACATCATTTACAGTATGATATAACTGTCACAATTAAAAACAATGTTATTGTACACTGTTATAAATTCATAATGTTAAGGGAAGACATTTCATGAACTCTCATTATTTCATATGAAATATTTTACACTATAAACAGGGCATCCTACTGGACGGACTTTACAGCAGCCACAGACCAGGCATTTCAGTGCAAACGTGTCTCTACAAGGCTGTCTCGGCTGCAAATACTCCCTTTTAGACTTTCAAAGCAAACCCCAAAAAAACGCATTACATTAGGAAAGTTTCACGAAATGCAGCAGGCCTTCGAAAACCCCCTGGGGGGGGTAGAAGGGCCCTCTCGGCCTGCCCGATCACGCTCCCATGATGATAAGTATTCATATGAAATAATAATAATTATAATAATAAAAAGAGGAAAAATGTATTTGATATATTGGAGGCAAATTGTATACTGATAACTCTGCAGTGTGGGTTTAGAGTGGCAGGGGGCTGATAACTCTGCAGTGTGGGTTTAGAGTGGCAGGGGGCTTGGACAACAATCACTGCTGACTGACACACTTGTGAGATGAGACATTAATATTACTAAGATGTCAGGAGCAGCAATATCTTAATTTTTTTCTTCAGTTCCCCCCCCACCCCCCCCGACAGAAATAGTCCTAAATTTGAAATGAGGTCTTAGGACTCATTGAACAAAACATAATGCATATCGGGAAGAGATTACAGCTTTTAGTTTGTGGGATTCTGAGGGCAAACACACAGCCCTGGTAGTTAGCCTTTTAACAGTGGGGTGGAAGAACACTCTAACTAAGCTAGAACAAAAACCCGTCTTGATAACGCAGAGCTCATTAAGTGGGACCCCAGAGTCCGTGACTACCAAAAGATCAGGCTCGGCAGTGAAAGGGATTATGGGTGACTGCAGCACTCCAAACCGTTTCCGAATCAGTCATCGTTGAGAAATGTCCCGTTCTAAGAGGCCACCCCGATATCAGATATGTTACAGATGGTAGACGGAGAAGCTAAACCAGAACACATCTCATATTTTTGCTGTCACGTAAGCTGCGGAGGTAGTTATGTATGTGTGTACACTGATCTACATTAAGATAAAAAAAACAAGAACTACAAAAAATAAAAGAACCCTAAAACTGTAAAGATTGTGAAAGCCAAGGAGTTTTATGCTGAAAGAACAGTGATCATTTTTCATGTTCTAAAGCCACTTGTTGTTCATGCAAATGACAAATGCAGAGAACAAGAAAATACCATCGATATTAGCACCAGGAAATGTGGAATTCCTCAATTGTCTTGGAAAAAACCCCCCAAAAAAGAACAAACTAACAAATAACCTTACTCTAGTTGTCATGGCTACGACTGCTGTAATATAATCGTGGCATACAGTGACATAATTAAACTCCCAGTTGCAGTGGATGGATATGAAAGCACGGATTTCAATGCAAAACATGCCATTTGCTACAAGCAGTAAACTGGTAACCAATATCTATGTGTTATAACAGAATTGGCGCCGACAGGATATACCGTCAGTATCAACAGCTATACAAGCACAGAACCGACGTGTAGGGACGTCCCCCTGTCACTAAGGAGAGCGGCCTACATAGCTGTTTGTTGCGCTACAAGTTGCTGATTCGCTGCTTTTCCTGATTGACAGTGTAATTCGTGGGTGGGGAGAGGCAAAAGAAACGGACAATGCTTATCAGCTGTGGAACAAAACAAAAAAAATCAGAGACATGTTATTGTAAATGTTAAGCGTGAAATGATTAGCCGCCCGTTAAAACAAAAAAACTATTCTGGCTTTGAAGCCTCAGTGATGTTAGTGGAGGAGTTTACCAAATGCTTATGATGTGATGTGCCAAAAAATACCTGATTCCCATGTAAACATAAGTTCTTAGAACCTAGTTCATTCCATTGGATTTATATCAAGTAATGCAGAAAAAAAACAAAAAATAACCACAGCAGCATCAGGGCCGGGCTTCAGACCCCACTGATCAAACGCATTCGCCCGGGAGAGATTGTTTTAACGTTCAATGTTCATACACAGACCCTGCCATTTATAACTGGAGCCTTGTCAAACAGCGAGAATACAGAACATCTGAGGCTCCCCTTCAGACAAAAGTGCCCCTAGCAGTGATGAGGGAAATGTGATGTACAGAGCTGGACTGAGCTACACACCGTCAAGGAGATGGCAGGGTAAAGACCTGAGATTACAGCTTCGACAGTTACCACATTTAAATGTGAATTTTAACTGCCAGGTCACTAGCCACTTACTATAACAATGTTTTATAAACAAAATTAATTTGGTGAGTAATAAAAATGTTTGTTTAAAAGGGTACCTAGATTTGTTCTCTGAAAAAAACGTTGAATTCTTCAGACCCAGAGTCACTGACGTTATGATGTTGATTTTATCATATATTTATCAGTGTATTAATGTTGATTACTACAGTCTGTACAAAGCCAGTCAAAATTGAAAATCAAACCGAAAGATATTTTGTTTAAACCAGCCAAAGAGAACCATTCTAGGTGCACTTAAAGTCTGCTTAAGCCATTCACTGTCTGGACAAACGCCTGTATTCAATATATCTGCAGGGAGTTTTGGTCTTAACTTTGAGTCATAAGTATTAGCATGTGCAACTTTTTTTTGTTTCTGACACACTTCCCTTTAACCTCATCCACTGATGTGGCATGTAATAAACTAAAAAGTGTACCTCTTGCGTACACCAATTTCCCCAAATTAAGAGCAGTATTTGCAGCTAGACTGCAGTATGCATTCAATGCTATTTTTCCTACCTTCCAAAAACAAAACAAAAGCAAAAAATATATAAAATAAAATAATAATAATAATTTTAGGTTTAAAAAAATTAAAAAAAAGATTTTGACAACATTTAATCAAGCGGAACAGTCTTTGTGTTGGGGTTTCGAAGTCATGTCGGTAAGTCCCAGTCCCAGTGTAGCATACGTTGTTCTACAGGTGAGGTGGAAGTGGTGGAGGTGGTTGGTTGGGAGCGGGGGTTCTCTTCACTGTCAGACACTGGTGATGGAAGCCAAGCAGTTTGAGGGTTTTTGCAGTTTCTCGGACTGTTTGGTGGCCGGTTCGGGTCCGGTCCGGAAGCTGAATAACGGACCGCTGCTGGTACCGATATGTCCGGGGCTCAGGGCTGGGTTTTGCCGTCTGTTGCTCTCCACAATGCTGGAGGTGTTGGAGGCAAGGCTCTCCCGCGTGCTGAAAGAGGTCCAGCGGGTTGGGGAAGAAAGAGGGAGAGAGAGAGGGGGGGGGGGGAGAGTGAGAGGGTGAGAAAGAGAGAGAGTCAGAGAGACACAGAGAGATAGGGAGGGGGAAAGAGAGAGAGACAGACAGAGAGAAAGAGAGAGAGTGAGAAAGAGGAAAAGCATGCATTATAACAGGTTTCCTGTATATGTGCGTCATGTCATAACAGTAAAATGACTCGGTTTGATCGTTCACATATGGTTTCCTTAAATGCTTTCCAGACATGAGAGCTAGCTACTCGGTTTGGGGCTGCTCGGCCTTTCGCATAGGAGAAATTGATCTCTTTTCCTTTTCAACACAATGTTGTAGTAATTACCCTGCTGAGAAAATGGGGAAAACAGGGGGATGGGAATCTACGCTTAGAACAAGAGTCTAGCCTGCAATTCAAATAACCTGCACTGTCAATACTGGATAGTAGTGTTGACCATTCAAGACTTAAAAGCATTTTAAGCCTGAAGTAAGACTGCTGTGTTTTAAAGTGTGGAAGTTTGAAATGGACTGATGTCAAAGTGTTGTTTTTGGACCACATTTGCTTCTTTCCAAGTCAACACAGCATTATTTTTCAACATGTTTCAATACATGTTATGCAGTTTAGTTCATCTTCAACCACCCGCTATCACACAACCATGTCTCATTTGTATAAAAGCTGAAAAACATTAACACTTAAAGAGCACACACACACACACACACACACACACACACACACACACACACACACACACACACAGATTACAATTTACAAATCAGGCAGTTGCTTTTAGCCAAAGCGTTTTAACGTGATAATCAAACACCGCAATGATACGCAATGTTACAATCAGAAGCACCACCAACAAGGTGCATACCATTAATCTTCTTAAATAAATAGAAATATTGAGGTGTAGTCTGAAAAGGTGAGTTCTTAGACCTTTGCGGAAAACAGCCAGTGAACCTCATGCATGCACACCACTCCCCGTAATTGTGTCGCAGCAGCGCTGCAAAATAGATCAGTAAGTACAAACCTCCTAAAAGACAGAAGCTATATTCGTACGGTTCTAAAAACTGTGCAATGACACTGCTAAAGAGAATGAGTCATCCAGGAAATAATGGATGATTTTATGAGGAGCTAAAATTAGGACTGCCACAGTCTGAATGTACCAGTATATTAACCCACACGTAATGCAGACTCACTTACTAAACCAATAGTGTCCACCTATTCATTTTAGAACATGTGTATGAGTCTGTACCAGAAAAGGAAAACCAAAAAATAAAAGATATTTCAAGCAGCTCCCAGAAATGCAAGTCCTTTATGGCATAGGCTAGGCAAATTTATCAGAGAGGTATTTTGGAAAGATTGGGTATCATCTAAAAATGTGTTCTACCTCACGAATAAGTCCGGTAACGTGATATCTGTGAGCCGCAGGACAGACAAGCTTTGACAGAGATGTCTGGACTCCTGGTGATTTCTCTCCTCAGAGTCCCTAAGGGCTGCCAGCGAGACGGAGCTCGCACATCCATCACTGTTACCTGCCAAAATAAGTGACCTGTGAAACGTCCTGCAGATGGATGAGATTCGGTCAGTGTGCGAGAACCGTGAGTGAGACCTGGGAACAGTGACGGATCGTGCTCCCCCTCCCCCCCCCCCGAGGTCTGAATTACTGCCTGCAGCGCTCTCTAACACGATAAAAACATGCAAAAAACACGGCAGAAAATCACTACGGAAACCTTCTGTGCGACAAACACAAGTTCTGATACTGCTCTCATCCCTGTATATACCCCGAAGAGTGCCAAACTCTCAGTGCTGTATAGGTATAGGTCATGCCTCACCAAGCTGTAACTTGGCGGATGGCGTATCTGCCATTCCAATTACCCAGTACATAGACCAGGCGCCCACAACTCCAGTCCTGGAGGACCAGTATGTATGTGTTTTTTGTACAAGAATTATTCTGGCTTAGTTTTCTACATTGTAATCACCAGTAGCCAATTTTATTTATTTTTTAAGTAAATGATTGAGCTAATTGAATAAGGAAAAAGGTTGGAATGAAATCCTGAAATGGAGCAGCAGTTGTTGTGCTCCCTTGTCAAAGCCAAAGCATCTAGCATGGATACTGACATCTGACTCTCAAATCCCCCATGTAATTAACTGAACAAATAGTGCTACTGATTGGCCAGGCTGTCACACCTGACTCCCAGGTAAAGGGAGGGTGGAAGACCAGCAGTTTGTGATTTGAGTAACAGAACCAGCAACCTGAAATTAGTACTGTGATACTATTAAAGTGCTCTATGGGCCTGGCCAATTGGTCATGTTATTGGTTTGTTGCGCTAGAAGGTTCTGCACACGCTAAAGGTCTTAGTAAATCAAGCCCTATATCTATGCGATTGTTCCGTTAAGCATTGCCTACAGGCAGACAAGCGCAGACGCTAAAAGTGAAGCGATTGTTAAGTCTCAATAAGCTACTATAGATTTCTGCGGAGCAACATGATTGCAACATAGCTGGCAAACAGTTAAACGTGGAAATATGATTTCAACAAAATATGGGGGAAAAGCTAGAAAGGCAACAGTCTCCGCGGTTTTAAGTCGTAAACCTATTGCCAATAAATCAGTTTATACAAACAAAGCTTGCAGAGAAATCAATCTTTTTTAGGGATCAATGCATGTGTGGGTAGACACAGGAGAACATTAAGTTAATTTACTACTAGACCCACAGGAGGCATATGTGCTAACAAATTATGCACAAACCATATATGATGCATTATGGAAGCTATTACAAAATCTTATCATCATTAAATACATACACTGCCTGGCCAAAAAAAAAGTTGCACACTCTAATATTTCGTTGGACCGCCTTTAGCTTTGATTACGGCGCGCATTCGTCTTGGCATTGTTTCGACAACCTTATGCAACGTCACAACATTTATTTCTGTCCAGAGTTGCGTTCATTTTTGGCCGAGATCTTGTATTGACGATGGGAGAGTCGAACCACTCCGTAAAGTCTTCTCCAGCACATCCCAAAGACTTTCAATGGGGTTAAGGTCAGGACTCCGGTAGCCAATTCATGTGTGAAAATGATTCCACATGCTCCCTGAACCACTCTTTCACAATTTGAGCCTGATGAATCTTGGCATTGTCGTCCTGGAATATGCCCATTGATGGGATAACCTGGTCATTCAGTACTTTCAGGTAGCTGACATTTTATTGCTGCATAATGTTGCTGAGCCTAGACCTGCCCAATTGAAGCAACACCAGATCATAACACTGCCTCCAGAGGCTTGTACAGTGGGCACTATGCATGACGGGTGCAATGGCGACTTTTTCTTTGGCCAGGCAGTGTAACTATATAATGTTGCTTGTACACTGGAGGGGCTGGACATTGCCATCAATCAGTTTCAGGGGGAAACAAATTAAATGTAATTTTTTGTGCTCTTCGGACTGCAAGGGTAAACTGCCCTCTCACAAAGAATTTCACCTGCAGCCAGTGTCTGAGGTGTGTGTTTTAAGTAATTAACTTTTGGATTCAATAAATTGTATTTAATTTGATTATATTTCATTTAAAACTGAAAATGAAAAGGGGCTTATATGTGGAAGGGGTGTTTGAACGTGTAATACAGAATACATGAATAACCAACGTACTCTTAACGTAAACAAGACGCTACCATAAAGTAACAGAAGGGGTCTCCATAGCTAAGCAAGTTCAATTCTGTTCGATTAACAGCTCAATTTCAGGTGTGTGGGACATTCCCAACTTTACTGATCAGAAAGGGGGAACTCTGCTATGCTAAAGCAATCTAAAACTGAAACCTGCTAACACAACACGAGAGGTAACGCAAAAAAAAAGTAGGCTACTCTTTTATTTTAGCCTTAACACCCCTGATCAACAGGTGACCTTGCAAATAGCCAGAACATTCTGGAAAATTGTTTGCGGAGCAGAGTTGAGTCAAGTCTTAGAAATTTGACAATAACAAGAGACTCAAACGGTGTCAAATAAATCAGTAAATTATAAATCAGTTTCTTTCAGTTCACTCTCCAGCTCTGGCGAATGGGCTTATACAAACCCCAATTCAAAAAAAGTTGGGACAGTATGTAAAATGCAGAAAGCAGTGATTTATAAATTCTCTTATACATATATTTAATTGAAAACAGTACAAAGAAAAGATAATTAATGCTCCGGATCAACTTCATTGATTTTTGTAAATATACATAATTCCAAATGTGATGCCTGCAACGCGTTCCAAATAAATTGGGACAGGGGCAAAAAAAGACTGGGAAAAAACACCTGTTTGGAACATTCCACAGGTAAACAGGCGATGCTATCATGACTGTGTATAAAAGCATATCAAAAGACTCTTGATATCTTATTTTCAGGTACTCTTAGAAGGGATACTATAACCTCTCTGCATTTGAATTGATCTCTATGGGAATTGGGGGTGGGACTAGATTAAGCTGCAAATTACACGGGAACAGTATGGAACCCATGGTTGGCTAAATGGCTCTAAGACAAGTCATCAAGGGTCTGCGGTATCAAACGAGCCTCAAACCATCACTCTGGGCGGATATGCAGTAGATATGGATGGATCACTTGAAGGGTTGTTTCTCCTGACTTATTTTTCCAGAGAGTTCAATAAGAAAATTTGTCAGGAGAAACAACCCTTCAAGTGATCCATCAATATCTACTGCGTATCTGCCAGCAGAATGATGATTTGAGGCTCGTTTGATACCGCAGACCCTTGATGACTTAGAGCCATTTAGCCAACCATGGGTTCCATACTAGCCAACCATGTGTTCCATACTATTCCTGTGTAATTTACAGCTAAATCTATGTGACGGCTCTCATCACTGTAACCAGTGGGGGAAAAAAGCAGATTAAATATCTTAATAATGCTACTCTGGACAGCGTGTGAGAGGAAACTGCACCCCCACCATTCACTCAAAATCACAAAATCCCTGGACATAAACAGTACAGAAAAAACATAAAACTTAAAAAACAATAAATTAAGTTTAAAAATATAAATCAAAGGTTTTCTTTGTCAGACACATGCTATAGCAATTACACAATTTAAACAGGTCTTGATTGGTTTGTTTTTAAATACTTTGGAACAAATATCTTTAGAAAACAGCTGCACAAACAGAAAGAAGGCTTAGGCCTCTAATAGCAGATCCTTTTCTGCTGCTATGAGAGGAAAAACACAATTCTGTGGAAAAACACAATTCATCATAAAGTCATTCAAGTCTTCGACGGCTAGTGTCCTCACAAGCAATATGAATAACTGCATCCGCAAAAGAACATCTACAAAATATATAGGACAATCATTTGTCCAAATACAATCTTGTGATTGCATGAATAAAAGGATGCATGAAATAAAAGGATTGATTTGGTCTGAAATTAGTGACAGTAACCGGAAAAACATTTCTGCTGGTATTCCTAAAGACAAATTCTCAAAGGTTGCTCCTGATGGACAAATGAGACATTCACTAGAGCAGTGTTCACACATGGTTCAGACTACTGGAACAATGGCTCAGACTGCTGGAACAATGGTTCAGACTGCTGGAACAATGGCTCAGACTGCTGGAACAATGGCTCAGACTACTGGAACAATGGTTCAGATTACTGGAACAATGGCTCAGACTACTGGAACAATGGCTCAGACTACTGGAACAATGGTTCAGACTACTGGAACAATGGTTCAGACTACTGGAACAATGGTTCAGACTACTGGAACAATGGTTCAGATTACTGGAACAATGGTTCAGATTACTGGAACAATGGTTCAGACTACTGGAACAATGGTTCAGACTATTAAATCACCTGTCTCACATAAGGCCTTACCGTGGAGAGTTAAATGACCTGTCTCACATGAGGTCTTAACGTGGAGAGTTATATTACCTGTCTCACATGAGATCTTACCGTGCAGAGCTATATCACCTGTCTCACATAAGGTCATACCATGGAGAGTGAAATGACCTGTCTCACATGAGGTCTTAACGTGGAGAGTTAGATCACCTGTCTCACATGAGGTCTTACCGTGCAGAGCTATATCACCTGTCTCACATAAGGTCATACCATGGAGAGTGAAATGACCTGTCTCACATGAGGTCTTATCATGGAGAGTTAGATCACCTGTCTCACATAAAGTCTTACAGTGGAGTTATATCACCTGTCTCACATGAGGTCTTACCGTGGAGAGTTATATTACCTGTCTCACATGAGGTCTTACTGTGGAGAGTTATATTACCTGTCTCACATGAGATCTTACCGTGCAGAGCTATATCACCTGTCTCACATAAGGTCATACCACGGAGAGTGAAATGACCTGTCTCACATGAGCCCTTATCATGGAGAGTTAGATCACCTGTCTCACATGAGGTCTTACCGTGGAGAGTTAAATGACCTGTCTCACATGAGGTCTTAACGTGGGGTTATATTACCTGTCTCACATGAGCCCTTATCATGGAGAGTTAGATCACCTGTCTCACATGAGGTCTTACCGTGGAGAGTTAAATCCGCTGTCCACCGTGATGCTGCTGCTGTCCATGCTGTCCAGACGGGCCGAATGGGCAGATTTTTGGCAGTTGTTGTTGTCGCTCTCCTTGGGGCTGAGGAGGGTCAGGTTTTTCTCGAACTTACGTTGCAGTTCCCTCTCCTTCTCGCGCTCCAGCAGCCACTGCATGGTCCCGCCCCCTTCCCGGTTCTTCTGCTCCTCCACCGCGCTCTTGCGGGCAGCCTCCTCTGAGTCGTCATCGTCCGACACGTTGTAGTAGTCGAAGGAGGCCTCGGCGGCCGAGGAGGGGGCCGGCTCGGAGGCCTGCTGGGCCGAAGCCCCGGGAGACGGCGAGATCTGGGCCGGCTTCTCAAAGTGCTCCTGGCCAACGAGGACCTCGGCCGATTTCACGTGCGGGGTTTTCCTCAGCGTGCCGGATTTGGGGTAGCCGCTGTCCATGTAGCCTGCCACCAGTGCATTGTGGGGGGGCTTGAACAGAGTGTCTTTGCTGAAGATCTCTTTCCTCTTGTCGCCGGGGTCGGCGTTGTGTTGGTGTATCAAGCGTCCGTTCGGCATCGGTTCTGCAGTCTGATTAGCCACCGCTAAACCCATGCTGTTTTGTCCCTTTGCTGCATCCTCTTTGTACTCCGTGGGATGCGGAGAGGTGAGATGGGGCGTTTGCCGGTCAGAGGGAGACCCCTTCTTCACCCCATCCGAAAGTGTTAAAGTATCAGGGTCGGGCTTTCCTAGAGGGGACGGTGCAGTGAGGACTGTTTCGTTTGAAGCATTGCACTGAAGGTAATCCTCAGCCGTGGGCTTGGGTGAACAAGGCTTCAAGTCGCTGTAGGCTGGCAAACTGTCTCTACTTTTGTTCTTCTCCAGTGGACTACAGACCTTGGGGTCCTCAGGGTTCCCCTTCCCAATGTCAGGCACACAAACCTCAGAGTTAAATCTAGCAGCAGAAAGCATGATTCGCGAGTAGCGGGGGACCTGGGTGGCCCGTAGCGTACCGTCGTCCGTGTAGTAGCGGCTCCTGTCATCCGGGCCGCAGTCAAAGTCGTCCAGCATGCCCATGGAGGCCGCCCCCAACGGGCCTTTGGAGTTGTCCATGGAGCGGGACCTCTCTTTGGCCTTGTCGGACCTGTCGTTGCGCGACTTCCTGTCCTGGGTGTGGCTGTGGCTGCGGTGCACCTTAAAGTGTGACGTCCCCCTCGAGGGCTCGGGGAAAGGCATCTCTGTCCTCCTTTTGGCCAGTTCCCCAGATACATCCCACTCTGGCGCGATGGGCAAGTGGGACTCGACGATGTTGGGGTTGCTGTGCACCAGGTACTTCCCCCGGTTGCGCTCCATGGAGAACATAGCGTCGCGCGGTGAACGCACCAGCGAGGAGCTGTAGAATTTGTAGTCCCGTGCCACGGCGGCCAGGTCTAGGTTGGAGCCATCCGAGGGGTCGCCCCGGGACGCCCGCGTCTTGCTGTGCGAGCGGGACTTCCCCTGCGCCTTCCGGTGGCCCCGGCTCCTTCGACTACGGGAGCTGTGCTGGGCTGATGACCCTGACTTGCCCCGCTGGGCCTTCTCCTCCTCCAGCCGCTTCATCACCGCCGTGTGCCGCATCACGTTCTCCACCGTCAGGTCTGGGTTGATCCGCCGGATGATCTCCATCTCCACATCCCGCGGGATGGTGGTGGGGGGCGTCTCCTCGTCCCGGAGTGGCCACTCCTCCGGCGGGAACTGGGCGGAGAATGTAGCCAGGTGTTTCGTCTTGTCCTTCTTGAAGCTAAGTCTGAAAAGCTTCAGCCCGAACTTCTTCGACTGCTTCTCCCCGCCACTGCCGCTGCCCCCTCCCCCGCCCCCTTCCTTGTGTTTAGTCAGGGTGTCCGATTTGAAGGAGAAGTTGATGGTGCTCTTGCTCTTTTCCGTGACCGAGGCCTGGTGCTGGGGAGGCGGGGGGTAGGAGTCCTTGAGGTCCTTCGGCGACTTCCTCTGCAGCGTGGAGGCGTGGATGCTGTGCATGTCGTCACGGTAGCTGTTGTACGAGTCGCCGTGGCTCTTGTGGTGAGATCTCTCCCTGATACAGCCCGAGGTGGATGGGGTGATTGTCCCGGACTGGGGAGAGGTACATTGCTGCTGTGGTCGGTCAGGTATCCGCTCGTCCAGGTGATACCACTTGCTGTTAGTCCTAACGAGCGAGGGCGTTATAAAGTAAGTCTGAGGCGTAACGATGAAGTATCCCTCGGGGGCAGGGTAAATCTTCCTCTCCCTCACCAGCATGCTGAGCGTGTGCCGGAGAATCTCCGTACTGGGCGTCGGCACACCTGAGGGGAACAGAGAACGCTTCAGTTAAAAATCAGTTTTTTTACACAGAACATGGGGTATTTCACGAAGTGGAATTAAGGAGTTAGCCGGCTAACTTTTGTAAATAGTTTGTAAATATATTATTAAGTAACCCAGGCTTTCATCCAATCGGATGTCATCAAATTGAAAATATTTACAAAAGTTAGCCAGCTAACTTAATCTAGCTTTGTGAAATACTCCCCAGTATTGTTCGATGGAATAATGCTTTTTTGCATATTTGTGGGTACTTTTAAATGAAAAAAATTAAAACACATGATATGGGTTTTTATGTCTGTGTCTGTCTATGCTGGTTTTATTGATGATATTTTAATCAGTTTGCGACAGAATTCCAACATATTAAATTACAAATTGGCAAAAAAAAAACTTTGAATTTGAAACCTAATGTAGGTTACTTAATAATATAATAATAATAATAATCTCACAGTACTTTTTTGGGATTAATATAACTAATTAATCTGTAATATGAAAAAGAAAAAACACACTGTTATACAGAGATGGGAAGCCATTTCTGTTTAGCGTTTAGTGTACAGAGGAATGCTAGTGTGTGCAGAAAAAGTAGCCTGTTAAAATTAATCTGCAAACCAAAATCATAATGTTCATATGTTGGACTTTACTGGGTGATACATAGGTTTGCTTTCCAACAAATCCACAGGATTCTATCCCTTGCCCTCTGTGTAGAGTGTAGAATGTGTCATTCATATCAATGTTGTATGGTACATCATAACTGCCAGTCTACACTGCACACACACATCTTAATTTAATATTTGTTTCGTTCTAGGATCATAGTTGTTTCTCAGGTGTCCTTTTACCATTTGTGATTTATTGGTAATATTGTACTAATTTAGTATGAATGAGTACAGATAACCCCATATACTTAACCCAGTGTGGGTCTGAGGATATGGATGTTTTATTAAAGATTACTGTACATGGCATTAAATGCCCATCTCTTTTTAAAGCCCTATGTCTTTTTAAAACTATTACTGAATAAAATCAATCAATCAATCAATCAATCAATCAATCAATCAATCAACCCCAGGCTGATATAGAAGTGTAGTAGACTGGCAGGGCTTGCGTGCGATAGACACGCCCTGCTCTCCCTATGCGTATTATAGTACTGCTTTATCCTTCTCTAGGTATTACCACAGGTTACATCATTGTGCCCTTTTAGCCAATCAGGCGTGACGCAACGTTTCCAAACCAAACGTGCGGGCTACGGCAGAGCCATCTGGTCACGGCGCTTTCATGTCGACGACGTGCCCTTTTCAAAAACCCGACGCTGTGTGGCCAACTAAACAGTCCCCATCCGCTGCGAATTTGAAGAGATAATCTGTGGAGTCGAGAGACAGGAAAAAGGTTGCCGCTGTGGGAGGGGTGGGGGGTTGTTCTCCTTTTGCGACGAGAACAAAAGAGCGAGTTTCTGTAACCGTTTAACGCAAACACATTCCTATACATTACATGTGAATTCAGCAGATGCTCGTACCTGGGGTAATTCACACCTTACATACAGTATATTCCATTCAAACAGAGGAACGTATTTACAGAAGCAGTACAGGTTACTCACATTGCTATAGGACACATCGGTAGTGCCCTACCGGAGGAATTAAATCGACAAGCCCAGCCCCTTACCTAATACACCACATCACCACCATCATTTGTGTTTAAAATAACAATTTAAATGACAAGAAGATCTGACATTGTGTTTTTATGCTTTCACAGAGATATTCTTGTCACTGCTTAAGACAACTGCAAGTATTAACATAGTGGTGGAGGATACTAGCATTTTTACAACAGTTCGTTCCGACCGTGTAAATTTCATTGGCTGAGACGCATTCCATGAGAGCTGATGTCCAGTATAACATCACTCGGACCTCATCACCGTCCGGGACCACTCCGCTTTTATTTATATTCTAATTGATACATTGTTGGGGGAAAAAAAAAAGATAGATGTTTTATAGGCTAGTAGAACTGTTGTATAAAAGCAATATGATACTCGAGGTCATGCTGTTATACCGTCTATCAGCACGGCTGTGATTATCTTCGGCACTCAGCCTGTGACCTGGTGCCTACGACCGAATCACGAGCCGTGCTGACACAAAGTGTAACAGCACTCCTTCTCATGTGATAACGCTTAAATAGCAGGCATGTGTGTCCCAGCAGTGCAGGCAGGGGTACGATAATGACTGCAAAGTGCTGGGCTTAGCTCCCGTAAGCCTGGTCCTGTGAGAGATTAGCCCCGACCGTCTGACCTGCCACAGGTTAGCGAGTCTTCCCAGAGTGCTTTGTCTCTTCAGAAAAAGCTTGCATGTTGCTACATGAACGAGGACTCATGCATTGCATGCAGGTGCATGGATGTAGGCGCATTATTACGGACGCATGGATGTAGACCAGGGGTGGGCAACTCCAGGCCTCGCGGGCCGGTGTGTATGCATGTTTTTACTGCCACCAGTTACCACGGCTCAATCAGCTAATTAGTCATACACACAATCACGATTCACTCGTAAATTACAGAACGATAAAACGCTACAATACACGCATACCGGCACATGAACATTCATCGACTGCTGTTCATATCGCGGATATGTAGATTAAAATATCAGATCATGTAAACGATTGGGCTAATTAAATAATTGGTAACTGGTGGCAGTAAAAACATGCATACACACCGGCCCGCGAGGCCTGGAGTTGCCCACCCCTGATGTAGACGCATGAATGTAGGCACATTATTACGGACGTATGGATGTAGACGCATAAATGTAGGCACATTATTACGGACGTATGGATGTAGACGCATGCATGCAACGAGCATTTAGGCTTCAGGGGCCCTCAGGAGCCATCCGTCCACTGAGACTGCCAGGCCTTTCACCAGACACTAATAGAGGCCTTCAGCCAAGGAGAGGAACTGGCTAAGTATGTCTCCATAACCACAATTAACCATTGTACTCCTTACAGACTTCTGTGAGGTATACCACAGTGGAGAAGAACTCCACTGTGAAATTACAACGTAATTAGAAACTTTCATTAACAGCAGAAATTCTACCAGAAAGTAGCTTTCAGTTTCCCCACAAAAAGAGTATCCTTGGTGTTATGTTCCATTTTTTTCTGTTGATGATCTGTCTGCCATATAGTCGACTGGAACCTTTTGTCATTTCAACAATGATAACTGAAATGAAAAAAACAAACTGAAAGCTGTGGAGCACACAGTAAGACCAATACAATGACTCCTGAGTCGCACGGTGCTCATGCCAGACCCCCTTGCCCCCTTGCCCCCTTGCCCTCTTGCCCCCTTGCCCCATGCATGTCTTGCATGGCCAGACAAAGACAGAGTTGGTAAATGATGTGTCACTGAGCAGACTACTTTAGGATTCAACGGATGCTTCCTACCAAGCGTCATTACATCAGCCTTCGTAAATGGTTCTGTGCCGAAGTGTGTGCGTGTGTGTATGTGTGTGTACTGGCGTGTGTGTGTTTCCTTTTGTCTCAGTGGATCACCTGGATTCTGAAAAACTGAACCTATAAACACAGCCTGATCTCACCCTGACATCCTGGGACAGACATGGCGGGCGGGCAGGTGGGGTGGGGTGGGGGGGCACTGTGGCCCCAGTTACACCCGTTTATCTCTGGAGCTTCTCCGATCATATGTCCCTCCACTCACAAACACACACAGACATGTCTGGATAACAGCTAAGCCTTAACTAGTCAGGGTTAAGTGTTGCCTGCAATTACATCATACTGGTTTAGTTGCCATACCAACATGATGCAACTCTCTCTCTGTCTCTCTCTCTCTCTCTTTCTTTCTGGAAAGAAGCGGAGTTCTTTGACTGCATTCTGTATATTCCAGAGTGATAGATAAGTGACATGAAAAGCTACGTTCAAACAGTAAAGCTGTCAAGATGAACAGCTTCCAGGTTTGAGGTGGCTACAAGCCTAGTGTACATGTGTGCCCCTCAGCCATTGGCTGTAATGAGATATTGACAGATTTGTGGGTTTCACGTTACTCCGATAGACCAATGTGTTTTTTATGATTGGACATGACCCACAGTAATGCGTATCATTGAGTACCAACAGAATCCATCTTACAGCAATCTGTGCAGAGGAGAAATCAACTTTGGCTGGTAAACCTTTTGATCAATATTTTATTGCTGAACTGTCCTCTCCGCCCTTCAGTCCTCCCAAGCCCCCCCGACACACACACGCACACACATGCAATGCATGCAAGCACACACATACACACACACACACACACAAATACACACACACTCACAGACACATGCGCACACACGCATGCTCACAGACACGCATACACACACTCACAGACGCATGCACGCACGCACACAAACACACACACAAATACACACACACTCACAGACACATGCGCACACACGCACACACACACACACACACACACACAAACACCCCTCTGTAGCTTTTTCCAGGGGGAAGAAGTCTACACCTTCAGCCTAACACTAAAACAAAGTGGTTCCCAAAGTGGGGTGCATAGTGAGGACTGAAGAGAAAAGGAGAAATAAAATTTATACAAATTAAACAAATTTTCTATTACCAAAGGGGGGCCTGACCAAAATAGTTTGGGAAGCACTGCGCTAACACATAACTGCACAGAGCTGACTCTCTGAGTGTGATTGAGGGTCAGGCTTTTACAACAGGGTGAGCATCCTGCTCTCTCTGCTCCTAATGCAGCACAGCTGGCCTTCTTGTTCCAGATCCGGACTTTCCCTGGAAAACAGGCAAGGAGACCCCAATGGCCCCTACCTCTATGGTCAACATGGTGTCTAAAACCTGATTACCCAAAATTCCAGACTGCCATCCCCTGTTTTATGCTCATAAAATACATACATTCATTGCCACACCTGCATACACTTTAACATATCACGCAATATTATTAATATTTTCAGGTTTTAAGATGTTGGCTTAAACTGGGTAACAGAGGCTTAAACAAACATGAAAGTGGTTGTCCACAGTGCACTAAAATAATATTTGACGCTTTCAGTTCATTTCTGCTACATTTACTCCTTGTTCAAGGAAACAGCCATATAATGTGATCGTATCTGATCAAGCAAACAGAAAACAGATCAACGGGAAGGTCCTCCAAAAACAACCGCGGCTTTGAAATTTCTGCATTTCACAAACTCCAGACGCTCAGCCGAACATAAATTAAACCGCTCAATTGAATTACGGCCATGCCTGTCACATGGTTTCAGTAATCTGATAAGCGCTCGAGAGTTTTGTGCCAAAACTAGTGACTTTATGCCTCAGACATGTCAGGAATGAGAAGACTAACTGAAGCGAAAGGCATCCAGCGGACACCAGTGGATAATATACTGTGCAGTGCTGTTCATATATGGCTTTCCTCAGTGGAATTAGACTTGCAGTTCTACTGAGACAGGTGCTCGTCCTTTTAGGGCACTGAACGCAGTCTATTGAGAATAACTCCCACTCACTCTAAAGTTCCACCATAATGCCGAGCTCTCTCTGAAACACATCAGTCCAACAACGTCTACAAAGGCTAATAGAGTTCATGTATGCATATACAGTATGTAGGATAATGCTATGTGCAGCATGAATGCTTCCAGCCAGAAAGACTCTGTGATCTCCTAGTAAACCATGTCGGAGGAATGTTTGCCGTTTGTCTAAGCCATTCCTGTGTCACGCATTCACGCACCGAGTGGGCTTGCGACACAATGACACTCCGCCCTCTCTCCGAGGCTCTCACATGGAGGCCACACCTGGATACGGGCTGACCGCACGGTACCCATGGCAACCCCACAGGCTTCTCTATATTTCCTGTTAGTTGGCGGAGTGTCCATACCTGACCCCCCACCCCCCAGTTTCCTGAGTTCCTCCAGCGTGGTTCAGCATTACCGCCAAACAGGATGGGGTGATGACGTGGACGGAGAGCTGGGCTGCGTTCGAATCCAATTCAACATGCTCCCTTCCCTTGCCGTCTTCCCTCGAGGGGGCTATCTTGTGACGCAATTTGCTACGTGCAGCAAGCTTAAAAGGTGCTCTGCAGGGGAGGATTGACGAGAAACAAACAAAACCGAACCGCCCTCGCAACATTTCGGAAGTGCAACACCATAGAGTTGAAATGTGACCGCCACATACTTGCTTGCATTTTACACCCTTGGTGGAAGGGAGGATAAACGAGGGAGTGAGGGAATATAATTACTCCTTCCCCTTTCTTAAATTGGATCCGAATCACACTTGGCTGCCATATTTCATCCTGACATTTTGGGGATACCCCCCTTGAAGCAAAGGAAGGGAACGATAGGAAGAAAGGATAAATTTCAGATCCGAACGCAGCCCAGGTCTACGTTTGCCCTTGGTGACGTGTGGTGGAAAACACATGCACAAAAAAACTTCAGGAGCTAACAAGAGCACACACGAGTACACTCAGGGTCACGTATGAACAAGAGCACACACGAGTACACTCAGGGTCACGTATGAACAAGAGCACACACGAGTACACTCAGGGTCACGTATGAACAAGAGCACACCTACAGACAGCGCCACATATGAACTAAATCACACCCTCCCGTACGCCTACAAACTTCTGTGACAAGTTATTTGTATTGCAGGTGGTTTGTAATAGATATTCATTGACATGCTTAAGAAGCCTTTCAAATCAAGTACAAGAACTCTCACTGTCTCACTGTCTCCCTGTCTGGGGGGGGGGGGGGCCCTTAAAAACCGCTTCTGGCTGTAGTCTTTCTGTAGCCATGGCCGTGACATAAATCACTGTGTGGTTGCTTTCAACAATTATAATAATTGCTAGCAGATTCCAATAATGGATGAACGTACTGTAGCACACGTAGACTATTCTGCGGCCTGCCACGGTCTTCTAAGGCACTGACCTGGTCTCCCCAGATTCATTCTTCATTAAACGAGGTTAGGAGCACAAGGCTGCGACTACTATTCCCAAAGTATCGCTTTGAGTTACTGCAACAATAATGATTTACTATCGGCTGTCATGTTAAATTTGTCTCGCAATGAATGCTGGCCTAACAACCAAGTTCGCTGAAAAAAAAGGAAGCCGTTTTTTTGCCCAAAAATAATGCTGAATAAGACTGGCTTACAATGGGAGTAAGCACAGGACCGTGCTGGAACTGCAGTGTGTGAAATGTCTGTCACAATATAAACGTCAAATAAAAAATACAAAAAACCTGACATACAAGCATATCTGCAGGTCCGTCCCTCGACTCAGTCTTATGCATTTTCACAAAGAACAGCAATAGAAAGGGTCACTTTCTATACATTCCACTCCATCCAGAAAACTGGGAAAGTTTTACTACTGTCACAGATAAAGTTATGGAAATATGGAAAATCTATGGAAAGTTGTTGCAGTTACAATTGCAGTTTTTGAGCTTGAACACAATTTGAGATTGAACCTGTTTGTTTTTGTTCAATACAATCCGAGATGATTATTCCCTAGTTTATGTATTAATGTAATTGTCTGTACACTGCAGTTGTAAAGAAACCGAGTATGACCTTGTATGTTCTGAGCCAAATACCACTTGTTTTATACTGAGAACCACATGGAATGAAGGTCATTATGAAGTTTCAGACGGCACCACATTGAGAACTACATTTGTGTACACAATGTATGTCAGTGGAGACAAGGGTGTGTACATTTGCGAGTCTGTATGTTTATTTGTATGTCTGCATGTATGTATACGGTATGTCTATGTATATGTGTGAGTGTGTGTGTGCGCGCATTCACGTGTGTGTATGTGCGCATATGTGTGTGTGTGTGTGTGTATGCATGTGTACATACATGTGTATGTGTATGCGCGTGTGCACCGTACCTGGGAAACACGTGGCTAAGTGCTCCATCAGGGCCTCCTGGGACACAGGCTTGCGTGCAGAGTTCATGGCTGAGATGGCCAGGCAGAGGATCTCCCCCAGCGGGATGAACTGGGACTGGCTGATTGGAGACATGCTGATGGGTGATACATCACCTGTGAGGAGACAGGAAAGCACAGGGGTCAGAGGTCAGAGGTCACAATGGTCAGCCGAGACCAAAGGCAACGGGTGATCCTACGCCTCGTAAAAAGCCGGCCAGTTAGGTTCCAAATATTATTTGGTCAGTCAAAAACAGACATTTGTAAAGTAAGTTGGCCACTAGAAATGAAAATAAGCTGAAACTACAATTTAAACTCAAGTCTGCCTTCACTTTGCGATCTTAAGTTGCTCTGACAAAATGCATCTGCTGAAGAAACAAGTAAACGTTGCCGTTACTCAGAAGGGGTGCTTTTTGAACCCTAAATGTGCAAAAACACTTGCTTTACTCAAACAGGCCTTGGCTCCATTCTACAAATACGCGGTCCAACTTTCACAAGTCAGACTTTCCACCGAGAACCACAAGTTTTGTTTTGGGAGACCATATCGGGGGAAAGAAAATAAAGTAGAGAGAACAGTTCTGGCGCCGGCTAAACTATAGTTACTGTATAAACACATAAAATGGCTAATATATCAACACAATACCACTGTAACCCCTGAGGGTATTGCATTAGGTTTTAATTTCGGAGGACGTGCCAAGACGTTGTCATAATCTCTGGTTTAAATCACGCACACTGTGTCTAGGGTGTATCTGCAGCCTCTGAATAACTACTCAATCATGACATTAATGAAAATGTAGTGTGAAGAAGACTGACGGATTTCTCCTCTCTGTGGGGGGGAGGGGGGAGGGGGGGGGTTTAACAGTCACTGATTTGATACAAAAGCATTCAGAATGCAAATACATCAATGAAAATCAACAACCGTGAAAACCACACCCCTGGATGCTAAGAAGAGTGAGAAACAGAGACTATGGAGCGAGAGAGCCAGCAATACCACAGTCCACGGCTCCATTGTGTTTGCAAATAAGGGGCGAAGGTCTTTTATTTTCCATTGCATTTATACGTCAAAATGCACCTTCCAACCCTGACAACATAAGCAAAAAGATGTGATACATAATGTGACACGTGTTTGTTTTTGTGTGTATACACATGTATATATTTGCAAAATATTGCACAAATATTATCAGCAATATAGTTGCTGTTTAAATTACTGTGAATGGGTGACTGATAGTAATTGGATTTGTTTTTTTAGCCTTGTTTCTATGCTTCTATTTTTTTATTTGCACCACTGATTGTAAGCAAACACTCAATATTCTTAGCACAACTGCCTCGTTGCTAGGAAAAAACAAAAGGAGTCTTCTATATAGGACCAAACTTAGATCTCCCTCGTCAAGCCAAATGCCCTAACCACAGCTTAATCACTTTAAGAGTTTTAAACATCAGCCAACAACCTGTCAATCACATGCAAACTCCAACGAGCTGGACAGACGTCCCGTAACAGCCTTGATGTACGTTTGGAAAATCCCTGGACTACTGTTATGCACTTCCAAAGCCAGGATCACTGCCATGTTGTGGGAACCCAGCCCAGAGACTTGGAGGAAATCGAACAATGATATTGGCGGAATACGGCACATGGAAAGAGGGGGGGGGGGGGGTTGATATTATTATGCAGGGGCAGGAAGTGGATGCTGCCAGTCATGCCACCTGTGTGTAAAGGTAAGCAGGTCATGGCGGCCTAGGGTCAGGGGTCAGGGGTCGGCCAGGGGTCAGACAGGGCAGAGTAATGAGCAGAAGGACAGCGTCAGAAAGACAGTGGAAGAGCACACACACGGTATCACTCTTATGAGAAGCCTATGAGCAACAAACACAGCTGTACAACTCCACCCTGTCAGCTCCCACACTGAGCCGTTGGCTCCCACTTTTTAGGATCTTTGCAGCCCAGGGCGTGGCCCTGGCATGTGACGCTCGGCAATCGCGCGCCATGTTCAGCACGGACAAGGCCCAGCTTTACAAAACGCCGTCCTGTGGTTGACATGACTGAGACACTGTGCAGAAGGAGAATCGCTATTTTAAAACAAATCACCACAGTATGTCGGAGATCGTTTCAGATGTTTTGTGGAACCTCACTTTCTGAAACACACACTGAAAGCGTTACATTTCAGCATCACTATGTCAGTAAAATATACAGTATATAAACATGGCAGTTTATGATGAGGCATCTCCAGATGTTTGCTTGTGAATGTCCCTTCACTTGATTAAAGCAATGAAGAATTGGGACAGAGCGCAAAGGAATGTTCCGTGGAAAACTACTCTGGAGAAGTTTGTTTGGTTGGATGAAGAAAACATTTACAAAGCAGCCATTCGCTTGATGTGTGTTGGTTGCATTCACGGGAAATACAAACCAAATATAAACATGCATTTCAAACAGCACTCATGTCAGATGATAGCTGTAAGTTAAACTACAGATCATTTTCCAAAGAGCAGCCATAAATACACTTTAAGACCACCGGAATCCCCTCGTTGGGCATTTGGCCTGGCTTTGCTTAAAGGAGTACCTAGTAACCATATACCTGACACTAACCTCTGCAACATATTCTAAATGCAAGACAGGAAGCAGGAGAGTCTGCCAGAATAAACCCCTCATTACATTCTATAACCATGAGGAAAAAAAGACCAGCACAATTACCTCAATATCCAATCCCCTGAAGGCAAGTTCAATTTACTGTACAGACTCTGAATACTTGTTGGCTGACTCCGCCATAACCTCATATTTTTAATTCAACAGTTAGATTTATGCATACATACCTGATGTATTTCCCCCAGGTAGAGTTCACAACGGAAATAAAATAAGCAAGAATCATAAACCAAGAAGGCAAAACCTGTCCGTGCGGCTCAGAATCGGCACCTGTGCTCGGACTGTTGTTTTATTGGGCGGCACGTGGACCGCGCTTCTCCCAAATGTATCAACGGCGTGGTTAAGACCGTTAAAGTGAAAACACAAACTCCCGCACAGCTGCCGACTGACGCCTCTGTAAGCTTCTCAGCGCTCGCCTTTATGGATCGGAGCCCCAATGGAAATCAAACGTCACGGTGATGATTGAGACCCAAACCCAGGCACGCAGAGCCAGGGACCCAGACAAAGAGACACAGCTGTGCTTGGACCGCACCTCTCCAGAGGGCCTTGTTTACTGTACATCCTCGCTGACGTTCGCTCAATGGGCCTCGTGTAAATGTGCACAAATACGGTTTTTTTTTGTTTTCTTTTGGGCTTAGCATTCTGACAGGAAACCAGTTTGTTTTGTTCGTTTAAATGTACGTTTTCTTTTGATGTTGACGGGGATCAAGGGCATATTATGATCTTGGCTAGTAAGCACAGATTCGCATGCCACCCAAAGCCCCTCCCCTCGTCCTCATGTCGGTGCACGAAAGGCCTTCTCGTTTGGTTCCCCTCCTCCAGACAGGGGTGAATTCTGTGTCACAGGGAAGCTAAGTAACAATGACAAACCGGGTGCATTTTTACATCACAAAAAAAAGCTTACAAAAGGCTTAAGTCAACATATTGTTTTGTATAGGTAAGGTAAAGACTGAAGACTTAATTTATTTTGATTGGAGCAGCCGAGCTCCATGGAGAGTCTTGTTGGTTCCAGTTCTTTCCGTTTTAACGGGGTAAACAAGGAGTACTAAAGTCTAACAAGGTAGAGGACAAACTCAAAGTGGAAAGGAAAGCAGGAAGTGTGTAACAGAGGCCATTTAAATCATTAATACAACTAGAAAAACTGGTTTACCAAGAACGCTAGTGTGTCAGTGAGTGCTCCACGTTTCAGAGTCAGTTTAAAAAAACTCATCTCACGCATGGTTTCTGAAGACACATTTATACATACAGTGGAACATCAACATCACTGGAACAGTGTGGAACATCAACATCACTGGAACAGTGTGGAACATCAACATCACTGGAACAGTGTGGAACATCAACATCACTGGAACAGTATGGAACACATGGTTGGCTAAATGGCTCTAAGTCATCAAGAGTCTGATGTATCAAACAAGCCTTAAACCCTCAGTTTAAGTTATCCATCCATATCTACTGTATATCTGGCAGCAGTGATGGTTTATGGCTTGTTTTATATGTCAGACCCTTAATGTTCCATACTGTTTCAGTGTAATTTACAGCTAAATCTAGTCCCACCCCCCAATTCCCATCGAGATCCATTCAAATGCAGAGAGGTTATAGTGTCGCTTGTAGGAGTACCAGAAAATAAGATATCAAGAGTCTTTTGATATTGTTGGATCACAGACATCAGGAAGTCATGGCATGCACGCTATACTATGAACAAAAGGTTCTATAATTTCTAAACGGTTCTTCCGATGGATGAAAATACCCTCCATTTAAAGCCGAAAATCTGCACTTCAACCTCATTGACATTGTATCCTTTCAAACTCAAAGTGCTAGAGTACAAAACCAAAATAACAAAAAATGTGTCACTGTCCAATGAATGATGGTGCTCACTGCATACTATAAATAATATTTATTTTATATTATAAGCACTAATGACAGTCCTCTTATTAAACCGATTTTTAGGACAGGCAGGGACTCAAGCGGCTGTCACCTGAACACAAAGACCTTACTTGTTTGTGTGTGCTTCCCTCAGGCTCGACTGGAGAGCCCCCCCACCCCAAACCCTCTCCGAGAGAAAACAGCACCCCAAGTTTTGGCGAGAATGGAACTCTTAACCCAGACTTGAAGCTAATGAAACGTGCATGTTTTTTTGTTTTTCCCCTGGCTACATAAAGTGTAATATATCAATGTGGACTGAAGAGGTTTTTGGATTAAAGAAGCATGTTGCACTGCCAGTACGACAGCACACAGCATATCTCAGTGCCTCTCTTGCACATTGAGGCATTTTGTTTTTGCCCAAACTGTCCAATTCAAACAAATAAATCATTGTGCGGAGAGATATTGCAGGGTTACCATATTTGCTCATTTGAACTGAAAAACCAGCCCAGAAATGGAAATATTAAGGTCCTCATATTCCGTGGGAATGATTAACAATACCCGTGAAACTCAACACACAGTTACACAACTAACACAACAAAGATGTCTCGCACAGTCCTTAGAGAAAGTAACGCATCCTACCACAGCTTGCCAACAATAAGTAGACTGAAAACCTAAATTACAACTTAAAAAGTCATTATAACTCAATAAAAAATAAAAAACATTTTATGTGTAAAGACCAGTGAATATCGGAACAGATTAGGATGCCCTACTCAAATGGTTCAGAGCGTTCTGGTCCCTCAAACCGTTTGAATAAATGGAACTAGTTTGCAGTGTTGCTTTACTATCACGGATGAGCAGTATCGCTAGAATATCTATAACAGGCCGGACATACAGTATATCCCACTCTGAGGTATTGCACCTTTAAATAAAATGATAACAATGAAGTGATGTGTTGCTATGAACAACCGTGGTCCTGATGACTTGGATGCATAAGAGACAAACAGTCACAACACTTGCATGCTAACAGTACACGCCTTGATATTCAGCACAAACAGGTCCATCCCATTAGCTGAATGATTATGTGTTCACCAATAGACAGAGAATGTGAGGATTGGGAGGGGGGCAGTCAGACATCTACAGATAGCGAGCGCCCCCGTTCCGGAGCCAGCACCACCGATGTGCAGATACTCTGCAGCTGCTTACCCCCCGCACGACTGCTCAGCTCTCCTCCCGCCAAAGGCGGCCATCGGATGAACCTGCCATGCTGCTAGTACACTGAACTCTCAGGACAACATGGAACCCGCTAAAAAATAGTTGTGTGTGTGTGTGTCTGTGTCTGTTCACTCTCACACATCCCTCTGTTCACCTCCAGGAGCATGATACCGTAATGCAGGGGAAGACAGGAGCAATCGCAGAAAACCCAGAACAGCAGGTGAGAGTGGGGATGGGGAGGGGTTATGTCTGCAAAAACAGAAACTCATCTGAGGTCACTAGAGTCTTTTCCTCTACAGAGCGTTGGCCCAATGACAGCGGAAAACTGCCATAAGAAAAGAAAAAAAACTAAACAAAAATAATGTCTTGATTTCCTGGTTTAAAAAAAACAAAAACATTTCCACACAGCCAATTTTTCTTTGTCCATGCATCTTCATTTCAAACCCAACCGCCTTCGCCTCTTGCTTTACCATTCACACGTACGGCTCTATATTTAACACGGTGTACTCAACGCACACAAATAAAGGGAGGAGAAAACAAGGAGAGACAGAAATAAGATATTCAGTACCTCAGACTTTCTCACAGTCCTCTCGTCTAATCCCAGCAGATTCAAAAGCCGGGTCTTTAGCCGGAGCCTTGAGACAAAATGAGCATTCACTCTGGGGTCTTACCCAGCATGCTCTAGTCTGCACAAAGACAAGGGAGGTGTGACCAATCACATTGTGGCTTGGTATACACTTTTGAAAGCTCCTTCACAGCAACGGCCACTGACACGCAAGCTTGTAGGCGGCCTGCTGAACCCGTTGTTATGGTAACGCATCCCAGTTGCACTGAGTGCCTTCTACACGGGTCCCCCCCCTCCCCGCCAATAAAACATTTACGGTGGAATGTTGCATTGTGGACACACCGGAAGATCGTCCCGTTGTGTGTCAAAATGAAACGCGTGACTCGGCGGTTCTCGCTACGGCCTTTGGGGAACGTGTACGGGGAGGGACTGGAGAGAACGTGGTTTTCTTTTGTGATTTTAATTAAAGAGGGACAGGGTTGGGACATCCTGCTGGGGTAGTTCAGCAGCGCAGGGAAGTGACAGTGCTTCTTGTTACCAGGAATGTACAAGGGGCCTTCAAATGTAACGGCAGCAAAACACATTTTTCATCGTAACATGTTGCTTTACGTTTTTGGTCGGTTTTCCGACAACGTTGTGCAAAATTAACAGAAATGTGCTGGGAATGATACGGAAAACTGGTGCTGACAATATGGTTAATGTGTGCCTGTGTGTGAGGGTGTAGAAAGTAAAGTTTTAAGTGGGTGGGGGAGGGGAAAGCTGGAATAGGGGCTTGCACGCTATAAAAGGCCTGGTATAACAACATTGTCGCAGGCTAAGAGGGACCTGGCATGACCTCTTTGTCATTGTACCTGCTTAAGGTTGAAAGAACATATAGTTCACTGCCAGCCACGCGTGCTAAAAAGAACATCCATTCACGCAAATCTACTTTGAGAGCCTAAAATTATAGGGTTCCGTCAAAAATTACATAACATGAGAGATGGGCGTGCTCGTTGTCATGTCATTTAGCTATGCAGCTATCTGAACGTGCTTTTTAAAGCACATTCGAGTTAACATTGACGCAATGAAAACAATAGAACGCTATGGGATTTGAACATTTTAAAGCGTGATATCACAAGTGTACACTATCCACTCTCAGCTTGGTGGTTGGGTACAGGGTCTATCACAGTTGGTAACAGTTTGTGTGGAGTTGATTATTCAGTCCTGCATTCACAATATAAAACATACGCTAGCATTATGAATTTGGTGGACCTTCTGAAATATACAAATCCCATAGTTTTTAAATACTGTAGTGTTTAGACACGGACTTGCTCAATAGATGTGTGGTAACATGACAATTACTCTTTGAATTGAATGCTAGATAGAATGCTAGCCAGGTTTAAATATGGAAAATCCAGTTTTTCTCCTCTAGCAACAGTTTAATGGTGTTATCACTTTATAAATTTTTTAAAGACTGACGTTCGCAAATTTATTTTGGATTAAAAAAAGAAACACATGCTTAATCTACTGACACCTATTTGAACACAAAGCACAACACCTATTATTAATGTGCAGCTTTAAAGATCTTGGTTATTTTGCTATGCATGTCCAATTCTTATATTGTCACTCATACATATTAAATAAGTGTAAATCCGGCTTCTGTGAGATCCTCAAAAGAGGAAGCACATACATACATACGCTTTTGAAAGCTAAAGAAGGACATACAGTACATGCAGCATGTTAACTAGCAGCAGAGATGGTAGGTGCGCTCCGAGGAATATTAGTCAAGTGAAAGCAGGTACAGTATACTTACAACATATATGTATTAGTCAAGTAGAAGCAATTAGAAGTAGAAGTATTTACAATGTAAAGTACCACATCTTCATTCACGCATACTCTTACGGGGCTGATTTACTAAGACCTTTAGCGGGTGCAAAACCATTTAGCACACGCAAAACCAATAACATGACCAATGATTGGTCATGGAATTTGCGTTGCACCAATCATCGGTCATGTTATTGGTTTTGCGCGTGCTAAATGGTTTTGCACCCGATAAAGGTCTTAGTAAATCAGGCCTTAAGTTAGGTAGTATGGCGTATTCACGTGTGACTGACAGTTTCATCTGAAAAAAAATGTACATCTGCCTCCAGTGCTGGTTATGGACTGTAGTCCCTCCAAACCAGGCATATCAGGTGCAAGTACGAGTAACAGGCCTCCTCTGTCAGAATATACACTCTGCACACATTTTGGCCGTGACCTCTCTCACAGGAAAAATGGTGGTGGACATTTAACACCCTATGGCAGGGGTGGCCAATTCCAGGCCTCGCGGGCCGGTGTGTATGCAGGTTTTTGCTGCCGCCAGTTACCACGGTTCAATCAGCTAATTAGTCATACACACAATCACCGATTCACTTGTAAATTACAGAACGATAAAATGCTACAATACACGCATTGACGCATACCGGCACAAGAACATTCATCAGCTGCTTTTCATATCGCGGATATGTAGATTAAAATATCAGATCGTGTAAACGATTGGGCTAATTCAATAATTGTTAACTGGCGGCAGCAAAAACCTGCATACACACCGGCCCGCGAGGCCTGGAATTGGCCACCCCTGCCCTATGGTGTTAAAAGTACACCAGCAGTGTTAGATTTACACAGGCATTTTGCTGTGCTCATTCAATTACATGAGCATTCAATATAGGTAAGCAAAGGAGTGCCAAAAAAAGCTAAACCCTATAGATTTTTCAGGGTAAGGAACGTGTCAGCCAGCATTAGGTAACACTTAAATGCAAACCGCCACGCTGCAAAAGCATACATACAGCTAATGCGAGAACGTGTGCCGGATTCCCACAAATCCTTGCTTTCCACCGAACAGCAAACAATAAGCTGGGTGACATCATTTCTCAACGTCAGGATTCAGGAGACAAACTCGACTTAGCCTCAGATGCATTAGAAATCCCTCAGTGCTAATCTATCCCAACATTGGATGGTCAGAACAGTGTAGGATCACCTATTCCAGCATACTATGCACTGAGTTAAAATATGATGCATGTATATTGTAATGAGAAGAGTTTAACACATGCAGGACCTGTGTTATAGAAATACAATTTTAACATTTATGATAAAGAAATTACACCAGCAACAAGGGACATGATGGAAGGGAATTGTCGCTCAGCATCTATTAATAATAATAATACTTTTATTATTAAAACTTCATTTATATAGCGCCTTTCATACTTGATGTTCAAATCACTTTCCCAAAAAAATAAATTAAAAAGTTACAATATGGTGTTACTAACACATTGGGTGTCAAACTCCGGTCCTGGAGGGCCACATTGTCTGCTGGTTTTTGGTGGATTTCAGCACAAGCGATTAATTTAAAAGTCAACGATTGAATGAGTCCACACACCTTGTTCTCAAGGCCTTCATTGGTTTATGATTGAAAGGAAACCACAAATACCTGCAGGCACTGCGGCCCTCCAGGACTGGAGTTTGACATCTCTTATCTAACGGGAAGTTCACTGTTTTGTCTCTGAAAACAAGATCTTCCCCACAAAATCAAAAATCCAAACTTGTAGGACAGCTCTCCAGCAAAGCCTTAATAGGTCTACCCATTACAAAAGCCAGCCAGATATTGCAGGTAGTTACAAGAGTGGAACCCGCTGACTTTCAGCCATTCACATGAGTAAACATTATTTGTATTAGCAGTAAGGTGCAAGGAGATACGAACGATAAGGGGCTTGGCAACATGTCTATTGAGCGCAAGATAAATCTGGCAGGGACGTTAACTCAAGGCCTGGGGAGTACACACAGATTAAATTGTATTTAGTGACAATCTGCCTCCTGATCTCAAACTTCCATTGGAAAATAAAAAAGTAGTCATGTCATCACACAATTTTACAAGCTCTTTTTGGAAGCATTTTGGTTTTGTTTTGTAGCGCAGGTAATATCATACTCAAAGAATAAGTTGGTTTGTGTGCGATGTCAGTATGTCAGTTTCCCTGCCATCAGAGTCGCCAATTCCCACAGGCCCAAATCCGTGGGGGAAAGTGGCGTACGCATCTTTTTTGTACGTATGCACCGTTTATACACGAGGACCGGTATGTGTGCACATGCTTTGAACCATCGTGATTGGCCAGCGGTTACATAATTGGTAATATGCAACATTCTCATAATATACAACCCCTCATGATAATAATAAATCAGAACAATTTGTTAACACTCATTATTAACACAAATATACCACCCTAAAGAGAACATATTTGGGATTTAGACATGGGTCCACAAACATGCAGTGTGTACAGTGGAAAAAGCAGAAGAGCTGAGAGGCACATAAATTACAGACTATAAAACTATTTTCCATCTTATTTGTAGCAGCTATTTGTCAAATAATGAGAAACGGAATGAGAAGCAGATGCAGACCTCGGTCTCTGGTCCAGTATAGACATTCAATAAGCTCCTCCGAGAGGCTTATAAAATACTTTCGCTGAGTGAAACAGATTTATTTAGACCTGTCATATTTCAGAAAACGCCATAAGATTTTTCATCTTTGAAATCTGAAGCCTGCATGTAGCCGTCTTGTTACTCCACATTTAACGAGCAATAACGCTGAGCAGACATCATTAACATGTGCTAAACTAAGTCAGTGAAAGCCCATAAAAGGGTAGTACTGGAAGCTAATTTCATAGCATTGTTCTCATCTCTGTGTAGCCCAATGTAGCATAGTTAGTAGCATAATCGGAAATAAAATTAACCCTTTAATGGCCAGCTAAACACAAAGCACATTTTGAGTCTTGATATCTTGTTGAAAAATATGTAGGACTTAACTCCACCTGATTGAGCCATCTGTATTGGTTTACATGGTAAAGATGGCTCAATCAGGTGGAGTTACAGTAAGTCCAACATATTTTTAAACAAGATATCAACACTCAAAATGTGCTCTACCAAACGGTTGAGCTGGCCATTAAAGGTTTAAGCAAATACAGTATATGTCATTAATAATCTCATTAGTTGATAACGATAAAGCACATTGGCATTGGTACAGCCTTATAAATATTCAGAGTCCTGGGGGGGGGTATACTACGAAGCAGGATCATGGAGTTAGTCGGATAGCTGCACTGAGTGAGACCCGGAACAGTTCTTTTTACTTCAGTCCGTGTTCCAGATTTGGGAGGGTTCCGGGTTTTAGTCAGTACAGCTATCCAGATAACTTAGTAATCCTGCTTTGTAGCATAACCTCCTTTGCGCAAAGTGCCAAACTGGAATCTAACCACACAGACTACAGTTGAGAAGTGCACAGTTTATACTGGCTGCCGTGTCTCTGCAAGTCAGGCACTGACAGGGTGGATTTCGGGATCGGAATGGCCTTCACCTGCACATGGTCAGGTATGTTAATTCTGATCCCAAAAGGTAACTGCTCACCTGTTCCTCCGACCTCAGAACCTCAATGTCCCAACACAATTTTTCAAGGTACGCAAAACAATCAAAAGACTTACATGTATGTATCATACATGTGCAAAAGAAACATAAATTACCAAATATTAAAATGTTCTGCTTTAAAAATATATATTTACAGGCAAAACACAGGCAAAAAATGACACCTAAAAAATCCTTGTTCTAAAATGATACAAACTCAAAGCTATCAAAGAATGAGGTCATTTTCTAACTCCTGATTAAATTCTGACTGAAGGAATTAACTCATATGACATAACGCAGCGCTGCTATCATGCAATATTACCAGGCAAACAAAATCACTGAGGAGGGTTTGCAAAGGGAGGCGTGGGGATAAAAATAACAACAAATGATTGTCTTACTCTCTCATTCATCACTGTGGCCTGTTTAGTTTCAAGCCTGATGATTAAGATGTTTGATCGAAAGGCTGAACAAATGTTTTGAGAAAATGGTTTTAACCCTGTAATTAAATTTCATGTTGCTACATGTTTTCACCACATACGTCCAATCTATTTTAGATACCCTGACTGATACATGGTACTTACTTCTCGCATTGCAACAGCATTCCCTAACCACTAGCCACATGTAGATCCTAATCTTATCTCATGGTGTTCTTGGAAACCTTTGAGGAAAAACGTATAAGGATGTAAGATTTGACATATCCCTATAGATGGTGTACTATCAAAATATTTAAATATTACAGTTAATAATGTTATAATATTATTGAAATATTATGAATCATATCAGCATTGACATTCACACACACAGTCCTCGTTTGAAAGCTGATGAAGCACTTTCCAGCAAGGCATGCTGGGAATTGGGTAGTATGGAATC
This sequence comes from Ilyophis sp. 1 JC-2022, assembly GCA_022702515.1. Lineage (NCBI taxonomy): Eukaryota > Metazoa > Chordata > Actinopteri > Anguilliformes > Synaphobranchidae > Ilyophis > Ilyophis sp. 1 JC-2022. The sequence goes on from CM040404.1 coordinate 132,858,068, forward strand.
AACGGGTTCCTTGGCAGCCTCTAACTATGGGGTTGTGAAGCTGCTGATATGGATATTTTCGGGGAAACCGGGCCTGTTTTCACCGTGCTACCTCATCAGCCACGTTTTTCACGTCACACAGTTGTGTGTTATCGGGAGTCATCCGGTCATAGCGAGCATGCAGGTGAATAGAACAGGTAGAATTTGGAATTACCGTTTGGAATGTTCCTCGTTCACTCCTCGCACGCCCCGATGCAACACGTGTCACATCGTAAAGATGTTCAGAGGTGTGAGGCCGTATTTTAGACCAGAGACGTCTGGCTGCATTTCAGAAGGTCGGCCCACTTAACTCCTCACCGTAGAACGCGGGTTCCTCGACCAGATCGACCAATCGTACTGTATTCCTGTCAGGCCAGACTAATTTTTACAACACTCGACAGCACATCTGGTCCCAGGGCTTTCGTAAAAAACTTCTCCCACAGCAGGCCTACGGAGACGCGCGGGGTACAACGTTCCTTTCTGCATGAATCCGTCGAAATGAAATTTGTTTTAATCGCAAGTTCTAATCTTACAAGGTTCAAAAGGCAAAGCTGGCATCTGGCACTGTTTTCTTGGCTGGGGCCGCAGAGATAAAAGCAAGGTTCCTCAGACATAAGCTGAGAGATAAAGCCCCCGTGCATTATGGGAAGAACGTCCTTCAGCGGGGAGGTGGGGGGGGGCAGGATGGGACCACACAGCCTCTCAGGTTTGCCCGGGCGAGGACCAAAGAGGTGCTGGGGCTATCGCCCCTGGAGCGGCTGACAAATTAGACTTGGGGTTTATGGTGCGAGAACACTAGGCTGTTTTATGGGGTGAGGAGGCTACAGAGAGGAGTCCCCATCCCCCAAAATGTTGAGAGCATGGCCATCTCTTTGTACTCCACCACAGGACACGTACGGAACTCCAGGCAATTGTTTTTTCATTTACCAAATCTCTCTCATTAAACATGCTAGACCCTGATGCTGTAGCCTGTTCCACTGTCTTTAATGTTGATCATTTGCACATTTTGTTCAGCTCTGGAAATGGGCTTAACCAAATCCAACTGAACTGAGGGTGATTGCCAGTGACGCTTCTCCAGAACGCTCGGTGGAAATGCATGCTAAGCTCAATTGGACGTCCTTTTATCCATTTTTAATAAGGCAACGCTTTTATGGTATACGTTGCCATTATTCTCCTTTCGGACTTTGGATTAGCAAATACACTAATCCTTCTGACTAATGCTTCCTGGTTTTGATGAACTCTGGCTTGGATGTCTTTATTCTTTTATGTCATACAAAAGCATAGAATCAAAAGGCTCTCATCAGTGCATGCCTTTGAACTGGTGATGAGGGGTACATTCAAACCATGCAGTTCTACTTTTGCATGCACACAAACATAAGACACAAATGGAGAATGAACTCTGGGAAACCCAGAAAAACTTTCTTATTTTGATTTGCCTTATTTTGTTTTGTTTCCGAGTAGCAAACTATAAACATTGTGAGTAGTGCAGACATATGCACACGCACACGCACACGTGAACACACACACACACACACACACACACACACACACACACACACACACACACAAATCATTCAACCTGAACTACATAGTGAATGAACGAGAACAATCTCCTAAAGTACTTGGGGCAATTTTTTTACATGGTCTAATATTTATGTCTTAATGGTTAAAAAAATGTGCAGTAAATGCCTTAACTAAGATCTCATTTGCATTAGTTCTTATGAATTGAAAGTAATTATGAGCAAATTGAGTTATGAATTATGAGTAAATAAAATGTTTGTTTCAGGAGGATGCAAAACTTTTTACTTTCAAATTTTTTATGTTAAATGTTTTGCATCCTCAAATCTTAAAATGCTAAGCAAATAATATGCACCCCACACACTGTGAAATCTCAAGTTTCATGAACACAAATCTATAATCAACAGAATTCTGTTTCATATTCATTACTCCAATTAATCTTGAATTGGAACTGTGAAGCAATGTAGCCTGAAATCATCAGGTCTAAGGTATGAAGTACACAGGTGGATTTTCCCGAATACTATGAAAAAAAACTTGGACAGGTGTTGTTCTGGGAATTATCATTCCAAACAAAAGTAGACCTGCTAGGGAACAAAAAGCTCGCTCTCCGTTTGAATCGCTAGCCGTCGCTAACAGACTAGTTGGCCGACTGCGAAAAGCTGATTAGTGTAAACTGGGTGGTGATCTGCTGCAGTGCAAAGCGCAGCAGTAAGGCCAGGTATCAAAGCAGAAGAAATCAGTATTAAGCGGAGGCATTTCTGCGAGGAAAAAAACGCATTGTGACAGGCAGGCGAAGGCCAGCCTGTGCCGTTAGCTGCGCGGGGTTAACGAGTTCATAGTATCCCAGCATGCACTGCTTTGCTAATTCCTCACTGTGAGCGTGTAGCGCATATCAGCCCACATGTCAGGAACAGATGATGTGTACCAGAGAGAGAGAGAGGAATGGGGGCGGAGGGAGCTGCTACAAAAACTGACATTTTTAATATTTCAAGCTCACGTCAACACATGCATTATTTATAAACACAATTAATTTCATTGTTTGTCGTCATTTCTTTGAATCGCTCTTCAGAAAGCCGGGGCTTTGATTTCTCTCACAGTTCTCACTGACGATCGCCGAACGCCTCACTCCACAATGAACGTATTCGTTTCAAATGAACCGACATGGACCGCAGCCGCTTTCAAAAGCGACCTTTCATGGCACGCCAATGCGGCGATGCCCACGTTACATCTCCCCCGTCTGCATACATGTAGCGTGTTTCAAGAGAGCCCCTCGTAAACACATTTTCATAGCTTGTCCTTAAGAAAAAAAAATTCACATTTTGATGAGTACACAGTAGACAGGCAATGGTAAGTAATGCACTCACTCACTCACTCACTCACTCACTCACTCACTCACTCACTCACTCACTCACTCACTCACTCACTCACTCACTCACTCACACACTCTCACACTCTCTCTCTATTCAAACAATGAGGCGCGGCTAGCCTGAAAACGTTGAATTATTTATCCCAGCACACAGTCTTTTGAAAATGTAGACCACGGGAAGCTCAACCTTCTCCAAACTCTCCCCGGTGACCCAGATCATCAACAGCCTCGACGTCTTTATCAGGATGACATCAAATCAATACCCAGAGATGATTCTGCCCACTCTCTGCCGCTTGGACACTCTGCACAAAGGCAGCTATAAAAAAGATGCTATAAAAAAAATGAGGCTCTGCACGAGGCGTACAGAAATCATAATTAATAAAACATGGTTCCTCTTGCCTTTTCTTTCCTTTTTTTTTTTGCAACGTGAATCATCTTAACCCTTATCCAACACAAAAACCAAATAATAACGTAGCCTACTTTTACGACTGCTATAATGACACAAACATGTAAGAATTCCCAGAATACACAGCGATTAAAAAAAAAAAAAAACGGCACGGAGTACATCGCTCATATAATTGAGCAGCCAGCTTTGGAAGCCTTATTATCACTCTGAGCCAAAATAACACCTTAAGCAGCACAGGATAAAAGTATGTCAATAGTTGGCAAGGAATACGTTATCTAAACGAACAGCTGACTTTCAGTTTGAATAATTATTCCGGCAAAAACCTTGAGGGACAGCACCGAAGAAGCAAAAAGATAATGGCTTCCAATGCAACACTGAAAATCCTTCTTCAGACAAGACTGGAGTGCAAATATTACCCAGGGGTCCTGATATTTAAGCAGTGAGGAAGGGTACACATACCCTTATTTAGCATTTTTTAAATATAAATGTCTGGTCTGTGATGCAGACACGATATAATTCATGGATAGTCTTTGCTGCTAATTCGGACCTGACGGCGACTGTTAAACACAGACTTCCTGTTTTGGCGAGACACCTCGTGTCAGGTGGAAACCATGCGGTGACGGTGAGCGGTGCGCGCGCGCGGTGTTAGCCAGCGTACCGCGGTTTCGTTGAGGATGACCCCGGGGATAGAGAAAGCAGCGGTTCTTTCCATGCTGTAAATCTGCGGTGGAAATGGAGGAGCTTAGCGGGTTGAAGGAGAGACCTGCCAGCTTGTGTCTCCGACACCTCTAGGCTGCTCGGCCAAGAGGGACCAAGGCCTTGAGCAGAGAGCCACACAAATACAAAATCAGCAAGAGGACCCTGGTCCAGCGGTGGGTGAATGAGCCAATACAAAGAGAGCAGAGGGACGAGCTTAATCTGGCCATGCCATGCACTGCAGAGCCACGGTGACAGGTAACCACGGTGACAGGTAAGGCACCCGAGGCCAATTGTACTGCACACTGGAGCAGTGTAGGAAACGGCCTAATAACTACATACCTTTGCAAAGGGGACCCCTTGCAGGATTAGGGCTTGGAAATGTCATTTTTTGTGTCCAGTAATGATGGCTATTTTTTTGTGAGACGAAGCCAATTCATAACCGATAGTACCGCTGGATATATTCTTAGTTGTCATTGAGATCACAACAAAAAAAGGTTTTACGTGGAACTAATTAAGGTGGACATTAGATTGAATTAAATGGTGCCCAGGATTTGCACAGACATACAGGTATATGAATAAATAGAAAGCAAGCACATTGTTTTGATAAGTATATGACTGCTAAAACTTATTAAAATAACAACAACATTTGCTAAATGTTTCATCAAATGTAACATTGCCAAACTTTACTAACCTCCTACTAAAGATCACATACAGAAAACAGGCAAGACAGCAGTAAAATGGTGAATTTTCTTTTTTACAAAACTATTTTATCAACCACAAAAATACCAAATCATGGTACTGGAAGATCATTTAAAAAAAATAATATTAACTTAGCTTATAGTTAATACATTTCACTCCCCAGTGTGAAATCTAAGAGCTATGATGAGCTCTGACATTCACAGCAGGATAAAGTAAAAAGACCAACCAGGGTGTTGAATAAAGTACAAAGTGAACATGTATACTCAAAAACATGGTTGAGAACATCAATCAGTTACAGTATTTGGGCTGTATTTTAAAAATACTGTTTAAAACACAACACTTATCCAAACGTTCAAGGACAGTTGTGGAAACCAAAAGGAAATGGACAATAAAACTAGCTTGAAACTTAAAATTCCAAGGTTGACAAGGGAGAAAAAAAACCCCGAAAACTTATAGCCAGCAAGCAAGCACATGTGCACACCCACAAACTGTAAAGAGGCGCCAGCAGGGTGTAACGGTTAAGGACCTGGGCTTATAACCTAAAGGTTGCAGGTTCAATCCCAGGTAGGGCATTGCTGTTGTACCCTTGAGCAAGGTACTTAACCTGAGTTGCTTCAGTATACATCCAGCTGTATAAATGGGCTCTGGATATGGGTGTCTGCTTAAAGCCCGTAATGTAAAGAGACGTTTTTAAACCGAAAGAGTTTTTTGGATAAAGCCAAGTGGTTGCGGTGTGGAGAAGGCCTTGCAGTACAGTGAGGAGGTTCTCTCTCTCTCTCTCCAGAGTCTCCTTAGCCCGTGCCCATGGAGAAACCAGGCATGCGATGAAGAGCTTTGAGAACTCCAGAGCTAATCTCATCGGTTATAGAGGAGATGGGGACACATCTCCCTTCCTGAGAAAGGCAAGCACTTTCTCTCATTTAAATGCGCAACAATACCATGAAGGACATCTGAACCCTTATTCTCCAAGTGGACATTCACCACAATAACCAACCACATTGGCACTGCATATAATATGTATGTTTTGTAAAGATAATATCCATTTTTCTTCAATATGAAAAGTTGTTTGCCAAATCATTCTGTTCCCCTTGCATTTAATCCAAATTCCATGGAGGTGTTCCCTTGGTAACGACTTATTAAATATCAAACATCACCCATAAAATAGAAGTGGTTTCAGAAAATACTTCAGAATTTTGTATGAAAAGATTGCCATTTTGAAGTAATAATTGAACAGTCTACATCGTAGAAGAGATCACACATGAAACTCCACTCACTCCACTTCACTTCCCATCCAGGGTGTGTATTCTGTTAGAAAACCAAAACTATAAAGGTAAACAGTTGTGGAATTGGAAATGAAAAACTATGATCTCTGTAAAAAACAGATGCAAACCGATAAAATTTCTCAAAAAATGAATAGAAAAATAAAAATGCATACACAGGTACAGGATATCTGCATCAAGATATGATGTAGCCTATTCATAATTATACTAAAAAGGTATTGTTGCCCAGGTAACGTAGCATGTGACTAACCCCAGAAAATAAGAACAACTGGAGCACAAACAGCTTAATGATACGCACATTTAGTGAAGACGGAAGAGAAGACAGCTGATGTTTCAACGCCTTCCTCAGAGACAAAAGAATCTCTTCTCACATTGATGTTACCCAGGTAAGAGAATCTCATGTTTTTGTTTCACAGGGATGCAAGACCTTTTACTTTCTCAAGTTTTTAAAGTAAAAGGCTTTGAATACGTACATTTTAAAATGCTAAACAAATAATAAACATCCCACACAGACTGTGAAATACTTGTCTGTATATATTTCTTTTGAGTTTTGTCAACAAAAATCAATAATCAACAGCATTATATTTATGGATCACGTTATCGTTTCCCCTGCTCTCAGCATCATTTTAGCCCCCTTTACAACACCTGGCTAAATTTGAGCTTGTCCTGCTCTACATTATTTTTTTGAATCCTGAAGAATCCACAGGTCTCCACTCAGGTTTCCTCTCGACCTGCAGTCACCCTCAAGGTTCTTACAGTGTGTGTAAAACAGGGAGCACAGACACGTACGCGGACGGTTACGCTATGAAGAAGGTATGCTTGTAGGCGATAAAAAAACAACTGCAGCCTAGGCGGACGTCCACTATGATGTCATTTAGGTCCGTACGGACCATGTTGTAGACGTCCGTCCACATAGTTTTTCTTGGCGACTATGAAGTGGCCTTCAATCTCTGCAAGCTCCTCGCCTCCCTCCAACTCCAACTCCTAGGACTGGTCTTCAGCTTTACTCCCGCTGTTTCATCCTACAGCGAGCTGCAGCACAGCCAGATCTTATATCTCTCAGCACCGCATGTGGCTCTAAAGGTTTGGAGCTGCATAGCGCCAGACCATAAGCATCAGCCATGAATTTTAGACATTTGAACATGTACTGTATAACAGCCAAGTATCCCAGCAGACCTTAGGAATGCTGTTTCTACCTCACACCTAAACATCGCCCGCCCCACCCCCCACTTATGAAATATCGCAATGCTTTCAATAACTACTTTGATTAATGTTTTAGCATGTAACATCATTTTACACATATTTTACCCGATTTATGAAAGGAATTCATGTAAATATTATTTTGTCAGCAAATAACCGTAGTTTTGCCTTGTTGAGACAAGCATAGGCTTTTTGAAAAAGCAACTTCATACTTTTTATTGTCATCATGTGGTATTACTTAAATATATTTCCATGAAACCTTACATTTTTGAATGGATGGTTGGAGATTAAAGGCCACAGATGTCAGATGTTATTGAAGGAATTCATGGCAGCTCAATGGCAGCTCATTCAATACACTGCAATCTGGGCAGTATGTTAGAGACACTTGCTATACATTCAAATAGCAGATAGCATATGGAGTCACATCTAAAATAACTTTAAAAATATGGTCAGAAAATATATTTGTACTTAAAAATCCACTTACGTCTGGCCCAACTGACCTTACACAAAATACACAATGTTCCCACTTATAGAATCTGTATAGTATAAACATACGGCACTCACTACTATGATCGTTTCATTTATGGGCAGTCGACATAAGCATCTGGCTAAATCATGTAAAAACCCTATATTTCATATTTTTAACATATTTGCAAAAAGCGTTAGGTCCAAGTTAAGATCTTACTCCACAATCTGAATGCCTTTTCAGCTTGGAAAACCGGCAAAATGCTGGCCCTATGATCACATTCATTTGCACCAGATATATGACAAGTGAGGGATTTCCAGCAGCAGGAATGATTTAAAGATGGCCGCCCACTGTCTTTGTGACCTCAGCTGCACAGTGTACTGCTGAACGTGGCCACATATATTTATTAATTTTTTTTTCTTTTCTGCTCATCTGCTTTAAATCCCGCAGTGCAGCGTTAGTGATGTCAGCATCTGGGATATCCAGAACGTGGGTGATTATTTTTAGCCGGTGCAGCGTATGTGTGTGTGTGTGTGTGTGTGTGTGGAAAGAGAGAGAGGGATTGAGTGTGTGTGTGTGTGTGTGAGGGAGAGAGTGTGTGAGGCTCGAAGATACACAGGGGCTTACCCGATCCTTCATAACGGTTGGTTGATCCTACAACTCCAGCTGATCAGAAGAGAACAGTTCTCACGCAATGTTTTATGGCTTCTAATGGGCCACTGTAGCTATTTGTAGCACTGCTATCAACTACTGCTACACACCATACTATTACTGCTACTACAATCTGTACAACCACTCCTACACCACTGCTACACACCATACTATTACTGCTACTACAAACTGTACAACTCCACCTACACACCATACTATTACTGCTACTACAAACTGTACAACCACTCCTACACCACTGCTACACACCATACTATTACTGCTACTACAAACTGTACAACCACTCCTACACCACTGCTACACACCATACTATTACTGCTACTACAATCTGTACAACCACTCCTACACCACTGCTACACACCATACAACTACTGCTACTACAAACTGTACAACCACTCCTACACCACTGCTACACACCATACTATTACTGCTACTACAAACTGTACAACCACTCCTACACCACTGCTACACACCATACCATTACTGCTACTACAATCTGTACAACTCCCCCTACACACCATACTACTATTGCTACTACAAACTGTACAACCACTCCTACACCACTGCTACACACCATACTATTACTGCTACTACAAACTGTACAACCACTCCTACACCACTGCTACACACCATACTATTACTGCTACTACAAACTGTACAACCACTCCTACACCACTGCTACACACCATACTATTACTGCTACTACAAACTGTACAACCACTCCTACACCACTGCTACACACCATACTATTACTGCTACTACAAACTGTACAACCACTCCTACACCACTGCTACACACCATACTATTACTGCTACTACAAACTGTACAACCACTCCTACACCACTGCTACACACCATACTATTACTGCTACTACAAACTGTACAACCACTCCTACACCACTGCTACACACCATACTATTACTGCTACTACAAACTGTACAACCACTCCTACACCACTGCTACACACCATACAACTACTGCTACTACAAACTGTACAACCACTCCTACACCACTGCTACACACCATACTATTACTGCTACTACAAACTGTACAACCACTCCTACACCACTGCTACACACCATACAACTACTGCTACTACAAACTGTACAACCACTCCTACACCACTGCTACACACCATACAACTACTGCTACTACAATCTGTACAACCACTCCTACACCACTGCTACACACCATACTATTACTGCTACTACAAACTGTACAACCACTCCTACACCACTGCTACACACCATACTATTACTGCTACTACAAACTGTACAACCACTCCTACACCACTGCTACACACCATACTATTACTGCTACTACAATCTGTACAACCACTCCTACACCACTGCTACACACCATACTATTACTGCTACTACAATCTGTACAACCACTCCTACACCACTGCTACACACCATACAACTACTGCTACTACAATCTGTACAACCACTCCTACACCACTGCTACACACCATACAACTACTGCTACTACAAACTGTACAACCACTCCTACACCACTGCTACACACCATACTATTACTGCTACTACAATCTGTACAACCACTCCTACACCACTGCTACACACCATACAACTACTGCTACTACAATCTGTACAACCACTCCTACACCACTGCTACACACCATACAACTACTGCTACTACAAACTGTACAACCACTCCTACACCACTGCTACACACCATACAACTACTGCTACTACAAACTGTACAACCACTCCTACACCACTGCTACACACCATACTATTACTGCTACTACAATCTGTACAACCACTCCTACACCACTGCTACACACCATACAACTACTGCTACTACAATCTGTACAACCACTCCTACACCACTGCTACACACCATACAACTACTGCTACTACAATCTGTACAACCACTCCTACACCACTGCTACACACCATACAACTACTGCTACTACAAACTGTACAACTCCCCCTACACACCATACTATTACTGCTACTACAATCTGTACAACCACTCCTACACCACTGCTACACACCATACAACTACTGCTACTACAAACTGTACAACCACTCCTACACCACTGCTACACACCATACTATTACTGCTACTACAATCTGTACAACCACTCCTACACCACTGCTACACACCATACAACTACTGCTACTACAAACTGTACAACCACTCCTACACCACTGCTACACACCATACAACTACTGCTACTACAAACTGTACAACCACTCCTACACCACTGCTACACACCATACTATTACTGCTACTACAATCTGTACAACCACTCCTACACCACTGCTACACACCATACAACTACTGCTACTACAAACTGTACAACCACTCCTACACCACTGCTACACACCATACAACTACTGCTACTACAAACTGTACAACCACTCCTACACCACTGCTACACACCATACTATTACTGCTACTACAAACTGTACAACTCCACCTACACAACTGCTACACACCATACAACTACTGCTACTACAAACTGTACAACCACTCCTACACCACTGCTACACACCATACTATTACTGCTACTACAAACTGTACAACCACTCCTACACAACTGCTACACACCATACTATTACTGCTACTACAAACTGTACAACCACTCCTACACCACTGCTACACACCATACTATTACTGCTACTACAATCTGTACAACCACTCCTACACCACTGCTACACACCATACTATTACTGCTACTACAATATGAACAGCTCCACCTACACTACTGCTACACACCATACTACAACTACTCCTACACACCATACTACAACCACTCCTACACCACTGCTACACACCACACTACTATTGCTACTACAAACTGTACAACCACTCCTACACCACTGCTACACACCATACTATTACTGCTACTACAATATGAACAGCTCCACCTACACTACTGCTACACACCATACTACAACCACTCCTACACACCATACTACAACCACTCCTACACCACTGCTACACACCACACTACTACTGCTACTACAAACTGTACAACTCCACCTACACACCATTCAACTACTGCTACTACAATATGAACAGCTCCACCTACACTACTGCTACACACCATACTTCAACCACTCCTACACACCATTCAACTACTGCTACTACAATAAGAACAACTCCACCTACACTACTGCTACACACCATACTACAACCACTGCTACACACCATTCAACTACTGCTACTACAATATGAACAGATCCACCTACACTACTGCTACACACCATACTTCAACCACTCCTACACACCATTCAACTACTGCTACTACAATAAGAACAACTCCACCTACACTACTGCTACACACCATACTACAACCACTCCTACACCACTCCTACACCACTGCTACACACCACACTACTACTGCTACTACAATATGAACAATTCCACATATAACACCATACTATTACTATAATCTGTACAACTCCACCTACACTACTGCTACACATCATACTACTACTGCTACCACAAACTGCACAACCACTCCTTCTATACAGCTGCTACACACCATACTGCTTTACTAAAGCTTCAACACACTATAAAAATATTAGTATTTTTGCACTGTATCAGGGCGAGTTAACAATATGCAAGTTCAATCTGTGAGGGTTTGGTTTGAACTGATGAGTCAAATGCAACAAAACAAAGCACGATACAGAACAAGTCACTCACAGAAGCGAGGACCACTAAAGGAGCCTAGGTACCCACCCACTAAACCGGGTGTAGCTCGGAGACACGAGTAGAAGGGTAAGGTTAAATGACTCCCAAACAAAAATACAGGAGCAAAAGCTCGAGAGAGAGAGAGAGAGAGAGAGAGAGAGAGAGAGAGAGAGAGAGAGAGAGAAACAAAAAATCACCTTCGGAACATAGACTATAACGCCTGATAAATAGGTGACAAATAAATTCATATTTAAAATAAACCTCTCACTCTCCCAATAGCAGAGAGTAGAAGAAGAAGTAGGGAAAAAGGTTCCTACGGAACTTAGAACCTAACCAGCCCTAAATTAGTGAAGGCACGATACGACAAAGAAGCGCCAGGAAGCGGAAGTGAGGGGTTTAAATACCTGAGAGGTAAATGAACAGGTGAACCGAATAATTAGCAGAGAAAAGGAAAACTCAGAAACAGAACGCGGAAAAATCAGATAGACTGAAAATAAAAAAATAATGGGAGAGAAACCGTAGCAACAGAGGGAAGATAGGAGAAAACCATGACACAATCACGTTCTTGTTTCTTGAAATGCGCCAAACTATATATTTTCTTTTTCTACAATAACTTCACAAATAAGTATAACTCATAATTAAGCTCAGCAGTACACACATATTTGGATGCTTTGATTTGATTCATAGTCACTTCATGAGTTGAGAATACAAATTTGTTAAAAATAGATACAGAAAAATTTATTTCAAGAAAGCTAATATTATCAATTTGTTTTTTCTGTTTACATAGTACACTTTGCCAATACATTTTTTGTTGAAAAGCCTCAGAATAACACTACACTAGCATCAGAAAGTGAAATGGCTAACTCTTCCTAGCTCCTCGCAAAACAACTCCCAAATCTTGAATGTTTATCAGGTATCGTGAAAGAAACAAAGGTTAAGTCCCACATACACAGATCCTTAAAAATACCCGGACACCATTTCTTCTGTGGCAGGACGCCAAAGAGATCCATTTCCCCCAGGTACACGAGTACACAAAGATATCAGCGGCCTTTATTGTACAGAAAGCACACACTGAAGTTAGCATCATTACATGCACAAAGGGACTGAAATGTCCTCTTTTGTAAAAACTTGGCTTGGTTTTGTTAATGAAGGTCCGCTGTGGGACGTACGCCACAAAAACCTCTGTGCTTGGCCTGTATAACTGCACTGAAAGATAGCCAAAGAAAGATAACAAGTAAAATAATGGAGGGGGGGGGGGGGGGGTCGGACCCATTCTGCTCAATGAGTAAGAGCAATCCAGATTTATGATAAGTTTTGCTCGAAAATCATCTCTCTTTTCCAAGAGGAATTTAACAAAGAAAGCCTGATTTGTTTCAACAGATTTCCACTGGGCAGCCGAACAGAACAAAAAAAATGAAATGCACGCAGACAGATTGAAAAAGATTCCTTTAGAGAGGGAAAAGTCCTCATAGCGAGACTCCTAAACACCCGTGTGCTGAAGTGTGTAAACAGCGGGGACCATGTTTTCCCTGGAATCCCTCAGACATCTTCATGCCGAGGATGACGAGGATACCAGGAAGGAACACCACACACACAAACAGTGTTGTCGAGAGCTGTTAAAAAATATAGAGGTTTCCCGATTAGGTGCCACATTACTTTTTCTAGAGGGGCACAAGGGGGAAAAAGTAATCCTGAGTCAATGAATGAAAAAGAGGGAAATATGGCTTAGCTGGGGACAAACAGAACTGTACTGTGAGTGAAATTGGAGCAACGACTACGCTGGTGATTTCTCTAAACAGAGACAAAACTATGACAGATCTCCACAACCTTTCAGTAGATACAAACCCTTAGATCAACAATAAACTGGTTAGGTCAGACCACTGTTACTTTGTAATTGAAATACGGTAAAATACTATCATATGCACGCGCGCACACACACACACACACACACACACACACACACACAATGTATTACATACAATATATTGGGTCACATTTTAAACAAAGTCTCAATATAAAGGCTTTCTATATGCTTTATACAAATTTCATGCTTCATAAAGGGTGACATAACACCTTCTTATGCAAAATGTTATGCCAAATGTGACATAACCAACAATGTCACCTGGCTAATGGCTAAACATTCTAGAGGGTGACATAAAACATGCTTATGTAGGATGCTAGGCTAACTGTGACGCATTTGGTATAACATTTTGCATAAAGTGTTGTGACCCTTTATGAAACATGACATTTGCTTATGTATGATTTATGAAGCCATTATGTCACATTTATGAAGGCTTAATACATGCTATATAACACCTTTATATGAAGACTTTGTTAAAAAGTGTGACTGTATATATACTTTGTTGGTATCTGCACCCACGTGTTACGTGTCAAAGTGGTTTGATAACGTGATTCATCCATATAAAGTAACGTTTTTAGTAATGGTCCCAACATTGCATGCCTTAACAACGCTAAACCAGCGGAAATAATACCGCTAATGCCTTCAAGTTTACAGTTTTACTCTGACTGTTTACTTCAGCAATGTTCCTGGGCTTTGGTTGAATTTACCTGAAAGAGGTTCTTCCGTCTAAAAAGGTGACAATGTTATTCCATAGAGCTGTGGGATACGAGAGGGAAAAGGGGTTGTCCAACCCTTACAGGTTAATTTAAGGTATCAGTGATGACATCAGAAGGGGAAACCCCCATAGTACGTTCTAATAAAACAGCTACACAAGCAAGAGTGATCTGTCTTGTCAAACTACAAAATGAGATATTGTACAATACGGTCCCCACAAAAGAATAACAAGACGAAAACCTCAACCAATCACGCGGGCCATGATAACAAATGTCAGTGATCCTTTGGTTTCTTGTTCTCGGAAAGTCCAATATATTTGTGCGAACCTCACCTTCTCTAAGAGGGCCGGAAGGCTCACAATCAGACACTTGTTCGGACAGATGTTAATGGAAGCCATTTTGACCGGTGAGCCCGACGCAAAAAAACACGTCTAATTACAGATACTGTGACCGACGGAGAGTCAGAGGAGAATGTGACAATAGACGGCGCAGACGATGTGCAAAATGGACCTTCCTGTAAACGAGCCAAAGTAAAAAAAGCTTTTCCAAACGCCGAGCCTTGCTTATGTAAACTCAAACAAAAAAAAACACAGTGAGTCACCTGACACAATCAGAGTTGTTTAAATTTTTTTTAAATATATTTTTAATCGTATAGGCCAAGCTTTTGGAACTGACAATCGGACCCCCCCGAGGGCCCCCTCTGCCAATGGAACATTCAACGCAGTGAGCAGCAGGCGTACAAAACATCCGGAAGCATCCAAACGCCACACAGTATAAGGTCCAGTGTTAATTCAACAACTCTAGCCAGATTAGGCTCATATGTCCTCCGTTAGAGTTGAATTAACACTGGACAGTATACTGTGCAGTACTTCCTCTTGCACCAAAAGTCTGCGTAACAAACCTAACAAAAGAATAATTGCTTTGATAAGATTTCACGAACGGATCATGCTAAGCTGCAGCCCCTGGCTCTGGCCTCCAAAGCCCCTCAGTGTTCATCTCCAAACAATGCCCCTGATTGTGTGTGCACCCCTGTTCTGTCGGCTAATGAGGTCCCCATTCCTCTCCAAGGAGCCATTGCAGTAGTCAAGCCCTTACCACAATCAGCTGGCATACTCGGCCCGTGATAAACCACTACTGCCCCGACAATAACGGAGTCATCCATTTTACACACACTTAATAGGGGCCTCTCACATGGACAAACAGGAAGCAGACTCTTCTGTATTAGCCTGGTTCGTAGCTTCAGACTGAAGGCCAGAGTGTACTGACCTAGATATCAAGCTGTGTTCATCCAGCATCACACCAGACCACCTAAGAGAGAATCTATACCCACTCAGTCTGGCTTCAGAGTACGGGAGCTGACAGTGACATCACAGAGTGTTCAATCACATACTCAGATAAGCTTTCTGAAACCAGCGACTAGCTCCCAGAACCATTGAGCCAGTTATAGTCTGCTACGTGTTTGTGAAAAATAGAGTAGTTCATATATTGATAATTCTGATAATCCTCAGCTGAAATCAACATCATCACTGGTTCGCTTTATAAATGATGAAGTGGCCATCTTGCAAGCATCTCCAGAACAAGCTGTAACTGCAACAAATATAAGTTTATTCAAGCTCATTAGTGGCTCAAATTCTAAGTGGAACAATTATATGAAGAAAAACCAGATATAGCCAATATAGCAGAACTAATCTGAACAACAGGGATTTCATTAGCTTGCTAAACCATTTTATTGGCGTGCATCATAAAAGCAATGAATCTGTCTCCATTGAATCTCCATCTTAACTTCACTGGATGCTGACAAATGTATCCTTTACATTTCCCACAGATATGCAGATAAAATCCACGACTAAAATTAAGCGACCACTCTCAATCATTGCATTGAAATTGTGAAATGATGTTAGCTTAGTCCTGGTCTGAAGAGTTTTAATTCTAAACTACAATGTACGACATTAGAAGGCACTCATATTGAATAATTAATCCATACACATACCTATTTTGGATTAGCTTGTTTTGCAAATATTATTGAATGTTATCTAAAGCAGAAATATGCAGTTATTTTCGTCGGTGATGCTGTGATATAGTGAAACAAGAAATGCACAAATTTGTCCTGGTTTGCAAGCTTGTTTGATAAT
Source organism: Ilyophis sp. 1 JC-2022 (assembly GCA_022702515.1). NCBI lineage: Eukaryota > Metazoa > Chordata > Actinopteri > Anguilliformes > Synaphobranchidae > Ilyophis > Ilyophis sp. 1 JC-2022. The sequence continues at coordinate 132,874,763 of CM040404.1, forward strand.
TTACAGATAAACTGGCAATTACTTCCATGTTGAAACAGAAGAATCTGCATTTGACTTGCAGAATATTAATTACAGGACCTTCCAATGATTTAATTTCAAAATAAAAATGAAAATAACCGTATTAATTGCATAATTCATGTCGCTCGCTCCTAATAACATCTACAGGTTTTTTTTTACTCAGTACAAAATAATAAATAATGCTCTAGAAGTCTGAGAGAGCAAGAGAGAGAGTGGGGGAGAGAGAGAGAGAGAGTGGGGGAGAGAGAGTGAGAGTGGGGGAGAGAGAGAGAGAGTGGGGGAGAGACAGTGGGAGAGAGAGAGAGAGAGAGAGAGAGAGTGGGGGAGAGAGGGAGAGAGAGAGAGAGGGAGAGAGAGTGAGAGTGGGGGAGAGAGAAAGAGAGAGGGGGAGAGAGAGAGAGAGAGTGGGGGAGAGAGAGTGAGAGTGGGGGAGAGAGAGAGAGAGTGGGGGAGAGAGAGAGACAGTGGGTGAGAGAGAGAGAGAGAGAGAGAGTGGGGGAGAGAGAGAGAGTGGGGGAGAGAGAGAGAGAGTGGGGGAGAGAGAGAGACAGTGGGAGAGAGGGAGAGAGAGATAGAGAGAGAGAGAGAACAACTGTGAGAGTGGGGGAGAGAGAGAGAGAGAGAGAGAGTGGGGGAGAGAGAGAGAGAGAGTGGGGGAGAGAGAGTGAGAGTGGGGGAGAGAGAGAGAGAGTGGGGGAGAGAGAGAGTGGGGGAGAGAGAGAGAGTGGGGGAGAGAGAGAGAGAGTGAGAGAGAGTGGGGGAGAGAGAGAGAGAGTGGGGGAGAGAGAGAGAGAGTGGGGGGGAGAGAGAGAGGGAGAGAGAGAGAGAGAGGGGGAGAGAGAGTGGGGGAGAGAGAGAGTGGGGGAGAGAGAGAGAGAGAGTGGGGGAGAGAGATAGGGAGAGAGAGAGAGAGAGTGGGGGAGAGAGAGAGAGAGTGGGGGAGAGAGAGAGTGGGGGGGGAGAGAGAGAGAGAGAGAGAGAGAGAGAGTGTGGGGGAGAGAGAGAGAGTGTGGGAGAGAGAGAGAGAGAGTGGGGGAGAGAGAGAGAGAGAGTGGGGGAGAGAGAGAGAGAGAGTGGGGGAGAGAGAGAGAGAGAGAGTGGGGAGAGAGAGAGTGGGGGAGAGAGAGAGAGAGAGAGAGAGAGTGGGGGAGAGAGAGAGTGGGGGGGGAGAGAGAGAGAGAGAGAGAGGATGGGGGAGAGAGAGAGAGAGAGAGTGGGGGAGAGAGAGAGAGTGGGGGAGGGAGAGAGAGAGAGAGAGCTTTTACATGTGCTCTGGCAATATGATAGTTTTTTCCTCATGCAAATAAAACCTTGAAAGAATTAATTTGAATTTGATTGGGAGAGAGAGTGAGAGAAGGGCTCTACATGTAGTTTGGAAACATATTTTGGAAACATATCTTGATTAGCAATATCTTCCAAGCTTAACACTCAGTTAATAATTGTGCATATCTATATGCTGGAAATAAATGTTGGAAGCGTTATTCAGGCTCGATTTTAGTTGACTAATATTGGATTTATAAAACTGTATTTGAAAGACTACAACTGTGAATCAACATTTTGGCAGTGAAGCTTCTTTAAGACGAAAAAAACTGTTGTAAATTACGAATGGCAATATTGTGAGTCATTCTGAGAGTGTGATTGGGTATCATTGTGAGTTCATTTGCATTGGCTTTCAATCAATATTTCCCTACTGTGGAGGAAAAACCCTAACCAAGCAAAGTGAACCCAAATGGGTGCCTTTTTTTGTGGCCAGTCATTTATTTTCAGCATAGTCATTGTGCATCCATTTATATTCATCTCCCACAATGGGCACATCATTTAACCCTTGACCTAAGACGTTGCTAGGAAACGTGAAGAGGCCTTGAACCAATGTGGACTTTGGCGGCCCTAACTGTGCCACCATTCAGCCCCAGTCTTTGGGCTCCTTCAACCTTAAAATATTCTGCATTTCCTTTCTCTGCCTAAGTAAACTGATTGTCCCCATTCTCAGCCACTCCTGCGTACGTTTCAGGCATTCAGATGGAGGAAAGCCGCCCTGGTCCTCGTCCATCCGCAAACAAGCCAAGTTTCTATCACCATTCATGCTACTCACACTTAAAAATTACCTGTGAAACAAGCAGAGCTTGTGCCCAGTGCGAAGAGGGGCTCTGGTGGTGGCAGGGGCTGCAGTGGGCCTAATTCTCTAAAATAAAGGATTCTGGGAGGGAGGGCTGCCCTTTGACTGGCAACCCTGGCGAGGCCTGTCGCTGAACACTAATCAAACGGGGACACAGAACTTGTGTCTCCTTCATTAATAATGCTGAGGGAGGCACCTGATGGTACAGGAGCAATTAGATCGTATTTACTGGACATTATACACTGGGTCGTTTTATTTATTTATATATTTATTTTTTTAAAGATGCATGTTTCACGTGATAGCCTTTGCATATCATATTCAGAATAATTCAGAATCTGTTTTTTTTAAAGCTACTTCAGACATTTAAAAAAAAAGAGATCTAACCAAATGACACTGAAAGGAAAGGCCTTTTTAATAGAGACGTTCACTTCAGAAATAAGACTGACAGGTTTTATATAAATATTAATTTCCTGGAGCTATTCCATTGAACCTCTAACTACAGTCTAACTGATGAAGTTGTACCGTGTCTGTTGGGACTGAGGAAAGGAGAGATGGAAAAATGTAGACTGGGAATACGAGAACGGTGACTGACAATGTCGATGTGATTAAAAAACGTCACCCAAAAGTTTAGTTAGTATATTAGCAAACATCATCGCAGATGTGACGTGTACTGTAGGTCTTACATAGATGTGACATGGGGTTGTATATCACACACAGCCCTGCTTGCTAAAGTTGTGCTACCTTGTGAGGGGCCAGATGTTTGTGTCAAAAAAAGAGACAGTCCCTGAAATGGTAACATTGCAGCAGCCCACACAAACCACTAATCTGAGGGGAAAATACCTTCATGGCAAGAAAAACTTTCCGCCTGTCAACTGCACGGTGTCATCTACAGAGCCATTCTAGATCATTCGAGACCCACATAATAAGCATTTGAAGGTTGAAAAAATATATATATATAAAAATATTAAATATTTTTAAAATATTTTTATTTTTAAATAAAAAAAGATATTTCATAACATGGTTTTGCACAGGCTCTGACTCGTATCCAACCTTCCATGCATTGTGTTGAGGTAAATTGTAGGTAAAACAGAAAATAATTTTTCTTCTAACTGAATATTACATAATTCATTGCACACACAAACACCTTACTGATTTTGGAATAGAACCCAACAAACAAGCATGTGTCAATGTTTTTTTTTCTTTTTTTACACATAGTCAAATTGTCTCTTCATTTACATTCTTTGACAATAATGGTTATTATAAAATAAATACATACTACCACACTACAATCTCACCCCAGGTCTGACAAATAATTCAGCGATTTAATTTACATGTCCTACTTTACGTAGTAATATCCAAAGGCACAGACATGCTGTGAGTTTTCAAATTTATAGAAAACAGTGAAAACTTGCTATAGAAAGAAATGGGGGGGAGGGGGTGGGTCTGGCAGAGGAACTGATATAAAAGTCCCAACAGTGTAAATAAATCCTCCTCAATTCTCCTCAGAATGTAAGCGTGGCCTATAAAAAGAGGCCCTGCTGGAGGACATCAGCCCTGATGCAAACCGTACGTTGTTTTTTTAAAGCGTCTATGGTAAGGGGGCACGCTCCGCAGGTACCCCCCCCCCTAGCTCCCACCACATAAAAAAAAGAGAGAGGCCAAGCTGCACCGCCAAGTCAACAGCACACCCGCCACCTTGTCATTAACCAGCTGATTAACCCAGGCCAGTTGTACCTCGCCGCTCCGGCTAACGATGAGCGCAGATTACTCCGAGAAAAGAGGGAAGAAACGGACATGCCACACAGCCAGCATCGGCTCACCGATATTCGTTTTGGTCTTGTGCACAAAAATAAATAAAAAACACACAAGGTGTTTACAGTTTATTGACAACATGCACAAACACCCATATTGAAATACGGTGCTGAGAAACTTGCCAGGGACCAAAATGGTGGATGTCTGCATCTTGTTGCATTGTTCATAATGACCGATTTAGCACACGCCGATGCCAACATTTACCCACTATTATGCCCCATAAAACACCGGGCACAAATGCTTTTGTTAGCAGCACATAAACACCCCCCCCCCCCCCCCGCGCAACCCCATGCACACACATCTCACTGTGATATCGCTAAGCCCTAGTTCTCTCCGGCGCGGGGAGTGTAAATACACAGACGAACCTGGTGTCATGTATCCTCGCGGTGATGGAGAGATGAACGGCGGGGGGTAGTGTTTGCGGAGACGATAGTCCTTCTCGCTGCGAGACCTGGTGCGTTCCGAGGCCCGGTCGGAGAAATCCGAGCTAGGCCAAGCCCGGCGCAGGTTGGTGCTCCGTGTCTTTTTCATCGCGGCGATGCAGTGGGGGTGCAGCGGGCGGGCAGGGGGGCTACCTGCGGCTTAATCCCTTCCCCGCATCGGCCGGCCTCCCACGGCTCAGCGCTCCGAGTGCCGGCGGTGCAGATCAGAGGGAAGACATGGCAGAACTTCCCCCCTGCTCCGGCTCCCACACGCTCTCTCTCCCTCTCCCCTTCTCTCTCTCTCTCTCTCTCTCACACACACACACACACTCTCTCACAGACACAACAGACGTGCAGCAGCCGCTGGTTGCCTCGGCTGCCTCCGGTCCAGGCTCTTACGGATTCGGCAGGTCCCCTTCCTTTTCCTTGACTGATCCGATTCCGCACGCATCCCACAATACATTACAATGCAATCGGTCCCCTGCTTATAGGTTCCAGTTTCACATGCAGGGAGAAGCACATCATGTGGCTCCTCAGCCGTTTGGGGGGGGGTGTAAGGGAAGAGGGAAAGGGGAGGTAAGGATAGGAATGGGGGGGGATGGTTTTCGTTGGATGAAGCAGGAGGAGGTGTTGGGGGAGCCGGAGATTTGCAGTGTGAAAGACCCTGGGATTCAAACAATAGCTCAATTCAGCACGGTAGCGCTTAGCCAACTGTGAGCCGCGAACACAAAAGACCCAAACAAATTAGAGAACCCACGGCCTTTGGTTTTGACCTAAAACCCGGGCCCCATCGGCTGTAAGAGAAAGCCAGTGTCAATCGCCGTCTTCCTGCTTTTAGGGACGAACACGGCAGGCAGGGCACGGCAAAAAAAGGGTTAAATTTTTTTTTTAAAAACACGGACAACAAAAAGATCCTCTTCTCTGCTGATCAAAATCCAGTCAAGAAATCAATGAATCCCGCCACGAAAAGACACGTCCGTCAGAAGACATTCTGCAGCGCGCTGCTCCACGACCGCTTCTCTGTACACCTTCATAAAGGCTACACACACACACGTATGTGAGTGAGCGTGTGTGCGAGCGAGTGCGCGCGCGCGTGTGTGTATCGGCTGCGCGACGGTGTACGCAGGCGTGCATGTGTGTGAGCGAGTAATAGAGAGAGAGACTGAGCGAAGCAGAGATCGACAGCACGAGAGCAGCCGTGCGCGGGTGTGCGAGTGCCTGTGTGTGTGTGAGAGAGTGTGAGAAAGAGAGAGACATAGAAACGTAAAAACAAAAGGCAGCAGCGGCGGTGGCGGCGGCACACGTTTCCCGGGAGCCGCTACGTCTTCCTCTTCTATCAGCGGCAGGGCGTTCCTTCTTCTCTCTCCTCTCTCTCCGGTCTCTCCTGCGCGATGGCTGGCCTCTCGCTCACACAGGCTTGGTCGTGGGAGCGTTTTCTCCCTCCCTCTCTCTCTCTCTCACATACACACTCTCTCTCTCGCTCACTCTTTCCCGCTCTCTCTCCTGCTGGCTGAGCGGGCTGTGTTTGCATGAATGCCCCCCCCCCCCCCCCCCGCACCCCCTACCCCCGGCATATGCAGCGCTCGTTGAGAGAGAGAGAGAGAGAGAGAGAGAAAGAGAGGGCAGGAAGCGAATCAGGCTCCCTGTCCCATGGTAATGGAGGGGTTGGCTTACGTTAGACACCCTGATCCAGGCAGGCTTTGCATTCTAATGTAAAACACCCCCCAGGCTCGCTCTGTCCATGGCTGCCTGCCCAGCCAATGAGAAGACACCGCTGTATTTACATACAAAGCCACACAATTTTAGCAACTGGCTTGTGTGTGGTGGTGGTGGTGCTGGGGGGGGGGGGGGGGGGGGCCAGTGGACGTTAAAAAAAGATAAACTAAAAGCCTTATTTAGACACAGTGCTGCTGATTGCTCTCTTTTTACAAGCTCTTCCCCCACGTCTCTTCCTCCTCTTCGCAGGGTCGTACGCGCAACCTGAACCCCCCCCCTGTCGGGGTCAGCCCAGGGAACAGCTGTGGCCGGAATCCTCTGGAAGGTAATTAAAGGGATCCTGCCACAACAGCAGGAGCAGGGAACACTGAAGCCAGAGAGGGAGACGGATTACCCTGACTGCAGCCAATCACTCCCTGAGAACAGCCCCCCAGCACCCCCTCCAGACTGAGAACAGGGGGATCACCAGTTTCACAGGTGGTCAAACACTAAATTATTTACCTAGAGCTACACGGGGAATATGCTGGGTGGATTGAGAGGGGTGCAGAGAGTCATCACTTCATCGCTAAATCAGGCTGAAGTAAAGCTAAACGTAACTCGTACAACTACAGAAGCAGTGCATCTTTCTCCTTCTAAATCCATTTCTCCAGTCCATTTAGGTTAGTCTGTGTTCATTTATTTTTATGTGAGAAGAATGCAGAAATGTAAGAGGGGGGTAAAAAAAAACAACAACCCACGAACGTTTGGATATGTATGGCAGGGCACAAGGTGGATCCCATTAACTGAAGTCATATTCACCATTTCCCTGTTTTTCCCCCAGCTGGATTCACTAAAGAGAGAACACGGGGGCGTAATGTTTTTTCAATGAGGGAGAGGTCAGAGTTCAGTGGTCCATGATAATGTAGACCTCCTTGGCCATACTTTCCCACCCATTCTCCCCTGACAATGGTTTAACAGTTTAACAAAAATGTGCCTTTTTTTAAGGGGCGTGGGGAGACCCTCCATGCCACACTAATTAAAGGCTCTACAGACAGAGTTGGATGAACATCCACGGGTCATTTTTAAAGGCAACAAGCCCGTTTCAGAGACGAGGGAGAAGTTTTAAGTACAAAGCAACAAGAAAAAGCCTCTAATTCTTTTTCACGGCTTTTTAGCGATATTGATAATTTATGTGATCATTTCAGAGGCATTATACCCGGTACAGTCACCAGCCGCTACCGTCATTGTTGCTAACAATAATATTGAAACACAATAGCAGAGGAAGACGAATTTCAGACGTCAAGTGAAACCACCAAAATATTGTGGAGTTTAACCCCCTGGGCGCAGGCCTGCCTCCCATTTCTTTTCCCTCAATACTCTAAAATTCTCCCAGTAAACAGACTCTTACAGCAGAAGCTAAACAGACGTGCAGCTGTGCCGGGCGGCTCCACGCAACCAGTCACATTCGGATCCAGACATGAGTGTAAAAACCTGCCCTGCTGTTAAATGTCAACTTTACCACATGTGTCATTCACAGAAAGCTACTGCAATCCGGCTCCGTTTTAATCAAAAGAATTTGTACTCGGTAACTATATGCAGTTGTGCTTAGAGGTCGTCAGAACCTGTTTATAAAACCAGTTGTGTGACATCACAAAGAGCAGAAATTCAGACAGGGAGCGGATGATATGCGTTCATAGAGCGAGGGGCTGCTTAGGAACCGCGGGAAGTAGATGTTCAATCGAAAAACAACATATACTGTAAGTAGTAAAAGCCATTTAGTACATGTAAAACTTTCATTACGACGGCAATGACTTAATACACAATTTCAGAAGCAGCGTGCATTTACGGAGTTTCACATATTAAAACAAGCTTGCCAAAGATCTCACACCAGGCACCCCCCATCCACTCGTGAACCATAAATGTGTTTATTCAACCAGCGTAAAAATAACTAACAAACACCTCATTAAATCTCACGTAGGCTGTTAATGTGTCTGCAGCAAAACATATACAAACACGGCGTGGCCAGCTTGCAAGGGCTACCAGCCAAGTCTGTATCTGAACGGAATAGGAATGTGTTCAGCATTAACTCTCGTAATCGCTCGTGTAAATAGACATTTATTTTACAATGTAAGGGGACTGGGTTATTGCAGGCGCAACGGCAGTGCCCTACCTGGGAATCGAACCTGCAACCTTTCGGTTACAAGCCCACTTCCTTACCCGTTATACTACACTGCCACCCCACTGAATACGCCATGACTGTACAAATGCCATGAGGCATAGTTACCTACCGACTAACCAAGTTTGACCATTTTCAGCTCAGCTACACTTTATGGAAACTCTGCAGAACATATAGAAATATGAAAATATCGGCCTAATGAATGAACCATAGCCTAGCGCCCTGTAGCATTCTGCTTTGCTAGACTGCAGCCAGACGTATTTCTCCTGCTATTTCATGCCCTGCGGCCTCCAAACGGTTAACAGCCCTCGCGCTGCGCTTTAGGCCCTGCCACTCTGTGTCTTTTTCTCGATTTGTAGTCGTACCGGGGGGGGGAAGGGGACGGGGAGGGGGGCGGGGAGTTCACGGCGGTAATCTCCGGCTAGGACCCCAGCGCACTCCTTTAGTTAGTTTCAGCTCGTATTTCAGGCTGTGTAATGGCAGAGCCGCCAGCGATGGCTGGAATGCGGCATGCGCGCTTCTCCTCGCAGGTGAAGAAAGTCATGTGATCCATCCCCATCGGGCTCAGCAGGTTGTGGAGGGGGGTCCGCCAAAAAAAAAAAAAAAATAAAAAGTTATTTGGGAGCCACCTCCTGTTCATTCCCCTGCTTCCTTGCCCCCCCCCCCCCTGCGTGCTGAGAGACGGCTCTGCAAGCACCCTAAGTATTTGGAAGCTCGTGAAGTTTCTGCGGCTAACCGCCCCCAGCCCACACCCGGCTAACATGCCCCCCACGTCCGAGCTCTCCCCGCCATACTTCAGCTTCTGTAAACATGATGTAATTACGGGCTTTAGCGAAGTAAATACACGGTAGATGCCGTCTTGCTGCCAAGCCACGACTAGGCGTCTTTTTTTCCGCAACACCGAGCCCAGAGAGATTTGAGGAAGAATTTAAACGTCAGTCAATACTGTATTCCAACAACGCACGGAGGGATCGGAAAAATGGATTTCAAACGTGAATAATAAAAATGTTTTTGTTATTAATGAGCCTTACATAGCTGGAACACACTCTCGGCTGCTCTCGTGCTGTCGAACGCTGGTATGGCATGGTAGCAATTTACATTATACAACTGCATCCCTATGAGTTTGAAAAAATGCATAAATTGTGAAATGGGACAGTTAGAAAAGAACAAGCCATGTGACAGAGCAACATGAGATATAGACAACAGATATCTGTCACCACACTTAAACTTAACATCTTAACAAACCTCAATACATAGCCAGAGCTGTTGTGTGTTCCCAACACCAGCAATTCATTACGATGTCATTCTGTGAGAAGTGCATACAGAACTTAGGTGACCTTATACCCAATTTTCAATAGAATTGGAGTCTGCCAATATAGGATCTTTGGCAAAAATGTCATATTGATACTGTATGTAAAATAACTATTGGAAGTATTTTTGCTTAAAGAAGAATATTCATGCATCTTTGTGCCTATAGGATAGAGGCTACATAAAATACACTGCAACTGTTGATCCATATTGAAGCTATAAACATAATAATGCAGTCATATTAAACCTCCTTGTACAGCACTCCAAATGTGATCATATGCATGCATTTATTAGCTGCATACAAAATCAACATTATTTTATCACAAATTGTAATTTTGACCATATTTTACAGTTACAGAACTCATCCATTTTTGAAATATGACCCATTCTGAAAAGGATAGGAGGGGTGTCATCATGGAAGGCGATGTAACCAATCAAATAGGCTTTGTGGCACCTATAGTTATTTCGTCAAATGAAAATTGGAGAGGGTCAAGCTAATTTCATGATCGTTTCACACCCTGCTGCTAAACACACAGTATCCTATCCCCCACAAGCATAAACACACACCCACTCACACATGTGTACGCACACACACACACAAACCACAACATGCTTGTCTACTGTTATGAAGCATACAATACAGAAATTGGTCCACTTAAATTTAAAGCCCCATCCTATTGTGACAGCTGCCTCTGTTGTCACCCTTACGGGGTAAAAAAAAAATCAAAGGCCTTTCTGTACATGAGGGAGTAGATCTGATGATCCGCTCCTGGATCAGTGCCACTACCCCCTCTCCACTTGCCCCAGATCAGACTTGGAGAGAAGAACAGCATCCAGTCAGCTTCTGTAATTCTAGTCTATAGAATGCTGCCGAAAAAAGATTTGAACCAGATGCGCATAATAGAACTTCTTTTGCACTGCATCTCCCAACCCGAAAGAGCACAGCTTAAAGGGGATCGAGCGTTCCCGGGGCGCAACAACGGCTCCTTTCGACAACCGCTGAAACGACACTTCATCTTGGCAAGTCAGACCTTTGTGAACTGTAACCAAGCTCATAGGGGTCACCTGGGATAGCCTCGCAATCCACTCACCTGATCGGTGCGTCACGACCGCGTCGAGCCAGTAACTCCAACCATTCGGAGCACGGAAAAGACTTTTGATTGGTTCAGTTCCAGAGGACGCCATTGGATAAGGTCCTCACGAAGCACTTGCCAAATTAGACACTACGTCGATTTCAATAAAAAGAGCCCAAAAGAGTGTGTCAGTGGTGTAGCCTTTAGAGAATTATCCATATGCTTACTGCGAGCCATGACGTCGGCGGTTCATATCCAAACTTTGTCTCATGTCTCTCTCTCTGCCTCTCCATGCTTCCTGTCTCCCTAGACTGTGCTGTCCAATAAAAGCTTCGTTAAAAAAAAGAGTCCACAATTCACCAGTTATTCTAATATCACAGCGGTACAACTGTTAATTTTCTCTATAGCTTTTCAGTCAGCTCTCTGATTTCTCATAGCATTGTAGAAATACAAGCAACAGGCATCCATCAGTTTCCAGTTCTTTCGATTCGATAATGAACATTTTTCCACGAAGAGATGGTATACAAAGGAACTACTCCCTTTATTGAAATTAATTCTTGTTAACAGTGGAGCCCGCATGCAACGTTGAGAGGGATGTCTGTTTACAAAAAAACATCTCTGAAAGGGGAAAGATCCATTTAAAACATCTGTGTGAGGCAAAATGGAAGGTATGTAATTGAAGTTTATTGTGAAATAAAGAGCTCTTCAGGCTCCAGAGTGCGTCAGAAAATATTTTTGTTTTTTTGGCACTCTGTGGCACTTTGTGGCAGTTAGAACCCAAATCAATGGGTGCAACAGGAAGTACTCAACCCATACCAGCTGTATCAGATTTAGAACACATTTATTTTTTAATTAAGTGATTAAAATGTTACCCCTTTAATTTATCTGTATACACTGTGTTCCATAAAGTGTGTGCTTGTTTCCAGTTTTATTATGAAGACTCCTCATTCTGCCACACACAGCTATAGCTACTTGCTGAAGGATCCAGACACATTTTAATACTGATTATAAAAGCTAACTTCTACTGACAAAACCCCATCACCTCCTTATAAAAATTATATGAATTAAAATGCATTACATAATTGAAACAAATTGTCTGGCCAAATTCACCGGGCCAATCTGCATAGAGTGTATTTTTTATTTATTTAAAAAATGGCTTAGCAGACCTGTTCAATACTTTGCCTATAATGCAAGCAGCCACATGCAACTCAATGAGAGTTTATTGTTCTCCAGACACATACACTACTATGCCTCATTATCTAGTCTTACCACATAAAATGTGACTGTGCTCAGTACCATATAAATATTATACGCTCTCTGTGCGCTATGAAGAGTTGAGGCACAGATGCCTGCTGTTCAGGGAAGTCCTTGTTCAGCTACCCCTTCATTAGTACCGTGCTGCATGTAGTCGTTTCAAAGAGAATCCTTCATTTGAAATTGATTGAAATCCTGGCCTGGTTATAGTCAAGTAATCAGGAAGACGCCGCCACCGCCCCCTCCCTCCCTCCCTCCCTCCCCAACACTTTTTTGTTAACCCCTTGAGGAGTAGGTTTGTTTTTCCCCCGCAACAAAATTCTAAGTCAGTGTTCTAGAACATTACTTTCTAGTAGTAGTGATTGTTACATCAGCATTAGAATGTTCAGTTAAAGGGGTAACATGGTGGTTGAATGTGACACATGCAATTTATCAAAGTGAATGTGTCCATCAATGTTGTTATTCAGTCATTTTTAAGTACTATGAAACTCCTTTTTATATGCCCAAATTTCCCATTCTACAAGTTCACCTAGTTTTGTAGGCGTGTCAATGAGAACTGTCAGTCAGATAGTTACTATAGTTACCTCGAGACTGGATTTACCAGGAGGTGGGTGTTTACAAAGTCCTTAATATAAGCAATGTGAGATGTCACACCAGCTTTTAACCTCCAAACATTGTTAAGGTACACGCTATCTACCAGGCCATATCCCCGAAAAGAACAATAAAAGCACAGCGATGGTGCGTCTCCCGCGACACCGAGCTGTGATTTCAAGCATGATGAGTGAGAAAATGGAAAAACTATACAGAATAGTTTATTAGTAGAAAAACTATTGGTAGTAGTAGATCTTTATTGTCCCCGAGGGGCAACAGGCAAGTGTGACAACTGTGATAAAGGAGTAAGGTTGGCCACGGTCACATAGCGCAGGAAGGCTAACGTTACCGAAAGCAGATGCATACAGTAACGTTAGCAGGACGGCTAAGATGTAGTTTGAGCAGGATGACGTTAGATCTAGCTATCTATGTGTCGACACACTGACTCTAGACAACTTGTTACGTTAATGTTATCAAAGGTCAGTTATCAAATCGTTTTCCATATAACATAGAAAGTAGCTGGCTAACATTAGCCTAACTCGAATTACCCTCGTTATGTTACAAGTTGGTTATCGAAACAGTCAACGTTTTAAAATGTTGCTAACTTTTATCTAAGGTTTGCAACCTAACAATAAATTCAGTAAAGTTAGCTTGCAATAATAGATAATCAATCATGCTCTGTGTAAACCAGTAACAAGGCTGCTAAATGACATCATTCCGTTGCGTCTTTGGGTGCCAAAACAATAAGACGAAGGAGGGAAACCTTAGATTTTACAGTATACCATCAGCATCTCCGGATTCAAGCAATTCACCAGGCAGATTCATATTGATAATACCCGGGTGTGCACACTTCATATCAGGCAAAATACTTAAATTGCTACATTATTGTGGATACCGTTGCTGGATCATAGCTAAAGTTACACCATGTGCATTGTGTGTTTTAGTTTTTTTCATTTAATTAATTTCCATTCCCCACTGTTTACATGGAGGTTATCTGCGGTGGTGACTAGGGATGTGCGCGTTTAGTCGACTAGTCGATTAAACGTTGCTACCCTCGCTAGTCGGCACCAGAAATACTAGTCGGTTAAACTTATTATTTTATTAATGTACACATTTAAATTACATACTGACATAATTTGCGCTGAAATGTCATGTTTTCCTGGTCAAATGTTGCTCTATAAAAAAACGAGCATCTGTTACTAATGTTAACAACGCCGGATTAAAAAAAAAAAATTTTAAACGAAAGAAAACAACAAAACTCATTAGCCTGTTCGCCCTGCAAGTTAAACCAGCAAGGTGGAAAGAGTAAGTAGGCCTATCGCGTTGTTGAATAGCTCAATAAAACAAATCTAATGTCACGTCGATCAGTAGGCCGAATTGTTATTTTTTTGTGGGCCTATTATTGGTAGTTTTTCTGATGACCGATTATTATTTTTTACTGTATTTGCTATGCGATCGCGTTCACCCAATGAAAATGCCGTTGTAATAATCGGGCACGTTTTCTAAAAATGTTTTGTTACGTTGAATATTGTTTTCAATAAATGTATGAGTGTTTTCTTACTTTAAGACTAGTCGACTAGTCTAAGTTCAAACTTTCGTTTAACCGTCAGGGAAATTAGTCGTTGATATGTTGTAGGCTATAATTAGGCGTTGGGGATAACAGTAGCCTAACATTAGCCATTATACTACGTTGATGGTAATTTAAATTGCGATTGTGGACCGAGGGGAGAGAAATTGCGATAGCTGACAGGGAAGAGGGAGATAAAGTTTTCTTTATTATTGGAGGTGAATAAAAAGTTAGGCTACCTTTCGTTGGCTTGTCGATGCGGTTGTTCATCTGTGATGACTGTGCCTTTTTAAACACGCATCTCCTAAATACATCCTGTTATTCACCACCAATTTTTATTAAAAGTTAATTATTGCTGTGTTAAGATTTCCCAAATAATATGATTGGTAGCCTATAATTGAACAGTGTTTTTAAAAAAATAGCACACATTTACACCTATAATATCTCTTCGTTTGTCTATGCACAACAATTTTCTTTAAAAAAACAACATAATTTTAAGGCCTACGATAATTAAATATTTCCTGATAATTCAATATAAACTGAACGAGATCGAATGATTGCACTCGAACGTCTGCTACTGAGGTCAAAAAGAACAACAAATCACCGCAGTCGGTCTGAAACGTCGCACATTGAGCATACATCATCTAGACTACAAGTTGACTGCAGGATTAATGTATTAAAACAAGTAACTGATATTTATTAATGTAAACTAATACGCCATTATTGGTAAATGCAAGTTAGTGGGGCAGGCACTGGCAGCACTATTGAACGTGCATGTACGGATACTGAGTAGGCTATCACGGATCAACGGACGGCATTAAAAAACAAATGCATCAAAACTCGAAAAGTTCGATACAATTAGATCCGAACCGCCCATCACTAGCGCAAATTGGTGAAGTTCAAATTCACGTCTTTTTTATTTTGTGGGCGTGGATGGGGGAGTGTTCCATAGACAGTTTGGAGACACCGGGGAGTGGTCGTTTCTCGCGTGACGTCACACGAGAAACGACCTGAAAACGGGAACGCAAAATGAAATAGTCTATTCTCCAAACCTAAAGAAAATACTCATTTGATAGTTCCGTGGTGTTCCCACAATGCCCCTATGTACCAATATCATACAAAACACCCCAAAGTAGGTAAACCCCCATATTACCCCTTTAAGAACATTCTAAACATATAGTTGCGATGCTTATGCCTTAAAAATGGTTAACTGTACTGCATAAAACGCAGGCGCAACGAATGTCTCAGTTGAGCAAAACTATGCATCTGCAAAAAAGAGTTAATGGTTTAAACAGTTGGTTTGTGAATTGATTGAATACCATTCTGCACCTATAAATATGGTGAGGGTGCCAATCAGGTACATTCTTCTTGACTGCTGTGAGGATATTGTTCAGGGTCTGACAGTGATCGTCAGGCCACAAGAGACACAGCTAGCCACTGTTATCAGAAAAAAATACAGCAAAAGAGATAACAGGATTCCTCCAATAGCAGTATTAGATTACATTTTATAATAAAAAATGGTTAATAGATAGTAAGATTGATTGTAGTAGAGCCTTTCATGCAGTCTCATCGACTGGGAACAACGTCGTTAGTACTTCTGCCACATTTTCACAATGGGATAGCGTGCAATGGCAGGTGAAATAATTAAGTAATAATTGTGATAACATATTTAATCCAAGCCTGTTAGTTATCTGAATTTTAAATATGTTATCTGACCCACTGATAAATACTACCTTATAAATAAAAATAAAACTTAATTCATAAAAAATGGGATTTTCCTGTTACCATGGAAGCTTCCTGAGAGGGCTTTACTGGTTTAACCCCGATTACAATTTTTGTTTTTCACATGATGGCGATGTTTTATTGTGCCCTGTCCAATTAACTGGAATTCTGAGAAGCTGTAACTATGAGGCATTATATAGCACTTGAAATGACAACATGTAGCTACTTGGCACATAACCTGAAATATCCAGTCACATTGGGGAAAATAAAAAAAAATGATAATAATTTCATAAAATGTGTGAAACAGCTTAAATTTCTTGCTGAATTACAGACAGCGTCCTTATAAATACAAGCTGGATTCTCCTGAACGTGAAGTGTTGCAAACAGCCAGTGAGGAAAAAAGACACAAATGCACGGCTTTGTGTTATTTTTGATGATTTTAGGTGAAATAGCCAGTTTTCTCAGAGAGATTCAGAGAGCAGCAGATCGCTTTTCTCATGAATTCAACACTCTGAAGCAGTACACTTTCCCTGCTATGAAATGAAGTTTATGAAGGCTTTCTGTGGGAATGTAAGCAATGTCCCATTAAAGGGGGTTGCTTTATAATGTCTGGCCTGCATAATCAATAGTACTATCTGTGGTGGGGGTGATGTAATGACAGCCCAGGGCAGGGAGAGAACAACATCCCCCACCCAAAAAAATAAACACATTGGCAAATCCATTTCTATGAATGCTCACAAAATGCCCTTAGTTAGGACGGGATCCATTCATCCAAACTGGGTTTAGTTTTGAGGTGATCTGAAGCATTCTAATACACACAGTGCACAGTACGCAGTTTACAACCGTCACAAGTGCGGATTTCTGTCTCTATTTTTTTCTTCTTTAAAAGTTCTGCTTCCAGCAATGAAGAAAGTATCGGCAATAAATCTCTCAATTAGCCACTTGACACTTGGAAGTGCTCAGAGCCAACTTTTTCAGAACAAGGCTTCCACAGAAGTGGAAGGACCCATTTTACAGTAAAGTGATCAAGCCCTGACACATATTTGGCTGGAGAAGTGTCCAGTACACAGGGCAATCACTCTGTAATCAGCTAAAACAACATTCTTAAATTTTAATTCCTAGCTGCCTGTCAGCTCCTTAGGGACGAGTAGGTAGGCTACACCTCACATGACCAACAGCAAATAAACAGTCCCTGTTTTTTTTAGCTACAGACCAAGTGCTTCACCCAATCACAGCAGCTGTGAATTTGTCACCATCACAGTGGTAGCAATTCATCTGGGTGCTAATAATGTTATAACCTTTTCAAAAACAAAACTCGGGAGGACCACATACATTCATTATTTATACATTAATATTCATTACAAATTATTATACATGAAACAACTGGATATTGTTTTCGGTAAACACAAAGCCAAGTCCACCAGATATATTATACCACCACTATATTTCACCCTTCGTTTGACTTTAGACATTAACTTCACTTCATAATGTTTAGAAAATACTATGTCACACAAAACCTCATTTAGAGCATTAAAGCCTCATCATTTTAAGAATATTCTCAGCCGACAAAGCAAGATGTAGAAAAAGTTTGTCAAAATGAGGCTGTATTCCTTAATAGGTTAATTACAAGGACTACAAAAAAAAATCTATTTTAGCAAGTGTTTAAGTCTTGTAATGAGACTTAAAATCTTTTTTTTCTTCCCTCAAGTAGAAAATATTAGCTTGTTTCAAATTACTTTTTACTTTTTACCTGTTGGAAAATCTTGAAATGATTTCAAATGTCATAGGCTATATTTATGTTCAGCACTATTCTTCTACGGTCTATGGTTTAGCAACAAAGTAATATTAATGTAAAAAAAAAAATGATGAGATTAAAATACTTATTTTTTGGACTCGCTAAGTGAGTGCTTTCCATTCAGGGATTCATTTGTTTGAATCCGGACGCCTGTGCTGGGCTGGGCTGGGCTGTGCTGGGCTGGGCTGGGCTGCAGCCGAGGCAGGCAGTCATCTAATATTCGCAAATGCAAGTTATTTTGGAACCACCCTGGATCTGATGCTTAAAAATAAAATAAAAAATAAAAGGAAAGGTCTTTCTGGGGACAGCTCCACACACCATTACATATGGTCCTATATCTCATTACGCTTGTGAGGTTGAAGGGACGGCTATGCGGTGCCATTGATGATTAGGGTCACGTGGAATTAGCACAGGCAGTTTGCACCAGGACACTCAGCGGATTTTCCCCTTACTCTAAACACAGGCAAATATTATACACATACACATAATGCTGTTGATTTCACCAAGTCTTTATCTCACGGAGGATATGCCACTTTGCATGTAAACATGCAATGTTCACGCAACACAAGGGATGGCCAGAATGCCATTTGTGCCACACAATACCGTACCTCTAGCATGGTCTAAATACCACACAATACTGTACCTCTAGCATGGTCTAAATACCACACAATACTGTACCTCTAGCATGGTCTAAATACCACACAATACTGTACCTCTAGCATGGTCTAAATACCACACAATACTGTACCTCTAGCATGGTCTAAATACCACACAATACCGTACCTCTAGCATGGTCTAAATACCACACAATACTGTACCTCTAGCATGGTCTAAATACCACACAATACTGTACCTCTAGCATGGTCTAAATACCACACAATACTGTACCTCTAGCATGGTCTAAATACCACACAATACTGTACCTCTAGCATGGTCTAAATACCACACAATACTGTACCTCTAGCATGGTCTAAATACCACACAATACTGTACCTCTAGCATGGTCTAAATACCACACAATACTGTACCTCTAGCATGGTCTAAATACCACACAATACTGTACCTCTAGCATGGTCTAAATACCACACAATGCTGTACCCCTGGATGGTGTCTCTAGTGTCCCTGTGAATTGTATTTTTATAATATTCCTGGGAATTTTACACAGAAAGAAAACTTCCTGGAAAGACAATATGTACTCTGCAAGCAATTTCTTCTGCATGTTGTAATGAATAATGGAGAAGAAATCCTGCATAGAACAACCGCTCCACAGAATCATCTTACAAATGCATCATTTTACAGAATAAAAACAAGACTATTACAGTTTTTCACAATTGTTAACACACGTTTCTCAAAACAATAACGGCTTTCTCAAAACTGCACACACAAAACTGAAAACCTCACACACAAAATGCTAAACCTGACACTCCCTTTGCAAGATGACTCTTTGCCATCAAATCTCTTAACTGTTCACAAAATGGTGGTACACACAGCCATATTTTCAAATGACACACACATACCATTCATTGAGTACACACAACTAAGCATTTGCTGCACACTACCAAGCATTTACAGCACAATGAAGTGCAAAATTGAAAACACAATCATAGAAATGGAACACACCATATAAATGACAATGACTCTGGAGAATGAGCCATTTCTCCTTTTGTAAAATGTCTCAGTGTAGGCCTACTCTTTTCATAGTCAAACATAAAACAGCACACAAATATGCAGCAAAAACACGTTTTATTTCAGTACACACAGAGAACAGTACAGTACTGTAAACCGGCCTGCTTCTCCTTGTCCTTCTCCTCCTCCTCCTTGTCCTCCTCCTCCTCCTCGTCCTCTTCCTCCTCCTTGTCCTCCTCCTCCTCGTCCTCCTCCTCCTCTTCCTCTCCCTCCTCCTTCTTGTCCTCCTCTTCCTCCTCCTCCTCCTCTCACTCTTACCCCTCTCCTTCTCTGGTTGTCTCTCTCTTCAAAGTTCTCCATTGTTCACCAAACAAAACAGAGGCTCAAGGCACTTTTATGCTGCAGTCCTGAAGCAAATTGCTCAACAGATCTGAATGTTTAGAGATTTGAATATTTGTGTGTTGTAGGTTGATGCTTTGAGATTTTACTTGAGAAGTGTGTGCAACAACTGAACATTGTGTGTAGTGTTTTGACAACAAGGTGATGTGTAATTGACATCAGAGTGTAAAGAAGGAAAGTCAGAGTCTAATGCAGATAAGGGAGTGTGAAGTAGTGCCAAATTGGGTCGAGCGATTGGTACATGAAGTGAAGGTTGTGCAAATTGTGCCGAATTTTCGCTTTTTGTGTGTTAACAATTGTGAAAAACTGTAACAAGCTGTTAACTATTAACAGGGCTCTACGCTAACATTTGTTTTCCAAGGAGTATATGTGCTCCTAAGTTGAAAAATTCAGGAGCACACCAAATGCATCCTAATTAGTAGATGTGCTCCTAAATAATTTTTCCAGGTCGTACACATACATTTTCAGGAGCAAATTCTTCTAAAATGGGCGCATTGTACAGCCCTGTGTAAAATGTACTGCACAAACATTGATGTTGTGAACACAGTGAACTAGTCTTTACCCCTGTCTCTTAATATCTTACAATGGGTTGTTCTTTTTACACAGCAGTGTGTTGAAGTAACTTTGCCATTGGCAGGGTACATTCTGTACTTAATTTCCCCCCATACTCTATTTGGCACGTCCAGAGAATATCCACTATGATCAAGAACAGGTCTCTCAACCTCTCGTAGTTCATCGTTAATCTCCTCAGAAAAAGAAACGGACTAACAGAAAATATGTTTTGACATTTCAAAATGCCCCCACCCCCCCAGCATATTATTCCAAACCCATAAGGAAGGTTTGAAAGTTTGACACCTTAATGGCACAGCTGTTGCCTCCACATGCGTGTCCCTCCTGGACAGCTTCCCTTTAATTAAACTTTGTAATGGATACTTTCTGTGGCTGTCAAAAGTGGCTCATCAGTCTGCCACATCATAAAAACTCAGTGTCCCAGCGTTTATTGCCCTTTATTGACAGAGCAATGGTTCCCCGCTAAAATCTACGTACGCTTGCACACGCACTGTACTCACATTCAAAGGCAGGGATACGAGACCTATGAAAAAAATCTTATATATTTTTAACCAAAAAAAACAGCGAAGCAATCCATGTGAATGAAGTTTATCCGCATCTGAGAAAGTAAGTGCAATTCATTGCATTGGCTTTAGTGAGTTCTGACAACCAACTGGCTGGCATTATGTTCCTCCACAGCCAAACTCAGTGGATTTAAATATGTAGAGATGGATATTTGAATTTTCTTTTTTTCCTCTCCAACAAACATTTAATTTACCCTTGGCTAACATACATGATATCATAGTCTTTAGAACACGTACTTGACCTAGTCCATGCAGGAATATTGATTCAACTTGTCCACTATCATTATGTCTGTTAATATCCTTCGAAAGTCTCAAGAAAGTATTAGTATGCAACAACATGTTTAGAAATGGAAGACATTATCAAAATAATACAATAACTTTGTTTTGCAACGTGGTTAGCGATTAAACAGCTTTGTCACATAATAACATAAGTAGATCCATTATAAGAGGCGGGCGACTTTAATGCTGCTAAAATGTTCAATGGTGTTTGTTCAACAAAAAGCCCCCCTGAGAGCCCTTCTACAGTTAAGGGATGAGAGCAGTTATCTTGACAGGAATTTGACAAGACAGTACATGACAATTACTTCTTTGTCAACCCAGAACGACAAGAGCGAAACCACACACTGGATTTGCTCAAAGTTAACATGGAGCAAACTGTTTGCGCAAAACAGTAAGGATCGAGAAAAGGATCGCTAGCTGTCATTTTTAGTATTGGTAACATATACAGTCACATGACACCAGAGCTCATACACATCCTGCCTTTCTAAAAAACCCTTATTTGGCAGCTACAGTAATGTACTCTATGACGCAAGTGTGTCAATGTGACATTTCATAATACCTGCTATATTTTTCATACACACATTAGTGTGTGCGTTAAAATGAACACATAAGGGCATGCCCGAGACTAAACTTTATAAAGCAATGGCCTTTTCTGATGCTCTCAACCTCAGCACCGGATATAATGTCGCCCTCTGCTGATATCTATAATTTGCGCTCAAAAAGCCAGTTTCCCCATAGGGCTCCATAAATTTTTGACAGCAAAAAAATAAATAAATAAATACTTCCACTCATATATACACTCATGGGCGGCAGTGTAGTATAATGGTTAAGGAACTGGGTTTGTAACCGAAAGGTTGCAGGTTCGAGGACACTCGAAGGACACTGCCGTTGTACCCTTGAGCAAGGTACTTCACCTGCATTGCTTCAGTATATATCCAGCTGTATTAATGGATACTATGTATACATGCAAAAAAAATAAAAAATGTTCTGTAAGTCGCTCTGGATAAGAGCGTCTGCTAAATGCCTATAATGTAATGTAATGATGTTAAACCTTTGCATTCAATTCTTATTTTTCCTAACCACACAAACAAAGATATGATTTTTTATAATAAATTTTTTTATACTGACCTACGTCTTATTTTCATGCACAACTTGGCAACCGATCACATGGCTTCATAAGGCTTTGATGTAACCAACTCCACATCATTTTCTGCGCCATCCTCCTTGTACATGTGACTCCAAGAACACAAGTGTGCAAATGAGATGAGCGTAAAATTTAAATGAAAACTTTGTGGTTCGGATGTATTTCCCATATGTTTCTATTGGCTTCACTGTCTCTAAATAGTATATACTCTAAGATCCAAAAACAAGCGTTCAAAATGTAAGAATCCCTTTCTTCCTTTCATTCATTGGGGCAGTAACAATCGTCAAAGCTGCCCTCCTGTGCCCTCTAGTGGTAAATTAAGGTTTTTATTTATTTTTATTTTTTACCCTTCCAGGATACTTGCATCAGTAGGAGATAAATGACTTCTTTCTGTAAAATCAGAAACACTGTACTTGTTGCCGTGTTTCCATTCTTTGAAAACACACATTTTGTGACAATTTATTGAAAAAAAGTTTTGTAAAAATGCCGTAACACATTCTGATTTCTTTACTTGACGTGGAGTTTGGCCTGTGAATCTGCTAAAGAAAACCGCCAGAGGTAGCATAGCAACCCGAAGGCTACCAGACATCAGTGAGACACTTATCACATACAGACTTTTGAAATCTGGCCAAGAGAGACAAACTATCGGACGTGAGAACAGCAGCGCTTTTATTTCCACCCTGCAGATGGCGGAAGAGAGTCATGTACCGCAGGCAGAGACAGTTTGTCTGCAGGGAGGAACCAGAGACGCGGATGAGAGTGACAGCCGTCACATCTGCCCTGTTTACAGGCGATAGAATGCCCGGGGACAGACGTGTTGCATTCCTGATCACAGACAGGCTTATGAGAGCTACTCCGCAGTCCTCTCCACAAGACATCATATTACATGTCTTAACAAGACTAGACTGCACAACAAACAGGGGGTTGCACATAAAGTGCTGCTATTTTAAACTGATAATTCACTTTCTCTGGTTTTTCCCCCCTTTTTTTTTGTTGATATTTCAGGTTTAGTGCATATTTTCGAGTGGTCCAGAGTTGTTGTGTGTGACAACAGATATTTTTCATATTCAGAGGTTCCGATGACCTACTGGATTTACAGTGGCTGACACAGTGGGTGGCAGTGTAGTATAATGGTTAAGGAACTGGACTTGTAACTGAAAGATTCCCAGGTAGGACACTGCCGTTGTACCCTTGAGCAAGGTACTTAACCTGCATTGCTTCAGTATATATCCAGCTGTATGAATGGATAAATGTAATAAGATGTAATAAGAAGTTGTGTAAGTCGCTCTGGGTAAGAGCGTCTGCTAAATGCCTGTAATGTAATGTAATGTAATGTAATGTAATATGGGAGCATTTGAGGTTTCTGGTCAAAAGCAAAAAAATACACTAAAAATAAAATGTGACTGCAAAGCAGCTTGATTATTCTTAAATAACGATGTTTAAATGTTATTTTTGGTTGGAATTATTTTTTTAAAACAAAGAAACTGAACTATCAGTTCAAAATGGCAACATACATACTAGGAGCATTGTGTTTCAAAGTCCCTCTCCTCACTTCACAGCACAGGTGGGTATTCCACAAAGCAGGATAAGCAAGTTAGCCGGATAATTCTAAAATAAAACCATGAATTAACCCAATAAGTGTTTTTCTATATCAGCAGCTAACAAGTGGTGCAGTGGACGGCACTGTGTCGCCTCACAGCAAGAAGGTACCTTTCTGTGTGGAGTTTCTGCATGTTCTCCCCGTGTCCGTGTGGGTTTCCTCTGGGAACTCCGGTTTCCTCCCGCAATACAAAGACATGCAGGTTAGGCTAACTGGGGGGGGAGGAGGGGGGAGGGGGGCGTTAACAGGGTGTTACTGTAAAAGAGCATGTTTGCTCAGTCAACCTACTCTGTATAAATAAAGGGAAATAATAAATAACAATATGTAAGACTAAAATAACATTCCTAAATCAGATTCAAGTGCATTTTCATCGACTGAACTCGACGATGCAGTTATCTGGATAACATGATAATTCAGTTTTGTGGAATACCCCCCAGAACAGCACAAGAAAAAAAAAAGAAAAAAAACACTGGATAAAGACGTCCAGCTATCACTGGACTTCCTGATTCGGCTTGGTCATTTACCTTTTTCTGAACCGATCTCGTGAAAACCAGTTCACACAACATGTCTCTTGAATTTTCTCCCAAAACAGCCAGAGGGCAGCACAATACCATGTTCACATCCACACCATGACAAGCATGATTAAACAAAAAATAATTACAGGGAGCAATTTGATTAGCTGTACAGGCATTCACTATAGTACATCATATAACATAGGTTTTAACAGTATAACATTCAGACTACTGAAAAGCATACTGTTGGTTTATGGTTGAAGCCTCCATAACTGTATTTTTACTAAAAACACAGCAAGTTAAAGACCTTGGTAAATATCATGCTAAACGTATGTGCAATTGAAATACAATGGCTGCCTTCAAATGTAATTGTTTGCTAAAAGGTTTAGCCAGGATGTCCCGGTTCAAAATGTGGCATTTGTCACATCTTTTTTTTAAAAGCCAAACCAAATGCTAACTTTTATTTTTCTGTCATTTCCAGTAGCGTGTCTTCTTGTCATTATCAATGAGCTGTAATCTCATAAAAATACATGCATCTAAAAATAATTTACTACTTTATCGCCACCTAGTGCTGGTTTTGTTCTTCCCATACTGACATCAACCAAAAAATCACAAGTGTTGAAAAATACATGCACGGCCGGTACAAAGAAACAGCTCAAAGTACAGCACTCCAGCCGTTTAATTTCCTGTTTAACAGCTTTACTCCTAATTGAGACTGTCAAGTTTATTTCCACCCTTTTGCTTCTAGGAAATTCATGGTAAAAAGATTTTAAATAATCAGTAAATGTTCTATTTACAGCTGTAACTATGCACCACCGTTGTATTATATTGCTCTAGCACAAAATGTACAGTCAGCCAAGTTTTCCTTGGTTAATAAAGAGCTTCAAAGACCTCTGACTGATAAGGGAATTTGTACATTTCCCAGGTGTACTACGGTGAGGAAAATAAGATTGCACCGTGACGGAACAGATGGAAGAGAGTCAGAAAAGCCATTCAATAGATGAAGACTGTAATGATAACACAGTTGTGTACAAAGCGGCTGTCTTCTCGAAGCAGTGGCTCAGCAGCAGTAAACATGACGGCGTAGGTTCACGTTGAACCACTGTGGCGGTTTCTGTACCTTTCACTGGAGACATTGACATGCTTAACCCATTAAGGCATAAGATCACACATAATGTGATTAACATGTTCTTAACCGAACATTCTAATGCTGATGTAACAGTCACTACCGGTAGTTGAAGGCAATGGAGTTCCAGAACACTGTCTTTTAGAATTTTGAAAAAAGAAACATTCCAAAAAAAAAAAAACCTACTCTTCAAAGGGTTAAGGAAATAGCCAAATGCTTGGTTAGCGCCTCGTGAATACTTCTGCATAATGACGGATGGACAACTGGTTTGGCTGAGATGCCGATGTGCGTTTTGCTTAAACAAACCACATCAACCCACTGTGCATCCTGTACATAGACTACCACAGCATACACTTTCTGTCACGGGCAGGCCTACCGTTCAGGAGTAATAATCTTCTAAACCCAACACACATTTGCTCTTCACAGAGCTACACCTGCTACACCATACATTTATATAGGGCTCCTAGGATTCCGTTTTTAAATTGTATGCCACCCTCCCGCACCTCTACTTAGGAAAATGACAAGGACCTTCCTTAACTTTGACCCATCTTGCTAATGACAACTCTGAGCCCTGTATTGACTGCATGTGGGTTCACCTTGGCACTAAACCACTAAACCACCAAGACACACACACACACACACACACACACACACACACACACAGAAGAAAGGCCAAAACAGTAGTTCCATGTCCTAATGGGTACATGTCCTAATGTCCCCTAATGTTCTGATTTAATCCCAGCCAAATCACAATTTTCTTATAAAGGGTATTTTTGCAATCAGACAGTCTTGGAATGAACTGGCTCACACTGCAGGATTGAAACCAGGTATTCACCAAAATGCACATTAGGGGAGACTTTTTTCAGTGAGATGAAATCGGGGTAACGGAAGGACAGGGATTTTTAAAAATTTCCCTTTTGCGCTATACAAAGCTTTTAAGTCCAATCTTATGACATCACTATGGTTTTTTTAGTTTTTCGTGCATAAAAAAAACATGTAAAATTCTTAAAATGATCTAACCTCAGAGTTAAAGTTTGTTGTCTAGTCCCCAAAAGTATGTCATACAGGTTTACCCTGTATGCTATTCAGCTGAAAAAACCAAGAGAAAGGGTGTTTTCTACTGCAGTTAATAGAAAGGAAATGTTGACACCTTCTTAGAAGTAAGAGGAAAAGATATTTGCAAAGACTTGCATGTAGCCATGGAGATATGAAGTGGAGATAAAAAAAAATTATTTAAGTACAAAGGAGTATAGCAAAGTCTTCTTGGGAGTTCTATGACCCTGAAATGCAATCCGTGTTCTACCCGGAAGACTGGGCAGGGGGAGAGATACCTTTACGTCCCGCTGGATAATCACAAGTTATGCCAGAGTGGAAATACCCGATTGGAAGCGGCCATATAGCCTATTCATAAACAAAGCCTCTCATTCACAGACAGATGAACAGGAGATTTCACAGAAAGAATGTCGGTAGTCTCCTGAGAGCAAACGCATTGAGAGCTGTGAACGCCGTGTCTTTCCCTGGGCTCAGCGCAGCGCCCTTACGCCCCGCAAGCCGAACACAATGGGCGAGACGCAACGGCGCTATTTACCGCAACGTACGCTGGAATTTAACTGGGGCTGTAAAATGTTGCTTTATCCATTCTTGAGAGCCCCTGCCCACAGCTAAATCCGTGCAAGAAAAATCAAGAGACGAAGGAAATCCTCATTCACCCACTCTCATTCATTCAGGATTTTACTACCCCCCATCCGGGTAGGCTTTATGTGTGACCACGGTAGAAAATGGATGGATGTTTCGCACCACACAATGGCATAGCCTTTGGGTAAAATAAAAAATTTAAAAACATTCATAAATGTATTAGAAAATATTGATATATATTTTCAACAGATGCCTGCAAGCTATTCTACAAAAAACAAAACAATGAGTGCTAATATGTAGGCTAATTATATCGAGATTGATCAGGGAAAGGAAGGCCTACACGTGCCTTCAGACACACACATTACCATAGACAGACTCTTATACATATTGGGGAGGAATGCCATTGTATAGACAGTCACACAAATACTTTATAAGAAGCTTTGCTCAAAAACAAGATGTTATGTGTTTGTTGGTTGTATGCCTCAGTTGCCCATATGACATAATCACAAAGGTCGCCATCTGTAAGGAACTGCTTGGATCACTACTGAAACATCCAAAGGCTGGGATTCCACGTGTTGTAACATTAACACTTAAGGTAGGACTATCATTGGCTTGCGTATGTGAATGGTATCACTCCCTATGAATAATATGCACTAAGAGTTGATTTAGGTCTACAGGATTCAACTGTGGGCGGCAGTGTAGTACAGTGGTTAAGGAACTGGGTTTGTAACCGAAAGGTCGCAGGTTCGAATCCCACGTAGGACACTGCCGTTGTACCCCTGAGCAAGGTACTTCACCTGAATTGCTTCAGTATATATCCAGCTGTAAATGGATACTATGTATAAATGCAAAAATGCTGTGTAAGTCGCTCTGGGTAAGAGCGTCTGCTAAATGCCTATAATGTAATGTAATGATCTGATGACAATGTTTTCAACATGCAGCCAGTTTCTAGAGACAGACGTGAGTCTTTTAAGGTTACAGTCAAAGACGTTCTCGTCATTATCAGTATGAACTCATGTCACCGATGTGCTTCATTACTGCTGTATCAAAGCTAAGGCTACCAGATCTCATTGCTTTTCCATTTGTACAGATTCAACACAAAGACTTCACACAGTGTGTGTGATGGATGGATTGTCCTCAGTTATGAAGCAGATAGGCGTTATTTTGTAGCCGTAAAAAAAAAAAAAAAGGCACATTAATCATCAAACTCACCCTGAAGCTACAGCCTCAAAACACACATGAAAAGCCTGTCTAGTCTGAACATCACTGCCGCTAAGCATATAATTTGACAGCAGAAATGTAACTGAAGACTTTCAGGGGTAGGCCTACTGCTACTCTACTACTGTTCAACCATACAGAAGCTGTAGCCACTAGCTTGTGTACCGAAGAAATGCAGCCAGCATTATAGCTCATATCTCATTGATCGCTTTTTTTCTCCTTTTGGACTGTGAAAGCATGTCAAGCCTGCATCGCTTGTCCAACTGAAATCGCAACACACGAAAGGAAGTAGACCTCCACAAAGAGAAACGTGATGATGATAATTAACTAACACCGTGGAGTGAGACTGCAATCTCAAACATGAAAATGGGCCTCAGCATTGCCGTTTCATACTACAGTATCTTCTACCAGACACAAATAATGGCAGCTCTTATTATGAGACGTTTCAAACATGTTGGACCTTATTTGGCCACAAACAAAACACCACCTCCCACTCACTAACAAAATGTTCCTGTTCTTTAAAAAAAAAAAAAAAGTATACTACTAGTAATATAATCAATTTTTTTTATACATAGGCCTACATACATGCCAAGTGTCACGTGTTTTGTGTGTCTGCATGCAAATAAGGGAGGGAGGGGGTGTCGGTCGACTGTTTGCTTACCCAGGTACTTGATCTCGAATCCTCGCGGTGGTTTGAGAGCCCTCCTCGTCCATCCTTCTCTCAACACCTCCAGGTGATCCTCTTTCCCTTGTATTAGTAGCACGTGCTCGTCAATCCACCCCAGGAAGAAGGTCTCCGATATGGCGTCAGTAACTTTTTTATTCCAAAAATGTTGCATGTTCTCGGCTTTGAAGTCCGCGAATATCTCATACCCAGTGTGGTGCTGCTGCTGCGGCTTCTCCTCTCCCTGCACCTCGGGCGAATCCTCCTCATCGCCCACCCGAGAGAGCACTATGGCCAGTGAGTGCGGTGCTATCTGCAAAAACTTATCCATCGTCTAGCTAACGCATTACAGTCCGCGTGCCATGAATGATACCGTCCAACATCCAGCTGCAGTCTGTCTGATGTGGCCCTTTATTGCGTACTTTATTAAATTTCCAAAACGAACACATTGTTCCATCGATTCAACGAGCGTTTAATTCAAACATAGCCAGTTGAGGTTGGGAATAAAACGAAAAATATCATTGCATGCGTTTTCAACACGTTCCTAAATAATTTTATAACATACACATGCTAATTTAAAAACATTACAACAGGCCAAACATTCACTAGCCAAATAAACCTATCTCCCGTCAGAGCAACGATATAAAGCCACGTTCCTCACCTTTTTAATGAAGCATATCACGTAGCGGTGACCTATTTTGCAGGCATTTTTCGCAGACAAGCCTCCCCGAGTAAAAAGCGCATCGCCCTCGAGGCTTCATCGCTCCCCTGCACATGACATACTTAAGAACACCGCATTTCCAGGCGAGGAATAATTACAGCACATGTTAGGTTCAGACTATAACGATTATCTAATTAATGCATTGCTTACATTAGGCTACACACGTGCAGAGTAGTGGATTTGGCACGGCAACTCCTTCGTCATGCCCCGCTGCCTGGTTCCGGATTGTTCTTCACAGCAGCCGGCTGTAAAAGACGTAAATGAGAGAACCGCACTCCCGCAGGTTCGGCCAGATGTTTGCTGTGGCACCACCTACAGACAAGCTTCAAAATTGGGCACAGGACTATGTCGCCAAGTAAAAGCTGATCCGAGATGAGCATAAACAGTCCTTATCCGCATAGTATTAACCATTTCGTGTTGCGAAAATGGTTGAGGTACGTGCTGCGATCAGATTCAGCCTACATCCAAATAGACGGAAACCGTTTGCAAAAATAGCTACTATTCAATCAAAGAGCAATATAGACATTGTATACTTTAAAAACATTTCGCCCGTTTTTTAAAATAAAGGTTGCAGTAGCCTGCTATGTTCAGTTTACCCTGCTCGTTTTGACCTACCGCACTAAATGCATATTGCCAATATGAATATAATCGATTGTCCTCCATTGAACTGACAAATGCCTAACCTCTGGAGTCAGGACAGTTACTGATGCTAGACTAAACATGTTCAGGAGATCATAATAGCCCTTTATAGTTTAGGTTTCTCTGTTCAAAGTCATGCAGATACATATTTTCTTGAAGAAAGAACATTTACAAAGAATGTTACATCATGTAGGTAAACGGGGTCATTTTGTTTAGTTCTTCTGTCCAAAACAAACAGATGAAAAACGTGTGTTTATCTGGAAACTAATCTTAGCCAGTTGCTCCATGCCCACACGTTTCTGCTGCCCTCAGTAGGCTACAATAGTTTTGCCTTGTCAATGAGCACTGCAAATGGCTTTTATTGCTGGTGCTCAATGGCAGAGGTGGAACGTAACGAAGTACAAATACTCCGCAATACTGTACTTAAGTACGTTTTTCACGTATCTGTACTTTACTTGAGTATTTATCTTGTATGGGACTTTTCACTTGTACCCACTACATTAAAAAAATAAAATAATAAAACCGTACTTTCTACTTAGGCTACTACATTTCTAAAAGTGTCGTTACTCATTGCTTGCAGAATTTTTGAAAAGGACAGTTTTTTGTCTTCTTCTCTGATTTTTATTGGTGGTTGGCAGACAACGAATTGGTGCATTACCGCCACCAACTGGTATGGAGTGTGGATCAGAACGAAATCAAGAGCATTATTAAACAGAGATTGAAGGAAAGGTGGCAAAAGCAATGTGAGGAAGAGGTATCTCTGACAGTTTATCATAACATGCTCTGTTTCTTCTTGCCCACAATATTCACATCTGCCTGTATCATGTTTACCTATTTTTTATAGTGTACGTACTGTTTAGTCCAGTGTGTCCAAATCTAAGTCTTGATATTGTTGTCTCCTCTCTCCTGTTCTTTCCTGCACACCTAATTTCTCCCACTTTCCTTTAAACTCTGAAAAACCATCGTTCTTTCGTCTAGTATTTATAAATTATTATTATTATTTAAAAATATTTTATATCTCTGTCATATTAGTTATTCTAAGATATTGAAATAGGACTCGATAACACTAATTTCTTGAGTTTTTTTTGTAGAATATCTATTAAATCAAAGTGTACTTTTATCTTTCTAAGGTTTTGGATCAGATGCCTTCTTTCCTCCTCGTCTGTCTTGCTGAAGCTAACTGCCAAATCAATGTAACTATTTTTTGTGGCTTCCTTTGCAGTCTTATCTGTCATTTAATTTTCTTTGATACCAATATGTGCCGGTATCCATAAAAATATTACTGTAAGACCCATAATTTGAATTCTGTATAATGTTTGCTGTATTTCTATCAAAATGTCTGCTTTGCTGTCTGAATGATTGTATTTTAAACTGGCTAGTGATGAGCTTGAGCCTGAACAAATGATTGCTCTCAATGGTCTTGTATCCTCTATCCACTGCACTGCTAACAATATTGCAAGCAGTTCTCCTGTGTAAACGGATAAGTCATCACTGATCCTTTTGCCTACTTTGAGCTGAAACTCCGATACAATAATTGCTACTTCTATTTTACTCACTAAACTCTTTGATGCATCTGTGTATATCTGGACACAACTGTGGTAACTATCAATATATGTCTGTACTGTATGTGAATTCACAATAAACTCTCTATTCTTGTTCTTCTTTTCTAACCGTGTATAATCTACTGTGGCATCAGGAGGTATCCAAGGTGGTATTGCTGGCAATGGTACTGTTGGACTAAAACTTTAATTTAGCCACTTCGAGGTCTGTTGCTTTCTGTGTCACTGTCCATCCAAAGCTTTGTGTCTCCCTCCTCTCCTTTTCCCAACAAGGTTTTAAAGTGTCTTGTGTTGGAGGATCTTGACTATGGCCCTGTAAATGAACCCATTAGTTCAGTGATAACTGTATCTTTCTCATTTCCGGTGGCATTTCTCCCATTTTCACCTGTAATGCTGCAGTTGGGGTTGTTTTAAATGCACCTGTGCATAATCTCAAAGCCTGACTGAATACTATCACATTTTTTGAGAGATGTAAAGTTTGTCCACAACTTTCTGAATATGTACAGCCCACGTAATTCTTTCATCAAACCATAACCCAGTGTTTCACTCTTTCCAATTCTTGATTATATAATTTTAGTTTTACCTCATTGCCAATTATTTTTCTTGTGAAGAACATTGTCTTTGTCATATCAACTGAAAATTTTAAATTTGTATGACGACTCTTCTACTTTTGTAATAGCCCCCTGCAGTTTCTTTACAATTAATTAAAATTTTCTTCCCCTCTTCCAAATTGCCCCATCATCCGCAAAAAGCAAAAACCCCATCCCATTCTCGATTTCCATAAATACATCATATATCATTATGGAAAATAATAAAGGGCTTACTATGCTTCCATTTTCAACAACAAATTTTCCTGAATAGTTTTTTCCTATTCTGACTTGTAATAATCCTTTTCCCCACATCATATTGTATGTCTTTTCTATATAAAAAAAGACTACACTACACTTTCTCTGTTTATCGGCGCTTTTCTAATTTCATGTTCTAAACATGAAGCTGGATCCATAGTATTTCTTCCTCTCCTAAAGCCACTCTGGTATTTGGATATATATCCTTTATGTTTCATATAATATATTAACCATTCATTGATCATTTTCTCACTTATTTAGCAGATGTTGGATGTCTGCATAATTATGTCTATAATTCCCTGGGTTTGTACAATCTTTTCCTGGTTTGCGTATTGGAACTTCAACCTCTTTCCAGCTTAGTAGCAATTTCCCACCCACCCAAACTTTATAATATAGTTCCAGTAAAATATCCTTAGACGATTCACTGAGATGGTTTATCATTATATAACATATCTGATCCTTGCCTGGTGCTGATCTTGGTTTTCTTGAGAGAACGGTTTCGTTAGCTTTGTAAATGGCTTGTTTAGTAGGTCATGGGTGCCTTCCTCTTGCTGTAATAACTCTTCATTCTCCGCTATCGTAGCTTCCCTTCCTCTTTTCGCCTCTTCACTAATATTGTCTGAACTGTGTATTTTAACAGAAGTTTTTGCCAGCATCTCTGCTTTCTCCTCATCTCTCACTGCTGTTGTTTCACCATCATTTAAGACTGGATACCCGTACTCTCTCTTAATCCCATTCATTCTTTTTATCATTTAAGACTGGATACCCGTACTCTCTCTTAATCCCATTCATTCTTTTTATCATTTAAGACTGGATACCCGTACTCTCTCTTAATCCCATTCATTCTTTTTATCATTTAAGACTGGATACCCGTACTCTCTCTTAATCCCATTCATTCTTTTTATCATTTAAGACTGGATACCCGTACTCTCTCTTAATCCCATTCATTCTTTTTATCATTTTCAAAATTTTATCAATTTCTGTCTCCCTTCCCAATTTTGAGTTACAAAATTTCCTCCGAATGTCCTTCTTTGCATTTTATATGATTCTCCTTACATTTGCTTACATTCTCTTATATTTAATAAGATTCTGAAAACTATGATTCCTTTTTAACATTTTAAAAGCCTTATTTCTAGACTTAATTTCTTGTCCACCCTGGTGCAATCCTCCTTTTGTGCCTACCTCCATTCTTCTGCATAGACTGCCTCTAGGATAGCTTTAGAAACGGAAACATTTAAATTATCAACACCTTCATTAATATCTATTTTTCAATTTCTTGATCACTTATATTCCTAAATGTCTCCCAATCAGCACTACTGTACGACCATTTCTGTACACCTCCTGTATCATATTCCTCCAAACTCAAGCCCACTTCAATCACTATAGGATAGTGGTCACTTCCCACAGTCGTTTCTCTAACTACGTCCCATGAGCAAACACCTGCCAATGAATCTGATGTGTAAGATCTATGGCCGACTCTGTGTCTGTTTTGATATTAAATCTTGTACCACTTCTATCATTTAGGCACATTAGTGTGAGGGTTAGAGTAGGGTTCAGAGAACCAAGCGCGACTGATAAGGATTCTAAAAGCTTATCTCAAAAGATACGCCATGAAAGCGGAAGAAACAAAAGAGCAGGAGCAAAAAACTTTTCTAGCACAAGGCAAATCAAAACAACAGGTGCGAGGAATAATTGCCAGACGAGATTCAAATACCGGAACGGAGGCGAAAAAAATCAGATAGAGCGTCGAACGACGCCAAAGGGAAAACCGAACGTAGAAACAACAGAGGCTGCTAAAAACCATGACAGGTCCCCCCTCTAAGGGGATCCCTCAGCTTTGCCTGTATGAAAATCCCTAATAAGTGCCGGGTCCAAGATGTTCCTAGAGGGAACCCAGCAGCGCTCCTCAGGACCATAACCCTCCCATTCCACCAAAAATTGGTAGCCTCTGCCTACACGGTTCTCAGCCAAAATACGCCGAATGGTATAGACCGGACCTCCCTCCAAGAACTGAGGAGGCGGCGGCTTGTCGGCCGGGGCGAGAGCACTAACGAGCACCGGTTTAAGACGAGAGACGAGGAAGGTGGGATGAATGCGTATGGAGGAAGGCCACTGGAGGCGCACAGTAACTGGGCTGATTCTCCGAATAATTTTAAATGGGCCCACGAACCGAGACGCAAGTTTGCGAGACTCGACATGCAGAGGTAGGTCCCGTGTGGAAAGCCACTCTTGTTGCCCCACCCAGTAGAAAGGGGCCGGACGACGATGCCTGTCGGCTGCCGTCTTCTGTTTGGCCGAAGCGCGCAATAGGGAGGAATGCACACGCCTCCAAACCGATCGACACCTGCGAACGAAGAAAGCGGCGGAAGGAACCTCCGCATCTCTCTCCAGCTCAGGAAACAAGGGCGGTAAATAGCCCAACTGAGCCTCTAAAGGAGAGACCAGTGGAAGCGTTGTGCAAAGTGTTATGAGCGTATTTGGCCCTGGCGAGATGGCGACTCCAAGATGTGGGATTGGATGCAGCCAGACACCGAAGAGTGCTCTCCATGCTCTGGTTGGTTCATTCAGTCTGTCCGTTAGTTTCGGGATGAAACCCAGATGAAAAACTGACAGATGCCCCCAACTGAGAACAACTGAGAACCTGGTTAAGGTTCTAACGGGCTTGTCGCGAGTTGCGTGTTTTAGTTTGTTGGATATACCCGTACATCAGCTAGCGAATATTAGTCTACTTTTCATGGTCATGGATCAGTGGCGTACCGTCGGCCGTAAAAGCAGACGCTCTAATCCAGAGCGATTTACACTTCTTATTACATGAGAACATGTATACATTACATGTATCCATTCATACAGCTGGATATATACTGAAGCAATTCAGGTTAAGTACCTTGGTCAAGGGTGCAACGGCAGTGTCCTACCTGAGAATCAAACCTGCAACCTCTCGGTTACAAGTCCAGTTCCTTAACCATTATACTACACTGCCGATTGATTGTAGCCTCATAGATTGTAGGCTAAATTAGTTGTTCTAGCCTTAATTATGCATTGCTCAACAGTTTGAGACACTTAAATATGATTTCTAATGTTTAAATCGCTTTGACTAGGCTAATTTGAGTGCTGTCTTAAAATGTATTACATTCTTTAACGCATTGAGATTATTGCCTGATCCTTGTTAAACAATCTCAAGTTAGATATCTTTGTCATTGTCATTTCTTAATCATTATAGGCTACATATTTGTCTTGATTATTCAGCGACTTAATTGTTTGTTAGGCTACTCAGGGTAAATAAACAGAAACAATGCTGTATACCCAGCTTTTTCCAGCGTACCAGCTATCAATACATAAGCACTACACATTTTATGACACAATGAAAAATGCTAGCACAGAAAAACTTGCTCTATTCTTAATATTTGTTATTCAGTTAATTGCTTGATTGATAATTAAGAACTATAAATGGAAACAGGTTGAGATTAATATCCGTATAAAGGTATAAGGTTACAGAAGGCCTATTTTACAGCCGACGGTAGGCTACACCACTGCCAGTGGCACTGGATCATAACGTAGCCTAGTTGGCATGGTTCCTTGCCGGGGGATTCAATAAGACAGAAGATGATGATACCGGAGGCCACTGAGTTGGATAATTTGTCCACTCTTTCACCGCATAAGGACAGCACTCGAGTCCCGTTTGGTTTATTTTGCAAAAATATTTTTAGGAAACAATGTGTCAATGTAATTTTCTGACATAATAAAATGGCAATGATAGCTAACTTGATCTAAGATGTGTCCCTACTCAGAGCAGTGACAGACGCGGCATTGTTTTCCCCCTCGCTGGCTCCGCCTACGTGCCTATGATGCGTTGCCGACTGGATCTATAGGAAGAGGAAGTGTGGGGTGGGGCAGTTGAAAAAATATATAAGCTA
Source organism: Ilyophis sp. 1 JC-2022 (assembly GCA_022702515.1). Classification (NCBI taxonomy): domain Eukaryota; kingdom Metazoa; phylum Chordata; class Actinopteri; order Anguilliformes; family Synaphobranchidae; genus Ilyophis; species Ilyophis sp. 1 JC-2022. The sequence continues at coordinate 132,911,326 of CM040404.1, forward strand.
GAAGAAAGAGCTAGTTTTGGCTGGGAGCAAAACAGTTTTGTTGACTGTTTCATACATTTTTTTGTTTATTTGCGGGATTATTTCACAACTTTTTGGAATGTGTTATGTGTATGTAGGCTTATTCTCATGCAAGATTTGTATCAACCAAAGATGTGAAGGCTAGTTAGCTTTAAGGAACAAGAAGCTTGCTAACTGCTGCATGTTTTGGTGTTGCTGTGGTGGAACTCAGTAATAACACAGTGTGTATACCAGTATTGGACTGAGTATTTCAACATTGAAATGTGTCAAAGAAAAGGTAACCAGTGGGATGGGATCAGGTTTAAGCTGAGAGTTTGTAGCCAGCCTGGCTACTGAAATGGCAAAATGGAAATGGTGAAGAATCATAATTCACACAAGACACAAGAAGCATAATCGCCCACAGCAAAGATAAACAGCAAGACTACAGTTTGCTTAATTAGTGTGAGCTACAATAGCCAATATTGTTTGTTGTAACTTGGCCTCATTTTGATATCAATACTTTTAACGACAGGCCTAGTTTTTGCTAATTTTTTATTAATTACTTAGAGTGCTTTGTAGGCTAGCATGTGAGTAACTTCGCATTTTTGTACTTTGAAGACATTTTTTTGTTGAGATATAATTTATTTTTTGTTATGAGTAGCTAACTGATGATGATAATGCAATAAAATTTATGAAACATAAAATAATTTAATCTTAGACATGCATACATACACAATACATGCACAATACATGCAATACATTCTGTCCTTTACCATGAACTACAAATAAATCAGTGTTTGCTATATTTATAAATTAATGATAGGCTACATGTTTAAAAAAAACAAAAAAAACACGTACCATGTTTTAAATGTACACGTGCTGTATACACATTAGTCATAGCTACTAATTTGTATGTCAGTAGATGATATAGGCGTAGCTAAGTAAAAACTTGGCATTTGCAAGGTAGCTAAAGTAGTCTAGTTAAAATAAGATTAGTTAACAATAGAAACGCAGCGGTCGTTGTCACTGAGAAAATCTCAAATAATTCTGCCGTCATGAAATCCATATGGCTCCTTCGTGACTTTTCCTAAGCACATTGTGATATAATTTTAATATCAATATTGCTAAAGTTCTAAACACTTACTGAAATGGCGATGAATGTTGATATTGACAGTCATTTATCTGTAGTATGCTTGATCATGCATGTACATTGTTGCGAAAAGAAAAGGCTGTCATGCGCACTCGTGTTGCCTAGTAAATGTAATTGTTATTACTGTTACAACTATATTACTGTATGACTTATGCTAGCCGTCCGGCTTACGGGAATGATGCATTAGACAGGGGGACTTGCTTACTACAACAAGGTAGATACACCAACATTTGCACAGCTGAAGTTTGGGATTAGTTCTAACTATGACCAAAAGAATAATATATTTTTTTAATTAAAACTTTATGTAATGCGGCTGTGGCTCAGGAGGTAGAGCGGGTTGTCCGCTGATCGCAGCGTTGGCGGTTCGATCCCCGGCTCCTCCTGTCCACATGTCGAAGTGTCCTTGGGCAAGACACTGAACCCCAAATTGCTCCCAATGAGCAAGCTAGCGCCTTGCATGGTGGCTGCTGCCATTGGTGTGTGAATGTGTGAATGTGTGGGTGAACGGGTGAGTGAGAGGCCATTGTAAAGCGCTTTGGATAAAGGCGCTATATAATGCAGTCCATTTACCATTTATATGCTACAGCATAAGAATCTGCTGACCAAGGATTAAACACACCTAAACAATGAGTTGGGGACACAGTTAAAGCATGGGATGAATACCAACTGTGACCAGCATTAAATATGTTTTCTATTTAAAAATATATTTCATGCTTGTTAAGCAGTTTTTCGATCTGCTTAGTAGAGTATAGGACAATGAAGCTTAACGTACCTAAACTATGAGCTGGAGATGCCAAAGTTATGCACGTTAACGATGCAAATTTCTGTGTCTCTAGCTTTAGGTTTGTTAAGCCTTGTTAAGCCAGATTTCTATACTGTATTAAGCAGAACTACAAACTGAGAGCACAAAATACATTCTATGCAACCACTTTATTCTTTCATTTGCACGTTCCTGTCTTCTGCAGGGAGCTGGTCTTCATTGAAGGCCTCTGGTTCTGCTGCAGGCTCCCTTCTGTAACAGCAGCTGGTAGAAGAGTTTCATGGACAGTGTTACAGTCAAAGGTTTCATTTCTTTTATCAAATATTGTGCCCATAATGCAATCGTAAATATTTTCTTCTGAACCACAATCCCTCAGGATACCCTCAGACATGAATGCACTGTGTGCGTGCGCACATGAGTTAGTGTATGTACTGTATGCATGTATCTGTGTATACATGTGTGTATGCACACTGACTGGGATTGGCATCAATTCCATTTCAATTCAGACACTTCTGGAAATTACTTGCAATTTCTTTCATGAATTAGAAAAAATAATTAACAAAAAATACAAATGCCCTTACTGTTCTATGAGGAATTCTTAAATTGTGTTAATTTAATATCAATTAATTTCCTGATTAACACAGCACTGGATTGGTTAAATTAATGGATGAATGAATGAATTTACTAAACTGACCAGTTGAGGGGCTGTACTTGGGAGAGGTCCTCTGGCAGGGCAATGCCCCGTGTATCTGGCAGGAGGAGACAAAGCAGCCCCACAGCCAGCGTCAGGAGCCCCATCACAATGTAGGGGAGGGCCTTGTTATGTGTACCTGCAGAATATTACCAAAAAAGAGAGGGTCTGACCAATGGGGAAATTATGCAAGAAATTGGGATCTGCCAGCTTGATAATTGCTTTTGTCAAACTGCTTGGTTGGAACAAAAGCCTGAATGAACACCGGCCCTTTCTAGATAAGATTGAGGACCCCCTGCCATAGGCTACAATGGAGAAACTGCTGCATTCTTCTACCAAACTAAGGGTTTACAGTCATATTTTAAGGCAGGTTATACCCCCAATACATATAGGAATAAGAACCAATGTGTGATTTTACTTGACACGATTTGATAACAAAGTTATAGTCCTGTTGTTTTACTCATCGTATAGTCAACAACTAGACTCTGGTTGGTCATATTGAACATGTGATGATGACTAGCTGATGGATTGCTTACTTAATATTTGTTTTGTCCGACACCACTGAAGTAAAGTTAATAGATTAGTTTCCTTGTGAGGTCACAGTGAATATCCGCGCGCAGACAGTCACAAGTATCAAGTCACAAGTATCACCTGACCAGAGACTGTTTTAACACACTAAATACGTATACAGACGGGTGACAAATTAAAGGAAAAACCAACGTAAAGTGTCTTAGTAAGATATTGGGCCTTGGCATAGATTCTACCTCTAGTCTGGCATAGATTCTAGTCTCTGGTACTCTACTGGAGGGATTGAACACCATTCTTCCAAAAGATATTCCCTCATTTGGTGTTTTGATGATGATGACGCTGTCTAACACGTCGGTCCAAAATCTCCCATAGGTGTTCAACTGGGTTGAGATCTGGAGACTGCTAAGGCCATAGCAGATGATTCACATACTTTTCATACTCATCAAATCAGTCAGTGACCCCTCGTGCCCTGTGGATGGAGACCATTCCCACCACTTAATTCCCATTCTAAACTGTTATCAAGTGTTGTTTCATTGTGAATCATATTTAGATATGAAGTGAAGTGTCTTTCATAACTGGCTTACCCAGGCATAAAATCATCAACACCACAGGCAGTGGGCCAAGAGCCAATGTATATATATATATATATATATATATTTAACATTTAATTATTTATTCAACAAGTTGCAATTATTGTGCAATTACTTTGACACTAATTACACAGCAGTCTTGACCTACATATACCTACATATGGCTTCACACTGGCTGTGAGTCTTCTTCTGAATCTCACCACAGTGAGATAAGGTCTCATAGAACGGAGGATCCACTCACCCATGAACACAAGGAAGGGTGCGCTTGTACTTCCGATCTCGGAGCTCATGGAACAAACACCCACTCCCATCCCCCGCACCACCGTGGGGTAGAGCTCCATGGCCAAGATGTACATCACTGAATACGCTGCGGCGACCCCAAGCTTCCCGACCATCACCAGGCCAATGCTGATGCTGCTAAATTCTACGGGATTACAGGACAGACCATAGAAAGAGTGGCACTGCCATGTTGAAGTGCACGGAATTTGGATTTGTGCTATTATACGGAACTTATCACATATGAAAATTACAAGGCAGACAGATAGCAGAGTGAATGTGAGGACAGCAGGACACATAGATTACATTGAGTGTCAGTATAAGGACTACAGGACAAATCACATTACAGGAAAAGTACACTCAGAAATGCAGGTAGAAAAGCACCGAAAAAGGTACAAACCTTGTCAATGGGGTGGTACCCTATGGGTACATAAAATTGTACGCCTAGCAAGCAATACATAATGAAGCTAAACCTTTTTTGTTTTAAAAGTTACTTATTAGTATGCAAATAGAACATTATTGTACTTTCAGGGTACATTTGGGGTGCCTCCATTGTACCATTATTTCTGAGAGTGTGAGGACTACAGGTCAGTGAGATTACAGGTCAGTGAAGGACAAAATGAGGGTCCATTACTTTCCGGAACCATCTGAATGAGCAGCAGGACGGTCCCGGTGACCAGAAGAGTGGAGGAGATGATGGCCCGTCGGGAGGCCACCTTTAGCAGGAGCCACACCCCAGTGTAAGCAACCAACTCCATGACCGCGGAGAGCAGACAGTTCAAGTAGGCATCACCACTCATGTTGGGGGTGTTCAGTGACAGGCCAAAATAACTGATCGTTACTGAGAACCTGCAAACAATGACCAAAGACAACAGTCCATCTCATTTTGTCTTTGGGGCATCACTGAGCGTGACTGATCATAAACGCGTTTAGTATCTGCAGGACTGAAGTGGCTGCATGCCAACACTGCATTACAGCTGGAACAGCCGTCCAAACCTGTGAAATAAGGATTAGCTCTTCCCGTTGTAATTCAATTTTGTGGTCTAGGGTTTAAACCTGAGGTTTAAACTACAGCTAAGCACACTGCAATTGGCCAATTATTATTATTATTATTACTACTTGCATAAACCATATATTAATAGTAATACTTTTCTCTTGCTGAACATAGCTGGAATGGAGGGTTTAGTTACCAGATGATCATATTGATGATGGTTATATTCCTCAGTTTACTTGTCCTGACCAGATCCAGGTATGTATATGAGATTTTATGGTGATCAGTGTCATTTACCTGGAATCAGAATCAGAGGAAAATGTACAATCCATACAAAAAATAAGTGCTCATACCTGTCATCCCATATGATTTGCCCGTATTCTTGAGCTATATGGTGTATGTCTATGAAATGGAGGAAATCTAGCCTGAAATGATTATGAAGTTTTACAAATACATCACATATTCAAATATTCTGGCTTTCTATTGCATTCTGTTTGTTTTTGAAAGCACTTTCTAATTAAATAGCGAAAATAGGTCAAATATAACTTGCACATCAATATGACAAAAAACACACTTGTTAAAAAAATAACTATGGTGGCTGCTGATTGGCCCATCCTCTTACTACATGGTTCTAGGCCCCATGGCTGTGGGAATCGAATATGGTACACATGTTTTTTGTCAGGTATAGTCATCGTGTGAAACACAACAAACAGCGCTACATCACAATATAGGGTCACATGAGGAAAGGTGGGTCCTCAGTTAAAGGAAAAAGGTTCATTTTTTCAATATAATTTTGGCAAAATTATTACATTTAATCATATTCCAGCTATCTATAAATCAAGTATTCTGGGAAAAAATCTGAGTGTCCTGAGCTCTGTATTAGGCTGTCAAAAAATCTCACCCCGGTCTTACAAAAACCAACCAATCAGGGCTAGCTCTGTTGCTGCCAATCAGGGCAACTATCTACAAGCAAAAGATCCTCCAACGAGAGTAAACCCCTCCCTGTATCCACGTGTGCACTGGAGCATCATTTGATGGGAGGGGCTTAGGCGGGAGATAGGAGGGAGGAGAGCAAAAGGGGGGAAGTCTTTTTGCCTTGTATATTCTTAAACTACTGCCTTTTCGTCTACTGCAGCTGTAAGCTGTTGTTAGACCCAGAGGGTGACTGTACGTAATTCAGTGCAGTCACTCTCTGTCTGACTGCATTATAAATGAGGACAGATATGGCCATCTCTCTTCCCTTTCATCTGTCTACTTCTTACCCCTGGACTTTTTTGTATGTGTGTATACTGACTTTCTTTTTATTGTTTAAAAAAAACAAAAAACTAGTTATAAAAGTAAATAATTTTACCTCCAGTTTACAAGATATACTCTACATTAATTTGATGGAAAAAAACCCATTCGTAAAATCATAGAGATGGTACCATAAGTTGAGCAGAATCCTCTTCCTGAAATATAACCCTTGGAGGTGTGACACCATTTTTCAGTGCTGCAGCCCGAACAATGTCCTCTGCCTCCTTAAGACGACCCTGAGCCAGCAACCACCGTGGAGACTCTGGAATAAACCTGTTAGCACAGAAAGATGGGTTCATCCAGAGTTCTGGGCCCTGTGACACTTTCTTCTAAAGATTCTATGCAAGAGCTATACAAGTCCTGTACAAGCACTACATAGCAGTTTGTGTGCTGGGAAGGGTCTCACCACCAGAGGGGTATGTAGAGAAATCCAGGCAGGGCAAGGACAAGGAGGAGAATTCTCCAGCTCCGGATGAAGTAGGCAAACAAAGGCAGAACAGCGTAGCCCAGTGCGTAAAACACACACACGCCCAAGGTGGAGAAGGCCAAACGGGAGGACTCCCCCAACAGCTCATTACCTGCAGGAGGAGACGGACACCATGTCTGTACCAAATCCCTTCATACTTAGGGTTCTGTTTTCCGGCTGGCGAATGGCGCGTCGCGAAGAATTTAGTCTGAGCCCGTTTGACTCGCGGTGTGCCGAAGTGGGAGGAGAGCCGCTGTGTGGGTGTGTCAGTCCATAGCGAGTTGCTAATTTCGGGGCTTTCCCAAGCAATGCATGCATGATCTATTCAAAAGCCAATAACCTGTTTTCATGCATCATATGCAGTCTGATTTGACTTTAATATAAATCCCCCAAGCAGGAAAAATGCAGAGGCCTACTTTGCATTCATTGTGCATTGTCTTTTTTCTTTTTTTTATGTGAGGCTCCTGTGTGTAGTTCTGTTTTTAATTGTTTATGGCTGTTATTATACTTCATTGTGGTCCCGGGGTTAGACTACTGTATTCCATAATTTTTTTTACACCCGTCTGTAATTTACTTTTTTACACCCGTCTCCACCTTGAATAACTACATATATAAGGCCAAATATAAAGTATGTTCTTTCTGTTTATTTTCTATTTTCTGTTTGGTTTTGCTATTTCATAGTTTAGAATGTATAGCCGACTGTATTCTGTATTCTGTTGACTACTAGCGATAGCTCATAAGTTGTGAGAAAGTTGTGCTTTGTTGGATTTGCTTCGTAGATTGTGTCTATGACCTTCAATATGCACTTATTGTACGTCGCTTTGGATAAAAGCGTCTGCCAAATAACTGTAATGTAATGTAATGAGAAGATCTAAACGCAGCTGTGCAAGGCTGATGTGGACAGTAATATTTGTAGCTTATTATGAAAGGAAAGTGAAGCTTGTGTGAAAAGATGTAGACTACTCATTGTAGGCTACAAAACTGTAAATAGTAGGCTAGGCTCAGTGCTAATTATGATACAATCAAAATTCTGCACTGTAAAAAACATCTTCTAAAAATAAATTATGTTGTTTTAGGGGATGGCTGTTAAATAATGACTTATGGCCGTTATTCTACATTACTTTGACAGTGTTTAGAAAATCTGTTTTAAATTGATAGTGTTGTATCATTGTAGCGATCGATGGTGCTTATGAATAAAGACTTACACCCTTGGCTTTGGTAAATATATTTCTGATTTTCTTTTATTCACACAAGACGTGTTCCAAATGCACAAATAAATGCTTGATTAGTGGAAATGTTTGATCATAATATGAATGCATACTTTCACAAGGTTGGATAATTTGTTAACGGTTGTTTACCTGGTCATTTAAAAATACTAATACACTAGTTTCTGCATGGGCTCGTACATGCTGGACTTTGATTTATTATAATATCCTAGGCTACCACACAAAAAAGGCACACTTTTTTCTATATTACTTAACAGTTTAGTGACAACTTGTAGAATGTATTCACTTTCGCAATCTGATGCAATCTCTGCACTACATATTCCTATAATAGTACTAAAACACGAATGATTAAGACCTACTCAGTTTGTGATTTTAGACATTTCCATGTGAAACAAATGCATTATTACATTGATAATATATATATTTTTTGCGATATAAATGCGAAATAGATAGCTATCATCTTGCAGCCCGCTTTGAGCTATGTGCTATGTGCTCCTCGCCTCTGGCCAGTGTGCTGTGCCATTGACTGACACATGTTTGTTCTTTTCATTTTTTCTGCACAATGGTTTGGCAAGCACAAAAATCAACCAAACTTTCATTTTAAGTCAGTTCACTACTTTGTGTAGTAATGTGGCTTCATGCGAGATTTGAATGGGCCATCGGCTAAAACAAGAATAGGCCAAAATCAGTTTGAGACTAATTTAAAAGTTATTCACCCATAACCCAAACCAACTAAGCTCTTGCTCTCAATATGCTGTTTTCACACACTTCTGTTTTTGAAATGGAAAGAGTTTTGTGTGAGCTTATTTTTGCCACTCTGCCTGATCAGACAAGACACCATTGAGCACACACCGATGGAAAATCAAAATTTGTTTACCTATTTATGCTATGATAGTGTGTTTTGATGTTTTGCAAAGAAAAAAAAACTGCACTGAACTCTTGAACTGTTGTGAATTGTTGTGACTTAATACTTAAGCTTACAAGCCTGGCTTATGATTTGAATGTACCTAAAATGAAAGCACAAATGTAAAGGAAAGTCTGTCCCATTCCAGTGATGAAGTAGAGGACGACAAACATCTCCCAGCTGACAGACAACACCTGAATGAGGCTGCAGATGGTTTTCACGGCCATGCTAAGGAAGAGTGCAGACTTCCTGCCGAATCTGGAGGAGAGAAAGTCCACCTCCATCACACATTCATCACTTTGACGGTGCTGTTACAAATGCAATCTATCTATGTTATACGGCACCGAGCTATATTCCTGATGATTGCATCTTGAGAACCAGAAGGTATGTCTGCAAGTCCAATTTATCCAGAAACCAGGGCCAATACTGAATTTTATTTAACCCTTTAAGCCGTAAGATCACATATGTGATTAGAATGTTCTTCACCAAACACCTGCATACCTACTGTGAGAAATAAAACCTCTGAACCGAACTGGCCCGACCTTACCTGTCTGAGATAGGACCAGACACGAGGGATCCAGCCAGCACACCCATAAAAAACACAGACTGGCTGAATGGCACCTTCCACGCATCACCACAGACTAGATTCCACTGTGAAGGAAGCACAGACAGGTTGCACACAGCAGCATGAGGACACCAACCGGGGGGTTCATATACTGGGATTAGGAGTCTCAAAGTCAAGGCAGATAAGATTATCAATTAACCAATTAATTGATTATTGAATCAACATATTAATTAATCAAACACTCAATTAAAATGCATTTATGCAGTGCAAAATACAAAACATTTGTCACAATACTTTACAGCATACAATGGTCTAAAACCCCCATTACAGTGAGCCAAGGGTAATTGTAGAACGGAAAATCTCCTGAGGTGTCATATAATCTTGTCACAATTCTCCCTTATTCAGTCATATAATAAAAAAAAAATAAAAAAAAGAGATTGGAGTCAAATTTGGTAATATGCTCACCAACACAACGCAAGATAGATAAAATTACTGAGAGCTACGATAAATTAATTTTTAGACTTTGCTAAGGTGGAGGAAGATGCCAATTAATTTCAAAGCCCAATTTAAATTTAGACTAAAAGATATAACGAGATGTTACATTCAAACACCATAAATAAACACACTCACTGCTCCATAGACTTGATCGCTGATCCCAATAAATACAAAATACATAAGAGTTTTTAAAATATCAACAGAGATATTTGAAAACCCAGTATGTGAACTTGTGAATGAAAGCTCTTACCTCGGTTGCTATGGTGGAAATGTACTGCTCTGTGCTGTAATCCCAACCATCCAGGCATCTTTCAGTTTCATTGGCAAACTGTGTTTCTGTGCTGTTTAGCCTCTTATAACGAGTGCACCGACTGTAGTCCAACTGCCCATTGACCTCCTCCAGGGGCAGAGCCTGACTCCGATTAGAGCCGGTGCTGTTCAGGTAGGGCAAACTGCAATGGTGGTGTGGCGTGTCCGACAGGAACATCATAGACATCCCGCCATAGCCAGTGGGAATGATGCTGAGACTAAGAAGGATGAATATGGTCTTCTGGAAGAGCCCCCACTCCCCCAAGAATGAAGTGATATCATCATAGTCCCTCATCATCGGTCATGAAGCGTAAAAGAAAGAAACGGGCTCCTAGAAAGTGTGTGGAGAGCTTTGTTTGAAAAAACAAAAAAATGTAAAGTGAGAACCGGCCTTGTCCACTCCACTTCCTGCTTATATACATGAGGGGTGGATAATCACTGATCAAATACTACAGGCGAGAGGGGAGGGGAAGAACACAGAAAGGGATGTTGATTATTGTACCGGTTATTTTAGTTTATTTCGGGGTTACTAAAGTTAGCAGCAGTTTTACTGCAATGATAACATTGCAGTAAACAGGTGAATAAACTGCATTTCTAATGCACAGGGATAGTATTGGTTCTTAACGCCTCCCTACTTATATACAGCTCTGGAAAAAATTAAGAGACCACTGCAAAATGATCCGTTTCTCTGGTTTTACTATTTATAGGTATGTGTTTGAGTAAAATTAACATTTTTGTTTTATTCTATAAACTACTGACAACATTTCTCCCAAATTCCAAATGAAAATATTGTCATTTAGAGAATTTATTTGCAGAAAATGACTGGTCAAAATATCAAAAAAAGATGCAGTGTTTTCAGACCTTGAATAATGCAAAGAAAACATTACATTACAGGTATTTAGCAGACGCTCTTATCCAGAGCGACTTACACAACTTCTTATTACGTTTATCCATTCATACAGATAGATGTATACTGAAGCAAGTCAGGTTAAGTTCCTTGCTCAAGGGTACAACGGCAGTGTCCTACCTGGGAATCGAACCTGCAACCTTTCAGTTAGTTAAAGTCCAGCTCCTTAACCGTTATACTACACTGCCGCCTGAAAACAAGTTCATATACATTTTTAAACAACAAAATACTAATGTTTTAACTTAGGAAAAGTTCCGAAATCTATATTTGGTGGAATAACCCTCAATCACAGCTTTCATGTGTCTTGGCATGCTCTCCAACAGTCTTTCACATTGCTGTTGCGTGACTTCATGCCACTCCTGGCACAAGAATTCAAGCAGCTCGGCTTTGTTTGATGGCTTGTGACCATCCATCTTCTTCTTCTTGATCACATTCCAGAGGTTTTCAATGGGGCTCAGGTCTGGAGATTGGGCTGGCCATGACAGGGTCTTGATCTGGTGGTCCTCCATCCACACCTTGATTGACCTGGCTGAGTGGCATGGAGCATTGTCCTGCTGGAAAAACCAATCTTCAGAGTTGGGGAACATCGTCAGAGCAGAAGGAAGCAAGTTTTCGTCCAGGATAACCTTGTACGTGGCTTGATTCCTGCGTCCTTCACAAATACAAATCTGCCCGATTCCAGCCTTGCTGAAGCACCCCCAGATCATCACTGATCCTCCACCAAATTTCACAGTGGGTGCGAGACACTGTGATTTGTAGGCCTCTCCAGGTCTCCGTCTAATCATTAGACAACCAGGGGCCGCATGTATAAACAGTGCTGAGCAGAAAAATGCCCTCAGAAGGCTGCGAAAGTGAGTTTCCTCACGGAACGAACTACCAAATAGAAAATACATATAAACGGAAAACCCAGACGTAGACTTCAGACGTGGAGGCACGGGACGTGACAAGCCAGTATGTAGAAGAAAGCAGGCAGTGATTGGCCAGTATTTAGAGGAAAGCAGGCAGTGATTGGGCAGTATGTAGAGGAAAGCAGGCAGTGATTGGCCAGTATGTAGAGGAACGCAGGCAGTGATTGGCCAGTATGTAGAGGAAAGCAGGCAGTGATTGGGCAGTATGTAGAGGAAAGCAGGCAGTGATTGGCCAGTATGTAGAGGAAAGCAGGCAGTGATTGGGCAGTATGTAGAGGAAAGCAGGCAGTGATTGGCCAGTATGTAGAAGAAAGCAGGCAGTGATTGGGCAGTATGTAGAGGAAAGCAGGCAGTGATTGGCCAGTATGTAGAGGAAAGCAGGCAGTGATTGGGCAGTATGTAGAGGAAAGCAGGCAGTGATTGGCCAATATGTAGAGGAAAGCAGGCAGTGATTGGCCAGTATGTAGCCACACCTTGTTCTTAAGGCCTTAATTGGCGGCTGATTGAAAGGAAACCAGAAATACCTGTAGACACTGAGGCCCTCCAGGACTGGAGTTTGACACCCCTGATCTATGGTAAACAAACCGACCTACTGGCATTTTGCTAGTCTTTTCTGGTAGCTTGCTAACAATATTAAAGAAAATAGTACTTTTATAAATAATTTTAATGACACTAAAAAAATACGTACGAGAACTGATTATTGTCCGCATCGTCCGCATTCTATGGAAGTGAATGGAGAGCAACAAATACCCTATTCTGGATTATCACCCCAGGGGAGCACAGTGCAACTAACAAACATATTTCGTCACCATTTGGACTCATATCATGGCCAGGTAAATACACAACCCAACGTTCTAATAAAGTTCAGTGCTTAAATGATAACTAGGTTAGTTAACCGTACTTGCAGTGCAGGAACAACACTGCTCCTCGATGGTGTTGTTATCAGCAGCATCGGTAATCAGCTGGTGCAGTTTCTCCAGCGGTAGACTTTCATTGATCTCGATTCTAATCACATTTTTATTTCTACACACTTTTTCTTATTGCACATACCGCTCCATTCCATATTTCAAACATGTCTGCATGCTTCTTGAGGAAATCGCTTTCTCGTTTTTCCAAAAGCATGTCAATTAACGTTACCCGAGCATTTCGGAAAGAGCCAATGCGGCCATTGTTTACACTGTAAAGTTCTGACATGAAATCAATTGTTTGTCCGAGTTTGGTACACTAACCAAGAGGGGCGGGACTTAGCGAAGTTTGTGAAGTAATTGTGCGTATTTAGAATTTTACTACGACAAATGAACAGTTACATTTATAGGCCTACCAAAGTGATGTACGGTTTCAGTGGTGTGATTCCCTAGACATAATGCAGAAAAAGATTTTAAACCACATTTGTTGTCACAACATCCCTTGGCCCTGCCCACAGAGAAAGTGACACACCCACACCCCACAGACCTCGTTGTGAACGTTGAAAGTCTGTTAGATACAATTGCAGGATTACAGATAGGTATTGCTAACTGTTGTGTATGTGGCCTAACTACACAACTATACATTAATCAAACACTTGAGAAGAGCACTCAGTTTAACGATGTTTAATGGTCGAGACTCAGGGTGAACAGGCAGAGAGAGAGATCAATCCGCGCCTCATTGCGCATGCAACAGCATGTTACTATATAACATAAAGTAGTCCCTTATTATGTAGGCTAGACACTACACTCCTCCCCCCTTATTTAAACCATGCATCAACTTTGCATCAACCCCTCTTTTTTATTTTATTTTTTTATATATTTTTTTTATATATAAGAACACCCCACAGTTTTCCACTTAGTGAGTCAACAAATTATCACATTAACAAGGCCCTTTTAGATGTCAAGTCTCTGGGGAGGTTTTCTCTCCCTCCCCGGATAACGTCTCTCCTGAAACATTTGCTTTGGGGAATGAGTCTCTACATGTACATCAAGTGGATCGTCAACATTGATGACAGGCACATCTGTAGATGAGACTGGTGTGGCCACACCAGGAGTGTTTGGTTCTGCGTCAGGCGAGTCCGGGCAGGGTGCCGTCGGTGCGGTCATGCTCTTCACCTGAGCATCCAGGATTTGGTCCACATGACGTCTCCACACATTTTCTCCCACCTCCACCCTATACATCAGCGGCCCGTCTATGGTGGAGATTGTACCTGGCTGCCACTTATCAGTCCGGTAATCCCGTGCAAGAACTGACTGTCCGACACTGAAGCTCCGTGTTGACCTGCCATTCACGTGTTTGAACTGTCTGTGTCACGAACCCAAACACGGGCTGAACCCAAATGCAACGACCAAGAGGCAGGGAAACAGAAATGAGGATTTATTCGGAGCTTTGGGGTAGTCCCAAGCTCAACACAAACTTAACACAATAGTTAAGAGGGTCCAGGAAGTAGCGAACTGCTCCAAACCGGAGCTGGACTTGTACTGGACCGGGAGGCCCACACTGGAACCGAATCACGGGAACGAAGGTTTGTTCCGAACCGGAACTGGACTGGATCAGGACCGGGAGGTCCAACAGGAACTGGGTCACGGGAACGGAGGGTTGTTCCGAACCGGAACTGGACTTGAGACAGGATGTGGGTTCCGAACCGGAACCGGACTGGATCTGGACCGGGAGGTCCAACAGGAACTGGATCACGGGAACGGGCTCTGGACCGCGGGGTCCAACAGGAACTGGACTGGATCTGGTCCGGGAGGTCCAACAGGAACTGGATCACGGGAACGGGCTCGGGACCGGGGGGTCCAACAGGAACTGGACTGGAGGCAGAGCACCCAACTGCGCAGGCAACTGGATCTGGACCGGGAGGTCCAACCGGAACTGGATCACGGGAACGGGCTCTGGACCGGGGGGTCCAACAGGAACTGGACTGGAGGCAGAGCACCCCACTGCGCAGGCAACTGGATCTGGACCGGGAGGTCCAACAGGAACTGGATCACGGGAACGGGATCTGGACCGGGGGGTCCAACAGGAACTGGGCTGGAGGCAGAGCACCCCACTGCACAGGCAACGTTAACTGGGAGCAGGGGTACCGCAACACAAACAGGGGAGACTTGACTGCCACAGGCTGGATATTACAGAACACTGGACTTAGAACCAAGGAGTTAGCCAGGGAAAAAACCACAACAGAGCTTTCAGTCAAGTAGTACCAGAAACCAGGAGACCATGACACGCACGAACAACGTTAACGAACTGGCGCCGAATAGCAGCCAGCGGGAGGTATAAGTAGGGGAGTGAAATTGAAACCAATAACCAAAAGCATGAGGAATGTAACCGAGAGTGATTGACTAATTGACTGGTGCGGAATGCATGCAAGAAGGGGGAAAGGAGATAGGTTGAACCTGAAGTGAGGGAACAGAGAGGAACAGACAGAAGGGGCACGCCCAGCCTGTAGCGACAGGGAAAACACGGACACAGGGAATCCAAACATGACACGGGAGGAAAGGGAAAACCTGGAGAACGGACAGGAAGGGAGCGGGACATTACAGTACCCCCCCCTCAAAGAACGCCACCTGGCGTATCTGAAGGCCTAATCCTGTCCGGGAACTGGTTGTGAAAGCCGGAGATGAGAGAGTGGTCCAGAATAAGGCTCTTGTGGAGCCAGGACCGCTCCGGAGGACGACGGTGCAGACAGGACCGCTCAGGAGGACGACGGTGCAGACAGGACCGCTTAGGAGGACGACGGTTCAGACAGGACCATTCAGGAGGACGGCGGCGCCGACAGGACCGCTCAGGAGGACGGCGGTGCAGACAGGACCGCTCAGGAGGACGACGGTGCAGACAGGACCGCTCAGGAGGACGACGGTGCAGACAGGACCGCTCAGGAGGACGGCGGTGCAGACAGGACCGCTCAGGAGGACGGCGGTGCAGACAGGACCGCTCGGGAGGACGATGGCGCAGACAGGACCGTTCAGGAGGACGGCGGCGCAGACAGGACAGACTGCGATGGCTACATCGCTCAGGAGACCGGCTCAGGGAGCCGTCTGCGACGGCTGCATCGCTCAGGGGGCCGGCGGCGACGGCTGCATCGCTCAGGGGGCCGGCGGCGACGGCTGCATCGCTCAGGGGGCCGGCGGCGACGGCTGCATCGCTCAGGGGGCCGGCGGTGGTTAGCTGGCTTGGCTGCTCAGGACAGGAGGTTAGCAGGCTGGGCTGCTCAGGACAGGAGTTTAGCAGGTTGGGCTGCTCAGGACAGGAGGTTAGCAGGCTGGGCTGCTCAGGACAGGAGGTTAGCAGGCTGGGCTGCTCAGGACAGGAGGTTAGCAGGCTGGGCTGCTCAGGACAGGAGGTTAGCAGACTGGGCTGCTCAGGACAGGAGTTTAGCAGGCTGGGCTGCTCAGGACAGGAGGTTAGCAGGCTGGGCTGCTCAGGACAGGAGGTTAGCAGGCTGGGCTGCTCAGGACAGGAGGTTAGCAGGCTGGGCTGCTCAGGACAGGAGGTTAGCAGGCTGGGCTGCTCAGGACAGGAGGTTAGCAGGCTGGGCTGCTCAGGACAGGAGTTTAGCAGGCTGGGCTGCTCAGGACAGGAGTTTAGCAGGCTGGGCTGCTCAGGACAGGAGTTTAGCAGGCTGGGCTGCTCAGGACAGGGGGTTAGCAGGCTCGGCTGCTCAGGACAGGAGGTTAGCAGGCTCGGCCGCTCAGGACAGGAGGCTAGCAGGCTCGGCCGCTCAGGACAGGAGGCTAGCGAGCTCGGCCGTTCAGGACAGGAGGTTAACTGGTCCCGCAACTTGAGAGGAGGCAGGGAACGGGACGGGACTGGTGGCATGGAAAGGGACCGGACAGGAGACATGGGCCGGTGCGGGACAGGAGGCATGGACCGGTGCGGGACAGGAGGCCTGGACCGGGGCGGGACAGGAGGCATGGACCGGGGCGGGACAGGGGGCATGGACCGGGGCGGGACAGGAGGCATGGACCGGGGCGGGACAGGGGGCATGGACCGGGGCGGGACAGGAGGCATGGACCGGGACGGGACAGGAGAGCTGGGACGGGACGGGACAGGAGAGCTGGGACGGGACGGGACAGGAGAGCTGGGACGGGACGGGACAGGAGAGCTGGGACGGGACGGGACAGGAGGCATGGACCGGGGCGGGACAGGAGAACTGGGACGGGACGGGACAGGAGAGCTGGGACGGGACGGGACAGGAGAGCTGGGACGGGACGGGACAGGAGAGCTGGGACGGGACGGGACAGGAGAGCTGGGACGGGACGGGACAGGAGAGCTGGGACGGGACGGGACAGGAGAGCTGGGACGGGACGGGACAGGAGGGCTGGGTCGGAACGGGACAGGAGGGCTGGGTCGGAACGGGACAGGAGAGCTGGGTCGGAACGGGACAGGAGAGCTGGGTCGGAACGGGACAGGAGAGCTGGGTCGGAACGGGACAGGAGGGCTGGGTCGGAACGGGACAGGAGGGCTTGGATGGAACGGGACAGGAGAGCTGGGACGGGACGGGACAGGAGGGCTGGGTCGGAACGGGACAGGAGGGCTGGGTCGGAACGGGACAGGAGAGCTGGGTCGGAACGGGACAGGAGAGCTGGGTCGGAACGGGACAGGAGAGCTGGGTCGGAACGGGACAGGAGGGCTGGGTCGGAACGGGACAGGAGGGCTTGGACGGAACGGGACAGGAGGGCTGGGTCGGAACGGGACAGGAGGGCTAGGTCGGAACGGGACAGGAGGGCTGGGTCGGAACGGGACAGGAGGCTTGGGCAGGGGCGGAAGGGTGATGGATCCTCCGTCAACGGGTGGCCGAGCCCGTCGGTGGAGCCGGGAGCCAGGACCCCATCGCTTCCTCCTGGGACCACAGCCCCTCGGGCAAAGGGCAAGACGGGTTCCTTCCAAATTAGAAGGTGTGGGGTTGTGGCTAGGCTCGGAGCTATCCGGATGGAGAGAGACCACTCCGAGCCTAACGGAGTGGGAGCTGGGAGGAGGAGTCCGGAGTGATGGGTAGTAGTCGGCATGACGGCGGGCAAACTCCGGATTTTGGCCCCAGATTCCCATGAGGTATTCCTCATAGGAATCCGAGCCGAATGGGTAGATCTCCATAGAGTGGAAGGCGTGGCGACCCTGCTCGAGGTCGGCTGGGTCCATGTTTATGGCCAGTTCGTTCTGTCACGAACCCAAACACGGGCTGAACCCAAATGCAACGACCAAGAGGCAGGGAAACAGAAATGAGGATTTATTCGGAGCTTTGGGGTAGTCCCAAGCTCAACACAAACTTAACACAATAGTTAAGAGGGTCCAGGAAGTAGCGAACTGCTCCAAACCGGAGCTGGACTTGTACTGGACCGGGAGGCCCACACTGGAACCGAATCACGGGAACGAAGGTTTGTTCCGAACCGGAACTGGACTGGATCAGGACCGGGAGGTCCAACAGGAACTGGGTCACGGGAACGGAGGGTTGTTCCGAACCGGAACTGGACTTGAGACAGGATGTGGGTTCCGAACCGGAACCGGACTGGATCTGGACCGGGAGGTCCAACAGGAACTGGATCACGGGAACGGGCTCTGGACCGCGGGGTCCAACAGGAACTGGACTGGATCTGGTCCGGGAGGTCCAACAGGAACTGGATCACGGGAACGGGCTCGGGACCGGGGGGTCCAACAGGAACTGGACTGGAGGCAGAGCACCCAACTGCGCAGGCAACTGGATCTGGACCGGGAGGTCCAACCGGAACTGGATCACGGGAACGGGCTCTGGACCGGGGGGTCCAACAGGAACTGGACTGGAGGCAGAGCACCCCACTGCGCAGGCAACTGGATCTGGACCGGGAGGTCCAACAGGAACTGGATCACGGGAACGGGATCTGGACCGGGGGGTCCAACAGGAACTGGGCTGGAGGCAGAGCACCCCACTGCACAGGCAACGTTAACTGGGAGCAGGGGTACCGCAACACAAACAGGGGAGACTTGACTGCCACAGGCTGGATATTACAGAACACTGGACTTAGAACCAAGGAGTTAGCCAGGGAAAAAACCACAACAGAGCTTTCAGTCAAGTAGTACCAGAAACCAGGAGACCATGACACGCACGAACAACGTTAACGAACTGGCGCCGAATAGCAGCCAGCGGGAGGTATAAGTAGGGGAGTGAAATTGAAACCAATAACCAAAAGCATGAGGAATGTAACCGAGAGTGATTGACTAATTGACTGGTGCGGAATGCATGCAAGAAGGGGGAAAGGAGATAGGTTGAACCCGAAGTGAGGGAACAGAGAGGAACAGACAGAAGGGGCACGCCCAGCCTGTAGCGACAGGGAAAACACGGACACAGGGAATCCAAACATGACACGGGAGGAAAGGGAAAACCTGGAGAACGGACAGGAAGGGAGCGGGACATTACAGTCTGTTCTCCACATCACGTCGTACATCTGGTTTGAGAAGATCCATGTGGGACCTCAGGTTCCTGTTCAGAAACATCATTGCTGGAGTTTGATTAGTGGTTGCATGTACTGCATTACGATAGGCAAGGAGGAAGTTGTCTATCTTGTGTTGTATTGGTCGTTTTTCATCGTCCATTGCTTTAATGGCCTTCTTGAATGTCTGCACAAATCTTTCTGCCAAGCCATTTGTGGATGGATGGTAGGGGGCAGATGTAAAGTGCTTAATTCCATTGCTCTTCACAAAATGTTTGAACTCTTCCGAGACAAATTGTCGTCCATTATCTGTGCAGATTTGTTCTGGTATGCCATTCCTGGCAAACATGGTCTTCAGGACTGTAATGGTCTTTTCAGATGTAGTTGTTTTCATCTTGATGACCTCCGGCCATTTGGAGTGAGCATCGACGGCGATTAGAAACATAGAGTCCATGAATGGTCCCGCAAAGTCAATGTGCACTCGTTGCCATGGAAATGAGGGCCACTCCCATGGATGAAGCGGGGCTTGTGGTGGTGCATTCTGGATCCTTTGACATCCAGAGCAGGTCTTGGTCAAGTCCTCAATCTGTTTATCGATTCCAGGCCACCACACATATGCACGTGCCAGACTTTTCATCTTCACAGTACCCAGGTGCCCTTTGTGCAGTTCTTCCAGCACTCTGGTGCGTAGCTTGGGAGGAATCACTACTCGTGAACCACACATTAGTGTTCCCCGACACACTGACAGCTGCTCCCTCCTCGCTGAGAAAGCTGGAAATAGCCTGTCGCCATATGCAGGCTATCCCTTTACTGTGAGATCATACACTTTTGACAACATGGGGTCATTGCGTGTTTCTCTTTCAATGAGGCTGTTTGTCACTGGTAGTTGTTCAACTATTGCTGCGTGAAACACCTCTGCTGAATCCATCTTTGTTGTTATCTCTGCAGTCGGCAGTGGTAAGCGTGACAAACCATCTGCGTTGCCATGCTGCTTGGTCCCCTTGTGTTCAATGACATACATGTGACCTCCAAAGAAGAGAGACCACCGCTGCAGCCTTTGTGCTGACATCACTGGAACACCTTTTCTTGGGTTAAAGATTGACACAAGCGGCTGGTGGTCAGTCAACAATGTAAATTTTTGACCATATAGATAGTGATTGAATTTCTTGACCCCCCACACGAGGCTTAGGGCCTCTCTGTCAATCTGTGCATAGTTGCGTTCAGCTGGAGCCAGTGTTCGTGAGGCGAAAGCTATTGGTCTTTCTGAGCCATCTGGAAATGTGTGTGATAACACCGCTCCAATTCCATGGGGTGAGGCATCACATGCCAATCGGATTGGTAAAGATGGGTCAAAGTGTGTGAGCACTTCTTCTGAAGTTATGAGCCTTTTACTTTCTTGAAATGCTGTCTCGCAGCTCTCCGTCCACTCCCATTCTGTCCCTGTCCTTTGCAGCTCATGTAGTGGGTGAAGGACTGTGGACAGGTTAGGCAAGAACTTGTGGTAATAGTTCACCAATCCAAGATATGCTTTCAACTGAGGCACATTTTCAGGTGGTGGTGCCTTAAGCACTGCGTCTATCTTGTCTTGAGACATGTGTAAACCATCTTTGTTGATCACATGTCCACAGTATGAGATTTCATTTTTAAAGAACTCACATTTCTGTTGGTTAGCTCTGAGCCCATATTCTCGCAACCTGGTGAGCACTTGTTCAAGGTTTGAAAGATGTTCGTTGTCATCTTTGCCGGTGACAATGATGTCATCGAGGTAACACTGAGTCCCTGGAATCCCCTGCAGGACCTGGTCCATTGCTCTTTGCCAGATTGCAGGAGCTGACGCTATTCCAAACACCAACCTGTTGTACTGGTAAAGTCCTTGGTGTGTATTTATCGTCAGGTATTTCTTGGATGCTTCATCCATTTCCATTTGAAGATAAGCCTGAGCCAGATCGATCTTTGTGAAGCGTTCCCCTCCTGACAGGGAAGCAAAGATGTCCTCAATGCGAGGTAGAGGGTACTGTACTGTGTGGAGAACTGGGTTAACAGTCACCTTAAAGTCTCCACATATGCGCACCTTGTTGGGTTTTCCTGCTTTTGTGCTGGAGGTTTTCTTCATCACTGGGACGATGGGTGTGGCCCATTCACTCCAATCCACCTTTGACAGGACCCCCATCTGCTCCAGATTTTTCAGTTCTGCTTCTACTATAGGACGAATTGCATAAGGCACTGGCCTGGCTTTGTGAAATTTTGGACGTGCGTCTTTTTCAAGTTCAATATTTGCCTTTATGCCCTTAAGTGTTCCTATTCCTTTCATGAACACTTCCTCAGAACGAGCGAGTATTTTTGACAGTCTCTCAGGTCTGGCCTCGCCGTCCTCCTTTGTTGACACAAACAGCTTCTTGATGGTGTGCCAATCAAACTGGATTTTTCGGAGCCACTCACGCCCCAGCAACGGTGGTCCTCCATTTTTCAGCACATAGAGGTTCAATTGCTTTGTTTCGTCTTTGTAAGTCACCGCCACCTTAATTTTTCCTTTGGGACGCACTCTCTGTCCTGTGTAGGTGCTCAGCAGTAGCTTCGTTCTTTTCAGAGGTATGTGTGAAAACAGTTGTTTGTAGTCATGTGCAGAGATCACTGTTAAGGCTGAGCCTGTGTCCAGCTCCATTTTTAGTCTTATGCCTGCCACTTGTGGAGTGATCCATATTACTCTGCGATCATCTGTTTCTTTTACACTGTGCAGTTGCAGACAAGACAATTCACTTTTGTCCGAGTCCTCATCATCAGAACTGCTTTCTTTCATTTTGTGTACACTGCTGTATTTTCCTTTCGGTTGTTTCTTGTTTCTCTGTATTTTGTCCTTTTTCTGTTTGTCTGTTTCTTTTTCAGATTTCTGTTGCTTACTGGCTCTGCATACTCTTCCAATGTGGCCCTGTTTGCCACAGTTTCTGCATTCTTTATCTTTAAACCAACAGTCATCAGGGTGATGTGACATGTTACCACAACGGTAACATTTCTTTCCTTCATCTCTGTTCAGTGACATTTTATTTGTAGCATATTCCAGAGATTTTTGTTGGATCTCTGAAGCACCCCGTGCTGCTGTTTCTGTTGATATTGCAATGTTCAGAGCCTTTTCTAATGTCAGGTCTTTTTCACAAAGGAGCTTCCTCTGTGTGGTTTCACAGTGCATGCCACACACTAGCCTGTCCCTCAAGGCGTCTGACAGACCAGCTCCAAAATTGCAATGCTCTGACAATTTGCGCAATTCAGCACAATATTCAGAGATGCTTTCATCTTTGCTCTGATTCCGTTTGTGAAATTTAAATCTTTCAGCAATCACTAGTGGTCTGGGGTGTAGATGATGTTGAAGAGCGTCTACTATTTGCTTGAAAGTCTTGCTAGCTGGCCTTTCAGGGGTTAATAGACTCCGTAGCAGTCCGTATGTTTTCGCTCCCATAACGCTCAGCAAGACACTGGCTTTCTTCGCATCCTCAACTGCATTAGCAACACAATACAACTCCACTCTTTCAATGTAAGTTGCACAGTCTTCAATACCACCATCAAATGCTGTAATGGTCCCGAACATCGCCATCTTTGTTATGTTAATTTAGTCCCGTTTCACTTTGTTTTGACTTGACTCACGTCCCTTTTGTGTCAGCATAACGAGCGCACTTCCGTGTAGCGGTGTGTGTCGCTCCTTTTCATCTGCTGTTCCAAGTCTCCCAGGACAAAAAAAACCACAGCGACCACAAACTCCCGACGTAGGTCCGTAATTCTCGTCGCCAATTGTTGTGTATGTGGCCTAACTACACAACTATACATTAATCAAACACTTGAGAAGAGCACTCAGTTTAACGATGTTTAACGGTCGAGACTCAGGGTGAACAGGCAGAGAGAGAGATCAATCCGCGCCTCATTGCGCATGCAACAGCATGTTACTATATAACATAAAGTAGTCCCTTATTATGTAGGCTAGACGCTACACTAACATTACAGTACATTATAGTCATTTAGTATCTTATCCAGAGCGACGTACATAGTGCATTTCCGAACTAGGAACAAGTGCGTTAAAACAACCCTAAAAGGTAAATACGAATTCAAGTACCAGGCGCAGTCAGTATGATTGGGTTTTTATTATTATTATTATTATTATTTGGGGGGGGGGTGTAACCACACAATATTGATGATAACAATAATAATATGTAACCAAAAAACCAATAAATAACCTAAAATGTCATCTAAAATTCCAGTTAAAACAACACAATATTTTCTGTTGTTGCATAACACTGAGTTTGTGTAGCGTTAGTCTGAACCAGGCATTATCTGGCTACAGCTGGTAGCCACGCTTTGGTAACTTATAGCCGCGTAGCCAGCCAGTTTGAGCTAACACGATCTATACGACATATAACGTTAGCACGCATGCCCTAGCTTCTTCCAAGAACTAGCTGCCGAATAAAGTAATGTTATCAATAATGGCATACCAATTACCAACCTAGCTACTATTCATTAATTACAGTTGTCTGGCAAGCAGAAAGTCCGATCATGTTGAAACTTTTGACCTACCTGTCCTGTCTTTAAACCAATTAATTCCAGTTCTCGAGTGAGCTTTATCCAAATCCCTTTTATTTTTCTTCCCATGAAAGAGTGCCGGAGTAACAGGTTCATCAGGTAAGCAAAACTGAGTAGATGACTCGGGAGAGGTTTAAACCAACATACATTCCTGCCCACTAACAAATGAGTCTGAAACCAATAATTTATACACGTGTTCACTGGATTTAGAATTCAGGTCGCCTTCGTGGGAACCTAAAGTACTGGAGCCATGCATATAAAGCTGCTCAGTGAAAACCAACTCTAAAGTTTTGGAAAAATCTAATAATTGTGGAAATGTATGCTGACTCTTGGTAGTCATAATGACAGCCACAAATAAGAAGTATATGTATAACTTGCTCATAAATGTTCTCTTAACTTGTAATGAATTTAAGAGATCTCACAAAGTCTTAAAGTCTATTGAAACAAGTCACATATCTAATCTAAAAGCCACTCTAACTAAGAATGGGTAAATTACTTTGAACAGCTTTGAAACATGTGGAAATAAAGCTTTTAATCATTTAAAGTTCCCTGTATGATTCTCAGAATTTTTATACACACCGCTCTGGGACTTTAATTGTCCATTTGTAAAATTGAAGCTTTACAAATCAGTATTGTTTCTTTGCAATCCAGGGTTTACAGTACCTGCTTTTCATGCACGGGACACCCATCAGTCAGCATACCAATGTCTTGAATGCAGAATGCACTGTCCAACACTGACTGTATATGAACCATCATTATATCTATTATATCTATATCTACCCAGTGACCTTCTGAGCAGACAGATCCGTAATAAGGAAGCCATTAACTTTGTCACTTTTTACCTACATTGGCTTAATCTACCGTGACATCTCTCAATCTAGGTTTTTATGCAGATTTCGGTACCAGATTATTTCTATATTTAAGATCAGCGTTAAATAAAGTGCAAAGTGCTACTTGAAAATAAACTTAATTCTATTTTACATACAAATTAAACTCACACGTACAATGAGTTATCAGTTTCATGAATACTTAGCACTAATAACATTTTCTTAATTTGTGTCTACAATGTTGGATTTGCAATATAGTCCAATCATAAAGTCTTTCAGTATTACTGAAACTTTGTTAATACATGGAACACAATCACAAAATATGATTGAAAAGGAATTTAATTAAATACAATTACATTACATATCTGAAACATTCCTTTTCAAGATTTACCTGACCTACAGTTTGTGTTTGTGCACCATGTTAGTGGTGGACATTTCATCAGCTTGTCAATCCTGTGGCTGGAAAACATGAAAACAAAATTGTTAATAGTTACAGAGTAGACTTATACCTTTTGTTTACCTGTTTATTGGGAAAGTGAATATTCTAAAGGTAGTTCAGGAATGTACAAACAGTTGTCTTTCTTTAGCCATTTAACTCGGCATGGTTTATTCGTGAACACATGAGCTGGAACTGCTTGTCTTGGTCACACAGTGACAAGCTTTAGCTGTAAATTACACTGGAACAGTATAGAACACATGGTTGGCTAAGTGGCTCTAAGTCATCAAGGGTCTGATGTATTAAACAAGCCTTTAGCCATCACTCTGCTGCCAGAAATACAGTAGATATGGATGGATAACTTGAAGGGTTTCTTCTCCTGACTTATTTTTCCATAGAGTTCAATAGGAAAATGTGTCAGGAGAAACAACCCTTAAAGTGATCCTTCCATATCTACTGTATTTCTGGCAGCAGAGTGATGGTTAAAGGCTTGTTTAATACATCAGACCCTTGATGACTTAGAGCCACTTAGCCAACCATGTGTTCTATATTGTTCCAGTGTAATTTACAGCTAAAGCTTGTCTCACCCCCCAATTCCCATAGAGATCCATTCAAATGCAGAGCTGTTATAGTATCGCTTGTAAGAGTACCAGCAAATAAGATATCAAGAGCCTTTTGATGTTGTTGGGTCACAGACATCATAAAGTCATGGCATGCAAAGGATATGCAACCAAATATAAAAAATATGGCTTTTCTACCACATTTAATTTAGCGTGTTCAATACTTTTTTCCTGTGTCATTTCACTTTATTGCACATAACTTTTTTAAAGAATTGGAACGTTACAATTTCTTTAGCTGTGTAGTTTTATTGAGTTAATACCAATGTCTGGTCAAAATCTCATGTGAATAGCTACATAGGAAATATGTTTGATAATAAAATTGTTGACGTGTCCAATACTTATTTCCCCCATTGTACATGAAATACTACACATTGGTTAAACCTTCTAATAGAACACATTTCAAAAGGAAAAAATAACTGCCTCTATTCACAATAAAATGTTGCAATTTAGAGAAAACTGTGAACCATTTATCAATATCCTTAATTTACCAATAACCTACAATTCCACCTGAACTTGCCTGCTAGCCAGCCCCGCCCTTCTCTCACACACGCACGCATTTAATTATTATTATTATATTTCTACATTATTACATCTCCCCTTATCCACTTTTTGTTTTTTCTTGTTTTATGACATTTTGTTTGCTTAACTTGACTGTTTACTTAATTCTGTTTTCCCTCCCTCAGTGAGGCTCCAGCCAGAGCCGGATCTAGGCATAGGCAAACTAGGCAGCTGCCTAGGGTCTAATTGCCGGAGGGAGGCCCAGACAGACGGGTAAAAAAAACATCAACTTTAGGCCTATCTTTCGATATTTTAAAATAATTTTATTTATAAAAACCTAATCGAAAACTTTTATTTCAATCAATGTAGGTTTTTAAATTATTATTATTATTTTATTTTTTTAAATCATGCCGTTAGTACTGCAGCAATGCAGTGACCTTAACATCAGTGCGGCACGATGGGCGGATTACACCTGGAGCACGGAGTGGGAGGAGAACACCTCTAGACTCCGTGACTTCATCCCAGACGTCGGCTTTCCCCCTATTGGGGTGGACCTGCCCAGACTGGCGTGGGTGAGGCTTAACCGCCTCCGGACCGGCGTTGGGCGCTTCCGCTCATCGATGCACAGATGGGGCTTGGCCTCCTGCGCGGCCTGTGAGTGTGGCGCAGAGGAACAAACCGCAGACCATGTCATCCTGGACTGCCCGATTTATCGGGCACCCAACGGGATGCATGGTCTGTCGGCTCTGGATGACGACACGGTGACATGGCTGCTGGAGGTGTGCCCTGAAATATAGCCCAGGTGAACCCCCCCTAGGCTCGGGGTGGTAAAAGGATAGCCCCTCGCCTCGGCCCCGAGCCTGGGGGAGCGGAAGAAGATCTTACCCAAACGAAGAAGAAGAAGTACTGCAGTTAGTAATGTAGCCTAGCCAGAGGTTTTCTCATATAGGAGGAGGGTCTCTGGTCTAGTGCACATTGAAAAGTCTTTCGGGTTCGTGGCAGGTCATTCTCGCTATGTTACCAGTGCTACCTCTTCATTTTTCTTTCTTTTTTTTTGCGTTTTGCTGCGCCTGAAAGCATTGCTGCAAAGATAGGCCTAATGGAAGATTAAAAAAACGCCAGTAGTTTTTCAAAAGTTCGGCGCTCATCCGGTGTTGTGAAGTTTTTTGACTCCCCTGCAGATTTCAATTCCTCTTCACGTGAATGTGCTCGTCAAACTTACATTACATGATAGTCTATGCTATAAATGCTCTGCGCGTTTGTTTTGCTTAATTTCTCCAGTTAAACTTAAAATGATTATACTGTGGATTGTGGTACAAGCATAGCTATATGAACCACAAATCATAGATTGTTCCATTGATTGTGATGGACCATAAAATAATTGTCAAGTGTCACGATGTTGAACACTATCCTTTTCATTGTAAAGAGAGGTAAAAGACAGGCAGAGGGTGGGGGGGAAAATTTGGAATCAAATTCTCGTAGTTGCGCCTTGCTGCGATCCATCTCTTAATATGCTGTCCGTATTTACAAAGCTTCATTAGCCTAGTTATAGTGACAGGGGAAAGTATGAGGGGGCGATGACATGTAGCTTGACGAGCGCATTCACGTGAAGGGGGGTTGAAATCTGCTGGGGGCTCAAAAAACGACTGCATGATCGTCACCCGAGGCAGGTGAGCCTGCCGCTGTCTCTGATTCTAATTGGCACAGTGACATTGGTCCTGAGTTGGCAGCAGGACAGCAGGAGGAGAAGACGGAACAGGCCAGAGAAACGTGAACCAGACAGGGTGATAGCAACATAGGCGGCCTTTGTTATGTTTCATTCGATTTGTAGAAAGAAAATGTTAACGTTATACCGAAAGTACATTGGGTAGGCGTAGCCTGTCGTGGAAATCTCACTTTAACCCACAGTGAAGCAAAGTCTGTTCAAACAGAACCACAACAATTCCGTGTTGTATAATAATGAGTTTATTTGCGGATAAACCAATTATGAGAGAGTCCTCTTTCAGCTCTCTAATGATCAGGAAGTACAGAAGACATTTATAACTTTTTTTACAGGCTATGTCACAGAGGGCGGACTCTATGTATAATATCACAGTACAGAGAAAGACATTTAGCTGACAACCTAAGTATTGAGTCTCCAGATAACTTCTGACCTTGCCATCATATCAGAATATTCTAGCAGACTTTAACTAACAATAACATAGCCGCTTATCTTCTAGGCTGCCTGTTTTCCTCTAAGAGGGACAGACACAGAGAGAACCGGTTTGATCCAGCTCATGTGCTGACTGAAAACTATCTGTTCCCTTACCACGGCATTACTGTTAGACTAAATAATAATGAAAGAAACATTTAATAAGTGTTAAATGTTAATAATGTGATTGTCTCTAAATTAGCACACACATTGTGAATCAGAAAATTGCTATCAAAGCCTACATACAGTACGCAAAGGAAAAGACACCGAATGTTTATTTGTAACAGTTTCAACTTTTTAATAATAGCCTATAGGCTAGCCTATTATTGTTTCTATATCAGAACAAACATTTATATCAGGACTAAACAAATAAGCATAATGCAATGAAAAGTCCATATGATCCAAACTAGGAAGTGGCAGAACCATAATACATATATGGCGATTTTGGAAACATGATTAGATGAAGAGAAAAACAAAAAACAAACAAACACGCAGACGAAGACACACAAAAGACATACACAAGTTCACGACACATAAAACGTCTATAGTATTTTAGGCGTAGCATCAGGACGTTCAATGCCGTTTTACAGCGAAGCTGCGCACTTTAGCAAAGCCATGATGTCGTTTCTGCTTCTCTATACAGCTGACCGTTCATGTCGTTCGTCAACTATAATGTAAGCGCGCAGCCCTTTCTGGCGGTTCTCTTTTTGAATCGGGTGTAGCCGCTTGCGTCCTTCCATTATTCATCTAGGAAATTGGTCGCTAACTCTTTTTGTAAAGTTTGTCAAAAGAAGGGTAGATTATTTCTAAAACCTTGTTTGAGCACCTACATTGTATTGTGCACCGGCATTTCAGCTCCTCAGCTCAGCTCCTGCTCGCTGCCATCTTGCTGACTGCTTAAACTGAAGGACATCTTTGATGAGCCTGCAGCAGGTTGATCTTGAGCGAGGGCAGGCTCTGATAGCATGGCGCAGGTACGCTTGCAGATTCTCAACGGCATGGAGCAGGAAATGCTGTATAACTTCTAACCATTGATGGCACATTTATATTTATATCAAAGTTCAATATATATTTTCTGTTTGGCTTGCCATATATATATATATATATATATATATATATATATATATATATATATATATATATATATAAAATTTGACTTAATGTACATTGTCCAGTTTTTAAAGTTAGATTATGTACTTCATCATTTGGCCCACAACCACGATGCCAGAACAAATTCCAAATTAGGGTAGCTGTATTTAAAAGCTGTACCATATGACAGTTGCCATTGCCGAAACATACCTGTCAGTGCCAGATCTGGCCCGCCATCATCTGCTATTTGGGCAGTGTCCCCACCTGGGCGCAGTGTCCCCACCTGGGCAACCTCCAACCTACGCTGCTGTCCTCATACATGTAACCTAATTCCAGAGACAACAGGCTAAAGTGCTTAAATTAATGGTATGTACAACTTCTTGCTGAATTGCTTCAGTGAAGATATCCAGCTTTACAAATGGATTGTAAATTTAAAAAATAACTTGTGTTAATAAATTAAACAGAAACTTCAGCAACATTATATCTGGCTAATAAATGACACGGCAAACATGATTCACAGAGAATTGCAAGGCACTTTGCGATAGTTAATGTGTATGTATGATAGTTAATGCCAACGGTCAAGTCACAGAGAGGGAGGAGAGTAAAAGAGTAAGAGAATAAAACCTGCTTGAGTCCAGACAACAGAAATGCATCCCTAGGTTCCAGTATGCATGTATTTCTGCTGTTTTTGGCATTATAAGGATTCTTACTATTATTTTTACTGTCCACAATAAACCAGTTTAATCAATTATGTTTCCCACAATGCCATCCGATTTGATTTTAAAACAAAATACACATCACTATGTGTATTGGGATACGTATTGTATCATTGTACTATTGTATCTATTGTGACCCCTGTTCTGGAATACGTGTCGTATCGTGAGCACCATATCGGGATGCATATTATATTGTGACCCCAATATTGGGATATGCCTTGTATCGTGAGGCACCTGGCAAGACCCAGCCCTATAACAGACAAGCCAGTCAAAGTCCTTATCTGCATGCACTCTTCAGTTCTACCAGCTGGTTACATATTTTTGGAGACCAAAGCACCATGTGCTCGAACTGAATGACGCAAACACAGAGTAAGTAAGAGTGTATGAGTGTACTCCTCACATTTGGGGTTTGTTCTGTGGTGATGCCCCTTCACATTTTAACAGCTTGTTTTAAAAACAACATTCTCGTGGCATCACTTTGGGCCCGCTCACGACTGCACCGCTGACCAAATTACACGTCCAACATTTTAGGGACATTTTATGAGGGCAGTACTTAAAGCCATAGCTGAAAAAGCAGGCCGTTTCTGAAACAAGACAGGATTATTTCCATGCTGTGGCCCTTCAAATGAACAGTTTAATCCTTAGTTGGCTACCTCTACAACAATAGAGGATTTTACACATAAAGTGCTGAAATCTTACAAGTATGTTGATTACAGTGCCGGCCATAATGTTTGGGAAAGACACTTTAAAAAAATAAATAAAACCTTTGTAATCAAACAATTCTCGAGTGGTTAAATTGCAGATTCTCTACTTTTATTAAAAGGTGTTTTCATACAATTTGTTTTCATCACATAGAAATGACAGAACTTTTTATACATACCGCCTGTAGAGGGCACTGTAGTTCACTGACTCAGCTTTTCTTTTCGTAATATTTCAGTTTTATTGCGTACTTTCAAGTGGCCCAGGCATTTGTTGTGTATGACAAAGGATATTTTAGATATTTACAGTTCTGATGACCTACTGATTTACTGTGGCTGATATGGGGGCATTTGGGGTTTCTGGTTAAAAGCAAGTAAATACACTTAACACTTAAATGTAACTAAAAAACTGCTTGTACAGCACCGTTATGTCTCCAGAGTAAGTGAGTGGTTTTTTTGCACAGCTTAAAAACAGGCTAATACAACTAGCAACATTGCAAATGCTAATCCAAGTGGTAGTTTATATTTATATATCATTTCCAGTAGCGTGTCTTCTCCCTGTCATTATCAATGAGCTTTAATCACATATCATGTAGCGGTGATCTATTTTGCAGGCATGTTTCACAGACACGCCTCCCCAAGTAAAAAGCGCGTCGTTACGTTTTTCGATCTGCTTAATAGAGTATATGATAATGAGGCTTAACGTACCTAATCTATGAGCTAGAGATGCCAAATGTTTTGCACGTTAATGATGCAAATTTCTGTGTTTCTAGATTGTTGTATATTCTTCCATTTGCACGTTCTTGTCTTCTGCAGAGAGCTGGTCTTCATTGAAGGCCTCTGGTTCTGCTGCAGGCTCCCTTCTGTAACAGCAGCTGGTAGAAGAGTTTCATGGACAGTGTTACAGTCAAAGGTTTCCTTTCTTTCATCACAATTATACATTTAATCCCTTGATGCACAATCATGAATATTTTCTTAACTAAACTCCCTCAGGATACCTAAGAGATGAATGTACTGTGTGTGTGTGTGTGTGTGTACGAGCATGTGTATGCATGTATATGTGCTTGTGTATCTGTGTATACATGTGTGTTACGATCCCCACGGGCCTAGGGGTGCATGGGGTAGGTAACGTGATGTTATTTAGCGGGTGATGTAAAGTATACTGAACTAGTAATAACAATATATATATAGAAACAGACCAGACAGCAAACTCAGTGCACAAGTTTTTACTGTGAAAGAAATATATACAAAGAGTGCAACACTAAATACATACACACAAACCAAACTCACACAACCAGGCTCAAGGGACGCTGGATGTTTGCCAAAAGAACACCCAAAACGAAACTAGCTAACACAGAGAGTAGCAACTAATCTAGTGTATCAAGTACACAAAACAAAAGCCTAACTACTCTAACTAGCAGACCAGAAAAATACAGTGGTTGGCAATCACCCCTAAGGACTAGTGGTTCTATACATAAACAACCTACGGGCATATGTATAGGAGCCCCCAGTCTTACCTGTCCAAAGACCTGCAAGTGTACATAAAACAGAACACGTTCAAACACAAAACTATGGTTGACAAACTTGGGATTTTGAGCACACAAACACACACACACTTGACCCCAAAAACCACTCTCTCGCCAATGGCAAATAGTCCAGTTTATATGGCAGAGGTGGCGGGTTTTGATTGGATGATGACAGAGGGCTTGGATAGATGACAGCGGGACTTGATTGCTGATTGACAGGCGGCACAGCGAATGAAGGTGGTGGCAGGCGAAGGTAGGGAAGTCCACAAAACAACAGACACGTAACAATGTGTGTATGCAGATTGCCTGGGATTGGTGTCAATTCTGTCACTTCTGGAAATTATTTGCAATTGATTTCATGAATTTAAAAAATACATTAAATGAAATACAAATGCCTTTACTGTTCTATGAGGAATTAAAACATTTTTTAAATTTAATTTAATTAATTTCCTGAATTAACTGATGGAATTGGCCCCAAGTCCGGCATTAACGCAGCACTAAATTGAATGAAACTGACCAGTTGAGGGGCTGTACTTGGGAGAGGTCCTCTGGCAGTGCAATGCCCCGTGTTTCTGGCAGGAGGAGACAAAGCAGCCCCACAACCAGCGTCAGGAGCCCCATCACAATGTAGGGGAGGGCCTTGTTATGTGTACCTGCAGAATATTACCAAATAAAGAGGTCTGAACAATGGGGAAATATTATGCAACCATTCTTTGATTTATTAGTCGATATGCCATCCAGTTTCATGCAAAATCCAAATTTTACATGGGCGCAACCCACATACTCAGCTGTGCTGCTCATCCCACAAATGCATGTTCCTTACAAATGGGGCACCATTTAAAAAGGAAATAAACAGGCTTTCCAACAGTATAAAATGTATTGCCAAGAAGCATTGTTACAACAGAGAAATAATCTACCAAACACAAGTTTCCTAACTTTTCACTTACTGAAATGGCGATGAATGTTGATATTGAGAGTCATTTATCAGTAGTATGCTTGATCATGCGTGTACATTGTTGCGAAAAGAAAAGGCTGTCATGCGCACTCGTGTTGCCTAGTAAATGTCATCGTTATTACTGTTACAACTATATTACTGTATGACTTATGCTAGCCGTCAGGCTTACGGGAATGATGCATTAGACAGGGGGACTTGCTTACTACAACAAGGTAAATACACCAACATTTGCACAGTTGAAGTTTGGGATTAGTTCTAACTATGACCAAAAGAATTATATATATTTTTTAATTAAAACTTTATGTAATAATTCTTGAGTTATTTTATATGCGGCTGTGGCTCAGGAGGTAGAGCGGGTTGTCCGCTGATCGCAGTTGGCGGTTCGATCCCCGGCTCCTCCTGTCCACATGTCGAAGTGTCCCTGGGCAAGACACTGAACCCCAAATTGCTCCCAATGAGCAAGCTAGAGCCTTGCATGGTGGCTGCTGCCATTGGTGTGTGAATGTGTAAGGGCGGCAGTGTGGTATAATGGTTAAGGAACTGGGTTTGTAACCGAAAGGTTGCAAGTTCGATTCCCAGGTCGGACACTGCCGTTGTACCCTTGAGCAAGGTACTTCACCTGCATTGCTTCAGTATATATCCAGCTGTATTCATGGATACTATGTATAAAATGCAAAAGAAATGCTGTGTAAGTCGCTCTGGATAAGAGCGTCTGCTAAATGCCTATAATGTAATGTAATGTAATGTGTGAATGTGTGGGTGAATGGGTGAGTGAGAGGCCATTGTAAAGCGCTTTGGATAAAGGCGCTATATAAGTGCAGTCCATTTACCATTTATATGCTACAGCATAAGAATCTGCTGACCAAGGATTAAACACACCTAAACAATGAGTTGGGGAAACAGCTAAAGCATGGGAAGAATACCAACTGGGACCAGCATTAAATATTTTTTCTATTTAAAAATATATTTCATGCTTGTTAAGCAGTTTTTCGATCTGCTTAGTAGAGTATAGGATAATGAGGCTAATCTATGAGCTAGAGATGCCAAGGTTATGCACGTTAACGATGCAAATTTCTGTGTCTCTAGCTTTAGGTCTGTTAAGTCTTGTTAAGCAGATTTCTATACTGTATTAAGCAGAACTACAAACTGAGAGCACAAAATACATTCGATG
Organism: Ilyophis sp. 1 JC-2022; assembly: GCA_022702515.1. Lineage (NCBI taxonomy): Eukaryota > Metazoa > Chordata > Actinopteri > Anguilliformes > Synaphobranchidae > Ilyophis > Ilyophis sp. 1 JC-2022. Next base: position 132,946,042 of record CM040404.1, read on the forward strand.
CAACCACTTTATGCTTTAATTTGCATGTTTCTCTCTTCTGCAGGGAGCTGGTCTTCATTGAAGGCCTCTGGTTCTGCTGCAGGCCCCCTTCTGTAACAGCAGCTGGTAGAAGAGTTTCATGGACAGCGTTACAGTCAAAGGTTTCCTTTCTTTCATCAAAAATTGTGCCCATAATGCAATCGTAAATATTTTCTTCTGAACCACAATCCCTCAGGATACCCTCAGACATGAATGCACTGTGTGCGTGCGCACATGAGTTAGTGTATGTACTGTATGCATGTATCTGTGTATACATGTGTGTATGCACACTGACTGGGATTGGCATCAATTCCATTTCAATTCAGACACTTCTGGAAATTACTTGCAATTTCTTTCATGAATTAGAAAAATTAATTAACAAAAAATACAAATGCCGTTACTGTTCTATGAGGAATTCTTAAATTGTGTTAATTTAATATCAATTAATTTCCTGATTAACACAGCACTGGATTGGATAAATGAATGAATTAATTAATTAATTTACTAAACTGACCAGTTGAGGGGCTGTACTTGGGAGAGGTCCTCTGGCAGTGCAATGCCCCGTGTTTCTGGCAGAAGAAAACAAAGCAGTCCCACAACCAGCATCAGGAGCCCCATCACAATGTAGGGGAGGGCCTTGTTATGTGTACCTGCAGAATATTACCAAAAAAGAGAGGGTCTGAACAACGGGGAAATTATGCAAGAAATTGTGATCTGCAAGCTTGATAATTGCTTTTGTCAAACTGCTTGGTTGGAACAAAAGCCTGAATGAACACCGGCCCTTTCTGGATAAGATTGAGGACCCCCTGCCATAGGCTACAAAGGAGGAACTGCTGCATTCTTCTACCAAACTAAGGGTTTACAGTCATATTTTAAGGCAGGTTATACCCCCAATACAAATAGGAATGAGAACCAATGTGTGATTTTACTACAATTTGATAACAAAGTTATAGTCCTGTTGTTTTACTCATCGTAGAGTCAACAACTAGACTCTGGTTGGTCATATTGAACATGTGATGATGACTAGCTGATGGATAGCTTACTTAATATTTGTTTTGTCCAACACCACGGAAATAAAGTTAATAGATTAGTTTCCTTGTGAGGTCACAGTGAATATCCGCGCGCAGACAGAAGTCAAAAAGTCACAAGTATCACCTGACCAGAGACTGTTTTAACACACTAAATACGTATACAGACGGGTGACAAATTAAAGGAAAAACCAACGTAAAGTGTCTTAGTAAGATATTGGGCCTTGGCATAGATTCTACCTCTAGTCTGGCATATATTCTAGTCTCTGGTACTCTACTGGAGGGATGGAACACCATTCTTCCAAAAGATATTCCCTCATTTGGTGTTTTGATGATGACTAACACGTCGGTCCAAAATCTCCCATAGGTGTTCAACTGGGTTGAGATCTGGAGACTGCTAAGGCCATAGCAGATGATTCACATACTTTTCATACTCATCAAATCAGTCAGTGACCCCTCGTGCCCTGTGGATGGAGACCATTCCCACCACTTATTTCCCATTCTAACCGTTTCGGGAGTTTATTCGATCGTATTTTTTTATGGGAGTTAGTGTAAAGACACATGCAGTATATATTCAATATATATGACACTAATTACACAGCAGTCTTGACCTACATATACCTACATATGGCTTCACACTGTGGCTGTGAGTCTTCTTCTGAATCTCACCACAGTGAGATAAGGTCTCATAGAACGGAGGATCCACTCACCCATGAACACAAGGAAGGGTGCGCTTGTACTTCCGATCTCGGCGCTCATGGAACAAACACCCACTCCCATCCCCCGCACCACCGTGGGGTAGAGCTCCATGGCCAAGATGTACATCACTGAATACGCTGCGGCGACCCCAAGCTTCCCGACCATCACCAGGCCAACGCTGATGCTGCTAAATCCTACGGGATTACAGGACAGACCATAGAAAGAGTGACACTGCCATGTTGAGGTGCACGAAATTTGGATTTGGGCTATTATACGGAACTTATCACATATGGAAATTACAAGGCAGACAGATAGCAGAGTGAATGTGAGGACAGCAGGACACATAGATTACACTGAGTGTCAGTATAAGGACTACAGGACAAATCACATTACAGGAAAAGTACACTCTCAGAAATGCAGGTAGAAAAGCACCGAAAAAGGTACAAACGCTTGTCAACGGGGTGGTACCCTATGGGTACATACAATTTTACCCCTAGCAAGCAATACATAATGAATCTAAACCTTTTTTGCTTTAAAAGTTACTTATTAGTATGCAAATAGAACATTATTGTACTTTCAGGGTACATTTGGGGTGCCTCCATTGTACCTTTATTTCTGAGAGTGTGAGGACTACAGGTCAGTGAGATTACAGGTCAGTGAAGGACAAAATGAGGGTCCATTACTTTCCGGAACCATCTGAATGAGCAGCAGGACGGTCCCGGTGACGAGAAGAGTGGAGGAGATGATGGCCCGTCGGGAGGCCACCTTTAGCAGGAGCCACACCCCAGTGTAAGCAACCAACTCCATGACCGCGGAGAGCAGACAGTTCAAGTAGGCATCACCACTCATGTTGGGGGTGTTCAGTGACAGGCCATAATAACTGATGGTTACACTGAACCTGCAAATGATGACCAAAGACAACAGTCCATCTCATTTTGTCTGTGGGGCATCACTGAGCGTGACTGATCATAAACGCGTTTAGTATCTGCAGGACTGAAGAGGCTGCATGCCAACACTGCATTACAGCTGGAACAGCCGTCCAAACCTGTGAAATAAGGATTAGCTCTTCCCGTTGTAATTCAATTTTGTGGTCTAGGGTTTAAACCTGAGGTGTAAACTACAGCTAAGCACACTGCAATTGGCCAATTATTATTATTATTATTACTACTTGCATAAACCATATATTAATAGTAATACTTTTCTCTTGCTGAACATAGCTGGAATGGAGGGTTTAGTTACCAGATGATGACATTGATGATGGTTATATTCCTCAGCTTACTGGTCCTGACCAGATCCAGGTATGTATATGAGATTTTATGGTGATCAGTGTCATTTACCTGGAATCAGAATCAGAGGAAAATGTACAATCCATACAAAAAATAAGTGCTCATACCTGTCATCCCATATGATTTGCCCATATTCTTGAGCTATATGGTGTATGTCTATGAAATGGAGGAAATCTAGCCTGAAATGATTATGAAGTTTTACAAATACATCACATATTCAAATATTCTGGCTTTCTATTGCATTCTGTTTGTTTTTGAAAGCACTTTCTAATTAAATAGCGAAAATAGGTCAAATATAACTTGCACATCAATATGACAAAAAAGAACACTTGTTAAAAAAATAACTATGGTGGCTGCTGATTGGCCCATCCTCTTACTACATGGTTCTAGGCCCCATGGCTGTGGGAATCGAATATGGTACACATGTTTTTTGTCAGGTATAGTCATCGTGTGAAACACAACAAACAGCGCTACATCACTATATAGGGTCACATGAGGAAAGGTGGGTCCTCAGTTAAAAGAAAAAGGTTCATTTTTTCAATATAATTTTGGCAAAATTATAAAATTTACTCATATTCCAGCCATTTATAAATCAAGTATTCTGGGAAAAAATCAGCTTTCTGTGAGTGTCCTGGGCTCTGTATTAGGCTGTCAAAAAATCTCACCCCGGTCTTACAAAAACCAACCAATCAGGGCTAGCTCTGTTGCTACCAATCAGGGCAACTATCTACAAGCAAAAGATCCTCCAACGAGAGTAAACCCCTCCCTGTCTGCCTGTATCCACGTGTGGACTGGAGCATCATTTGGTGGGAGGGGCTTAGGCGGGAGATAGGAGGGAGGAGAGCAAAAGGGGGGAAGTCTTTTTGCCTTGTATATTCTTAAACTACTGCCTTTTCGTCTACTGCAGCTGTAAGCTGTTGTTAGACCCAGAGGGTGACTGTACGTAATTCAGTGCAGTCACTCTCTGTCTGACTGCATTATAAATGAGGACAGATCTGGCCATCTCTCTTCCCTTTCATCTGTCTACTTCTTACTCCCAGAATTTTTTGTATGTGTGTATACTGACTTTCTTTTTATTTAAAAAAAAAAAAAAAAACTAGTTATAAAAGTAAATAATTTTACCTCCAGTTTGCAAGATATAGTCTACATTAATTTGATAGAAAAAACCCATTCGTAAAATCATAGAGATGGTACCATAAGTTTAGCAGAATCCTCTTCCTGAAATATAACACTTGGAGGTGTGACATCATTTTTCTTTGCTGCAGCCCGAACAATGTCCTCTGCCTCCTTAAGACGACCCTGAGCCAGCAACCACCGTGGAGACTCTGGAATAAACCTGTTAGCACAGAGAGCTGGGTTTATCTACAGGTCTGGGCCATGCGACATTTAAAATTGCGTCCATGTAAACATAATTGGGTTAAACTTTCTTTGAAAGATTCTATGCAAGAGCGATACAAGTCCTGTAAAAACACTACATAGCAGTTTGTGTGCTGGGAAGGGTCTCACCACCAGAGGGGTATGTAGAGAAATCCAGGCAGGGCAAGGACAAGGAGGAGAATTCTCCAGCTCCGGATGAAGTAGGCACACAAAGGAAGAACAGTGTAGCCCAGTGCGTAAAACCCACACACGCCCAAGGTGGAGAAGGCCGAACGGGAGGACTCCCCCAACAGCTCATTACCTGCAGGAGGAGACGGACACCATATTTCAAATGTACCAAATCCCTTCATACTTAGGGTTCTGTTTTCCGGCTGGCGAATGGCGCGTCGCGAAGAATTTCGTCTGAGCCCGTTTGATTGGGAGGAGAGCCGTTGTGTGGGTGTGTCAGTCCATAGCAAGTTGCTAATTTCGGGGCTTTCCCAAGCGATGCATGCATGATCTATTCAAAAGCCAATAAACTGTTTTCGTGCATCATATGCAGTCGGATTTGACTTTAATATAAATCCCCCAAGCAGGAGAAAAAAAAAATTCCATCATTTTTTTTACACCCGTCTGTAATTTACTTTTTTACACCCGTCTCCACCTTAAATAACTACATATATAAGGCCAAATATATAGTATGTTCTTTCTGTTTATTTTCTATTTGGTTTTGCCATTTCATAGTTTAGAATGTATAGCCGACTGTATTCTGTTGACTACTAGCGATAGCTCCTACGTTGTGAGAAAGTTGTGCTTCGTAGATTGTGTCTATGACCTTCAATATGCACTTAGTGTATGTCGCTTTGGATAAAAGCGTCTGCCAAATAACTGTAATGTAATGTAATGAGAAGATCTAAACGCAGCTCTGCAAGGCTGATGTGGACAGTAATATTTGTAGCTCATTATGAAAGGAAAGTGAAGCTTGTGTGAAAAGATGTAGACTACTCATTGTAGGCTACAAAACTGTAAATAGTAGGCTAGGCTCAGTGCTAATTATGATACAATCAAAATTCTGCACTGTAAAAAACATCTTCTAAAAATAAATTATGTTGTTTTAGGGGATGGCTGTTAAATAATGACTTATGGCCGTTATTCTACATTACTTTGACTGCGTTTAGAAAATTTGTTTTAAATTGATAGTGTTGTATCATTGTAGCGATCGATGGTGCTTATGAATAAAGACTTACAACCCTTGGCTTTGGCAAATATATTTCTGATTTTCTTTTATTCACACAAGACGTTGTCCAAATGCACGAATATATGCTTGATTAGTGGAAATGTTTGATCATAATATGAATGCATACTTTCACAAGGTTGGATAATTTGTTAACGGTTGTTTACCTGGTCATTTAAAAATACTAATTCACTAGTTTCTGCATGGGCTCGTACTTTGATTTATTATTATATTTTAGGCTACCACACAAAAAAAGGCACACTTTTTTCTATATTACTTAACAGTTTAGTGACAACTTGTAGAATTTATTCATTTTCACAATCTGATGCAATCTCTGCACTACATATTCCTATAAAAAACAATAGCACTAAAACACGAATGATTAAGGCCTACTAAGTTTGTGATTTTAGACATTTCCATGTGAAACATATGCATTATTACATTGATAATATATATATTTTTTGTGATATAAATGCAAAATAGATAGCTATCATCTTGCAGCCCGCTTTGAGCTATGTGCTCCTCGCCTCTGGCCAGAAAATTGTGAAATTCAGTAGCCACGCCCAGTGTGCTGTGCCATTGACTGACACGTTTGTTTTTTCATTTTTTCTGCACAATGGTTTGGCAAGCACAAAAATCAACCAAACTTTCATTTTAAGTCAGTTCACTACTTTGTGTAGTAATGTGGCTTCATGCGAGATTTGAATGGGCCATCGGCTAAAAAAAGAATAGGCCAAAATCAGTTTGAGACTAATTTAAAGGTTATTCACCCATAACCCAAACCAACTAAGCTCTTTCTCTCAATATGCTGTTTTCACACACTTCTGTTTTTGAAATGGAAAGAGTTTTGTGTGAGCTTATTTTTGCCACTCTGCCTGATCAGACAAGACACCATTGAGCACACCTCGATGGAAAATCTAAATTTGTTTACCTATTTATGCTATGATAGTGTGTTGTCATGAACTGTCGTGAATTGTTGTGACTTAATACTTAAGCTTACAAGCCAGGCTTGTGATTTGAATGTACCTAAAATGAAAGCGCAAATGTAAAGGAAAGTATGTCCCATTCCATTGATGAAGTAGAGGATGACATACATCTCCCAGCTGACAGACACCACCTGAATGAGGCTGCAGATGGTCATCATGGCCATGCTAAGGAAGAGTGCAGACTTCCTGCCGAATCTGGAGGAGAAAAAGTCCATCTCCATCACACATTCATCACTTTGACGGTGCAGTTACAAATGCAATCTATCTATGTCAGGGGTCACCAACCTTTTTGAAACTGAGAGCTACTTCAAGGGTACTGAGTAGTACGGAGGGCTACTTGTTTGATACAAATTTCCTGAATAACAAAGTTGCACAGATCACCTTTTAATAATAATAATATATGTGAAGAGACTTAGATATGATTACTTCCTTTTATTGCCCTGCTTAATACTTTATTTCTGCTGTTTGCCCAAAGCTGCCTTTAAGTCACGGGCTTTTTCTGTCCGTAGTGCGCTACCGGGTGGGTACTGGGTAGTTAGCATGGAAGCTTTGGTGAAACGTACTGAAGTGTCTCTCCACGTTGTGCCGCTTTGCCGTCGCCACAGTCGCCCCGCAAATGAGACACACACATTTTTCTTTCACTGTCGTAAAAAAGAACTCTTCCTCCCAATCATTGTGAAAACAGTATGTTTTATTTCGCTTTTCTGCCATGTTTTCTTTATTTTGGGGGTAAAAACCACATCTAGCTCCCCAATGTAGCTGCGCCCGCTTCCTTGTCTCAGCAATGGCGGTGTGTCTTGCGCACAATATTGAACTTTGACTTCAGAGAAGGTCAGAGTTCATATATACATAAAACATTTTTGTTTTTTAAATTTTATATTATATATTGTCATTTTCAAATCTACATTAATGCAAGCGTTTTTTATTTAAAAAGAACAGCAACACAATTAAATACAATTTTTATTTAGACAGATCTCCATGGGGATTAGTGCTATTTTTAGAACATGCCTCGCGGGCGACTCACGTGGCACCATGTTGGCTACCTCTGATCTGAACTCCTCAAAAAACGTTCGGAAACGTTATTTCGGTCGATTATTCCTCCCCTTTAATAATACCAATTGGTATTGTATTTTATATCGTTGGAAAGCCTGATTAGTCACCTTTACAACGAGGTACAACTTGTAAGGATCGTGCATTCGTGGAATGAGCAACACAGCTAACCGTGTGGGTAGCGGCCCAAAAAAATGTGCCAAAATCCCCTGCAATATTCTTCTGTTGGTATTCACTCTCGTTTTGAGTTGCTTGGTGGACTGGATGATTGCACTCTCCCACAGTAATAAGGAAAAAACAACACATATTGGCCATTTTTACACTTTATTCATTTTACACTGTCAGGGACCTCAGTAGCGTGTGGAAGATCCATACGCAGCCACAACAGCTTGGCACCTCCTCCTCATGCTGGTCACCAGCCTGGTCACACACTGCTGTGGGATGGCATCCCATTCCATCCCACTGGCATACACCTGCCAGCACTTGAAGCTCAAAACGAGAGTGAATACCAACAGAAGAATATTGCAGGGGATTTTGGCACATTTTTTTGGGCCGCTACCCACACGGTTAGCTGTGTTGCTCATTCCACGAATGCATGATCCTTACAAGTTGTACCTCGTTGTAAAGGTGACTAATCAGGCTTTCCAACGATATAAAATACAATACCAATTGGTATTATTAAAGGGGAGGAATAATCGACCGAAATAACGTTTCCAAACTTTTTTTGAGGCGTTTATGTTATACGCCACCGAGCTATATTCCTGATGATTGCATCTTGAGAACCAGAAGATATGTCTGCAAGTCCAATTTATCCAGAAACCAGGGCCAATACTGAATTTTATTTAACCCTTTAAGCCGTAAGATCACATATGTGATTAGAATGTTCTTCACCAAACACCTGCATACCTACTGTGAGAAATAAAACCTCGGAACCGAACTGGCCCGACCTTACCTGTCTGAGATATGACCAGACACGATGGATCCAGCCAGCACACCCATAAAAAACACAGACTGGCTGAATGGCACCTTCCACGCATCACCACAGACTAGATTCCACTGTGAAGGAAACACAGACAGATTGCACACAGCAGCATGAGGACACCAACCGGGGGGTTCATATACTGGGATTAGGAGTCTCAAAGTCAATGCAGATAAGATTATCAATTAACCAATTAATTGATTATTGAATCAACATATTAATTAATCAAACAATCAATTAAAATGCATTTATGCAGTGCAAAATACAAAACATTTGTCACAATACTTTACAGCCTACCATGGTCTAAAACCCCCATTACAGCAAGCCAAGGGTAAAAAATAAAGAGATTGGAGTCAAATTTGGTAATATGTTCACCAACACAACGCAAGATAGATAAGATTACTGAGAGCTACGATAAATTCATTTTTAGACTTTGCTAAGGTGGAGGAAGATGCCAATTAATTTCAAAGCCCAATTAAAATTTAGACTAAAAGATATAATGAAATGTTACATTCAAACACCATAAATAAACACACTCACTGCTCCATAGACTTGATCGCTGATCCCAATAAATACAAAATACATAAGAGTTTTTAAAATATCAACAGAGATATTTGAAAACCCAGTATGTGAACTTGTGAATGAAAGCTCTTACCTCGGTTGCTATGGTGGAAATGTACTGCTCTGTGCTGTAATCCCAACCATCCAGGCATCTTTCAGTTTCATTGGCAAACTGTGTTTCTGTGCCGTTTAGCCTCTTATAACGAGTGCACCGACTGTAGTCCAACTGCCCATTTACCTCCTCCAGGGACAGAGCCCGACTCAGATAAGAGCCGGTGCTGTTCAGGTAGGGCAAACTGCAATGGTGGTGTGGCGTGTCTGACAGGAACATCATAGACATCCCGCCATAGCCAGTGGGAATGATGCTGAGACTAAGAAGGATGAATATGGTCTTCTGGAAGAGCCCCCACTCCCCCAAGAATGAAGTGATATCGTCATAGTCCCTCATCATCGGTCATGAAGTGTAAAAGAAAGAAACGGGCTCCTAGAAAGTGTGTGGAGAGCTTTGTTTGAAAAAACAAAAAAATTTAAAGTGAGAACCGGCCTTGTCCACTCCACTTCCTGCTTATATACATGAGGGGTGGATAATCACTTATCAAATACTACAGGAAGAGAGGGGAGGGGAAGAACACAGAAAGGGATGTTGATTATTGTACCTGTTATTTTAGTTTATTTCGGGGTTACTAAAGTTAGCAGCAGTTTTACTGCAATGATAACATTGCAGTAAACAGGTGAATAAACTGCATTTCTAATGCACAGGGATAGTATCGGTTCTTAACGCCTCCCTACTTATATATAGCTCTGGAAAAAATTAAGAGACCACTGCAAAATGATCCGTTTCTCTGGTTTTACTATTTATAGGTATGTGTTTGAGTAAAATTAACATTTTTGTTTTATTCTATAAACTACTGACAACATTTCTCCCAAATTCCAAATGAAAATATTGTCATTTAGAGAATTTATTTGCAGAAAATGACTGGTCAAAATATCAAAAAAAGATGCAGTGTTTTCAGACCTTGAATAATGCAAAGAAAACATTACATTACAGGCATTTAGCAGACGCTCTTACCCAGAGCGACTTACACAACTTATTACGTTTATCCATTCATACAGATAGATTAGGTTACGTACCTTGCTCAAGGGTACAACGGCAGTGTCCTACCTGGGAATCGAACCTGCAACCTTTCAGTTAGTTAAAGTCCAGCTCCTTAACCATTATACTACACTGCCGCCTGAAAACAAGTTAATATAAATTTTTAAACAACAAAATACTAATGTTTTAACTTAGGAAAAGTTCCAAAATCTATATTTGGTGGAATAACCCTCAATCACAGCTTTCATGTGTCTTGGCATGCTCTCCAACAGTCTTTCACATTGCTGTTGCGTGACTTCATGCCACTCCTGGCACAACAATTCAAGCAGCTCGGCTTTGTTTGATGGCTTGTGACCATCCATCTTCTTCTTCTTGATCACATTCCAGAGGTTTTCAATGGGGCTCAGGTCTGGAGATTGGGCTGGCCATGACAGGGTCTTGATCTGGTGGTCCTCCGTCCACACCTTGATTGACCTGGCTGAGTGGCATGGAGCATTGTCCTGCTGGAAAAACCAATCTCGGGCGGCAGTGTGGTATAATGGTTAAGGAACTGGGTTTGTAACCGAAACGTTGCAGGTTCGATTCCCAGGTCGGACACTGCCGTTGTACCCTTGAGCAAGGTACTTCACCTGCATTGCTTCAGTATATATCCAGCTGTATCAATGGATACTATGTATAAATGCAAAAAAATGCTGTGTAAGTCGCTCTGGATAAGAGCGTCTGCTAAATGCCTATAATGTAATGTAATGTAAATCTTCAGAGCATCGTCAGAGCAGAAGGAAGCAAGTTTGCGTCCAGGATAACCTTGTACGTGGCTTGATTCCTGCGTCCTTCACAAATACAAATCTGCCAGATTCCAGCCTTGCTGAAGCACCCCCAGATCATCACTGATCCTCCACCAAATTTCACAGTGGGTGCTAGACACTGTGGTTTGTAGGCCTCTCCAGGTCTCCGTCTAACCATTAGACAACCAGGGGCCGCATGTATAAACAGTGCTGAGCAGAAAAATGCCCTCAGAAGGCTGCGAAAGTGAGTTTCCTCACTTACGGAACGAACTACCAAATAGAAAATACATATAAACGGAAAACCCAGACGTAGACTTCAGACGTGGAGGCACGGGACGTGACAAGCCAGTATTTAGAGGAAAGCAGGCAGTGATTGGCCAGTATGTAGAGGAAAGCAGGCAGTGATTGGGCAGTATGTAGAGGAAAGCAGGCAGTGATTGGGCAGTATGTAGAGGAAAGCAGGCAGTGATTGGCCAGTATGTAGAGGAAAGCAGGCAGTGATTGGCCAGTATGTAAAGGAAAGCAGGCAGTGATTGGGCAGTATGTAGAGGAAAGCAAGCAGTGATTGGGCAGTATGTAGAGGAAAGCAGGCAGTGATTGGCCAGTATGTAAAGGAAAGCAGGCAGTGATTGGCCAGTATGTAGAGGAAAGCAGGCAGTGATTGGCCAATATGTAGAGGAAAGCAGGCAGTGATTGGCCAGTATGTAGAATTGAGCAAAAAGAACATTACTTGGATGTTGCATATAAAGTCCTCCTACATATATATTTTTTTAATTAAATGGCCCTTTCCTGGCTTTGTCATATTTTATTTGGAACGTAGATCCGGTAGGTAATTATTGCGCCAGAAACAGCATTAATACGCCTATACCACCTATACGTACGCCTATACGTCAGAAACCACTCATTGATCCAAATTTCGCAGCAAGCGTTCCTGGTAGTATACATCTATGGCAGGAAAAGACTAGAAAAATGCCAGCAGGCCGGTTTGTTTACCATAGATCAGGGGTGTCAAACTCCAGTCCTGGAGGGCCGAGGTGTCGACAGGTCTTTGGAGTGTTTCAGCATGAGTGATTAATGCAAGTCATTGATTGCCGAAAGAATCCACACACCTTGTTCTTAAGGCCTTCATTGGCGGCTGATTGAAAGGAAACCAGAAATACCTGTAGACACTGCGGCCCTCCAGGACTGGAGTTTGATACCCCCGATCTATGGTAAACAAACCGACCTGCTGCCATTTTTCTAGTCTTTTCTGGTATCTTGCTAACAACATTAAAGAAAATAGTACTTTTATAAATAATTTTAATTACACTAAAAAAATACGTACGAGAACTGATTATTGTCCGCTTCGTCCGCGTTCTATAGAAGTGAATGGAGAGCAACAAATACCCTATTCTGGATTATCACCCCAGGGGAGCACAGTGCAACTAACAAACATATTTCGTCACCATTTGGACTCATATCATGGCCAGGTAAATACACAACCCAACGTTCTAATAAAGTTCAGTTTAAAGTTCAGTGCTTAAATGATAACTAGGTTAGTTAACCGTACCTGCAGTGCAGGAACAACACTGCTCCTCGATGGTGTTGTTATCAGCAACATCGGTAATCAGCTGGTGCAGTTTCTCCAGCGGTAGACTTTCATTGATCTCGATTCTAATCACATTTTTATTTCTACACACTTTTTCTTATTGCACATACCGCTCCATTCCATATTTCAAACATGTCTGCATGCTTCTTGAGGAAATCGCTTTCTCGTTTTTCCAAAAGCATGTCAATTAACGTTACCCGAGCATTTCGGAAAGAGCCAATGCGGCCATTGTTTACACTGTAAAGTTCTGACATGAAATCAATTGTTTGTCCGAGTTTGGTACACTAACCAAGAGGGGCGGGACTTAGCGAAGTTTGTGAAGTAATTGTGTGTATTTAGAATTTTACTACGACAAATGAACACTTACATTGATAGGCCTACCAAAGTGATGTACGGTTTCAGTGGTGTTCCCTGCCCACAGAGAAAGAGACACACCCACACCCCACAGACCTCGTTGTGAACGTTGAAAGTCTGTTAGATACAATTGCAGGATTATAGATTGGTATTGCTAACATTACAGTACATTACATTATAGTCATTTAGTATCTTATCCAGAGCGACGTATAGTGCATTTCCGAACTAGGAACAAGTGCGTTAAAACAACCCTAAAAGGTAAATACGAATTCAAGTACCAGGCGCAGTCAGTATGATTGGGTTTTTATTATGATTATTATTATTATTATTATTTTTTTTTGGGGGGGGGGGGGGTAACCACACAATATTGATGATAACAATAATGATATGTAACCAAAAATAAGTAATACCAAAAATGACCAATAAGTAACCTAAAATGTCATCTAAAATTCCAGTTAAAACAACACAATATTTTCTGTTGTTGCAGAGTTGTTGCATAACACTGAGTTTGTGTAGCGTTAGTCTGAACCAGGCATTATCTGGCTACAGCTGGTAGCCACGCTTTGGTAACTTATAGCCGCGTAGCCAGACAGTTTGAGCTAACACGATCTATACGACATATAACGTTAGCAAGCATGCCCTAGCTTCTTCCGAGAACTAACTGCCGAATAAAGTAATGTTATCAATAATGGCATACCAATTACCAACTTAGCTACTATTAATTAATTACAGTTGTCTGGCAAGCAGAAAGTCCGATCATGTTGAAACTTTTGACCTACCTGTCCTGTCTTTAAACCAATTAATTCCAGTTCTCGAGTGAGCTTTTACCAATTCCCTTTTCTTTTTCTTTCCATGAAAGAGTGCCGGTGTTGTGTCGAATTCTGTTCCCCCACGAAATCATGTTTCCCCTAGCGTTGCTGCGCAGTTATTTGAGGAAATAGGGTAACGGGCGCGCGACCTGAAATCAGCTCGCTCCCAGGGAGGAATGCTCGTGCCACTTACGTGAATCTCAGTTTGAAAAGGCTAAGTTTTAAGCGATTTGTTCTTTTGCGACTAGGAAATATTAAGATCAGAAGCCGCGATATGCATGTCAGCCTATACGTAAAACAGTGAAATACGTTCAGAAAAGCAGGAAGTGTTCTGGTGGCTTTGTCGTCAGCTTGTATGGTGTCAGTGACTTGGTTAGTAAAAACATTCGTTCGCTTAGTCTTGTAACGTGTACGTTACATAACCGACTGTATAAAATATATATGAAGCCCAATGAACATGATCAGACTGTTTATGAGTAAGATATACAATAAACGTCATACTACAGTTATTTTGACCTTGTCTGAGTATATTATTATTAGTAGCCTACTGTCATTATTATTCCTACGAGTAGAAGAGGATGTGGTTGGGTATTAATGATGGTGGTATTACGAATAGTGGTAACGTTAGTGGTAGCTAAAAGATACGTGATGCTACGGTTATTTTCTTTATCTGGCATAAGTATATTTTTGCATTTTATATGTGTGTGTATATATATGTATATGGATACATGTATATATGCAGTATATATATATATACATACACACACAGTATATATGAGTGTGTGTGTGTGTGTGTGAAAAACGCTATATATAAAGTGAATTAATTATTAATAGTAAACATTATTGTTATTAGTAGCAGTACATTACATTACATTACAGTTATTTGGCAGACACTTTTATCCAAAGTGATGTACAATAAAGGTTACATTCAACAAACTAATACTGGTAATGCATCACCCAAAATAGTCAATTCACCACGTTTCACCATTTTACCACCTAATCTGTCCGTTTCCATAGGGGGAACAGTATCTGACGGCTGAATTTAACCCCATCAGATATCGTGCCCCCTATGATTCTGCAGAAAGGAAGGGCTCACATACACCAAACTAAAAGTGGTAACACATCTCCCCATATAGAGATAATTCACCAAGTTTCACCATCTTACCACCTTATCTGTCCGTTTCCATAGGGGGAACAGTATCTGACGGCTGAATTTAACCCCATCAGATATCGTGCCCCCTATGATTCTGCAGAAAGGAAGGGCTCACATACACCAAACTAATAGTGGTTACTCATCTCCCCATATAGAGATAATTCACCAAGTTTCATTATCTTACCACCTTATCTGTCCGTTTCCATAGGGGGAACGGGATCTGACAGCTGAATTTAAACCCATCAGATATCGTGCCCCCTATGATTCTGCAGAAAGGAAGGGCTCACATACACCAAACTAATACTAGTAACTCATCTAACCATATAGAGATAATTCACCAAGTTTCACCATCTTACCACCTTATCTGTCCGTTTCCATAGGGGGAACAGTATCTGACGGCTGAATTTAACCCCATCAGATATCGTGCCCCCTATGATTCTGCAGAAAGGAAGGGCTCACATACACCAAACTAATAGTGGTTACTCATCTCCCCATATAGAGATAATTCACCAAGTTTCACCATCTTACCACCTTATCTGTCCGTTTCCATAGGGGGAACGGGATCTGACAGCTGAATTCAGGCCTGTCAGATACCGTGCCCCCTATGATTCTGCAGAAAGGAAGGGCTCACATACACCAAACTAATAGTGGTTACTCATCTCCCCATATAGAGATAATTCACCAAGTTTCATTATCTTACCACCTTATCTGTCCGTTTCCATAGGGGGAACGGGATCTGACAGCTGAATTCATGCCTGTCAGATACCGTGCCCCCTATGATTCTGCAGAAAGGAAGGGCTCACATACACCAAACTAATAGTGGTTACTCATCTACCCATATAGAGATAATTCACCAGGTTTCACCATCTTACCACCTTAACTGTCCGTTTCCATAGGGGGAACGGGATCTGACAGCTGAATTTAAACCCACCAGATTCCGTGCCCCCTATGATTTTACAGAAAGGAAGGGCTCACATACACCAAACTAATACTAGTAACTCATCTAACCATATAGAGATAATTCACCAAGTTTCACCATCTTACCACCTGATCTGTCCGTTTCTATAGGGGGAACGGGATCTGACAGCTGAATTCATGCCTGTCAGATACCGTGCCCCCTATGATTCTGCAGAAAGGAAGGGCTCACATACACCAAACTAATAGTGGTTACTCATCTACCCATATAGAGATAATTCACCAGGTTTCACCATCTTACCACCTTAACTGTCCGTTTCCATAGGGGGAACGGGATCTGACAGCTGAATTTAAACCCATCAGATTCCGTGCCCCCTATGATTTTGCAGAAAGGAAGGGCTCACATACACCAAACTAATAGTGGTTACTCATCTCCCCATATAGAGATAATTCACCAAGTTTCATTATCTTACCACCTTATCTGTCCGTTTCCATAGGGGGAACGGGATCTGACAGCTGAATTTAAACCCATCAGATATCGTGCCCCCTATGATTCTGCAGAAAGGAAGGGCTCACATACACCAAACTAATACTAGTAACTCATCTAACCATATAGAGATAATTCACCAAGTTTCAGCATCTTCCCACCTTATCTGTCCGTTTCCATAGGGGAAACGGGATCTGACAGCTGAATTCAGGCCTGTCAGATACCGTGCCCCCTATGATTCTGCAGAAAGGAAGGGCTCACATACACCAAACTAATACTAGTAACTCATCTAACCATATAGAGATAATTCACCAAGTTTCATTATCTTACCACCTTATCTGTCCGTTTCTATAGGGGGAACGGGATCTGACAGCTGAATTTAAACCCATCAGATTCCGTGCCCCCTATGATTTTGCAGAAAGGAAGGTCTCACATACACCAAACTAATAGTGGTAACTCATCTCCCCATATAGAGATAATTCACCAAGTTTCATTATCTTACCACCTTATCTGTCCGTTTCCATAGGGGGAACGGGATCTGACAGCTGAATTCAGGCCTGTCAGATACCGTGCCCCCTATGATTTTGCAGAAAGGAAGGGCTCACATACACCAAACTAATAGTGGTAACTCATCTCCCCATATAGAGATAATTCACCAAGTTTCACCATCTTCCCACCTTATCTGTCCGTTTCCATAGGGGGAACGGGATCTGACAGCTGAATTCAGGCCTGTCAGATACAGTGCCCCCTATGATTCTGCAGAAAGGAAGGGCTCACATACACCAAACTAATAGTGGTAACTCATCTCCCCATATAGAGATAATTCACCAAGTTTCACCATCTTCCCACCTTATCTGTCCGTTTCCATAGGGGGAACGGGATCTGACAGCTGAATTTAAACCCATCAGATTCCGTGCCCCCTATGATTTTTAGAGCACTGATGAGGAAGAAAGGCATCCATGTGTCAAGGTGGAGATGTGACACAGTGCCTCATCCCCAACAGCTGGATTCCACTTCTTGTGGAGTCTTTGCATTGAAGGTGTGTGAACCATTAACATTAAATTTGAGTATGTGAATGCACATTACAATTCCTCTAATAGTAATGGTTGTACTATAATTTAAGCAGTAGAAGTTAATAAAATGATATCTTCTGTTTTATATTTTCAGTTTGCAGAGAAAATCTTGGAGGAGGAAACAGTCAGATTTCCTCAAGACTTTGGAAACATAACTTGTGTGCGTTGGGAAATTGCCACCACTCTGCTCAGAGAGTCAGGTATATTGTGTAATAGCACTACTAACAGGTAGCATTACTGACAAACAAAATCTAAAGAACTTACCTATAAAACCATGACAATCAGTTAAAGCTGATGACAGAATTAAATGTGATTACTAAAAGATTTGAAAATTGATGGGCTAGAAGTTGGAACAGCTTATCTTGAGAAATGCGTTTCCCTTTTCTGAAGTGATTATGTTTATCACACAGATGATCTAACCAACCTCTGTCACTTCTGCGGAGAGAAAAATGTGGACGAGGAGTCTGAGGCAGTGCTGAATTGGGTATTTTGAATAACATAATGTATATAGCATGCAAGTGAAATCCTTAGAAAAATGTATCAAGCATTCACCTACCTCTTAGTAAGAAGAAAACAGCTATGCAATGCAATATGCAGTCAAAACCCTAACCTTAGTAGAACAATTTGCAACCGCAATTTTTATTTTTCTTGAACTTCCTAAGCCTGTCTCATACCATGTTAAATCAGGAGAATGTGAGACCAGCATGTGCTCTTCTCTGAAACACATGCTGCTGTATGCCACCACTTCTTTTCATCTGCAGTCCACTGGCTATGCTTACGCAGTCATACCATCAGAGGAAACATTTAATACGTTTGCATTGACAGGCCTATTACAGACATGTACATGACCAATAGGGGGTCACTAGTGCACAAAACACAGGATGTGTCCCAATATTCTTCACTCCACATCTCCTTTCTGCCACTCCTCTCCTCCATTGGTCTCCTACCCAGAAATATGCAAAACTGCCTGTATGTTTCAAGTACAAGTATTTGCATGTACAGTATACACTGTACCTGACATTTTGCGGTTTGTGTCGAGATATTAACTATTTATTACTATATGTAACCATTAATATATAATTAATATGTAATCAGTGATTATATTAAAACACAAAAGATTGGTTTCCGGGGCACGGAGGAGAAGAGGTGGTAATGGAGGAAAGGAGGGTGCATTTTTTGAGTATTGGGACGCACCCAAAGTTTTTCCAAAATCCCAGCAACACAAGAGCCAATTATGCATTGCTGTCTACCAAGCACTGACACTGGATTCGAAACCAGACCATGTGGCATGTCCATGCACTGAAGGAGTGCTTTAAAAGGTGGAGCCGCCAATCAGGGAGGTATTTCATGAAGCAGGATTACAGAGTTAGCTGTATTACTGCACTGATTGAACCCTCCCAAATATGGAACACGGACTGAAGTAAAAAGAGCTGTTCTGGGTTTTATTCAGTGCAGTTATCCAGCTAACTCAGTGATCTTGCTTTGTGAAATACCCCCTGAGGTGGAAAGTCCAGGGGTCAGAAAGTAAAAGTCCTGCCATGAGTTTCTTCTACCCATTAACTCATCCAGCTGATTTCATTAATTATTCCTACCTCCTGGCTGAAGAATTCTGCTAATTATCAAATCAAGGTGATTGGAACAAAATACTGGGGAGGTCTTTTACTTCTTGAACCTGGATTTTTGTCAACAACAGCCCCCAAACATACCATTTTTAAATGTTATTCATGAAGGCCTTTACATTTTAATAAAAAGTAATTTTCTTTGCTAGATAACAGTATTTTTTTACATTACAGATTTCATGTGATGACTGTGGAAGGTGGTTCCATCATCAATGTGTGGGGAATCCAGCGATGGAAAAGCCATTCATGTGCTCAGCATGTATGTTCTAGTAATTCTGGCTTTTGTATTTATATTTATTTCTGTTCTTCCATTCTGTATTATAGTTCATAATTAGCTATCACTTATTTATCATTTTCTTGTTATTACTTATTACTTATTTTTTTATAAATGTTTTTGTTGTAAATATTATTATTATTTTGTTGTTCTTATTAAAGTTATTTATGTTTTTCTTTTTATGATGGTGTCTCACAGTTCTTCTCATTCATTAATTTATTAATCTTACCATTAACAAAAAGGTAATGGGAATTATGTAATGGGAGGTATGGTAAAAGGGCCTTTTTTGAATCTTAAACTCTGCGATCTTTCTGATAATTTGATACCGATCATGTAACATTGGAGCAATGACCATTGGTATACCTTTGCGGAAAGAAAAAAAACATACCATCATAAAAAAGTTTGGGACAAAATGTCCTTGTTCAGACTGATGCACAGCAAGGGTCGATCCATTTTAGGATTTTGTGCAAGTTTCTGCTCTTAATTATTTAATTATCTCAATCATATCCTGAGCTGACATTTGTATAAGCACCAGCTACAGTCGCAGACTGCAGGAGTGAACCAGCATAGCTTATAGAGCTGTCAGAAAATTAACAATAAAGTAATTCATTTAAAAAAATAAATAGACAGGACTGGAGCTGTGCACCCCTGCTTTAAAGAGTCAATAACCCCTTATAATAGTGCTGTAACACAAAAGGTCCCACTCTGTTAATTGACATGTGCATACATCAGACTGTATAAAGCAACATAAGAGATAATTTTTAAAAAGTTGTTTACAGGTAATTACATGATTCATTTCAATTCTTAATTAATTAATGCAAAGGCAAAGTATTACAATATGATCAAGTCTTTTTGATTAAAATGAGGCCAAGATTTGGCCTTACCATTTACGTTTGTCAAAATAAGTCTTGGAAGTAGAGCTGGGTAGGCCAAATGTGGAGTGAAAAAGGACACTTTGTCCCTGGCTTTCTTATGGTATGGGTTTTTTTCTCGAAAGCATACTAATGGTCAATGCTCCACGGTTACATTACAACGGTCCAAAATCAGAAATATGTGAGAGGTCAATATTCCAAAAGGGGATATTTTCCACCAGGAAGACATTCCAAAATCATGGAATGTCAGGGGCATTCATTCCAAAATCATGGGCATTAATATGTTTGATTTACTCCACATTTGGTGCTAAAACAGCCTCCACTCCCCTGGGATGGCTCTCTACTAGATGTTGGAACATTGCTGTGTGTATTTGTTTCCATTCGGTCAGAAGAGCATTATTCTCGACAAACCATTTCTATCTGGACTTCTATTTGAGCATGGGGCTTTGTCATTCTGAAACTTTTGCCAAAAATGTGGAAAGCGAGAATCGTCTAGAATGTCATGGTATGCTGTAGTGTTGAGATTTGCCTTCACTGGAAATAAAGAGCCTAGCCTGAACCATAAAAAACAGCCCCAGACCAAGCGGTGTCCAGATACTATTGAGCATATAGTGTATACGTAAATCAACGTAGTAATGTATTGGTGCTGAAATATATCTGTATGGTGAGATGTTTAACCAGTATTAGTTTGGTAAATCTGAGACTTTCCTTTATTAAGAATCAAGGGGTAATAGTATCCGACGGGGCTCAATTTTACATTACATTACAGGCATTTAGCAGACGCACTGATCCAGAGCGACGAACACAACTTTTTAGCTTTTTTTTAAAACATATTATCCATTTATACAGCTGGACATATACTGAAGCGATTCAACTTAAGTACCTGCTCAAAGGTACAACGTCAGTGTCCTACCCGGGAATTGAACCTGCAACCTTTCGGTTACAAGGCCAGTTCCTTAACCATTACATTACACTGCCACCCAAATTTGGTGGTAAGATAATGAAACTTGGTGAATTATCTCTATATGGTTAGATGAGTTACTAGTATTAGTTTGGTGTATGTGAGCCCTTCCTTTCTGCAGAATCATAGGGGGCACGGTATCTCATGGGTTCAAATTCAGCTGTCAGATCCCGTTCCCCCTATGGAAACGGACAGATAAGGTGGTAAGATGGTGAAACCTGGTGAATTATCTCTATATGGTTAGATGAGTTACCACTATTAGTTTGGTGTATGTGAGCCCTTCCTTTCTGTAAAATCATAGGGGGCACGGAATCTGATGGGTTTAAATTCAGCTGTCAGATCCCGTTCCCCCTATGGAAACGGACAGATCAGGTGGTAAGATGGTGAAACTTGGTGAATTATCTCTATATGGTTAGATGAGTTACCACTATTAGTTTGGTGTATGTGAGCCCTTCCTTTCTGTAAAATCATAGGGGGCACGGAATCTGATGGGTTTAAATTCAGCTGTCAGATCCCGTTCCCCCTATGGAAACGGACAGTTAAGGTGGTAAGATGGTGAAACCTGGTGAATTATCTCTATATGGGTAGATGAGTAACCACTATTAGTTTGGTGTATGTGAGCCCTTCCTTTCTGCAAAATCATAGGGGGCACGGTATCTGACAGGCCTGAATTCAGCTGTCAGATCCCGTTCCCCCTATGGAAACGGACAGATAAGGTGGTAAGATAATGAAACTTGGTGAATTATCTCTATATGGTTAGATGAGTTACCACTATTAGTTTGATGTATGTGAGCCCTTCCTTTCTGTAAAATCATAGGGGGCACGGAATCTGATGGGTTTAGATTCAGCTGTCAGATCCCGTTCCCCCTATAGAAACGGACAGATAAGGTGGTAAGATAATGAAACTTGGTGAATTATCTCTATATGGGGAGATGAGTTACCACTATTAGTTTGGTGTATGTGAGCCCTTCCTTTCTGCAGAATCATAGGGGGCACTGTATCTGACAGGCCTGAATTCAGCTGTCAGATCCCGTTCCCCCTATGGAAACGGACAGATAAGGTGGGAAGATGGTGAAACTTGGTGAATTATCTCTATATGGGTAGATGAGTAACCACTATTAGTTTGGTATATGTGAGCCCTTCCTTTCTGCAAAATCATAGGGGGCACGGTATCTGACAGGCATGAATTCAGCTGTCAGATCCCGTTCCCCCTATGGAAACGGACAGATAAGGTGGTAAGATGGTGAAACTTGGTGAATTATCTCTATATGGTTAGATGAGTTACTAGTATTAGTTTGGTGTATTTGAGCCCTTCCTTTCTGTAAAATCATAGGGGGCACGGAATCTGATGGGTTTAAATTCAGCTGTCAGATCCCGTTCCCCCTATGGAAACGGACAGTTAAGGTGGTAAGATGGTGAAACCTGGTGAATTATCTCTATATGGGTAGATGAGTAACCACTATTAGTTTGGTGTATGTGAGCCCTTCCTTTCTGCAGAATCATAGGGGGCACGGTATCTGACAGGCATGAATTCAGCTGTCAGATCCCGTTCCCCCTATAGAAACGGACAGATCAGGTGGTAAGATGGTGAAACTTGGTGAATTATCTCTATATGGTTAGATGAGTTACTAGTATTAGTTTGGTGTATGTGAGCCCTTCCTTTCTGTAAAATCATAGGGGGCACGGAATCTGATGGGTTTAAATTCAGCTGTCAGATCCCGTTCCCCCTATGGAAACGGACAGTTAAGGTGGTAAGATGGTGAAACCTGGTGAATTATCTCTATATGGGTAGATGAGTAACCACTATTAGTTTGGTGTATGTGAGCCCTTCCTTTCTGCAGAATCATAGGGGGCACGGGATCTGACAGGCATGAATTCAGCTGTCAGATCCCGTTCCCCCTATGGAAACGGACAGATAAGGTGGTAAGATAATGAAACTTGGTGAATTATCTCTATATGGGGAGATGAGTAACCACTATTAGTTTGGTGTATGTGAGCCCTTCCTTTCTGCAGAATCATAGGGGGCACGTTATCTGACAGGCCTGAATTCAGCTGTCAGATACTGTTCCCCCTATGGAAACGGACAGATAAGGTGGTAAGATGGTGAAACTTGGTGAATTGACTATTTTGGGTGATGCATTACCAGTATTAGTTTGTTGAATGTAACCTTTATTGTACATCACTTTGGATAAAAGTGTCTGCCAAATAACTGTAATGTAATGTAATGTACTGCTACTAATAACAATAATGTTTACTATTAATAATTAATTCACTTTATATATAGCGTTTTTCACACACACACACACACACACACACTCATATATACTGTGTGTGTATGTATATATATATATATATACTGCATATATACATGTATCCATATACATATATATACACACACATATAAAATGCAAAAATATACTTATGCCAGATAAAGAAAATAACCGTAGCATCACGTATCTTTTAGCTACCACTAACGTTACCACTATTCGTAATACCACCATCATTAATACCCCACCACATCCTCTTCTACTCGTAGGAATAATAATGACAGTAGGCTACTAATAATAATATACTCAGACAAGGTCAAAATAACTGTAGTATGACGTTTATTGTATATCTTACTCATAAACAGTCTGATCATGTTCATTGGGCTTCATATATATTTTATACAGTCGGTTATGTAACGTACACGTTACAAGACTAAGCGAACGAATGTTTTTACTAACCAAGTCACTGACACCATACAAACTGACGACAAAGCCACCAGAACACTTGCTGCTTTTCTGAACGTATTTCACTGTTTTATGTATTATAGGCTGACATGCATATCGCGGCTTCTGATTTTAAGATTTCCTAGTCGCAAAAGAACAAATCGCTTAAAACGTAGCCTTTTCAAACTGAGATTCACGTAAGTGGCACGAGCATTCCTCCCTGGGAGCGAGCTGATTTCAGGTCGCGCGCCCGTTACCCTATTTCCTCAAATAACTGCGCAACAACGCTAGGGGAAACATGATTTCGTGGGGGAACAGAATTCGACACAACACCGGAGTAACAGGTTTATCAGGTAAGCAAACCTCTCCCGAGTAGATCACTCGGAAGAGGTTTAAACCAACATACATTCCTGCCCACTAACAAATGAGTCTGAAACCCATACTTTATACACGTGTTCACTGGATTTAGAATTCAGGTCGCCTTCGATACCACACGGCTATCAAACATGACAGACACTTCCCAAATCTGTGGGAACCTAAAGTACTGGAGCCATGCATATAACGCTGCTCAGTGAAAACCAACTCTAAAGTTTTGGAAAAATCTAATAATTGTGGAAATGTATTCTGACTCTTGGTAGTCATAATGACAGCCACAAATAGGAAGTATATGTATAACTTGCTCATAAATGTTCTCTTAACTTGTAATGAATTTAAGAGATCTCACAAAGTCTTAAAGTCTATTGAAACAAGTCACATATCTAATCTAAAAGCCACTCTAACTAAGAATGGGTAAATTACTTTGAACAGCTTTGAAACGTGGAAATAAAGCTTTTAACCATTTAAAGTTCCCTGTATGATTCTCAGAGTTTTTATACACACCGCACTTTAATTGTCCATTTGTAAAATTGAAGCTTTACAAATCAGTATTGTTTCTTTGCAATCCAGGGTTTACAGTACCTGCTTTTCATGCACGGGACACCCATCAGTCAGCATACCAATGTCTTGAATGCAGAATGCACTGTCCAACACTGACTGTATATGAACCATCATTATATCTATTATATCTATATCTACCCAGTGACCTTCTGAGCAGACAGATCCGTAATAAGGAAGCCATTAACTTTGTCACTTTTTACCGACATTGGCTTAATCTACCGTGACATCTCTCAATCTAGGTTTTTATGCAGATTTCGGTACCAGATTATTTCTATATTTAAGATCAGCGTTAAATAAAGTGCTACTTGAAAATAAACTTAATTCTATTTTACATACAAATTAAACTCACACGTACAATGAGTTATCAGTTTCATGAATACTTAGCACTAATAACATAAATAACAGCACTTTTATGTTATAAAACAAAAATAATTCTTGCATAAAAATGAATTCTTAAACATTTTCTTAATTTGTGTCTACAATGTTGGACTTGCAATATAGTCCAATCATAAAGTCTTTCAGTATTACTGAAACTTTGTTAATACATGGAACACAATCACAAAATATGATTGAAAAGGAATTTAATTCAATACAATACAATACATTACATATCTGAAACATTCCTTTTCAAGATTTACCTGACCTACAGTTTGTGTTTTTGCACCATGTTAGTGGTGGACGTTTCATCAGCTTGTCGATCCTGTGGCTGGAAAACATGAAAACAAGAGGAAAAAAAATAACTACCAGAGACTACATATGCAACTTCATTCTCATCCTTCAGAAGCAAAGAAGCAAACAAGTTAAAAAATATTCCAACAGTTGAAAAAAAAAAGAAGATTTTTTTTTGTTTTTGTAGATTCTGTTCCTGTTTTGTTTTTAAAAAGTTATCATGCATACTTTTATTTTTGTCAGCAGAAAAGACAAACTGCTAATATTTTATGTATTTATGAAGCTAATGGCTAACGCTAACGCGTACCTTGACGAAGATGCAGGAGGGGAGGCACTGGTGAAGCTGTTGGTCGTTGTTGCCGGGGAAATGCAGCAGGTTGATGTTTTTTTTGTTTCGTTTTGATTTTTGTGTGTAACCACCCCCCAAACTTCATTATTATTTTATTTTAGCCAACATTATTAAGCCAATCCTTATTATTGGAACAAGGCAGGTCAGGAACTTGGAGCAGGCGCGGAGTGCCTCGGACAGGAACAAACAGGAACAGGCGTGGGGCCCCGCGGTCGGGGACAGGCACGGGGGCCTGTGAGAAACGGAGAGCCGGGGTAGGAACAGGCTTTCTTGTTATTGGCATCCAGAGAGCCTCTATATTGCCCAACCCTTTACATGAAATGGTTAGGTCCTGGCTCCAAACCAAGCACGAACGGACACGGTACTTGCTAGCCTACTAAGCCTAGCAGTGAAAATTGCGAGTGAGGAGTGCCGGTGGAAACTCAGCCAGTTTCCTAAAAAAAAAAAATCTGGCTTCCAAAAATGAAAAGAAAGAAAAGAAAGACAGGAGAGAGAAAAGAAAGGGCGACAGTTTGTCACACAATTTTTCACAAAGGAAGGTGGGTGGCAGCCGATATCGGCCGATTTCCCTTCTATTTGACTCAATCGGCAGTCCATGAAATTACCGATAACCAACTCTTAACCTATATATTTAATGTGCTCGCTATAATCAAACAGTATGTCTTGTTTATAGGCCTACGCTACGTCAATTTAGCAAAATAAAAAAGAAAACACATTCAAGGAAAATCTCAACATCATTGCATGCAAACGTGATAGCCTACTTTGCTATCCATTTAATGCTATTCCTTTTAATTTAGCTGCGCCTAATCTCGTCACTTTTTCAGAACGGTAAACACATTTTAAAAGGAACCGTTAATTTGTATTTTTAAACTCAATAGATAGACCGACTGTATGTTCCGCCTCCATATTGAGTCCATCTGTGTAATTAATTCCTTCAAACTCGCCACGTAATTAGTAAAAATCAAAATATGACGTTTTACCGCAGAAAAAAATGTTTGATCAAGGCTTGTCCCTGTGTTCGGTTCATACTAAAAGCATATTAAAAGCTGTTGAATTTTAGCCACATCCAGAGATGTTTTTGTCCATTTTCTCGATTTAAAAACTGTTCAGGTGTTCTATAGAGCTTTGTTGTTACTGTTAGCTCAGAAATGCATCTTGTTGGACTGTTCATTTTAGTTTTTTAATTTATAGTATATATTCTCATTGAATCATTAGGCTATAATCCTTAAGTCTTCTTCTTGCATTGTATAAAGCACAATAATAATAATAATAATAATAATATATTGCTAATAAAATAAATTGGGAATTGATATCGGCCCGAAAAATCTTGATCAGAGCATCCTATATATTATTTTCTTGTTTTCATTTAGCTTACCACAAGTTTGAATTATTATATACACATATTTTAATGTCGTTTGTGAATAAAAAATGGTTGAAAATTGGGAAAACGAAAAAAAAAAAAATATATATATGGCGCAGGGTTGGCGTGGCCTGTGGTGGTTGGGTGGTGGGGCCCAATGTGATATATATTTTCATCAGGCTCAAAATCCCTGTCAGCACCCCTGCAGCCAAGACTGGGGGAACCGGGGAAAGGGTCCAAACAGACGCCAGGGCAAATGGACGGAAAAGGGCAGGAAGCCAAACGGAGGGAAGGACGAAACAAAGTGGACTGGTGCAAAACAAACTCACATGCAAAGAGACAAGACGGTCTGGCCCTGAACAAAGAAACGGGGCAGACTAAATACAAAAACTGACAAGGACAGAACAAGAAACAGGTGGGGGTTAACAAGAAACAGGTGGGGGTTAACAAGAAAATGAGAGGAAAACACAATGCAGGTGCGGGGAATGAAAACACAAGTGGAGGGACTCAGGGCCATATGTATGCAGGCCCTTTATACTGGAGTTTCTTCTAATTTGTATGACCAACATTTCAGTTGCTAAAATAAACAGATAAGGAGATAATGGGCAGCCTTGACATACCCCTCTAGAAAGTGGAAAACAGTATGGAACTAGAACATACTGTTCCAGTGTAATCGACAGCTAAATCTAGTCCCACCCCCCAATTCCCATAGAGATCCATTCAAATGCAGAGACGTTATAGTATCGCTTGTTAGAGTACCAGAAAATAAGATATTTAGAGTCTTTTGATGTTGTTGGGTCACAGGCATCAGGAAGTCATGGCATGCAAAGGATATGCGACTAACATTTTAAAACCTTTTTATTTAAAGGCACAGTCATTGTCATTTCCTAAAATAAGCATAATGCGAGAGGTACGGCGTTGGGAGAGAACAATATCTCACAATACATTACATTACATTATAGGCATTTAGCAGACGCTCTTATCCAGAGCGACTTACACAGCATTTCTTTTGCATTTATACATAGTATCCATTAATACAGCTGGATATATACTGAAGCAATGCAGGTGAAGTACCTTGCTCAAGGGTACAACGGCAGCGTCTGACCTGGGAATCGAACCTGCAACCTTTCGGTTACAAACCCAGTTCCTTAACCATTATACCACACTGCCGCCCCAATACCTACAGTTAAAATCCGTCCTCAAATCTAAAATCAACATATCACAGAATGATTTACGCCCACCCCCATTAATTGAAGAAATCCACAAAATAACAACTAAGAAAATGCTCTCCAAATTTTATAAATTATTAACCCGGACTGATACAACTATATCACTCCCTTCTGCGAAATGGAAACAAGATTTAGCAATCTCTCCCAGCGCCGACTTTTGGACACAAATATGTAGGAACACATTCACTATGGCTAACAACACCAACTTACAACTAATTCAGTTTAAGGTAAACCATAGAGCACTAACAGACACAGACATTTGTTCACATTCCACTTTAGAAACCCCAGATAACTACTTTCATGCCTCATGGCTCTGCCACGAAATTGACACAATATCCCTCTCCTTAAACTGCTGCATTCCACTGTTCCCTTCTCTCTGCCTACTTGGGGACATCTCAGTAATCACACCAACAATCCAAAACACCAGCCTTAACTATCGCCACAAAAACCTATCCTCATACACTGGAAAACTAGAAATACATGAAATACTACACATTGGTTAAACCTTCTAATAGAACACATTTCAAAAGGAAAAAATAACTGCCTCTATTCACAATAAAATATTGCAATTTAGAGAAAACTGTGAACCATTTATCAATATCCTTAATTTACCAATAACCTACAATTCCACCTGAACTTGCCTGCTAGCCAGCCCCGCCCTTCTCTCACACACGCACGCACACATGCACTACACACACTCATACATCACACACTCACGCACATACTCATACACATACTTGACATTTAATTATTATTATTATATTTCTACATTATTACATCTCCCCTTATCCACTTTTTGTTTTTTCTTGTTTTATGACATTTTGTTTGCTTAACTTTACTGTTTACTGAATTCTGTTTTCCCTCCCTCAGTGAGGCTCCAGCCAGAGCCGGATCTAGGCATAGGCAAACTAGGCAGCTGCCTAGGGTCTAATTGCCGGAGGGAGGCCCAGACAGACGGGTAAAAAAAACATCAACTTTAGGCCTATCTTTCGATATTTTAAAATAATTTTATTTATAAAAACCTAATCGAAAACTTTTATTTCAATCAATGTAGGTTTTTAAATTATTATTATTATTATTATTTTTTAAATCATGCCGTTAGTACTGCAGTTAGTAATGTAGCCTAGCCAGAGGTTTTCTCATATAAGAGGAGGGTCTCTGGTCTAGTGCACATTGAAAAGTAGTTTGGGTTCGTGGCAGGTCATTCTCGCTATGTTACCAGTGCTACCTCTTCATTTTTCTTTCTTTTTTTTTTGCATTTTGCTGCGCCTGAAAGCATTGCTGCAAAGATAGGCCTAATGGAAGAAAATTAAACGACAGTGGTTTTTCAAAAGTTCGGCGCTCGTCCGCTGTTGTGAAGTTTTTTGACTCCCCTGCAGATTTCAATTCCTCTTCACGTGAATGTGCTCGTCAAACTTACATTACATGATAGTCTATGCAATAAATGCTCTGCGCGTTTGTTTTGCTTAATTTCTCCAGTTAAACTTAAAATGATTATACTGTGGATTGTGGTACAAGCATAGCTATATGAACCACAAATCATAGATTGTTCCATTGATTGTGGTGGACCATAAAATAATTGTCAAGTTGAACACTATCCTTTTCATTGTAAAGAGAGGTAAAAGACAGGCAGAGGGTGGGGGAAAAAATTTGGAATCAAATTCTCGTAGTTGCGCCTTGCTGCGATCCATCTCTTAATATGCTGTCCGTATTTACAAAGCTTCATTAGCCTAGTTATAGTGACAGGGGAAAGTATGAGGGGGCGATGACATGTAGCTTGACGAGCGCATTCACGTGAAGGGGGGTTGAAATCTACTGGGGGCTCAAAAAACGACTGCATGATCGTCACCCGAGGCAGGTGAGCCTGCCGCTGTCTCTGATTCTAATTGGCACAGTGACATTGGTCCTGAGTTGGCAACAGGACAGCAGGAGGAGAAGACGGAACAGGCCAGAGAAACGTGAACCAGACAGGGTGAGAGCAACATAGGCGGCCTTTGCTATGTTTCATTCGATTTGTAGAAAGAAAATGTTAACGTTATACCGAAACATTTAGCTGACAACCTAAGTATTGAGTCTCCAGATAACTTCTGACCTTGCCATCATATCAGAATATTCTAGCAGACTTTAACTAACAATAACATAGCCGCTTATCTTCTAGGCTGCCTGTTTTCCTCTAAGAGGGACAGACACAGAGAGAACCGGTTTGATCCAGCTCATGTGCTGACTGAAAACTATCTGTTCCCTTACCACGGCATTACTGTTAGACTAAATAATAATCAAAGAAACATTTAATAAGTGTTAAATGTTAATAATGTGATTGTCTCTAAATTAGCACACACATTGTGAATCAGAAAATTGCTATCAAAGCCTACATACAGTACGCAAAGGAAAAGACACCGAATGTTTATTTGTAACAGTTTCAACTTTTTAATAATAGCCTATAGGCTAGCCTATTATTGTTTCTATATCAGAACAAACATTTTTGTAGTGTGTAGAAACGGTACATTTTATGCATGTTATTGTCCGACTGTGGCAAGATGGTTGTAAACGGGTTTTGTATGCACAAGCGGCAACACTGTAGCAATCCTGCATTGGAAATTTGAGGGTTTAAAGTTGTTTACAATTTCAGAAAAATATGAATAGGCTACTATAATTGGGACATTGATGACTAGGCTTGCACCGTAGATAGGGATAATAGCCTGCATGTTCGTGGCGAAAGAGCACATTGCGCTTGATGCAGCATTTGTTCCAATGGGGGGGGGGGGGGGGGTGAAGAGGGCGGTCTCTGAAACGGGCCCTGCATAATGGGATAAAATTGACGACAAAATGCACAACTTCTTCGCATCAAACAAACCCGTCAAAATATTGGAGATTTTTAATAAACACTAAGAATAAAGTTGACCACTGAAGAGAGAGGGGGGGGGGGGGGGGTGGGACTAAACAAATAAGCATAATGCAATGAAAAGTCCATATGATCCAAACTAGGAAGTGGCAGAACCATAATACATATATGGCAATTTTGGAAACATGATTAGATGAGGAGAAAAACAAAAAACAAACAAACACGCACACAAAGACATACACAAGTTCACGACACATAAAGCGTCGATAGTATTTTAGGCGTAGCATCAGGACGTTCAATGCCGTTTTACAGCGAAGCTGCGCATTTTAGCAAAGCCATGATGTCGTTTCTGCTTCTCTATACAGCTGACCGTTCATGTCGTTCATCAACTATAATGTAAGCGCGCAGCCCTTTCTGGCGGTTCTCTTTTTGAATCGGGTGTAGCCGCTTGCGTCTTTCCATTATTCATCTAGGAAATTGGTCGCTAACTCTTTTTGTAAAGTTTGTCAAAAGAAGGGTAGATTATTTCTAAAACCTTGTTTGAGCACCTACATTGTATTGTGCACCGGCATTTCAGCTCCTCAGCTCAGCTCCTGCTCGCTGCCATCTTGCTGACTGCTTAAACTGAAGGACATCTTTGATGAGCCTGCAGCAGGTTGATCTTGAGCGAGGGCAGGCTCTGATAGCATGGCGCAGGTACACTTGCAGATTCTCAACGGCATGGAGCAGGAAATGCTGTATAACGTCTAACCATTGATGGCACATTTATATTTATATCAAAGTTCTATATATTTTCTGTTTGGCTTGCCATATATATATATATAAAATTTGACTTAATGTACATTGTCCAGTTTTTAAAGTTAGATTATGTACTTCATCATTTGGCCCACAACCACGATGCCAGAACAAATTCCAAATTAGGGTAGCTGTACTTAAAAGCTGTACCATATGACAGTTGCCATTGCCGAAACAGACCTGTCAGTGCCAGATTTGGCCCGCCATCATCTGCTATTTGGGCAGTGTCCCCACCTGGGCAACCTCCAACCTACACTGCTGTCCTCATACATGTAACCTTGTAATGTTCTCGTAAGGGTGTGACTACCGCAAACTAAACATTAAGTTAAACTCCACTCAAAATGAAATAAAGAGTCGTCGTTGTAGTAGTTGAAGAAACGTTTACTGCTAACTCCTTCACCATGACATGGAGTGAAAACTGCAGAAATAAATTACAGAAAACAAATACAATAAGTCTTGTGTCGTTTTTTTACCAACCCAGAATTGTAACAAAGCATGAATTACATTGTACATACTTGTAAATAAAATCGTTTTTTATCTTAACTTATCCCTAATATATTATCTTTAACATGTTACTGAAGAAATATTATTACTTACGACAATGATTTATCAGTCCTTTTGGGAGGATTCAAAAAGATCTTTGTTTAGCACATCACATGTGGCTCCATTATATTTAATGCATTTCCTGCTTTCCTCACAGGAAGTGATATGCGACTAACAGGAAGTGATGCGTTCTGACTGACTTCAACTCAACTATTTTAAAGAAACAGTACAATTTAACACAAATGCACTCCAAAGCAGTATTTAACATTAAATAACAAATTATGTCTTGTAGACATCACACTCCCCGCCTGACCTCAATGAGGTCACTAAAGGAGTTTGAATCAGGCTTTGTCTTCTGGGAGAAGTAAGACAACTTCTGCAATTGGTCTGAGAAATGTCTTTACTGTATCTTGGTCGGCAGTTCTAACCTCAACCTTTCTCACGTGTCCGTCTTTCCCAGGGAACGTGGTGGTGACCCTAGCCATAGGCCAAGAGTTGCGTACAGCCTGCTTGTCTCTGAGTAGGACCACATCCCCGACTTGTAGGTTTCTTCGAGGCGATGTCCATTTCTGTCTGCGTTGTAAACAAGGTAAGTACTCTTGTCGCCATCGTGTCCAGAATTGATTTGCCAAAGCTTGGACTTGTCTCCACTGTTTCATGTACAGATCTCTCTCTGAGAAGTCGCCAAGGGGTGGAGGGACTCCGGTCTTTTGCGTGAGGAGCATTGAAGGAGAGAGGATCTGGGGTTTGTCTGGGTCTGTGGATACTGGTACAAGTGGTCGTGCATTCATAATGGCAGTCACCTCCGCCATTAATGTAGAGAGCACCTCATGGGTTAGGCGAGTGTTTAGTTGGAGCAACATAGAATCCAAGATTCTTCTCGCAGTGCCTATCATTTCCCAACAGCCCCCCATATGGGAAGCGTGTGGTGGGTTGAACTCCCAGACACATCCTTCGTCGCTGAGATACTTATGGATACCTGGGTCTGGCTGGCTTCTGTCCATCCCGAGTTCCTTGCTTGCGCCGATGAAGTTGGTTCCGCAGTCGGACCTCAACTGCTTAACCGGGCCTCGAATGGCGAAGAAAAGCCTGAGTGCATTTATACAACTCGAAGCATCCATGGACTCTATCAGCTCAACATGAACTGCTCTTGAGCTCATACAACTGAACATGATGGCCCATCTTTTGCTTTCAGCCTGTCCTCCTCGGGTCCGCCTAACTGCAACTAACCAAGGACCAAAGACATCCAGACCCACATACGTAAATGGAGGGCATTCTTGAAGACGTTCGGCAGGTAAGTCCGCCATGTGTTGTTCCTCGACCTTCCCTCTGAGCTTCCTGCATGTCACGCAATTGTAGAGTACTGAGTTTATGAGTCTCCTGCCACCTAAGACCCACAGTCCCGCAGCCCTTACAGCGCCCTCCGTGATGTGGCGGCCCTGGTGCTTCACTTTTTCATGATGATGGCGCATCAGCAGTAGGGATACATGGCTGTCTTTAGGCAAAATGATGGGATGCCTTTCACTGGTCTCCAAATTCGAATGTCGTAGCCGGCCACCAACGCAGATCAAGTTGTTCTCGATGATCGGGCTGAGCTGTTGGAGACAGCTGTTTTTGGGAATTGGTTTTTGTGCTCGGAGAGCAGCAAGTTCCTTGGTGAAGGCTGACATTTGTGTGGCGTGGAGGACAACATGCATTGCTTGGTCCAGTTCCTCTGGGGTGGAAAGACGTTTGCACCTGTGCCACCCTTTGCACTCACTGTTTTTACTTGTCCGTTTGCAGGATCTGGCGATGTGGATGAGGACGGCGACGCCTCTGAGGAGTGAGCGGAGACTGGAAAAACGCTGGAAGCGGTCTGGGGTAAGTACATCTTCATTCAGGTAAGTATTGTAGGTATGTACATCTGGTCTGATTTCGGTGTCATTTTCTGGTTCTATTAGATTGAATTTTTCACATTTTTGTTCCTTTTCCACAGGTGGTGATCTCAGGAAAGGTGGTCCTGAGAACCAGGTGGTCTTTGTCAGGCATGAAGCAGGTAGGCACCTTGACGCGTAGTCAGCTGGGTTTTCCTTGGAGGGAACGTAATGCCATTGCTCTGGCTTTGAGGACTGGCGTATGCGTTGCACCCTGTTGTGAACGTAGACGTAGAATCTTTTGGTCGCATTGTGGATGTAACCAAGGATTACCTTACTGTCACTATAGAAGTTTACAGCATCAACTTTGACATCTAGCTCGTCTTGGATGAGATCCGCCATTTCGACGGCTAGGACAGCCGCGCAGAGTTCCAATCGTGGGATGGTAGGTTAAGATTGGGGTGTGAGCCTAGCCTTACCCATAACAAATCCAACCTCAATTTGTCCATCCTGTTGAACTGTCTTCAGGTAAGCAACAGCTCCGATTGCTTTTGTTGAGGCGTCTGAGAACACGCATAGCTCAGTGTGTTCTGCCTTGAGGAGTGACATGTTAGAGTAAGTACGTGGTACGTGAAGCTCCCTAAGATCTTGAAGCGATTCTCGCCAAGTTTCCCACTTGTTACGTTTTTCCTCAGGAAGAGGAGTATCCCAATCTGAGATTTCGGAGCTAAGCTCTCTTAGGAGAGCCCTTCCTTGGATGGTCACGGGTGCCAATAGACCCAGGGGATCGAAGATGCTGTTTACTACAGACAGTACCCCACGGCGAGTGAATGGCTTGGTTACTATCGATACAACGTAGGTGAAGGTATCCATGGATATCTCCCAGAGGAGACCTAAGCTGCGCTGTGTGAGCGGAATCTCTCCGGTAAGGTCTAGGTCTTTAATGACTATAGCGCAGTCCTCAGGGGGAAAGGCCTTCAAGACGGTTTGGCTGTTCGAGGCAAACTTGTGGAGATGGATGTTTGATTCCCCCAGAGAAGCCTGCGTTCTTCTTATCAAGTCAATTGCTTCAAGTTCGGTTGGTACGGATATCAAGCCATCGTCGACGTAGAAATGTCTTTCCACGAATTCCACAGTGTCAGCGCCATGCTGTTGTGCTCCTTCTTTGATGGCTCTTCTCAACCCATATATAGCCACAGCTGGCGACGGGCTGTTGCCGAAAACGTGGACTTTCATTCGATAGTCAATTACCTTCTTGGTAACGTCGTTGTCCTGGTGCCACAAGAAACGAAGAAAGTTGCGGTGTTCTTTTTTCACTTCAAAACAGTAGAACATCTGTTGGATGTCCGCTAACACTGCTACTTTCTCTTTTCGGAAACGGAGAAGAACACCAATTAAGGTGTTATTCAAATCCTGGCCGGATAGCAACACGTCGTTGAGGGAGACACCACTATGTTGTGCGCTTGAATCGAAAACTACCCTTATCTGGTTGGGCTTCCGAGGATGATATACTCCAAACGTAGGAAGATACCAACATTCTTCTTCGTCCTTCAGCGGTGGTGCCACCTCGGCATGTCCATTTCGGAAGAGCTTATCCATGAACGTGAAGTACTGTTCTTGCATCTCTGGTTTCCTTTTTAGTACTCTCTGCAGAGACATGAACCTGTTGACAGCCTGCTCTCTGTTGTTGGGAAGGCGCCGGCGGGTTTCCCTGAAAGGGAGTGGGGCAACCCAACTATTGTCCCCGTTTCTGCAGATGTTAGCATCCATCATGTCCATAAAAATTGTATCCTCAATTGACGGAGCAGGTCTGTTGTCGTGTTCTGTTTTGTTAAACACTGTTTTTCCCAGTGTCTCCTCTGTAGCTTTGTCTGCTCGGATGATGTTATCTTGCATTCCCTTGACATGCATGTAGGCTTTGCAGGGTTGAAAGATCGAAGGACGGCCTCCTTCCAGCACATTGGTCTTGAAGCTGTTAACCGTCGGCTTATGGACGTTTCCAAGGCACACTTCGCCTATTACCACCCAGCCAAGGTCTAGGCGTTGAGCGAATGGAGCGTTGTGCGGCCCCTTGACCTGTTTTCTGACCTTGTGCACCTCCAAGACATCTCTTCCCAGAAGCAGCAGAATTTCTGCTTTCTGATCTAGGTCCGGGAGGAGTTTGGCAATATGCTGGAGATGAGGTTGTCGTAACACAGCACTTGGTGTCGGGATCTCCGAACGATTATTTGGGATCTCACTACACTCGATGAGTGGTGGGAGTGAAATTACCACTTTGCCATCTAGAGATTCAGCTTGGAATCCTTCGGCACGTCTCCCTGACGTTTCAACTAAACCAGAACAGGTTCTCAGCCGATACGGGAATGGCTTGCCTTCTACATCAAAGAGGTTGAAGAATTCTGGTTTGGCCAGTGAGCGATTGCTCTGGTCATCCATTATCACAACAGACGCTGAAAAAGTGACTTCTCTATGATCTCTGGGGCGGCGTAACACTCACGGAGACGTTCCCATGCTCTGTTTAGCGCCTCTGTGGGATTGCCCACATACACTGAGCGTATACGTTTCACGTATTCACCTGATTCTTTGCCAAGCCACTTTGTCATGAGGTCGAGTTGCTGGACTGGACTCAAATTAATATCGCTTATTATATTGGTGAACGAGCGTACACGATAGTTTTCTGGCTTGTCATCAAAATGGTACAGGCCGGAGTGTGTCAGATCTCGTCTGGCTAAGTACTGTGCCAAGGGTTCTGCTACAGGTGTCGAGACTGCTGGAGAAGCTTGTTTCGCGATGAAGGGCTGAGCATGAACGTTCACTTGTTCTGGAGTGTATGGTTGAAATTTTTTATCTGCTTGCTGACGTAAGTATGGTTGCATGTTTCCATCGGGATTGGATGCTGGCCATCGATGTTTTGTAGGTATCGGTAAGTATATATCATCGGCTGCTTTAAATTCTACCTTGAGGTTACCTAATGATGATTGAACGATGTCTTCTGCAGTGACCAATGTGGTACGAAGCTCTCGTCAGGATTCGTATGGGATGGGCCCGCAACATGTGAGTGAGGAAATGCTTTGAAACTCCCATCCAATTCTATATGAGATGGATCCTCAAAAGGTGAGTGACGGGAGTGAGAACTTTGTTTCAGGGCATTTTGTGAACGAACATATTCACTGCTGCGTTCTATTTTATTTCCACACTCTGTTGCTGCAACTTCATCTATCACTTGGGAACCTTTTCCAAAACCTGTGCTTCCGCTGTAGCTGCTTCTGCTTCACACTGTAGCTTTAAAACTTCTAGTTCTAATAAGATTCTTGTTTTTTCAAATTGTACCTCAGCATCCCTAGCGCGTACCTCAGCATCCCTAGCGCTTGCTTCCAAATCCTTATTAGCTGACTCTAGCTTCAGCTTTAGTTCTTTTGATGCGTATGCTGCTCTTATCTTGGCTGCTTCAGCCTTAGCCCGGGCACGTTGTGCATTGCTAGACGAAGAGGATGAAGATCTTCCTCCTGAGGTTGCTGATTTTCCACTTTTTTTGGAAGACATTTTGATCCTTGCAAATACTGATCTGTATCTGTCTTTTCACTGTAATGTTCTCGTAAGGGTGTGACTACCGCAAATTAAACATCAAGTTAAACTCCACTCAAAATGAAATAAAGAGTCGTCGTTGTAGTAGTTGAAGAAACGTTTACTGCTAACTCCTTCACCATGACATGGAGTGAAAACTGCAGAAATAAATTACAGAAAACAAATACAATAAGTCTTGTGTCGTTTTTTTACCAACCCAGAATTGTAACAAAGCATGAATTACATTGTACATACTTGTAAATAAAATCGTTTTTTATCTTAACTTATCCCTAATATATTATCTTTAACATGTTACTGAAGAAATATTATTACTTACGACAATGATTTATCAGTCCTTTTGGGAGGATTCAAAAAGATCTTTGTTTAGCACATCACATGTGGCTCCATTATATTTAATGCATTTCCTGCTTTCCTCACAGGAAGTGATATGCGACTAACAGGAAGTGATGCGTTCTGACTGACTTCAACTCAACTATTTTAAAGAAACAGTACAATTTAACACAAATGCACTCCAAAGCAGTATTTAACATTAAATAACAAATTATGTCTTGTAGACACGGGCGGACTGGCCATCGGGACGTTCGGGACCAATCCCGAAGGGCCGGTCCACTTCTGGGCCGGTCCACTTCGAATCTCAAAAAAAAAAACAAAAAAAAAAACATTTTTAAAAAAAAAAATTATTATTATTAATTTTTTTAAAATGTATAGTAAATGTTACGCTAGCTGTCAGTACTGCGATGCGGTCCACGTTCGGGCATGGGCCGGCCCTCCTCACTTGACGCTCTCTGCATACATTACACATTCAGTCGTGACTCGTGTTGTTTGCTGTTCAGGTGTTCAGAGTGAACTATTACGACAGGTTAGCTTTAACGTCAATCTTATTACTGAAGGGGGAGATAAGAGCGGCCCCCATGATGACGAGAAGGATTCGTCCAATTGGAAGACAGATTCTCACAGACGCAGTTTTAGAATGATTTTTCGGCTGCTATGTGCTTGTTGGACAGAAAATGCTGTGTGCTGAGCTAAATAATTATTTCACAAATCTGTAATGATAGTCTTCAGAGTATCGTGACTATGGAGGTAGATTTCTATCAAAAATAAACAAGCACAAAAGTATAATCCACAATTGTATTTACCATCCACACACACACACACCTCTTAATTTGTGTTCGTAGATATTGTGGCGATCCGGGGCGATTGCGAGTAACGGGGATCGTTGTGCATGTCAACTGTTGTGTTCAAATGTAATGACGTGTGCAGTAGCAAGTGGCAGTTGACCTCTGAATGACCAGCAGGTGTTCAACCAGGTCCGCGCTAGAGACCGTTTGTTGATTGACGTATGACAGAGTGAATTACGTGTGATTGGTTGGGGTGAGCTGCAGGGCACCTATCAAGGGCCGCCTTTGTTAAGCAGGTTTATTTGCATAGAGGGGCTATAAAGCTGGCTACGATCCAGCAAGCGATGTCTATTCTAACTGTTAACTGGAGAAGAAGGAACTAAGAGATTGTGCTCTTACTCAATAAACTATTTCCAACAAGAATACCTGACTCCGACTCCATGGCTCGCCACAATGATGTCAGAAGCGGGACGATCTGGGAACAGATCCGCGACCTAGAGCGTCAGGTGACCAAGCAGATGGACGTTATCGCAGGAGCGTCTGCGAAGCGGCCCACGAATAGACCCGGAGGAAAACCCGAAGGAGCCAGCGCAACAAGACCGGAGCGAGAGAGGCCGATTACAGACCAGGCGGAGGTGCCCGCGCTGGTGGCTGACCCCGCGGCCGGAAATGAAGCGCAAGTAGGTCGGCCGGAAGCCAACGAAGTCGCCCCTGCTTCCAGGCCGAACCAGACAGCGGCGCCGGCGCGGCGACCGACTACACCGATAAAGGCGGTGATCAAGCTACCCCGTTACACGGGAAAGGGTGAGCTAGAGTCGTACCAAAGCCAGGTACGATTCGCGGCTAGCTACAATGGCTGGGACGAGAGCCAGACGGCCACCCACTTAGCGTTAGCCCTGGAGGGCGAGGCCTGCCAGGTGCTGCTAGACCTGGACAGCGCCGAACCACTGACGCTACCGGCACTGATGACAGCGCTGGAACGTCGGTTCGGACAGCGGCAATTCCTAGAGGTGAGCCGGGAGAAGCTCGCCAAGCGACGGCGGACCGGAGCAGAGAGCCTCAGCGTCCTCGCCGCCGACATCAGGCTGTTAGCCCGCCGCGGCTACCCTCAACTCGATAACGCAGGCCAGCAGGAGCTAGCCTGCCAGACCTTCACACAGGCCCTCACTCCGGAGCGCCTACAACAACAGGTCCGCATTGCCAAACCGGAGTCCCTGGACGCAGCGCTTCGCGAGGCCGAGCGACTGGAGCTCATCTTGGGCACCACGCCAAACGGGACCCCGGCTAACAAGCCCCGGGTCCGAGCTGCCGACTGCGAGGACGGCGAGGAGGTGAGATGGGTTCAACGGAACCAAAACCGACCGCGGCAGCGACCGGAACGGGAGCGACGCTGCTTCCGGTGCAACGAACCGGGGCATTTCGCCCGCGATTGTACTGCCCCTGCGCCAAAAGCGAGAGCTCCACAGCCGACGGGAAACGACGACGGGACGGCCCAATGAGGAGACCGCCGCCCCATGCTACACTCCTCCTCAACCAGACCCGGGCCCAGACCAGCACTCACGCGTCCAGGCTGCCCATCCTAGCGAAAGCAAAAATTCCAAGAGCAAAAGTTCCGTTTGATGTTCTTTTAAGAGCAGAGGAACAGGCCCACGAGGCCGAGCCCCGTATTGGCAGACTGGGGACGAAGACCGGGCTGTACTTGCCTTGCAGTTTGGACGGACAAGCCTGCTGGGCGCTGGTCGACACCGGAGCCACTATTTCCCTGGTAAGGCCGGGGGTACTTCGGGGTACCAGCGGGCTGCTTTCAGGTGCATGGACCCCTACCTCTACCCAGCTAACCTCCGTCACTGGGCAGAAGATGGGCATGCGTGGTAGTAAACAATTACAAGTGTGTGCAGGAGCCCAGCGAGTGAAACACGAGTTTTGGTTAGCAGATATAAAAGATGCATGCATTATCGGTTTAGACTTGTTAGCGTTGTGGGGAACTAGCATAAATGTGATAGCCGAGACGATAACTATTGGTACTGAAACGCTGGGCCTCCGATCAAAATGTGAATTACAAGCAGCCCGCCGAACTGAATGCCCTGGGGTGCCCCCCAAACACTGTCGCCCCAGTTCTGTGCTTGAAATGGCCACCGCTGATTCGCCGCTCGTTACCGTGGTACCACCTCAGGTTACAGTGCCACCGCAGACGGGCGGGCTAGCCTCAGCTACCCAGCCCTCTGCGGGGGTGCTGCAAGCCGTCCTAGCATTATGGACGCGCAGCAGCAAAGGGCTCACACCGCAGCAGAGCCAGCAGCTTAAAGCCCTGCTTGTCCGTTACACTCACCTATTCGCTGTGCGGGACGAAGAATGCACACAGACCGAGCTGGTTCAACACCAGATTGATACTGGCTCGGCTGTGCCCATTCGGCTACGTCCGCACCGGCTGTCTCTAGCCAAGCGACAGGTGGCGGAGGACAAGATAAGGGAGATGGCAGCTGCGGGCATTATCGAGCCCTCTGAAAGCCCATGGGCGGCCCCTGCTGTCCTGGTAAAAAAGAAGGACGGGGAGTGGCGTTTTTGTGTAGATTATAGGCGTCTTAATCAGATCACCAAGAAAGACGCCTATCCACTTCCCCGTATTGACGAGGCCTTAGACCATATCGCGGGGTCCAGTTGGTTTAGCTCGCTGGACCTCCGCAGTGGCTATTGGCAGGTGAGGCTGTCCCCGGAAGCGAGGGCAAAATCAGCCTTCACGATAGGGCAAGGGTTGTGGCAGTTCCGGGTCATGCCGTTCGGGCTCTGTAACGCCCCTGCCACTTTTGAGCGACTGATGGAGCGGGTGCTGTCGTCCGTCCCGCGGAGTTCCTGTGTCGTGTACCTGGACGACCTCCTAGTACACGCCAGCGACTTCGAGCAAGCCCTCGCTCACCTAACTGACGTGCTTACGGAGATTGGCCGGGCTGGGCTACGGCTCAATCCTAAAAAGTGTCAGCTGCTCCGGAGGGAGACAGCTTTCCTGGGGCACGTCGTTAGCGAGCAGGGTGTAGCCACTGACCCAGCTAAGGTGGCTTCTGTGCGGGAATGGCCGACGCCTAGCAATGTGGGTGAGCTGCGGAGCTTCTTGGGACTAGTGTCGTACTACAGACGCTTTGTCTTGAGCTTCGCCACCCTGGCTAGTCCGCTTCATCGCTTGACGAATAAAGGTCAACAGTTCGAGTGGACAGGGGACTGCCAGAATGCTTTTGACCAGTTGAGAGACGCCCTAACGGCGGCTCCCATTCTAGCATATCCGGATGTCGCGCGACCATTCATCGTCGACACGGACGCTAGCAATGTCGGAGTCGGGGCCGTGCTCTCCCAGGTGGGACCAGACGGGGAACGAGCGGTAGCCTACTACAGTAGCGCGCTGAGCAAGGCAGAG
Source organism: Ilyophis sp. 1 JC-2022 (assembly GCA_022702515.1). Classification (NCBI taxonomy): domain Eukaryota; kingdom Metazoa; phylum Chordata; class Actinopteri; order Anguilliformes; family Synaphobranchidae; genus Ilyophis; species Ilyophis sp. 1 JC-2022. The sequence continues at coordinate 132,988,618 of CM040404.1, forward strand.
CGAAACTACTGCGTGACTCGGCGCGAGCTGTTAGCGGTGGTCAAAGCGGTTCGCCATTTTCGCCCGTACCTGCAAGGCTGCCATTTCCTTATTAGGACAGATCACGCGTCACTAACCTGGTTTTTAAATTTTAAAGATCCGGAGGGCCAGGTAGCCCGCTGGCTCGAGCTGTTGCAGGAGTACGATTTCCAGATTCAGCACAGGCCCGGAAAGCTGCATGGTAATGCAGATGCGCTTTCACGGAGGCCCTGTGCAGAGCTGGACTGTAGGCCTTGCACTAAAGCCGAGCAGCGAGAGCAGGTGACGGAGATAGCGTGCCCAGTTCGGGCTATAGAAGGTGAGGTTGGATGGTTGCCGTTTAGCCAGCAGGACCTGCGCCTAGCGCAGGAGGGCGACGGCGAGCTGCAGCAAGTGCAGCGCTGGATCGCGGCAGGTACACGGCCTGCATGGGGAGAAGTGTCGGCTAGTAGCCCAGCGGTTAAGGCTTATGTGAGTCAGTGGGGGAGCCTGACGTCGCAGGGTGGGCTACTCTATCGGCGGTGGCAGGCCCCCGGTTCCGACCAGGATCTCCTCCAGCTGCTGGTGCCCCGTGCGCTCCGCCCCCAGGTACTTGGACTGATGCATGGCTCTGTGGGGGCGGGGCACTTTGGCATCAGCAAGACTTTGCACCGACTGCGGAGGAGGTTCTACTGGCCTGCCTGCCGCCGGGACGTGGAGCTGCACGTCCACTGCTGCGACGCCTGCACGGCCAAGAAGGGGCCGACGCAGCGGTCGCAGGCCCCCCTTCAGCGGTACGTAGTGGGGGCTCCTATGGAACGGGTCGGGGTAGACATCTTAGGGCCTTTCCCCGTCACTGAGTCCGGCAACCGCTATGTGCTTGTGGCCATGGACTACTTTACCAAGTGGCCCGAGGCGTACGCGGTGCCGGACCAATCAGCGGACACGACGGCGGAAAGGCTCGTGACAGAGATGTTCGCCCGGTTCGGGGCCCCCGAGGAGCTGCACAGCGACCAGGGGCGAAATTTCGAGTCGCGGGTGCTGGCAGCTGTGTGTACGCGGCTGGGAGTGGCCAAGACCCGCACTACGGCGTTGCATCCCCAGAGCGATGGACTGGTTGAACGCTTTAATAAAACCCTGGCCACCCAGTTAGCCATTCTAGCTAGCCAGCACCAGCGAGACTGGGACTGCCATTTGCCCTTGGTCCTGTGGGCCTACCGCTCCGCCGTGCAGGAGAGCAGCCAGTGCTCCCCCGCTGCACTCATGTTCGGGCGAGAGCTAAGGACGCCCGTTGATTTGGTGTTTGGAGCCCCGCCCGGATCCACGGAGCACCACCAGTCAGAGGCCGGGTACGCACGGGCTTTGATCGAGCGCCTGGAGACCGCCCACAGCTTTACCCGCCAGGCCCAATCCACCGCGAGCTTCAAGCAAAAGCGAGCGTATGATGTGCGCTGTCGGGGACAGCCTTTCACCCACGGAGACAAGGTATGGATCTATTGTCCGATCCGTAAGAAGGGTCTGTCCCCGAAACTGCAGTCGCATTGGCGGGGCCCTGGTGAAGTGGTGGGCCGGCTGAGCGAGGTGGTCTATCGAGTGCGCATGCCCGGCCGAAGGAAACTGGTGGTGCTTCACCGGGACCGTCTAGCTCCTTACCGGCCGCTGTTGGATGGTGTTGAGGAGGGGATGGGCGTCGGCGAGGATCAGCCCGCTTTACGTGCGCCCACCCCTCCTCCACCAGAAAACCCAGTGCCAGCTGAGGGCCCTTCTCACCCACGGAGAACTCCTGCCCGTTTCCGGGACGGTGTTGAGGAGGGGATGGGCGTCGGCGAGGATCAGCCCGCTTTACGTGCGCCCACCCCTCCTCCACCGGAAAACCCAGCGGCAGCTGAGGGCCCGAATCGCCCTGTTCGCCAACGGAGGACTCCTGCCCGGTTCCGGGACTTTGTACGTGAGTGCGGACAGTTAAAGGGGTCGCAAGGGACTGCTGACCCCTTAGGTGGGGGCAGTGTGGCGATCCGGGGCGATTGCGAGTAACGGGGATCGTTGTGCATGTCAACTGTTGTGTTCAAATGTAATGACGTGTGCAGTAGCAAGTGGCAGTTGACCTCTGAATGACCAGCAGGTGTTCAACCAGGTCCGCGCTAGAGACCGTTTGTTGATTGACGTATGACAGAGTGAATTACGTGTGATTGGTTGGGGTGAGCTGCAGGGCACCTATCAAGGGCCGCCTTTGTTAAGCAGGTTTATTTGCATAGAGGGGCTATAAAGCTGGCTACGATCCAGCAAGCGATGTCTATTCTAACTGTTAACTGGAGAAGAAGGAACTAAGAGATTGTGCTCTTACTCAATAAACTATTTCCAACAAGAATACCTGACTCCGACTCCATGGCTCGCCACAATATAATCCACAATTGTATTTACCATCCACACACACACACCTCTCAATTTGTGTTTCGTAAAAATAATCCACATGTATGTGTTTTCCATCCACACACAAACACCTCTCAATTTGTGTTTCGTAAATCATCATTTGGATGAATGCAAAAATGATATTCACAAATGCAAATAACATTTACAGATATGTTTCCAATGTTCACATGTACAAATCAAAAGCTTGGCTTGCGAACTGGCGAATCGACATTTGCCGATCGAAGCACACGCTTGATCTGCTTGGATTTACGGACAGAATTTTGAGACAAATATTCCGCTGTTTTTCACCGTGCCGATTCACGCTCGCTTAACTTGCGATTCGATTTCTTCTTCTTTGGTGCTACATAACACGGCGGTAGTGTTGTTCGGCTCATCAGCGCCACTTTTAGAACAAGTGGCCAAAATTGCACATTAAAGAAGTGGATTCATGGTACATTTAATTAAAACAACCGAGTTTTGAGTTTATTTAGGTTGTAAAGTTAACCCCACGAAAAAAAAAGTAATTGCACAAAACTCCTATCAGATTGCATGTAGCTAGCTAGCTAGATTACATTACACAGGGGTAGGTCCGTACATTGATAGGAACTAGGAAGTACAACACTATGAGCTAAAATAAGGAGAGCACTCCATGCAATTTGAATGATCATTTTCATTTAGGTGTCTTATCTACTAGCTAGCTAGCTAGCTGAACAAATAAAAGATTTCATAGGAGACATCGGTATCAGTGAGAATAGCTGCCAAATGAATTTAATTGGCTACAATACTTCACATGGTTGAGTTTGTTTTACATAATCTTTTCCATGAGGGACGAAAGAGTTATGTAGCTACTGTGTACGGACCAGTGGCGGCTGCTGACCTGAAAATTGAGGAGGTTGAAAACTTCCCCTTAAACTGATTATTGGTCTCAATCATTTCCCAATGATTTTCCTTGATTAACAATAGGCTACAGCGTTTAATTCACAAATGACTCAATGCCATCAAATGTAGCCAGTTCTCCTCAATTAGGCTATTAGGCAAGTAATTCAATTATTTTAATTTGCGTCGCAAAATTGTGTTCATTTTAATCAACATTATAATTGTGGATACATCTGCTCTTTTTTTCTCCGCACTCAAATTCCGAGAATATTCATGGGTATTAAACGATCTTAAAGCTCAGCTTTTGTTCGATTATTTTTATTGCAGGTTGTGCATTTCTATTAACGTGTACTTTTCCGTTTAATCTCCCTGACATGATGTGAAGAAAGACGCTGTGTCCTCACCTGCTAATTATTGTTCAGATCGTCGGCACACTTGTTAATCAAGGGAAATGATTGAGACCAATAATCAGTTTCAATAATCAATTTTCAGCTCAGCAGCCGCCACTGGTACGGACCTACCCCTGTGTAATGTAATCTAGCTAGCTAGCTACATGCAATCTGATAGGAGTTTTGTGCAATGACTGTTTAAAAAACTTGCCATCGCAAGATTAGCGTGGGGTTAACTTTACAACCTAAATAAACTCAAAACTCGGTTGTTTTAATTAAATGTACCATGAATCCACTTCTTAAAGATAATGTGCAATTTTGGCCACTTGTTCTAAAAGTGGCGCTGATGAGCCGAACACACAAACCGCCGTGTTATGTAGCACCAAAAAAGAAGAAGTTTAGTTTATGAATTGCAAGTTAAGCGAGCGTGAATCGACACGGTGAAAAACAGCGGAATATTTGTCTCAAAATTCTGTCCGTAAATCCAAGCAGATCAAGCGTGTGCTTCGATCGGCAAATGTCGATTCGCCAGTTCGCAAGCCAAGCTTTTGATTTGTACATGTGAACATTGGAAACATATCTGTAAATGTTATTTGCATTTGTGAATATAATTTTTGCATTCATCCAAATGATGATTTACGAAACACAAGTTGAGAGGTGTTTGTGTGTGGATGGAAAACACATACTTGTGGATTATTTTTACGAAACACAAATTGAGAGGTGTGTGTGTGTGGATGGTAAATACAATTGTGGATTATACTTTTGTGCTTGTTTATTTTTGATAGAAATCTACCTCCATAGGTGTGTGGGCCTCTGAACGTCTGAACGTCCCGGGCTGAATTTGTGTCCCAGTCCGCCCCTGCTTGTAGACATCACAAACCTAGTTCCAGAGACAACAGGCTAAAGTGCTTAAATTAATGGTATGTACAACTTCTTGCTGAATTGCTTCAGTGAAGATATCCAGCTTTACAAATGGATTGTACATTTAAAAAAATTACTTGTGTTAATAAATTAAAGTTAATGTTGTAAAGTATGAAATTCTACATTAAACAGAAACTTCAGCAACATTATATCTGGCTAATAAATGACACGGCAAACATGATTCACAGAGAATTGCAAGGCACTTTGCGATAGTTAATGTGTATGTATGATAGTTAATGCCAACGGTCAAGTCACAGAGAGGGAGGAGAGTAAAAGAGTAACAGAATAAAACCTGTTTTGAGTTCAGACAGAAAGGCATCCCTAGGTTCCAGTATGCATGTATTTCTGCTGTTTTTGGCATTATAAGGATTCTTACTATTATTTTTACTGTCCACAATAAACCAGTTTAATCAATTATGTTTCCCACAATGCCATCCGATTTGATTTTAAAACAAAATACACATCACTATGTGTATTGGGATACGTATTGTATCATTGTACTATTGTATCTATTGTGACCCCTGTTCTGGAATACGTGTCGTATCGTGAGCACCATATCGGGATGCATATTATATTGTGACCCCAATATTGGGATATGTCTTGTATCGTGAGGCACCTGGCAAGACCCAGCCCTATAACAGACAAACCAGTCAAAGTCCTTATCTGCATGCACTCTTCAGTTCTACCAGCTGGTTACATATTTTTGGAGACCAAAGCACCATGTGCTCGAACTGAATGACGCAAACACAGAGTAAGTAAGAGTGTATGAGTGTACTCCTCACATTTGTGGTTTGTTCTGTGGTGATGCCCCTTCACATTTTAACAGCTTGTTTTAAAAACAACATTCTCGTGGCATCACTTTGGGACCGCTCACGACTGCACCGCTGACCAAATTACACGTCCAACATTTTAGGGACATTTTATGAGGGCAGTACTTAAAGCCATAGCTGAAAAAGCAGGCCGTTTCTGAAACAAGACAGGATGATTTCCATGCTGTGGCCCTTCAAATGAACAGTTTAATCCTTAGTTGGCTACCTCTACAACAATAGAGGATTTTACACATAAAGTGCTGCTATCTTACAAGTATGTTGATTACAGTGCCGGCCATAATGTTTGGGAAAGACACTTTAAAAAAAACAACAAAAAAAAACATTTGTAATCAAACAATTCTCGAGTGGTTAAATTGCAGATTCTCCACTTTTATTAAAAGGTGTTTTCATACAATTTGTTTTCATCACATAGAAATGACAGAACTTTTTATACATACCGCCCGTAGAGGGCACTGTAGTTCACTGACTCAGCTTTTTCTTTTCTTTTTGTAATATTTCAGTTTTATTGCGTACTTTCAAGTGGCCCAGGCTTTTGTTGTGTATGACAAAGGATATTTTAGATATTTACAGTTCTGATGACCTACTGTGGCTGATATGGGGGCATTTGGGGTTTCTGGTTAAAAGCAAGTAAATACACTTAACACTTAAATGTAACTAAAAAACAGCTTGTACAGCACCGTTATGTCTCCAGAGTAAGTGAGTGTTTTTTTTTGCACAGCTTAAAAACAGGCTAATACAACTAGCAACATTGCAAATGCTAATCCAAGTGGTAGTTTATATTTATATATCATTTCCAGTAGCGTGTCTTCTCCCTGTCATTATCAATGAGCTTTAATCACATATCACATAGCGGTGATCTATTTTGCAGGCATGTTTCACAGACACGCCTCCCCAAGTAAAAAGCGCGTCGTTAAGTTTTTCGATCTGCTTAATAGAGTATATGATAATGAGGCTTAACGTACCTAATCTATGAGCTAGAGATGCCAAACGTTTTGCATGTTAATGATGCAAATTTCTGTGTTTCTAGATTGTTGTATATTCTTCCATTTGCACATTCTTGTCTTCTGCAGGGAGCTGGTCTTCATTGAAGGCCTCTGGTTCTGCTGCAGGCTCCCTTCTGTAACAGCAGCTGGTAGAAGAGTTTCATGGACAGTGTTACAGTCAAAGGTTTCCTTTCTTTCATCACAATTATACATTTAATCCCTTGATGCACAATCATAAATATTTTCTTCTTAACTAAACTCCCTCAGGATACCTCAGAGATGAATGTACTGTGTGTGTGTGTGTGTGTGTGTGTGTGTGTGTGTGTGTGTGTGTACGAGTATGTGTATGCATGTATATGTGCTTGTGTATCTGTGTATACATGTGTGTATGCACATTGCCTGGGATTGGTGTCAATTCTGTCACTTCTGGAAATTATTTGCAATTGATTTCATGAATTTAAAAAATACATTAAATGAAATACAAATGCCTTTACTGTTCTATGAGGAATTAAAACATTTTTTAAATTTAATTATAATTAATTTCCTGAATTAACTGATGGAATTGGCCCCAAGTCTGGCATTAGCGCAGCACTGAATTGAATGAAACTGACCAGTTGAGGGGCTGTACTTGGGAGAGGTCCTCTGGCAGTGCAATACCCCGTGTTTCTGGCAGGAGGAGACAAAGCAGCCCCACAACCAGCATCAGGAGCCCCATCACAATGTAGGGGAGGGACTTGTTATGTGTACCTGCAGAATATTACCAAATAAAGAGGTCTGAACAACGGGGAAATATTATGCAACCATTCTTTGATTTATTAGTCGATATGCCATCCAGTTTCATGCAAAATCCAAATTTTACATGGGCGCAACCCACATACTCAGCTGTGCTGCTCATCCCACAAATGCATGTTCCTTACAAATGGGGCACCATTTAAAAAGGAAATAAACAGGCTTTCCAACAGTATAAAATGTATTGCCAAGAAGCATTGTTACAACAGAGAAATAATCTACCAAACACAAGTTTCCTAACATTTCACTTACTGAAATGGCGATGAATGTTGATATTGAGTCATTTATCAGTAGTATGCTTGATCATGCGTGTACATTGTTGCGAAAAGAAAAGGCTGTCATGCGCACTCGTGTTGCCTAGTAAATGTCATCGTTATTACTGTTACAACTATATTACTGTATGACTTATGCTAGCCGTCAGGCTTACGGGAATGATGCATTAGACAGGGGGACTTGCTTACTACAACAAGGTAAATACACCAACATTTGCACAGTTGAAGTTTGGGATTAGTTCTAACTATGACCAAAAGAATTATATATATTTTTTAATTAAAACTTTATGTAATAATTCTTGAGTTATTTTATATGCGGCTGTGGCTCAGGAGGTAGAGCGGGTTGTCCGCTGATCGCAGTTGGCGGTTCGATCCCCGGCTCCTCCTGTCCACATGTCGAAGTGTCCCTGGGCAAGACACTGAACCCCAAATTGCTCCCAATGAGCAAGCTAGAGCCTTGCATGGTGGCTGCTGCCATTGGTGTGTGAATGTGTGAATGTGTGGGTGAATGGGTGAGTGAGAGGCCATTGTAAAGCGCTTTGGATAAAGGCGCTATATAAGTGCAGTCCATTTACCATTTATATGCTACAGCATAAGAATCTGCTGACCAAGGATTAAACACCTAAACAATGAGTTGGGGAAACAGCTAAAGCATGGGATGAATACCAACTGTGACCAGCATTAAATATTTTTTCTATTTAAAAATATATTTCATGCTTGTTAAGCAGTTTTTCGATCTGCTTAGTAGAGTATAGGATAATGAGGCTAATCTATGAGCTAGAGATGCCAAGGTTATGCACGTTAATGATGCAAATTTCTGTGTCTCTAGCTTTAGGTCTGTTAAGTCTTGTTAAGCAGATTTCTATACTGTATTAAGCAGAACTACAAACTGAGAGCACAAAATACATTCGATGCAACCACTTTATGCTTTAATTTGCATTTTTCTCTCTTCTGCAGAGAGCTGGTCTTCATTGAAGGCCTCTGGTTCTGCTGCAGGCTCCCTTCTGTAACAGCAGCTGGTAGAAGAGTTTCATGGACAGTGTTACAGTCAAAGGTTTCCTTTCTTTCATCAAAAATTGTGCATGAATGCACTGTGTGCGTGCGCACATGAGTAAGTGTATGTACTGTGTATACCTGTGTGTATGCACACTGACTGGGATTGGCATCAATTCCATTTCAATTCAGACACTTCTGGAAATTACTTGCAATTTCTTTCATGAATTAGAAAAATTAATTAACAAAAAATACAAATGCCTTTACTGTTCTATGAGGAATTCTTAAATTGTGTTAATTTAATATAAATTAATTTCCTGATTAACACAGCACTGGATTGGATAAATGAATGAATGAATTAATTAATTTACTAAACTGACCAGTTGAGGGGCTGTACTTGGGAGAGGTCCTCTGGCAGTGCAATGCCCCGTGTTTCTGGCAGAAGAAAACAAAGCAGCCCCACAACCAGCGTCAGGAGCCCCATCACAATGTAGGGGAGGGCCTTGTTATGTGTACCTGCAGAATATTACCAAAAAAGAGAGGGTCTGAACAACGGGGAAATTATGCAAGAAATTGTGATCGGCAAGCTTGATAATTGCTTTTGTCAAACTGCTTGGTTGGAACAAAAGCCTGAATGAACACCGGCCCTTTCTGGATAAGATTGAGGACCCCCTGCCATAGGCTACAAAGGAGGAACTGCTGCATTCTTCTACCAAACTAAGGGTTTACAGTCATATTTTAAGGCAGGTTATACCCCCAATACAAATAGGAATGAGAACCAATGTGTGATTTTACTACAATTTGATAACAAAGTTATAGTCCTGTTGTTTTACTCATCGTAGAGTCAACAACTAGACTCTGGTTGGTCATATTGAACATGTGATGATGACTAGCTGATGGATAGCTTACTTAATATTTGTTTTGTCTGACACCACTGAAATAAAGTTAATAGATTAGTTTCCTTGTGAGGTCACAGTGAATATCCGCGCGCAGACAGAAGTCAAAAAGTCACAAGTATCACCTGACCAGAGACTGTTTTAACACACTAAATACGTATACAGACGGGTGACAAACTAAAGGAAAAACCAACGTAAAGTGTCTTAGTAAGATATTGGGCCTTGGCATAGATTCTACCTCTAGTCTGGCATATATTCTAGTCTCTGGCACTCTACTGGAGAGATGGAACACCATTCTTCCAAAAGATATTCCCTCATTTGTTTTCCAGAGGAAAAGAAATGCTGTAGGCGACAGCATTAATAATCGAGTTTAGCCTACTCAGCGTGTATCAACCAGAAACCATATTTGCAAAGGAATTCTGTACCTAATAGGCTATCTAATTATATTCCGAGACGTCGACACTTTAATAGCCAACTGTTTATTATTATATTAATACATTTGGCAGTTTGCGAGGAAATTGCAGTAGGCTATAAAACAGAATTAATATGCGATTGTGTTCAGCTAAGTTAGGCTACTAAAAATGACAGCAAATACTTCAAAATGACAGGTTAGGCTACTAAAAATGACAGCAAATATATTTAAAGTGGTGGCATTTTTATTTTAGAACTATTGACCAACAACAACAGTGAACAGAATAAATAGCCTACAATTGTGTATGATATAATAAATAAAGTACAGTTAAAATAAACACATTTAAATAACCCTATGGTTAGCATAGATTAAATAGCTCTATACAAATATAACCATTCAATGTCTATTATTACCTGTAAGATCTAATGTTACAATCTGATCGAAAAAACGGAGATGGGAAAGTCGTAAATAAACGTAACCTGCGATTGCAAACTAGCTTGAGACAGTAGGCTACTGTAAATTGAGAATATTAGCAATGAGTATCATTCAGATTATTTGGGTCTGAATAAAATATCAAGGCTAGTTTACAAACTTATTTTTTCTACTTTGTTACCAGCTAGGGTCTGCTGTCTGAAACAGCTTCTAATTCCAGCTCGCGAGTAGCGCCGCTGAAAGAAAAAGATGCGGCTCAAAGATGCGGCTCAAACGGCTCTGGCTCTCGGCTCTGGCTCTCGGCTCTCGGCTCACGGCTCACGGCTCTCGGCTCACGGCTCTCGGCTCTTAGCTCTGGCTCTGACTCTGCCTGCTTTCTACTACAGCCGGGAGACACTCTCCCGAGACACTCAGCACTGGTTAATGCGCGGCGCGCAGTTTCTGATTGCTAAGTTAGAACCTACGTAAGAATATATATATATTTTTAATTTGATCTAACAATATTGCACACACTTTTGTGAAGTTAATAATCGCCCCAGCTCATTCCAAAGTTATTATGACTACTAATGGTTAAAAGAAAGATACGTAGCTACAGTAGCTATACTACCCAACTGATCAGCACGAAATCAACTCGACTCAATTTAAGAGCCATGAGCCGTAGCAATATTCACCAGAGCCGTGACACAAACCGAAGTCATTTTCGAGTTTTAACCACATAACTGTTCTTATAGAGTTCTGTGGTTTTAATAAAGGGCAAAATGAAGTACACCATTAAGCTATTAATCGGGTTTACTACTCAGCGTGATTCAAACGGAAACCCTATTGACAAAGGAATTATGTTAGCCTATATCTAATGATATTCCGAGACGCCGACTGTATATTACGAAATTATTAAACTTTTTGCGAGAATTGCAACCGAATTCCAGTCAACGATGAAACAATTAGGCCAAATTTGCGATATTGCGATTGTGTTCAGCTAGATTAGGCTACAAAAAAATGACAGAAAAGACTTATTTAAAGTGGTGGCATTTTTATTTTAGAACTCTTGACCAACAACAACAGTGAACAGAATAAATAGCCTACAATTGCGTATGATATAATAAATAAAGTACAGTTAAAATAAACACATTTAAATAACCTTATGGTGTCCAAATAAATAAACGACACAGGCTCCTGTACATCATATGTACACACTGACACACACAATAAATATCTGGCTTGTTTGTACAATTTGGCTGGCTATCTCTCTTATACAGTCTTCCATCCACCTCATTTTCAGTAGACCTAGACTACTGGATTCTGGGATCTGATAAAAAATATAAGATTAATATTAGCATAGATTAAATAGCTCTATACAAATATAACCATTCAATGGCTATTATTACCTGTAAGATCTAATGTTACAATCTATGATCGAAAAAACGGAGATGGGAAAGTCGTAAATAAACGTAACCTGCGATTACAAACTAGCTTGAGACAGTAGGCTACTGTAAATTGAGAATATTAGCAATGAGTATCATTCAGATGATTTGGGTCTGAATAAAATATCAAGGCTAGTTTACAAACTTATTTTGTCTACTTTGTTACCAGCTAGGGTCTGCTGTCTGAAACAGCTTCTAATTCCAGCTCGCGAGTAGCGCCGCTGAAGGAAAAAGATGCGGCTCAAACGGCTCTTCTGTATTAACCGGAAGTACCAAAATGGCAACTCCGACTCCGACTCCGACTCTTCAAACTGAATGGTACGAATAGAGCCGACTCAGAAAAAAGAGCCGAACTGCCCATCACTAGGCAGGTGAGCCTGCCGCTGTCTCTGATTCTAATTGGCACAGTGACATTGGTCCTGAGTTGGCAGCAGGACAGCAGGAGGAGAAGACGGAACAGGCCAGAGAAACGTGAACCAGACAGGGTGATAGCAACATAGGCGGCCTTTGTTATGTTTCATTCGATTTGTAGAAAGAAAATGTTAACGTTATACCGAAAGTACATTGGGTAGGCGTAGCCTGTCGTGGAAATCTCACTTTAACCCACAGTGAAGCAAAGTCTGTTCAAACAGAACCACAACAATTCTGTGTTGTATAATAATGAGTTTATTTGCGGATAAACCAATTATGAGAGAGTCCTCTTTCAGCTCTCTAATGATCAGGAAGTACAGAAGACATTTATAACTTTTTTTACAGGCTATGTCACAGAGGGCGGACTCTATGTATAATATCACAGTACAGAGAAAGACATTTAGCTGACAACCTAAGTATTGAGTCTCCAGATAACTTCTGACCTTGCCATCATATCAGAATATTCTAGCAGACTTTAACTAACAATAACATAGCCGCTTATCTTCTAGGCTGCCTGTTTTCCTCTAAGAGGGACAGACACAGAGAGAACCGGTTTGATCCAGCTCATGTGCTGACTGAAAACTATCTGTTCCCTTACCACGGCATTACTGTTAGACTAAATAATAATCAAAGAAACATTTAATAAGTGTTAAATGTTAATAATGTGATTGTCTCTAAATTAGCACACACATTGTGAATCAGAAAATTGCTATCACAAGCCTACATACAGTACGCAAAGGAAAAGACACCGAATGTTTATTTGTAAGTTTCAACTTTTTAATAATAGCCTATAGGCTAGCCTATTATTGTTTCTATAATTCTATATCAGAACAAACATTTTTGTAGTGTGTAGAAACGGTACATTTTATGCATGTTATTGTCCGACGGTGGCAAGATGGTTGTAAACGAGTTTTGTATGCACAAGCGGCAACACTGTAGCAATCCTGCATTGGAAATTTGAGGGTTTAAAGTTGTTTACAATTTCAGAAAAATATGAATGGGCTACTATAATTGGAACATTGATGACTAGGCTTGCACCGTAGATAGGGATAATAGCCTGCATGTTCGTGGCGAAAGAGCACATTGCGCTTGATGCAGCATTTGTTCCAAGAGGGCGGTCTCTGAAACGGGCCCTGCATAATGGGATAAAATTGACGACAAAATGCACATCTTGCTCCTGCGTAAACTGAAGGACATCTTTGATGAGCCTGCAGCAGGTTGATGTTGAGCGAGGGCAGGCTCTGATATCATGGCGCAGGTACGCTTGCAGATTCTCAACGGCATGGAGCAGGAAATGCTGTATAACTTCTAACCATTGATGGCACATTTATATTTATATCAAAGTTCAATATATATTTTCTGTTTGGCTTGCCATATATATATATATATATATATATATATATATATATATATATATATATATATATATATATAAAATTTGACTTAATGTACATTGTCCAGTTTTTAAAGTTAGATTATGTACTTCATCATTTGGCCCACAACCACGATGCCAGAACAAATTCCAAATTAGGGTAGCTGTACTTAAAAGCTGTACCATATGACAGTTGCCATTGCCGAAACATACCTGTCAGTGCCAGATCTGGCCCGCCATCATCTGCTATTTGGGCAGTGTCCCCACCTTCTCCCCACCTGGGCGCAGTGTCCCCACCTGGGCGCAGTGTCCCCACCTGGGCGCAGTGTCCCCACCTGGGCGCAGTGTCCCCACCTGGGCGCAGTGTCCCCACCTGGGCGCAGTGTCCCCACCTGGGCAACCTCCAACCTACGCTGCTGTCCTCATACATGTAACCGAATTCCAGAGACAACAGGCTAAAGTGCTTAAATTAATGGTATGTACAACTTCTTGCTGAATTGCTTCAGTAAAGATATCCGGCTTTACAAATGGATTGTACATTTAAAAAAATAACTTGTGTTAATAAATTAAAGTTAATGTTGTAAAGTATGAAATTCTACATTAAACAGAAACTTCAGCAACATTATATCTGGCTAATAAATGACACGGCAAACATGATTCACAGAGAATTGCAAGGCACTTTGCGATAGTTAATGTGTATGTATAGTTAATGCCAACGGTCAAGTCACAGAGAGGGAGGGAGGAGAGTAAAAGAGTAAGAGAATAAAACCTGCTTGAGTCCAGACAACAGAAAGGCATCCCTAGGTTCCAGTATGCATGTATTTCTGCTGTTTTTGGCATTATAAGGATTCTTACTATTATTTTTACTGTCCACAATAAACAAGTTTAATCAATTATGTTTCCCACAATGCCATCCGACTTGATTTTAAAACAAAATACACATCACTATGTGTATTGGGATACGTATTGTATCATTGTACTATTGTGACCCCTGTTCTGGAATACGTGTCGTATCGTGAGCACCATATTGGGATGCATATTATATTGTGACCCCAATATTAGGATATGCCTTGTATCGTGAGGCACCTGGCAAGACCCAGCCCTATAACAGACAAACCAGTCAAAGTCCTTATCTGCATGCACTCTTCAGTTCTACCAGCTGGTTACATATTTTTGGAGACCAAAGCACCATGTGCTCGAACTGAATGACGCAAACACAGAGTAAGTAAGAGCGTATGAGTGTACTCCTCACATTTGAGGTTTGTTCTGTGGTGATGCCCCTTCACATTTTAACAGCTTGTTTTAAAAACAACATTCTCGTGGCATCACTTTGGGACCACTCACGACTGCACCGCTGACCAAATTACACGTCCAACATTTTAGGGACATTTTATGAGGGCAGTACTTAAAGCCATAGCTGAAAAAGCAGGCCGTTTCTGAAACAAGACAGGATTATTTCCATGCTGTGGCCCTTCAAATGAACAGTTTAATCCTTAGTTGGCTACCTCTACAACAATAGAGGATTTTACACATAAAGTGCTGCAATCTTACAAGTATGTTGATTACAGTGCCGGCCATAATGTTTGGGAAAGACACTTTAAAAAAATAAATAAAACCTTTGTAATCAAACAATTCTCGAGTGGTTAAATTGCAGATTCTCTACTTTTATTAAAAGGTGTTTTCATACAATTTGTTTTCATCACATAGAAATGACAGAACTTTTTATACATACCGCCCGTAGAGGGCACTGTAGTTCACTGACTCAGCTTTTTCTTTTCTTTTTGTAATATTTCAGTTTTATTGCGTACTTTCAAGTGGCCCAGGCATTTGTTGTGTATGACAAAGGATATTTTAGATATTTACAGTTCTGATGACCTACTGATTTACTGTGGCTGATATGGGGGCATTTGGGGTTTCTGATTAAAAGCAAGTAAATACACTTAACACTTAAATGTAACTAAAAAACAGCTTGTACAGCACCGTTATGTCTCCAGAGTAAGTGAGTGTTTTTTTTGCACAGCTTAAAAACAGGCTAATACAATTAGCAACATTGCAAATGCTAATCCAAGTGGTAGTTTATATTTATATATCATTTCCAGTAGCGTGTCTTCTCCCTGTCATTATCAATGAGCTTTAATCACATATCATGTAGCGGTGATCTATTTTGCAGGCATGTTTCACAGACACGCCTCCCCAAGTAAAAAGCGCGTCGTTAAGTTTTTCGATCTGCTTAATAGAGTATATGATAATGAGGCTTAACGTACCTAATCTATGAGCTAGAGATGGCAAACGTTTTGCACGTTAATGATGCAAATTTCTGTGTTTCTAGATTGTTGTATATTCTTCCATTTGCACGTTCTTGTCTTCTGCAGGGAGCTGGTCTTCATTGAAGGCCTCTGGTTCTGCTGCAGGCTCCCTTCTGTAACAGCAGCTGGTAGAAGAGTTTCATGGACAGTGTTACAGTCAAAGGTTTCCTTTCTTTCATCAGAATTATACATTTAATCCCTTGATGCACAATCATAAATATTTGCTTCTTAACTAAACTCCCTCAGGATACCTCAGAGATGAATGTACTGTGTGTGTGTGTGTGTGTGTGTGTGTACGAGCATGTGTATGCATGTATATGTGCTTGTGTATCTGTGTATACATGTGTGTATGCAGATTGCCTGGGATTGGTGTCAATTCTGTCACTTCTGGAAATTATTTGCAATTGATTTCATGAATTTAAAAAATACATTAAATGAAATACAAATGCCTTTACTGTTCTATGAGGAATACATTTTTTTTAAAAATTTAATTATAATTAATTTCCTGAATTAACTGATGGAATTGGCCCCAAGTCCAGCATTAACGCAGCACTAAATTGAATGAAACTGACCAGTTGAGGGGCTGTACTTGGGAGAGGTCCTCTGGCAGTGCAATGCCCCGTGTTTCTGGCAGGAGGAGACAAAGCAGCCCCACAACCAGCATCAGGAGCCCCATCACAATGTAGGGGAGGGCCTTGTTATATGTACCTGCAGAATATTACCAAATAAAGAGGTCTGAACAACGGGGAAATATTATGCAACCATTCTTTGATTTATTAGTCGATATGCCATCCAGTTTCATGCAAAATCCAAATTTTACATGGGCGCAACCCACATACTCAGCTGTGCTGCTCATCCCACAAATGCATGTTCCTTACAAATGGGGCACCATTTAAAAAGGAAATAAACAGGCTTTCCAACAGTATAAAATGTATTGCCAAGAAGCATTGTTACAACAGAGAAATAATCTACCAAACACAAATTTCCTAACTTTTTGTTCGATGTTTATATTGCTGTATGACTTATGCTAGCCGTCAGGCTTACGGGAATTATGCATTAGACAGGGGGACTTGCTTACTACAAGGTAAATACACCAACATTTGCACAGTTGAAGTTTGGGATTAGTTCTAACTATGACCAAAAGAATTATATATATTTTTTAATTAAAACTTTATGTAATAATTCTTGAGTTATTTTATATGCGGCTGTGGCTCAGATTCAGATTCAGATTCAGATTTCTTTATTCACCATTTATGTTAAAAACATATAGGAACTTGTCTTGGCATTACCGTGCAGTGCATCATTTTTTCACAAGTATAGACAAGTGCAGACAAGACAGAACAGTGAAAAACAACAAGACAATAAAGTGCAATGGCTAGTGAAATGCAATAAGGTCAGAGTTCAGTCCTAGAAGGGGGCAGGGGAACACCTGACTCATTTACGAGGCGTGCTACTGAGGGGAAGAAGCTGAGTCTGTGGCGGGTTGTCAGAGTCTTGGGCAGCCGTAGCCGCCTGCCATGGGGAAGCAGGGTGAGGAGGTTGTGACCCGGGTGGGAGGGGTCTGCCATGATCTTCCTGGCCCTCCTCAGGGCCCTGGTGTCATATAGGGACCTGAGAGAGGGGAGGGCACAGCCGATGACCCTCTCCGCTGATCGTATCACCCGCTGCAGCTTGGTCTTGTCCCTGACCGTAGCCGCAGGGAACCAGGTGATGATGGAGAGGGAGAGGATGGACTCAATGATGGAGGTGTAAAACTGAGTCATCATAGTCCTTGGCAGCCTGAACTTCCTCAGCTGCAACAGGAAGAACATCCTCTTCCGGGCCTTCTTCATGAGAGCATCAAGGTTCAGCTCCCATTTCAGGTCCCGGGACATCGTCATGCCCAGGAAGCGGCATGACTCCACTGAGGCCACCGGGATGCCTCCCAGGATGATCGGAGGAGGGGGGGCTGCGCTGCGCCTGAAGTCCACTACCATCTACACTGTTTTAAGAGCATTCAGGGCCAGGTTGTTACAGTTGCACCAGCTCTGCAGCCGCGTGATCTCCCTCCTGTAGGCAGACTCATCCCCCTTGGAAATGAGGCCCACCAGGGTGGTGTCGTCCGCAAACTTCAAGAGCTTGACCGACGGGTGGAGAGAGACGTAGCTGTTGGTGTACAGGGAGAACAGTAGGGGGGACAGAACACAGCCCTGCGGGGAGCCAGTGCTGATGGACTTTGGGTTGGAGATGTTCTTACCCAGCTTCACCCGCTGCGACCTGTTGGTGAGGAAGTCCGTAATCCACCTGCAGGTAGAGTCCGGCACCCGCAGCAGGGACAGCTGGTGCTCCAGGATATGCGGACGGATGGTATTGAAGGCCGAGCTGAAGTCCACAAACAGGATCCTGGCATAGGTCCCTGCAGTGTCCAGATGTTCCAGGACATAGTGCAGAGCCATGTTCACGGTGTCCTCCGTGGATCTGTTGGCTCTGTACGCAAACTGCAGGGAGTCTAATAGAGGGTCTGTGATGGACTTCAGGTGGGCCAGGACAAGGCGCTCAAAGACCTTCATGACTACCGACGTCAGGGCGACAGGTCTGTAGTCATTGAGGCCTGTGACCTTGGCCTTCTTCGGGACGGGGATGATGGTGGAGGCCTTGAAGCACGCTGGGACCCGACACAGCTCCAGTGAGGTGTTGAAGATGTTGGTAAACACCGGGGACAGCTGGTCGGCACAGTACTTCAGGATGGCAGGTGTGACGGAGTCAGGCCCGGCCGCCTTCCGGGGATTTTGACTCCTAAACAGGCAGTTCACCTCCCTTTCTGTGACAGAGAGGGAGGAGGGGAGAGGGGAGAGGGGGGGGGGGAGGCGGGAGAGGATGGGGGAGGGGGTAGCAGGGGAGACAGGGTCCCCACCGGGGGCCGGGGACCGTGGGAGTGTCCGGGGGGAGTGAAGGAAGAGGGCAGGGGGGAACATCTCTGTCTCGAACCTGCAGTAGAACTCGTTGAGCTCATTGGCGAGGAGGAGGTTGTCAGACGTCTGTGGGGACTTTGGTTTGTAGTTGGTGATAATTTTGAGGCCCTTCCAGACGGAGGAGGAATTCCCCTCAGAGAACTGCCGCTGCAGTTTCTCTGAGAAGCGCTGTTTCGCCTCCTTCACTGCTCTTGCAAAGTTGTACTTGGCCTCCTTAAACCTGTTGTTGTCTCCACTCCGTCTGGCTTCCTCCTTCTCAGTCCGCAGCCGCCGGAGGCGGGCCGTGAACCAGGGCTTGTCGTTGTTAAAAATCCTCCTGGAGCGGAAGGGGACACACACCTCCTCACAGAAGCTGGCGAATGACATCACAGTATCTGTGTACTCGTCCAGGTTGTTGCCAGCCTCTGGCCCCGCCCACTCCACAGAGCCCCGGTCGCAGCCCGCGCGCTCCAACCAGGCGCAGAGTTTCTCCCGGGCCTCGCTGGACCACACTTTGAAGCGTCTTGTTACAGGTTTACAGAGTTTTAATTTCTGCCTGTAGCAAGGGATCAGATGGATTAATTCGTGATCACTATTGCCCAGCGCGGCACGAGAGACAGAATGGTAAGCCCGCCGAATTGTGCTGTAACAGTGATCCAGAGTGTTTCCTCCCCGTGTTGGACATGTGACAAGCTGCCGGTACCTCGGAAGAGCACGGCTTAGATTTGCCTTGTTAAAATCTCCGAGGACGATCACCGGGTTGTCAGGATAGTTCAGTTCAGTACACACGATCTGCTCGGCCAGTGTGTCTTGTGCTACGGTGACGTCAGCATCAGGTGGAATGTAAACACACGCGAGTATCGTAGAGCTGAATTCACGGGGAGAGTAGAATGGACGACAGTTTATGAAGAGGGATTCTAGAGAAGTGGAACAGTGCTGATTAATCACTGTAACATCCGAGCTCCAGCGATCGTTCACGAAGAGCATTAATCCCCCACCTCGCGACTTGCCGACCGTCTCAAAGTCGCGGTCCGCCCGGTGCATGGAGAAGCCGACCAACTCTACCGCTTCATCGGGGATGAGCGGTGACAGGTGGGTCTCCGTGAACACGAACGCAGCTGTTGAGTGGAAGTCGTTACTCCTCGCTACGAGGGACCGGAGCTCGTCCATTTTATTGCAGAGAGAGTTCACGTTTGAGAGGAATATACCCGGGAGTGGAGGCTGAGTTCCCCGCCGGCGTAGGCGAACCAGGGAGCCAGCTCTTCTTCCTCGCTGCCGACTGACCCACCTTACAGCCCGGTCGAAGATCACGGTTCCCCTCACAAGTATATCCAGTAAATCCGTGGAACGGGTGAGTAGTTGAGGAAAATTGTCCGGTGGGGTTGAATTCCCAATATTCAGAAGTACTTCTTTTGAGTAAGAAGTAACACACGACACAGAAACTACACCAAACAAACAAAACACGGAGCACAGCAACGCCACGGCAGCCATAGACGGCGCCATCTTTAATTGGAGGTAGAGCGGGTTGTCCGCTGATTGGCGGTTCGATCCCCGGCTCCTCCTGTCCACATGTCGAAGTGTCCCTGGGCAAGACACTGAACCCCAAATTGCTCCCAATGAGCAAGCTAGAGCCTTGCATGGTGGCTGCTGCCATTGGTGTGTGAATGTGTGAATGTGTGAATGTGTGGGTGAATGGGTGAGTGAGAGGCCATTGTAAAGCGCTTTGGATAAAGGCGCTATATAAGTGCAGTCCATTTACCATTTATATGCTACAGCATAAGAATCTGCTGACCAAGGATTAAACACACCTAAACAATGAGTTGGGGAAACAGCTAAAGCATGGGATGAATACCAACTGTGACCAGCATTAAATATTTTTTCTATTTAAAAATATATTTCATGCTTGTTAAGCAGTTTTTCGATCTGCTTAGTAGAGTATAGGATAATGAGGCTAATCTATGAGCTAGAGATGCCAAGGTTATGCACGTTAACGATGCAAATTTCTGTGTGTAACAGGTGTCTGGTTGACGTAGTATGTAGATCTTAAGTGTGGACCAGTTAATCAGAAGATATAGATTCGACATAGGAGAGTAAGGTATGCTACATGACAAGTGAGACCAAGAAGACACAGTCATTGGATACGTTCAAAGGTAAGTAAAGTATATTTAACTGTAAGGCACTGTATCTCTTCTTTCAGATACAAAGAATCACTGAACACATAACACAACAACCAATGAACATTCAATGAATAACAACAATCAATGAACATTCAATGAATAACTCTTTCAATTTCTTCTCTTTCAGATCCTGCTACGGTTTATCATTATTATTGTCTCACTCCATGTTGTGTCCTATTTTAAGTTGTTTTGTATGTCAAATGACAATTAAACTTTGTTTATGCTCAAGCTCTAGTTTTAACTAGTTTTAACTTGTCTATTGTTATTTCACACTAAGTCAACCCAATAAACTCTGAATGACAACTCTGGATTACCTTGTGTGTCTTAACTCTTAAAACCAAATAAAGAAAATAAAAACAATATCAGGGTGCGACACTGCGATCTCCCACAGGACAGCAGTGTGTACATACACACATACCAATATACACCTTATATAACTTTACAGTCTGGAACTCTTTTATCACAATTCTCTCAGGCAGTTCAGTTCAACAGTTATGCTACTTGAGTAAAATCCACTCTGTCCATCCCCGATGAAAGCAGATAATTAGCTGTCCGTTCAAAGTGACGTGGATATACTCGACTAACCTTTTGTCTCCTTACTGCGAAGAAACAAACTTGAAAGCGGTGGTCCTACCGCTCTGGTTAAACACAACCTGCTGTCACGACGTGTCCGTCCAGGGGTATGGCTCGCCACTCACCTCCCAAGAAACGAGAAATCTTCTTAAATTCACCTTACTGCAATCACGATGTGTGTGTCCAACCCCAACCAGGAAAAGGGGTACTAGAGAACCATCCAGGCAAAACAAAATCCAAAACCAACAAAAAGACCCGGCCAAGGATTCTTATCGGTCAACGGCAGCATTCACAACGGAGATTCTGAGATTCGGCAATGAGCGATGTTTCCAATGTCCCAAATTATTTAGAACAGTTATTATCTAAAAGCAAAAGTAGTTTACTAAAATGCGATGCCAGCCTAGCTAGCTGGCTATAATGCAACTCGCTTCGCTACTTACTCCAACTCAGTCGACGACATTCCTTAACTAAAACGAAGTTCTAATCTGCGATATGACGTGTAGTCAAGTATCAAGGTTACTTCATCACATTAGTGATGCAAAATCGGTGTTCTAACAACTTTTGAAGTACTTTTGTCAGTTATACCGATCATGCGGGTGTCAGCTATCTTTCAGCAAACGAACGTAGACTTCTCACTTTCACAATCCGCCGCGTTCTGAATGTTCTTCTTCTTCTTCTTCTTCTTCTTCTTTTGTGTTTCTGGCAGGCTAGACGCCGACGTGGCGTATTGCTGCCTTTCCCTGGCCAGACACGGTACTACACCCCTCCCAGGCCCTTACACCCTAAGATGTAGGCCAGTAGTGAACATAAAGTTTGCCACTGCCCTCCCCACCTCATTCTGGTGACTCCCATGGCCCAAAAGTACCCTCAGAGATACAACTGGCTCCCCCACCCTCATTACATGAGCATACATATCTGCCCTCTCCCTCCTGTACTTCCCACACTTCAACATGACATGCTTCACCGTCTCCCTCCCCCCACAGCTACACAGACCATCCACATGTTTCCCCATCCGGGCCAGGTCCCAGGCCAGGCCACAATGACCAAGCCGGAGCCTGGTCATCATGACCTGTTCCCTCCTACCCCTTCCCAGGGCGCCCCTCTCCCCCCTAACACTCCCCTGGATCCCATGGAAATGCCTCCCTCTCGCCTCCACCTCCCACTCAGCCTGCCACCTCTCCATCAGCACCCCCCGTATCCTACCTCTCCACTCAGCTACCCCCCGATCCACCCCCACCCCTACCACCTCCTGCCCTAAAGCCCCCTTAGCAGCTGCATCCACAGCCTCATTCCCCTCCACCCCCACATGAGCCGGGACCCACATAAACCCTACCCACACCCCACCCTCTCATCTTCAAGGATGAGATCAGGCCTAGCCCGTGAACCACCGCTCAGGCCCCCCAGGGCAGCCGCTGAGTCGGAACATACAACCACCCGCTGCGGGCGCGCACGCTCAACCCAGTCCAGCGCCCACACCAGCGCCATCACCTCAGCAGTGAACACCGACAGCCCATCAGGCAGCCGCCTGCCCTCGGTAATATGCAACTGGGGTATATGGATGGCAAAACCAGCCTTCCCACTCCGGGGGTCCACCGAACCATCTGTGAAAATCTGCAAATGCGCCGCCCACACACTCCGCAACCTTTCCCTCACCAGCCCAGCCGGGCCCTCACCCCCTTCCCCCACCCTTACCAACCCCAGCAAGGAGACGTCCACCTCCGGCGTAGGCAAGAGCCACGGGGGCACACACGGCCAGACCACCACCGGCGCCACCACACCCAGGCCTAGCCCTGCCTCCTCCATCCAGACCTGGTTCACAAAGCTCCACTTCCCTCTCCTACTACTCCCCCACTCCCAGCACCCCTCCACCAACGCCTTCCCTGGGTGACCAGGCCCCTGGCCGCTAACCTTCGCAATATAATGCAGAGCCAGCTTAACTCGCCGCAACCTCAAGGGGGCCTCCCCCACCTCTACCAACAAAGCCGGGATGGGCGTCGTGCGAAACGCCCCACAGCACACCCTCAGCGCCTTCGCCTGCACCACATCCAACCTCGCCAAGGTAGTCGGCGCCGCACTCCCATATGCGAGGCTACCATAGTCCAGGACAGACCGGATCAAAGCCTGATACACCATAATCATAGTCCCCCTGACAGCCCCCCAATCACTCCCCGCAAGGCACCTCAACACATTCACCACCTTCTCACACCTCTCCACCGTTCTATCCACGTGCACCCTCCAGGTCAGTCTCTCATCAAAGTACACCCCCAGAAACCGAAACACCTTAACCCTCTCCAGTGGCTGCCCATACAGGGACAATCCCAGCCCTCCCCCCTTCCGCTTGTGCCCAAACACCACCATCTTTGACTTCTCCACCGACAACCTAAACCCCCACCTCCCCGCCCACTCCTCCACCTGCCCCAACACCTCCTGCATCTTCCTCATCACAAACCCAACATTCCCTCCCGCTTCCAAACCGCGCCATCATCCGCAAACAGGGAACATCCCACCCCCGGCCCCACCCCCTGGAACATATCATTCACCATAACATTAAAGAGCACCGGGCTGATCACACTCCCCTGCGGGGTGCCATTCTCAGTCCCCACCTCACCAGACAACGCCCCCCCCCAATCCTAACCTGAATCACCCGGTCCCTCAGAAATGCCCCAATCCAGTTCAACATGCGCCCCCTGACCCCTGCATCATACAGCTTCACAAGAAGCCCCTCCTTCCACAACATGTCATAGGCCCTCTCAATGTCCAGGAACACTGCCACCATGCACTCCTTACATGCTATGGCCTTCCTGATATCCAGGTCAAGAGCCAGAACCGCGTCCATAGTACTCCTCCCCACCCTAAAGCCACTCTGGACTGGTGTAATCCAACCGCCTCTCTCCAGCTTGTACACCAACCGGTCAGTCACCATCCTTTCCATAATCTTACACAAGACCGCTGTCAGTGCAATCGGCCTATACGACCCAGGCCGCTTAGCCTCCTTCCCTGGCTTCAGGATGGGGATAACCACTGCCTGCTTCCATGCCGCCGGGAGGACCCCCTCCGCCCACACAGCATTAATGAGGGACAAAACCTCTTCCAGCACCACTTCCCCCAGGTGCTGAAACACCTCATACCCCAGCCCATCCTTTCCTGGAGCCGACCTGCCCCCATGCCGTAACGCCCTATGCAGCTCCCCCATGGTGAAGAACAGAGTACAGGGGTCCCCATTATCCCCACTCACCTCCAACTTAAACCCCTGACCCCTCAACGTCTCCTCCCTCCTCCTAACTCCATCTACCCCCACATTCTCTAGACTATGGACTGCTTGAAACGTCCGGGCACACATCCCGGCCTTCTGAGCATCACACACAGCCACCACACCACCCTCCTCCAATACTGGCATAGCCCTACGCCTACCAACCCCCGACATGCGCCGGACTGCAGTCCACACCTCCCCCACCGAAGTTTCTGCTCCCAGCGTCCCACAATACCTCCTCCAACAATCCCGCTTAGCTCCCTTGATCACCCTCCGGGCCACCGCCCGCAGCCTCTTATACTCCACCACTTCCCACACCCCCGGGCGCCGCCTGAGCACC
The DNA here is from genome assembly GCA_022702515.1 of Ilyophis sp. 1 JC-2022. Classification (NCBI taxonomy): domain Eukaryota; kingdom Metazoa; phylum Chordata; class Actinopteri; order Anguilliformes; family Synaphobranchidae; genus Ilyophis; species Ilyophis sp. 1 JC-2022. The sequence continues at coordinate 133,013,597 of CM040404.1, forward strand.
CTGTAGGCCCGATTCCGATCCCTCACCGCCACACTACACGCCGAGTTCCACCACGGCACACTCCTGCGCTCCCTAGGGGCCACCCTCCGGGGAATAAACCGGTCCACATTACGATACAACATAGCACACAGGCTCTCATTCCACCCATCCACCGTACCATCCCCATCCACACTGCCCAACTCACCAGCACACCCCTCATCAAACTCCTCCCACCTCGCCCTACTATAATCCCTCTGCCTCGGCCTCCCGTCTGCCTGCACCAGCAGGGACTGCCCAAACCGCATATAAATCAGGAAGTGGTCGCTCCCTACCGTATACCTGTCCATAACATCCCACTCCCCCTTCCCTGCCAGGACCGCCGTCGCCAGAGCCAGGTCAAGACAAGACACCCCCCCCTCCGACCCAACCTGAAACCGCGTAGGCCTACCATCATTCAGGCATACCAGCCCACACTCCTCCATGAACTCCTCTACAACCACCCCATTACGGTCCATTCCCCTGCTACCCCACAACGGGTTATGTGCATTGAAGTCCCCCACCCACAACACAGGGGGCCCCACCACCTGCATCACCCCCACCAACTCCCCAACCTCCAGCTGCAGACAAGGGTTGTACAAATTTACCACCGACAGCGGCCCTTGCTTCCCCCACACATGCACCGCCACACACTCCAACCCCGTGCTAAGTACCACCCTCTGATACTGAACCCCTGTCCTAACAAATATTGCACACCCACCACCCGACCTATCCACCCGATCCAGCCGCTCACACTCATACCCAGGAAGAACAAATTCAAGACAAGGCTTCAACCATGTCTCCTGAACACACACCAGCTCAGGCTTCTCCTTAAAATAACTCACAAATGCGTTCTGAATGTGACGCAGTAAAACTTTAGATATCCTTCTCATGTAAGGCGTGGCTATCTCACTCAATGGCCAACTAAAGTGTCAATCTCATATTCACCTCAATTCTCATTGCTCAAAGCAGAATCTCACTGTTTAAGGGATCTAAGTTTCAACCCACACACTTTCATTGTGTTATCACCCAGTTCAAGTATAACCATTATACACACTGTTAGTCCAACAATATCTCTAAAGGTTAATTATATAAATCTCTAACCCATTTTGCTTGGTCATATCTTAAGATTTTAGTGACCTGGGTTACACTACCTGGGTTACATGTGTCTCTAGCTTTAGGTCTGTTAAGTCTTGTTAAGCAGATTTCTATACTGTATTAAGCAGAACTACAAACTGAGAGCACAAAATATATTCGATGCAACCACTTTATGCTTTAATTTGCATTTTTCTCTCTTCTGCAGAGAGCTGGTCTTCATTGAAGGCCTCTGGTTCTGCTGCAGGCCCCCTTCTGTAACAGCAGCTGGTAGAAGAGTTTCATGGACAGTGTTACAGTCAAAGGTTTCCTTTCTTTCATCAAAAATTGTGCCCATAATGCAATCGTAAATATTTTCTTCTGAACCACAATCCCTCAGGATACCCTCAGACATGAATGCACTGTGTGCGTGCGCACATGAGTTAGTGTATGTACTGTATGCATGTATCTGTGTATACATGTGTGTATGCACACTGACTGGGATTGGCATCAATTCCATTTCAATTCAGACACTTCTGGAAATTACTTGCAATTTCTTTCATGAATTAGAAAAATTAATTAACAAAAAATACAAATGCCTTTACTGTTCTATGAGGAATTCTTAAATTGTGTTAATTTAATATCAATTAATTTCCTGATTAACACAGCACTGGATTGGATAAATGAATGAATGAATTAATTAATTTACTAAACTGACCAGTTGAGGGGCTGTACTTGGGAGAGGTCCTCTGGCAGTGCAATGCCCCGTGTTTCTGGCAGAAGAAAACAAAGCAGTCCCACAACCAGCATCAGGAGCCCCATCACAATGTAGGGGAGGGCCTTGTTATGTGTACCTGCAGAATATTACCAAAAAAGAGAGGGTCTGAACAACGGGGAAATTATGCAAGAAATTGTGATCTGCAAGCTTGATAATTGCTTTTGTCAAACTGCTTGGTTGGAACAAAAGCCTGAATGAACACCGGCCCTTTCTGGATAAAATTGAGGACCCCCTGCCATAGGCTACAAAGGAGGAACTGCTGCATTCTTCTACCAAACTAAGGGTTTACAGTCATATTTTAAGGCAGGTTATACCCCCAATACAAATAGGAATGAGAACCAATGTGTGATTTTACTACAATTTGATAACAAAGTTATAGTCCTGTTGTTTTACTCATCGTAGAGTCAACAACTAGACTCTGGTTGGTCATATTGAACATGTGATGATGACTAGCTGATGGATAGCTTACTTAATATTTGTTTTGTCCAACACCACGGAAATAAAGTTAATAGATTAGTTTCCTTGTGAGGTCACAGTGAATATCCGCGCGCAGACAGAAGTCAAAAAGTCACAAGTATCACCTGACCAGAGACTGTTTTAACACACTAAATACGTATACAGACGGGTGACAAATTAAAGGAAAAACCAACGTAAAGTGTCTTAGTAAGATATTGGGCCTTGGCATAGATTCTACCTCTAGTCTGGCATATATTCTAGTCTCTGGTACTCTACTGGAGGGATGGAACACCATTCTTCCAAAAGATATTCCCTCATTTGGTGTTTTGATGATGACTAACACGTCGGTCCAAAATCTCCCATAGGTGTTCAACTGGGTTGAGATCTGGAGACTGCTAAGGCCATAGCAGATGATTCACATACTTTTCATACTCATCAAATCAGTCAGTGACCCCTCGTGCCCTGTGGATGGAGACCATTCCCACCACTTATTTCCCATTCTAACCGTTTCGGGAGTTTATTGGATCGTATTTTTTTATGGGAGTTAGTGTAAAGACACATGCAGTATATATTCAATATATATGACACTAATTACACAGCAGTCTTGACCTACATATACCTACATATGGCTTCACACTGTGGCTGTGAGTCTTCTTCTGAATCTCACCACAGTGAGATAAGGTCTCATAGAACGGAGGATCCACTCACCCATGAACACAAGGAAGGGTGCGCTTGTACTTCCGATCTCGGCGCTCATGGAACAAACACCCACTCCCATCCCCCGCACCACCGTGGGGTAGAGCTCCATGGCCAAGATGTACATCACTGAATACGCTGCGGCGACCCCAAGCTTCCCGACCATCACCAGGCCAACGCTGATGCTGCTAAATCCTACGGGATTACAGGACAGACCATAGAAAGAGTGACACTGCCATGTTGAGGTGCACGAAATTTGGATTTGGGCTATTATACGGAACTTATCACATATGGAAATTACAAGGCAGACAGATAGCAGAGTGAATGTGAGGACAGCAGGACACATAGATTACACTGAGTGTCAGTATAAGGACTACAGGACAAATCACATTACAGGAAAAGTACACTCTCAGAAATGCAGGTAGAAAAGCACCGAAAAAGGTACAAACGCTTGTCAACGGGGTGGTACCCTATGGGTACATAAAATTTTACCCCTAGCAAGCAATACATAATGAATCTAAACCTTTTTTGCTTTAAAAGTTACTTATTAGTATGCAAATAGAACATTATTGTACTTTCAGGGTACATTTGGGGTGCCTCCATTGTACCTTTATTTCTGAGAGTGTGAGGACTACAGGTCAGTGAGATTACAGGTCAGTGAAGGACAAAATGAGGGTCCATTACTTTCCGGAACCATCTGAATGAGCAGCAGGACGGTCCCGGTGACGAGAAGAGTGGAGGAGATGATGGCCCGTCGGGAGGCCACCTTTAGCAGGAGCCACACCCCAGTGTAAGCAACCAACTCCATGACCGCGGAGAGCAGACAGTTCAAGTAGGCATCACCACTCATGTTGGGGGTGTTCAGTGACAGGCCATAATAACTGATGGTTACACTGAACCTGCAAATGATGACCAAAGACAACAGTCCATCTCATTTTGTCTGTGGGGCATCACTGAGCGTGACTGATCATAAACGCGTTTAGTATCTGCAGGACTGAAGAGGCTGCATGCCAGCACTGCATTACAGCTGGAACAGCTATCCAAACCTGTGAAATAAGGATTAGCTCTTCCCGTTGTAATTCAATTTTGTGGTCTAGGGTTTAAACCTGAGGTGTAAACTACAGCTAAGCACACTGCAATTGGCCAATTATTATTATTATTATTACTACTTGCATAAACCATATATTAATAGTAATACTTTTCTCTTGCTGAACATAGCTGGAATGGAGGGTTTAGTTACCAGATGATGACATTGATGATGGTTATATTCCTCAGCTTACTGGTCCTGACCAGATCCAGGTATGTATATGAGATTTTATGGTGATCAGTGTCATTTACCTGGAATCAGAATCAGAGGAAAATGTACAATCCATACAAAAAATAAGTGCTCATACCTGTCATCCCATATGATTTGCCCATATTCTTGAGCTATATGGTGTATGTCTATGAAATGGAGGAAATCTAGCCTGAAATGATTATGAAGTTTTACAAATACATCACATATTCAAATATTCTGGCTTTCTATTGCATTCTGTTTGTTTTTGAAAGCACTTTCTAATTAAATAGCGAAAATAGGTCAAATATAACTTGCACATCAATATGACAAAAAAGAACACTTGTTAAAAAAATAACTATGGTGGCTGCTGATTGGCCCATCCTCTTACTACATGGTTCTAGGCCCCATGGCTGTGGGAATCGAATATGGTACACATGTTTTTTGTCAGGTATAGTCATCGTGTGAAACACAACAAACAGCGCTACATCACTATATAGGGTCACATGAGGAAAGGTGGGTCCTCAGTTAAAAGAAAAAGGTTCATTTTTTCAATATAATTTTGGCAAAATTATAAAATTTACTCATATTCCAGCCATTTATAAATCAAGTATTCTGGGAAAAAATCAGCTTTCTGTGAGTGTCCTGGGCTCTGTATTAGGCTGTCAAAAAATCTCACCCCGGTCTTACAAAAACCAACCAATCAGGGCTAGCTCTGTTGCTACCAATCAGGGCAACTATCTACAAGCAAAAGATCCTCCAACGAGAGTAAACCCCTCCCTGTCTGCCTGTATCCACGTGTGGACTGGAGCATCATTTGGTGGGAGGGGCTTAGGCGGGAGATAGGAGGGAGGAGAGCAAAAGGGGGGAAGTCTTTTTGCCTTGTATATTCTTAAACTACTGCCTTTTCGTCTACTGCAGCTGTAAGCTGTTGTTAGACCCAGAGGGTGACTGTACGTAATTCAGTGCAGTCACTCTCTGTCTGACTGCATTATAAATGAGGACAGATCTGGCCATCTCTCTTCCCTTTCATCTGTCTACTTCTTACTCCCAGAATTTTTTGTATGTGTGTATACTGACTTTCTTTTTATTTAAAAAAAAAAAAAAAAACTAGTTATAAAAGTAAATAATTTTACCTCCAGTTTGCAAGATATAGTCTACATTAATTTGATAGAAAAAACCCATTCGTAAAATCATAGAGATGGTACCATAAGTTTAGCAGAATCCTCTTCCTGAAATATAACACTTGGAGGTGTGACATCATTTTTCTTTGCTGCAGCCCGAACAATGTCCTCTGCCTCCTTAAGACGACCCTGAGCCAGCAACCACCGTGGAGACTCTGGAATAAACCTGTTAGCACAGAGAGCTGGGTTTATCTACAGGTCTGGGCCATGCGACATTTAAAATTGCGTCCATGTAAACATAATTGGGTTAAACTTTCTTTGAAAGATTCTATGCAAGAGCGATACAAGTCCTGTAAAAACACTACATAGCAGTTTGTGTGCTGGGAAGGGTCTCACCACCAGAGGGGTATGTAGAGAAATCCAGGCAGGGCAAGGACAAGGAGGAGAATTCTCCAGCTCCGGATGAAGTAGGCACACAAAGGAAGAACAGTGTAGCCCAGTGCGTAAAACCCACACACGCCCAAGGTGGAGAAGGCCGAACGGGAGGACTCCCCCAACAGCTCATTACCTGCAGGAGGAGACGGACACCATATTTCAAATGTACCAAATCCCTTCATACTTAGGGTTCTGTTTTCCGGCTGGCGAATGGCGCGTCGCGAAGAATTTCGTCTGAGCCCGTTTGATTGGGAGGAGAGCCGTTGTGTGGGTGTGTCAGTCCATAGCAAGTTGCTAATTTCGGGGCTTTCCCAAGCGATGCATGCATGATCTATTCAAAAGCCAATAAACTGTTTTCGTGCATCATATGCAGTCGGATTTGACTTTAATATAAATCCCCCAAGCAGGAGAAAAAAAAAATTCCATCATTTTTTTTACACCCGTCTGTAATTTACTTTTTTACACCCGTCTCCACCTTAAATAACTACATATATAAGGCCAAATATATAGTATGTTCTTTCTGTTTATTTTCTATTTGGTTTTGCCATTTCATAGTTTAGAATGTATAGCCGACTGTATTCTGTTGACTACTAGCGATAGCTCCTACGTTGTGAGAAAGTTGTGCTTCGTAGATTGTGTCTATGACCTTCAATATGCACTTAGTGTATGTCGCTTTGGATAAAAGCGTCTGCCAAATAACTGTAATGTAATGTAATGAGAAGATCTAAACGCAGCTCTGCAAGGCTGATGTGGACAGTAATATTTGTAGCTCATTATGAAAGGAAAGTGAAGCTTGTGTGAAAAGATGTAGACTACTCATTGTAGGCTACAAAACTGTAAATAGTAGGCTAGGCTCAGTGCTAATTATGATACAATCAAAATTCTGCACTGTAAAAAACATCTTCTAAAAATAAATTATGTTGTTTTAGGGGATGGCTGTTAAATAATGACTTATGGCCGTTATTCTACATTACTTTGACTGCGTTTAGAAAATTTGTTTTAAATTGATAGTGTTGTATCATTGTAGCGATCGATGGTGCTTATGAATAAAGACTTACAACCCTTGGCTTTGGCAAATATATTTCTGATTTTCTTTTATTCACACAAGACGTTGTCCAAATGCACGAATATATGCTTGATTAGTGGAAATGTTTGATCATAATATGAATGCATACTTTCACAAGGTTGGATAATTTGTTAACGGTTGTTTACCTGGTCATTTAAAAATACTAATTCACTAGTTTCTGCATGGGCTCGTACTTTGATTTATTATTATATTTTAGGCTACCACACAAAAAAAGGCACACTTTTTTCTATATTACTTAACAGTTTAGTGACAACTTGTAGAATTTATTCATTTTCACAATCTGATGCAATCTCTGCACTACATATTCCTATAAAAAACAATAGCACTAAAACACGAATGATTAAGGCCTACTAAGTTTGTGATTTTAGACATTTCCATGTGAAACATATGCATTATTACATTGATAATATATATATTTTTTGTGATATAAATGCAAAATAGATAGCTATCATCTTGCAGCCCGCTTTGAGCTATGTGCTCCTCGCCTCTGGCCAGAAAATTGTGAAATTCAGTAGCCACGCCCAGTGTGCTGTGCCATTGACTGACACATGTTTGTTTTTTCATTTTTTCTGCACAATGGTTTGGCAAGCACAAAAATCAACCAAACTTTCATTTTAAGTCAGTTCACTACTTTGTGTAGTAATGTGGCTTCATGCGAGATTTGAATGGGCCATCGGCTAAAAAAAGAATAGGCCAAAATCAGTTTGAGACTAATTTAAAGGTTATTCACCCATAACCCAAACCAACTAAGCTCTTTCTCTCAATATGCTGTTTTCACACACTTCTGTTTTTGAAATGGAAAGAGTTTTGTGTGAGCTTATTTTTGCCACTCTGCCTGATCAGACAAGACACCATTGAGCACACCTCGATGGAAAATCTCAATTTGTTTACCTATTTATGCTATGATAGTGTGTTGTCATGAACTGTCGTGAATTGTTGTGACTTAATACTTAAGCTTACAAGCCAGGCTTGTGATTTGAATGTACCTAAAATGAAAGCGCAAATGTAAAGGAAAGTATGTCCCATTCCATTGATGAAGTAGAGGATGACATACATCTCCCAGCTGACAGACACCACCTGAATGAGGCTGCAGATGGTCATCATGGCCATGCTAAGGAAGAGTGCAGACTTCCTGCCGAATCTGGAGGAGAAAAAGTCCATCTCCATCACACATTCATCACTTTGACGGTGCAGTTACAAATGCAATCTATCTATGTCAGGGGTCACCAACCTTTTTGAAACTGAGAGCTACTTCAAGGGTACTGAGTAGTACGGAGGGCTACTTGTTTGATACAAATTTCCTGAATAACAAAGTTGCACAGATCACCTTTTAATAATAATAATATATGTGAAGAGACTTAGATATGATTACTTCCTTTTATTGCCCTGCTTAATACTTTATTTCTGCTGTTTGCCCAAAGCTGCCTTTAAGTCACGGGCTTTTTCTGTCCGTAGTGCGCTACCGGGTGGGTACTGGGTAGTTAGCATGGAAGCTTTGGTGAAACGTACTGAAGTGTCTCTCCACGTTGTGCCGCTTTGCCGTCGCCACAGTCGCCCCGCAAATGAGACACACACATTTTTCTTTCACTGTCGTAAAAAAGAACTCTTCCTCCCAATCATTGTGAAAACAGTATGTTTTATTTCGCTTTTCTGCCATGTTTTCTTTATTTTGGGGGTAAAAACCACATCTAGCTCCCCAATGTAGCTGCGCCCGCTTCCTTGTCTCAGCAATGGCGGTGTGTCTTGCGCACAATATTGAACTTTGACTTCAGAGAAGGTCAGAGTTCATATATACATAAAACATTTTTGTTTTTTAAATTTTATATTATATATTGTCATTTTCAAATCTATATTAATGCAAGCGTTTTTTATTTAAAAAGAACAGCAACACAATTAAATACAATTTTTATTTAGACAGATCTCCATGGGGATTAGTGCTATTTTTAGAACATGCCTCGCGGGCGACTCACGTGGCACCATGTTGGCTACCTCTGATCTGAACTCCTCAAAAAACGTTCGGAAACGTTATTTCGGTCGATTATTCCTCCCCTTTAATAATACCAATTGGTATTGTATTTTATATCGTTGGAAAGCCTGATTAGTCACCTTTACAACGAGGTACAACTTGTAAGGATCGTGCATTCGTGGAATGAGCAACACAGCTAACCGTGTGGGTAGCGGCCCAAAAAAATGTGCCAAAATCCCCTGCAATATTCTTCTGTTGGTATTCACTCTCGTTTTGAGTTGCTTGGTGGACTGGATGATTGCACTCTCCCACAGTAATAAGGAAAAAACAACACATATTGGCCATTTTTACACTTTATTCATTTTACACTGTCAGGGACCTCAGTAGCGTGTGGAAGATCCATACGCAGCCACAACAGCTTGGCACCTCCTCCTCATGCTGGTCACCAGCCTGGTCACACACTGCTGTGGGATGGCATCCCATTCCATCCCACTGGCATACACCTGCCAGCACTTGAAGCTCAAAACGAGAGTGAATACCAACAGAAGAATATTGCAGGGGATTTTGGCACATTTTTTTGGGCCGCTACCCACACGGTTAGCTGTGTTGCTCATTCCACGAATGCATGATCCTTACAAGTTGTACCTCGTTGTAAAGGTGACTAATCAGGCTTTCCAACGATATAAAATACAATACCAATTGGTATTATTAAAGGGGAGGAATAATCGACCGAAATAACGTTTCCAAACTTTTTTTGAGGCGTTTATGTTATACGCCACCGAGCTATATTCCTGATGATTGCATCTTGAGAACCAGAAGATATGTCTGCAAGTCAAATTTATCCAGAAACCAGGGCCCAATACTGAATTTTATTTAACCCTTTAAGCCGTAAGATCACATATGTGATTAGAATGTTCTTCACCAAACACCTGCATACCTACTGTGAGAAATAAAACCTCGGAACCAAACTGGCCCGACCTTACCTGTCTGAGATAGGACCAGACACAAGGGAGCCAGCCAGCACACCCATAAAAAACACAGACTGGCTGAATGGCACCTTCCACGCATCACCACAGACTAGGTTCCACTGTGAAGGAAGCACAGACAGGTTGCACACAGCAGCATGAGGACACCAACCGGGGGGTTCATATACTGGGATTAGGAGTCTCAAAGTCAATGCAGATAAGATTATCAATTAACCAATTAATTGATTATTGAATCAACATATTAATTAATCAAACAATCAATTAAAATGCATTTATGCAGTGCAAAATACAAAACATTTGTCACAATACTTTACAGCCTACCATGGTCTAAAACCCCCATTACAGCAAGCCAAGGGTAAAAAATAAAGAGATTGGAGTCAAATTTGGTAATATGTTCACCAACACAACGCAAGATAGATAAGATTACTGAGAGCTACGATAAATTCATTTTTAGACTTTGCTAAGGTGGAGGAAGATGCCAATTAATTTCAAAGCCCAATTAAAATTTAGACTAAAAGATATAATGAAATGTTACATTCAAACACCATAAATAAACACACTCACTGCTCCATAGACTTGATCGCTGATCCCAATAAATACAAAATACATAAGAGTTTTTAAAATATCAACAGAGATATTTGAAAACCCAGTATGTGAACTTGTGAATGAAAGCTCTTACCTCGGTTGCTATGGTGGAAATGTACTGCTCTGTGCTGTAATCCCAACCATCCAGGCATCTTTCAGTTTCATTGGCAAACTGTGTTTCTGTGCCGTTTAGCCTCTTATAACGAGTGCACCGACTGTAGTCCAACTGCCCATTTACCTCCTCCAGGGACAGAGCCCGACTCAGATAAGAGCCGGTGCTGTTCAGGTAGGGCAAACTGCAATGGTGGTGTGGCGTGTCTGACAGGAACATCATAGACATCCCGCCATAGCCAGTGGGAATGATGCTGAGACTAAGAAGGATGAATATGGTCTTCTGGAAGAGCCCCCACTCCCCCAAGAATGAAGTGATATCGTCATAGTCCCTCATCATCGGTCATGAAGTGTAAAAGAAAGAAACGGGCTCCTAGAAAGTGTGTGGAGAGCTTTGTTTGAAAAAACAAAAAAATTTAAAGTGAGAACCGGCCTTGTCCACTCCACTTCCTGCTTATATACATGAGGGGTGGATAATCACTTATCAAATACTACAGGAAGAGAGGGGAGGGGAAGAACACAGAAAGGGATGTTGATTATTGTACCTGTTATTTTAGTTTATTTCGGGGTTACTAAAGTTAGCAGCAGTTTTACTGCAATGATAACATTGCAGTAAACAGGTGAATAAACTGCATTTCTAATGCACAGGGATAGTATCGGTTCTTAACGCCTCCCTACTTATATATAGCTCTGGAAAAAATTAAGAGACCACTGCAAAATGATCCGTTTCTCTGGTTTTACTATTTATAGGTATGTGTTTGAGTAAAATTAACATTTTTGTTTTATTCTATAAACTACTGACAACATTTCTCCCAAATTCCAAATGAAAATATTGTCATTTAGAGAATTTATTTGCAGAAAATGACTGGTCAAAATATCAAAAAAAGATGCAGTGTTTTCAGACCTTGAATAATGCAAAGAAAACATTACATTACAGGCATTTAGCAGACGCTCTTACCCAGAGCGACTTACACAACTTATTACGTTTATCCATTCATACAGATAGATTAGGTTACGTACCTTGCTCAAGGGTACAACGGCAGTGTCCTACCTGGGAATCGAACCTGCAACCTTTCAGTTAGTTAAAGTCCAGCTCCTTAACCATTATACTACACTGCCGCCTGAAAACAAGTTAATATAAATTTTTAAACAACAAAATACTAATGTTTTAACTTAGGAAAAGTTCCAAAATCTATATTTGGTGGAATAACCCTCAATCACAGCTTTCATGTGTCTTGGCATGCTCTCCAACAGTCTTTCACATTGCTGTTGCGTGACTTCATGCCACTCCTGGCACAACAATTCAAGCAGCTCGGCTTTGTTTGATGGCTTGTGACCATCCATCTTCTTCTTCTTGATCACATTCCAGAGGTTTTCAATGGGGCTCAGGTCTGGAGATTGGGCTGGCCATGACAGGGTCTTGATCTGGTGGTCCTCCGTCCACACCTTGATTGACCTGGCTGAGTGGCATGGAGCATTGTCCTGCTGGAAAAACCAATCTCGGGCGGCAGTGTGGTATAATGGTTAAGGAACTGGGTTTGTAACAGAAAGGTTGCAGGTTCGATTCCCAGGTCGGACACTGCCGTTGTACCCTTGAGCAAGGTACTTCACCTGCATTGCTTCAGTATATATCCAGCTGTATCAATGGATACTATGTATAAATGCAAAAAAATGCTGTGTAAGTCGCTCTGGATAAGAGCGTCTGCTAAATGCCTATAATGTAATGTAATGTAAATCTTCAGAGCATCGTCAGAGCAGAAGGAAGCAAGTTTGCGTCCAGGATAACCTTGTACGTGGCTTGATTCCTGCGTCCTTCACAAATACAAATCTGCCCGATTCCAGCCTTGCTGAAGCACCCCCAGATCATCACTGATCCTCCACCAAATTTCACAGTGGGTGCTAGACACTGTGGTTTGTAGGCCTCTCCAGGTCTCCGTCTAACCATTAGACAACCAGGGGCCGCATGTATAAACAGTGCTGAGCAGAAAAATGCCCTCAGAAGGCTGCGAAAGTGAGTTTCCTCACTTACGGAACGAACTACCAAATAGAAAATACATATAAACGGAAAACCCAGACGTAGACTTCAGACGTGGAGGCACGGGACGTGACAAGCCAGTATTTAGAGGAAAGCAGGCAGTGATTGGCCAGTATGTAGAGGAAAGCAGGCAGTGATTGGGCAGTATGTAGAGGAAAGCAGGCAGTGATTGGGCAGTATGTAGAGGAAAGCAGGCAGTGATTGGCCAGTATGTAGAGGAAAGCAGGCAGTGATTGGCCAGTATGTAAAGGAAAGCAGGCAGTGATTGGGCAGTATGTAGAGGAAAGCAAGCAGTGATTGGGCAGTATGTAGAGGAAAGCAGGCAGTGATTGGCCAGTATGTAAAGGAAAGCAGGCAGTGATTATGTGTGTTTTTGTTTGTTTTGTTTATATATCTCTTAGCCAATGTTAAGTTTAGTCGTGCGAATTACATCTATAACCGGCAGAATCTTCTGATCATAGGATTACAGCGAACTCAGGCCGTTACGTGTGGATTTCTCCACTCGCACAGTATACCGGAGGAGATAGCCAGGATACCGGGCTCTCCGTGGATTGTTGTCGGCCCCGGCAGGCGGCGGAGGCGGAAACACCGGAAGCAAAAGCGTGGATGCCGGTCAGGCCTACTTGCTAGGCTAAGGAAACAACCACACAAACCACCGCTACCCAGTATTTTTCTCACCAACGCCAGATCCATCACCAACAAAATGGACGAATTGAATTTACGGATCTCCGCGAATAAATTCATTGAGGACTGTTGCATTCTGCTAATAACAGAGACTTGGCTACACTCACTTATCCCAGATGTAGCCATTGAGCTAGCAGGCCGCACAGCATTCCGCTGGGATAGAAACAAAGACTCCGGTAAGCGCAAGGGAGGGGGGTTATGCATTTACGTACACAACAACTGGTGCACTAATACCAAAATCTTAGACAGGCACTGTTCTTCTGATTTGGAGTACCTGACTGTTAAATGCAGGCCTATTTACCTTCCACGTGAGTTTACCGTTGTTATAGTCACAGCTGTTTATATTCCACCGGATGCTAACGCTAGCATAGCTTTAGGCTACCTGCTCAGTGCCATAAATTCACAACAAGGCACCTATCCCGAAGCAGCCCATATCATTGCTGGTGATTTTAACCATGCTGATTTAAAGGCAGTTCTCCCGAAATTTGAACAACACATCAAATGTGTTACTAGGGGAAAAAACACATTAGACAAGGTTTATTCAAATATTAAGAAAGGTTTTAGGTCAACACCACTACCACACTTAGGCCAGTCAGATCACTTATCCATACTTTTAACACCAGCATATACCCCCCTCAGAAGAAAAGCTCAATCCACCACAAAGACTGTTAAGACATGGCCCGAAGGAGCTTCCTTGCAGCTACAGGATTGCTTTGAAAGGACAAACTGGGACATTTTTGAAGACCAGGATTTAGAGGAGTACACATCAACTGTACTCTGCTACATACAGAACTGTGTCGACAATGTCACCGTCGACAAACACATCAGGGTGTACTCCAACCAGAAGCCCTGGATGACAAAGGAGGTCCAAACTCTCCTCAAGGACCGCAACACCGCCTTCAGGTCCGGTGACAGAGCCCTATACAGCGCCGCTAGAGCCAACCTGAAGAGAGGCATCAGGGATGCTAAAGCGGCTTACAAGAGGAAGATTGAGGACCACTTCACTAACAAGGACCCACGGCGGGTGTGGCAGGGCATACAGCACATCACCAACTACAAGGGCAGCAACCGCACGACTGTAGACGGCGACGCCTCGCTGGCAGAGGAACTTAATTGTTTCTTTGCTCGCTTTGAGGTGAAAGCAGTGGAAACAGACACAACACCTCCACCAGCCTCTAACAGACACACACTCACTGTGCAAGAGCATGATGTGAGGCGTGTGCTCAGAGCGGTGAACCCGAGGAAAGCTGCCGGCCCTGATGGTGTGACGGGAAGGGTGCTGAAGGAATGTGCAGACCAGCTCGCAGGGGTCTTCACAAAGATCTTCAACCTATCCCTGTCTGAATCCATCATCCCACCTTGCCTGAAGTCTGCTACAATCATTCCACTGCCGAAAAAGACTGTCATCAGCGGCCTCAACGACTACCGTCCGGTCGCACTCACACCGGTCATCATGAAGTGCTTCGAGAGACTGGTCCTGCAGCACATCAAAGCCAGCCTCCCACCCACCTTCGACCCATACCAGTTTGCCTACAGAGCGAATAGGTCTACAGAGGATGCCATCGCCACTGCTCTCCACACTGCACTGACCCACCTTGAACACCAGGGGAGCTACGTGAGGATGCTTTTCATAGACTTTAGCTCTGCCTTCAACACCATCATCCCGGGCAGACTGGTCACCAAACTTACCGACTTAGGACTTTCCCAATCCATCTGCCACTGGATCAAGGACTTTTTGACCAACCGCCCCCAGACTGTGAGACTAGGCCCCCACCTCTCCCCCACCCTTACACTCAGCACCGGCTCCCCACAGGGCTGTGTGTTGAGCCCCCTGCTCTACGCCCTCTACACTCATGACTGTGCCTCCGCCCATTCCACCAACACCATTATCAAGTTCGCGGACGACACGACTGTGGTGGGACTAATCTCGGGAGGAGACGAGACAGCCTACAGGGATGAAGTCCAAAGACTGGCAGTGTGGTGTTCAGAGAACAATCTTGTCCTAAACTCCTCAAAAACAAAAGAACTCATAATAGACTTCCGGAAGAACAGTGCAAACCCAGATCCACTATACATCAACGGGGACCGTGTGGAAAGGGTCCCTGATTTCAGGTTCCTGGGCACGCACATCGCTGAGGATCTCTCCTGGACTACCAACACCACTGTGGTTGTCAAGAAGGCACAGCAGCGACTCTATTTCCTGAGGATTCTCAGGAAAAACAACCTGCAGGAGAAGCTGCTGGTGTCCTTCTACCGCTGCTCCATCGAGAGTGTGCTGACATTCTGTATCTCTGCGTGGTATGCCAGCTGCTCAGCAGCGGACAAGAGAGCCCTCCAGAGGGTCATCAATACCGCCCAGAAGATCATCGGCTGCTCACTGCCCTCTTTGGAGGACATTTTCAGCATTCGCTGCCTCAGTAGAGCAGCTACCATATTGAAAGACCCATCCCACCCTGGTCATCATCTGTTTGACCTGCTGCCCTCTGGTAGACGCTTCAGGTCCATCAAATCACGGACAAATAGACTAAAGAACAGTTTCTACCCCAGAGCTATACGAGAACTGAACACTGCCAAACACTGACTGTTACAGTTACTTTATTTATATAACACTGCACTGATGTTACATGTTACATCCACCTGCACTTTTTTAATGTATATATTCCTAACTACTTGTATATAGGGCCACCGCAATTCAGAGATGTGCAATATCCCGAAGTGCAATATTTTCATTTCAGTTAACTGTCTTTATATCTGTCTTTATATCTTATTGTTTATAGGCCACATATCTATTTCTTTTTAATTTAGCATTATTCTAGTTTTAACTGTATTTTTAATTGCTGTTTGTATGTGTGGATGCACCGTTTAGGATTGCTGCTCAATTTCGTTGTACCCAGTACAATGACAATAAAGGAATTCTGATTCTGATTCTGATTCTGATTGGCCAGTATGTAGAGGAAAGCAGGCAGTGATTGGCCAATATGTAGAGGAAAGCAGGCAGTGATTGGCCAGTATGTAGAATTGAGCAAAAAGAACATTACTTGGATGTTGCATATAAAGTCCTCCTACATATATATTTTTTTAATTAAATGGCCCTTTCCTGGCTTTGTCATATTTTATTTGGAACGTAGATCCGGTAGGTAATTATTGCGCCAGAAACAGCATTAATACGCCTATACCACCTATACGTACGCCTATACGTCAGAAACCACTCATTGATCCAAATTTCGCAGCAAGCGTTCCTGGTAGTATACATCTATGGCAGGAAAAGACTAGAAAAATGCCAGCAGGCCGGTTTGTTTACCATAGATCAGGGGTGTCAAACTCCAGTCCTGGAGGGCCGAGGTGTCGACAGGTCTTTGGAGTGTTTCAGCATGAGTGATTAATGCAAGTCATTGATTGCCGAAAGAATCCACACACCTTGTTCTTAAGGCCTTCATTGGCGGCTGATTGAAAGGAAACCAGAAATACCTGTAGACACTGCGGCCCTCCAGGACTGGAGTTTGATACCCCCGATCTATGGTAAACAAACCGACCTGCTGCCATTTTTCTCGTCTTTTCTGGTATCTTGCTAACAACATTAAAGAAAATAGTACTTTTATAAATAATTTTAATTACACTAAAAAAATACGTACGAGAACTGATTATTGTCCGCTTCGTCCGCGTTCTATAGAAGTGAATGGAGAGCAACAAATACCCTATTCTGGATTATCACCCCAGGGGAGCACAGTGCAACTAACAAACATATTTCGTCACCATTTGGACTCATATCATGGCCAGGTAAATACACAACCCAACGTTCTAATAAAGTTCAGTTTAAAGTTCAGTGCTTAAATTATAACTAGGTTAGTTAACCGTACCTGCAGTGCAGGAACAACACTGCTCCTCGATGGTGTTGTTATCAGCAACATCGGTAATCAGCTGGTGCAGTTTCTCCAGCGGTAGACTTTCATTGATCTCGATTCTAATCACATTTTTATTTCTACACACTTTTTCTTATTGCACATACCGCTCCATTCCATATTTCAAACATGTCTGCATGCTTCTTGAGGAAATCGCTTTCTCGTTTTTCCAAAAGCATGTCAATTAACGTTACCCGAGCATTTCGGAAAGAGCCAATGCGGCCATTGTTTACACTGTAAAGTTCTGACATGAAATCAATTGTTTGTCCGAGTTTGGTACACTAACCAAGAGGGGCGGGACTTAGCGAAGTTTGTGAAGTAATTGTGTGTATTTAGAATTTTACTACGACAAATGAACACTTACATTGATAGGCCTACCAAAGTGATGTACGGTTTCAGTGGTGTTCCCTGCCCACAGAGAAAGAGACACACCCACACCCCACAGACCTCGTTGTGAACGTTGAAAGTCTGTTAGATACAATTGCAGGATTATAGATTGGTATTGCTAACATTACAGTACATTACATTACATTATAGTCATTTAGTATCTTATCCAGAGCGACGTATAGTGCATTTCCGAACTAGGAACAAGTGCGTTAAAACAACCCTAAAAGGTAAATACGAATTCAAGTACCAGGCGCAGTCAGTATGATTGGGTTTTTATTATGATTATTATTATTATTATTTTTTGGGGGGGGGGGGGGGGGGGTAACCACACAATATTGATGATAACAATAATGATATGTAACCAAAAATAAGTAATACCAAAAATGACCAATAAGTAACCTAAAATGTCATCTAAAATTCCAGTTAAAACAACACAATATTTTCTGTTGTTGCAGAGTTGTTGCATAACACTGAGTTTGTGTAGCGTTAGTCTGAACCAGGCATTATCTGGCTACAGCTGGTAGCCACGCTTTGGTAACTTATAGCCGCGTAGCCAGACAGTTTGAGCTAACACGATCTATACGACATATAACGTTAGCAAGCATGCCCTAGCTTCTTCCGAGAACTAACTGCCGAATAAAGTAATGTTATCAATAATGGCATACCAATTACCAACTTAGCTACTATTAATTAATTACAGTTGTCTGGCAAGCAGAAAGTCCGATCATGTTGAAACTTTTGACCTACCTGTCCTGTCTTTAAACCAATTAATTCCAGTTCTCGAGTGAGCTTTTACCAATTCCCTTTTCTTTTTCTTTCCATGAAAGAGTGCCGGAGTAACAGGTTTATCAGGTAAGCAAACCTCTCCCGAGTAGATCACTCGGAAGAGGTTTAAACCAACATACATTCCTGCCCACTAACAAATGAGTCTGAAACCCATACTTTATACACGTGTTCACTGGATTTAGAATTCAGGTCGCCTTCGATACCACACGGCTATCAAACATGACAGACACTTCCCAAATCTGTGGGAACCTAAAGTACTGGAGCCATGCATATAACGCTGCTCAGTGAAAACCAACTCTAAAGTTTTGGAAAAATCTAATAATTGTGGAAATGTATTCTGACTCTTGGTAGTCATAATGACAGCCACAAATAGGAAGTATATGTATAACTTGCTCATAAATGTTCTCTTAACTTGTAATGAATTTAAGAGATCTCACAAAGTCTTAAAGTCTATTGAAACAAGTCACATATCTAATCTGAAAGCCACTCTAACTAAGAATGGGTAAATTACTTTGAACAGCTTTGAAACATGTGGAAATAAAGCTTTTAACCATTTAAAGTTCCCTGTATGATTCTCAGAGTTTTTATACACACCGCACTTTAATTGTCCATTTGTAAAATTGAAGCTTTACAAATCAGTATTGTTTCTTTGCAATCCAGGGTTTACAGTACCTGCTTTTCATGCACGGGACACCCATCAGTCAGCATACCAATGTCTTGAATGCAGAATGCACTGTCCAACACTGACTGTATATGAACCATCATTATATCTATTATATCTATATCTACCCAGTGACCTTCTGAGCAGACAGATCCGTAATAAGGAAGCCATTAACTTTGTCACTTTTTACCGACATTGGCTTAATCTACCGTGACATCTCTCAATCTAGGTTTTTATGCAGATTTCGGTACCAGATTATTTCTATATTTAAGATCAGCGTTAAATAAAGTGCTACTTGAAAATAAACTTAATTCTATTTTACATACAAATTAAACTCACACGTACAATGAGTTATCAGTTTCATGAATACTTAGCACTAATAACATAAATAACAGCACTTTTATGTTATAAAACAAAAATAATTCTTGCATAAAAATGAATTCTTAAACATTTTCTTAATTTGTGTCTACAATGTTGGACTTGCAATATAGTCCAATCATAAAGTCTTTCAGTATTACTGAAACTTTGTTAATACATGGAACACAATCACAAAATATGATTGAAAAGGAATTTAATTCAATACAATACAATACATTACATATCTGAAACATTCCTTTTCAAGATTTACCTGACCTACAGTTTGTGTTTTTGCACCATGTTAGTGGTGGACGTTTCATCAGCTTGTCGATCCTGTGGCTGGAAAACATGAAAACAAGAGGAAAAAAAATAACTACCAGAGACTACATATGCAACTTCATTCTCATCCTTCAGAAGCAAAGAAGCAAACAAGTTAAAAAATATTCCAACAGTTGAAAAAAAAAGATTTTTTTTTGTTTTTGTAGATTCTGTTCCTGTTTTGTTTTTAAAAAGTTATCATGCATACTTTTATTTTTGTCAGCAGAAAAGACAAACTGCTAATATTTTATGTATTTATGAAGCTAATGGCTAACGCTAACGCGTACCTTGACGAAGATGCAGGAGGGGAGGCACTGGTGAAGCTGTTGGTTGTTGTGTCTTTTTTCTCTTAGAAGATTTCTCTCAGAGACAGGAGCTTGCCATTTCCATACAAACTTTATTAGTGATTAACAAAGCCGGGTGAGTTCATGAAGTCACACCCTTTCAGCCTTATTCCACAGGTTTTATACAGTTAAAACATGTATAGGCCCTCCTATCTTAGAATGTCCGATGGCCAATCGCCTGCTGCATACATTGAGACCTCCTCAATATATGCATTACTTCAGGTTTTCTAGCTTATTCAGCAATCATAAAAACGTCTATAACATATTGATGTGCACATGTGGTTATCCTTATCTGGGTATCTTCTCAGTCCTTCCCTTAACTGCTTACTTAAGTAATTCCCTGACCTCGTCACACAGATCATCACATGATTGTTTTTCTCAGTTTTATCACCAACTTCCCACCAAGATACTCCCTTGACCTTTAATCCCACAGGTCAGTTCATCCGGTGGTTGGCTGTACGTTCTCTCCTTCAGACACACATTCATATAAACCTGCTTATGCACCAATTCCCTATATATATATTATACATACTCATTACAGAGTCCCACACTATTCTAACAGAAATTTCCCTATAGTTGCTGGGGAAATGCAGCAGGTTGATGTTTTTTTTGTTTCGTTTTGATTTTTGTGTGTAACCACCCCCCAAACTTCATTATTATTTTATTTTAGCCAACATTAGTAAGCCAATCCTTATTATTGGAACAAGGCAGTTCAGGAACTTGGAGCAGGCGCGGAGCGCCTCGGACAGGAACAAAGGAACAGGCGTGGGGCCCCGCGGTCGGTGGGGGACAGGCACTCAGCCGGGGGACAGGCACTCAGCCTGGGGACAGGCACGGGGGCCTGTGAGAAACGGAGAGCCGGGGTAGGAACAGGCTTTCTTGTTATTGGCATCCAGAGAGCCTCTATATTGCCCAACCCTTTACATTAAATGGTTAGGTCCTGGCTCCAAACCAAGCACGAACAGACACGGTACTTGCTAGCCTACTAAGCCTAGCAGTGAAAATTGCGAGTGAGGAGTGCCGGTGGAAACTCAGCTAGTTTCCTAAAAAAAAAAAATCTGGCTTCCAAAAATGAAAAGAAAGACAGGAGAGAGAAAAAAAAGGACGACAGTTTGTCACACAATTTTTCACAAAGGAAGGTGGGTGGCAGCCGATATCGGCCGATTTCCCTTCTATTTGACTCAATCGGCAGTCCATGAAATTACCGATAACCAACTCTTAACCTATATATTTAATGTGCTCGCTATAATCAAACAGTATGTCTTGTTTATAGGCCTACGCTACGTCAATTTAGCAAAATAAAAAAGAAAACACATTCAAGGAAAATCTCAACATCATTGCATGCAAACGTGATAGCCTACTGTTCTGACAGTTCCATTAACGTCAGTACTTTCGGAGAAGATTTCAACAAACAGTTCCTTACAGACGTGATAGTAAAAAGAAAACATTTTTATTGCCCAATGCAATTTCAAGTAGCCCATTTTCCTTCCAAAACAAATGCCGCCTGTCAGCCGTCTCTACTGCCACGTACTGCCGTTGAAAACTGATGCTTCCCACCGTCATTTCCTGTCTAACGTATTTTAATGGCAGGCTGACCTTTGGCACAAAAAATATTTATAATAACAGGCAATATAATTAACAACACAGGGAAAACATAAACACATTAGTAAATAGTGATAATAATAACCGAGTCAAATATAAATCATAACATTCAGGAATATTCAAAATCCTAATTATAAGTCAAGACAATTCAACATAAATTCAATGTAGGCTAAACGGCGCCTACACCTACTTTGCTATCCATTTAATGCTATTCCTTTTAATTTAGCTGCGCCTAATCTCGCCACTTTTTCAGAACGGTAAACACATTTTAAAAGGAACCGTTAATTTGTATTTTTAAACTCAATAGATAGACCGACTGTATGTTCCGCCTCCACATTGAGTCCATCTGTGTAATTAATTCCTTCAAACTCGCCACGTAATTAGTAAAAATCAAAATATGACGTTTTACCGCAGAAAAAAATGTTTGATCAAGGCTTGTCCCTGTGTTCGGTTCATACTAAAAGCATATTAAAAGCTGTTGAATTTTAGCCACATCCAGAGATGTTTTTGTCCATTTTCTCGATTTAAAAACTGTTCAGGTGTTCTATATAGCTTTGTTGTTACTGTTAGCTCAGAAATGCATCTTGTTGGACTGTTCATTTTAGTTTTTTAATTTATAGTATATATTTTCATTGAATCATTAGGCTATAATCCTTAAGTCTTCTTCTTGCATTGTATAAAGCACAATAATAATAATAATAATAATAATATATTGCTAATAAAATAAATTGGGAATTGATATCGGCCCGAAAAATCTTGATCAGAGCATCCTATATATTATTTTCTTGTTTTCATTTAGCTTACCACAAGTTTGAATTATTATATACACATATTTTAATGTCGTTTGTGAATAAAAAATGGTTGAAAATTGGGAAAACGAAAAGAAAAAAAATATATATATGGCGCAGGGTTAGCGTGGCCTGTGGTGGTTGGGTGTCAAAGTCAAAGTCAAAGTGTTTTTATTTATCAAGTGCACAGTATAACACAAGGTCATTCTGAACAATGAAATTCTTAGGGCATGGCAAGCAACAACTATGTAGTAGGCATTAAAAACAAACAAAAACAAAAACATATATAAAATTGTTAAAAATAAAATAAAAATAAAAAAATATATATAAAAAAAAAGTCAAATAAGGGCAAGAATAACAAATATAAATATACATAGCGGTAAAACACTAGCAGCAGTTCCAGATATGGACAGTAGGAGTATTAAATATAAAGTGTGGAGGTGCCGATAGACATGTGCAATAGATTAAATTAAGGTGATGTACATTGAATGTACATAAGAAGTGCCTAGAGCATACAATGAGGTGCGATGAATGCGATTAATGCTGCTGGTTGAGAAGCCTGATGGCCTGGGGGAAAAAACTGTTTGTGAGTCTGGTAGTCCGTGCCCGAATGCTCCGGTAACGTCTACCAGACGCAGCAGCGAGAACAGTCCATAGCCTGGGTGGCTGTAGTCTTTTATGATTTTCTGTGCTTTCTTAAGGCATCGCGTGTGGTAGATGCCTTGCACAGAGGGGAGGTGGCAGCCAATGATGCGCTCCGCTGTCTTCACCACCCTCTGGAGGGCCTTGCGATCAGCAGCGGAGCAGCTGCCATACCAGGTAGTAATGCAGCCAGTGAGAATGCTCTCAATGGTGCACCTGTAAAAGTTGGTGAGAGTTTTGGCAGACATGCCAAACTTCTTGAGTCTCCTCAGGAAGTATAGGCGCTTTTGGGCAGTTTTTACTGCCGCGACCGATTGCCTGGACCAGGATAGGTCATCGCTGATGAACACACCGAGGAACTTGAAGCAGGAGACTCTCTCCACTTCAGCTCCATCGATGTGAATGGGGGCGTGACCCCCCCCCTGTCGCTTCCTGAAGTCCACGATCATCTCCTTAGTCTTGCAGACGTTGAGAGAGAGGTTGTTGTCCTGGCACCATGTTGCTAAGATGCTGACCTCCTCTCTGTAGGCGGTCTCATCGTTGTTGGAGATGAGACCCAGGATGGTGGTGTCGTCTGCAAACTTAAGGATGGCGTTGGAGCTGCGCGTGGCCACACAGTCGTGTGTGAACAGGGCGTACAGGAGGGGACTGAGTACGCAGCCCTGAGGGGCTCCGGTGCTCAGGGTCAGTGCAGAGGAGAAGCGGTTACCCATTCTCACCACCTGGGGTCTGCCCGTCAGGAAGTCCAGGATCCAGTTGCAAAGGGAGGTGTTAAGACCCAGGATCCTGAGCTTGGGAATGAGCTTAGCGGGCACAATTGTGTTGAATGCTGAGCTGTAGTCTATAAACAGCATCCTCACGTATGTGTTACCCTTATCCAGGTGGGAGAGGGCGGTGTGCACTGTCAGGGTGATGGCGTCGTCCGTAGATCTGTTGGGACGGTATGCAAATTGAAGGGGGTCCAAGGTGTCAGGAAGGGAGGAGCAAATGTGGGTTCTGACTAACCGCTCGAAGCACTTCATGATGATGGAGGTCAGTGCTACAGGGCGGTAGTCATTCAGGCAGGTGATGGAAGGTTTCTTTGGTACGGGGACAATGGTTGTCTGTTTGAAGCAGGTGGGGACTGCAGACTGTTTCAGGGAGAGGTTGAATATAGAGGTAAATACCTCCGCTAGCTGGTCAGCGCACGCTCTGAGGACACGGCCTGGAATGCCATCTGGCCCTGGTGACTTCCGAGGGTTTACTCTTTTAAAAGCTCTCCTCACGTCAGCCATAGATAGGTACAGAGTGCAGTCATCCTGGTCCTCAGCTAGTTTTTCCGAAGGGATGGTGTTGCTCACCTCAAACCGTGCGTAAAAGGTGTTGAGCTCATCGGGAAGAGAGGCGGCGGGCTGGGCATCACTGCTATTTCTCCCTTTGTAGTCTGTGATGGAGCGCAGTCCACGCCACATGCGTCTGGGGTCGGAACTGTGGTAGTTGGACTCCAACTTGTCCCTGTAGGCTCTTTTTGCATCTCTGATGGTTTTCCGTAGGTCATATCTGGACTTCCTCAAGGCCTCCAGGTCCCCAGATCTATAGGCAGAAGACCGTGCTCTGAGTTTAGCACGGACATCACCATTAATCCAGGGCTTTTGGCTGGGGAAAGTCCTAACATTGACTCTCGGGACAACGTCATCTATGCACTTGGAGATGTAGGCTGAGACAGAGTCTGTGTATTCATCAATGTCCCCATCAGCTGCAACACAGAACATCTGCCAGTCTGTGGTTTCAAAACAGTCCTGCAGAGTGGCAATGGATTTCTCACTCCAGCGTTGAACTGCTCGAAAAACCGGTTTTTCCTGTTTTAGACGTTGTCTGTAGGTTGGGAGGAGAAGAATGGAGGTGTGATCCGCCTTACCAAAGGCAGGGCGGGGGAGGGGTTTATAGCTGTCCCGTAGTTGAGAATAACAATGGTCAAGAGTCTGATCACCACGGGTAGGAAAGTTAATATGCTGGTGATATTTAGGCAATACTTTCCTCATATTAGCCCTGTTGAAGTCGCCAACAACAATAGAAGCTGCCTCAGGGTGAGCGTTCTCTAGTCCATTAATTACTCCGTAAATGTCCTCTAGTGCGCGTGTTTTATCTGCCTGCGGGGGAATGTAAACTACTGTGATTATGGCGGAGCTGAATTCCCGAGGGAGGTAGAAGGGACGGACTTTTACAGTTAAGAGCTCCAGGTCTGGTGAGCAGTGTTTTGTAAGCACTGCTACATCCGAACCCCAGCGAGAGTTAACCATAATGCAGACCCCACCGCCTCTGCGTTTACCTGACTCCGTAGTTCTGTCCTGCCGGTAGATGGAAAATCCAGCCGGGGTAGCGGCCGAGTCAGGTACCGTCGGGTCTAGCCAGGTCTCAGTAAACGCCAGCACGCAGCAGTTCGCAATGTCCCGCTGGAAGTTAATCCGTGCGTGTAGTTCGTCCATTTTATTGTCCAGGGATTGAACATTTGCCAGTAAAATGCTCGGTAACGGCGGTTTGCAGTCCTGGTGCGCCGGTGGAAGGTCGCACTGACAATGGCTCCGCATTCAACTAGTAGCTTTTTGTCTATTATTATTTGTATTGTTTTTATTTTTGTACGTACTGCACTGTCGCTCATACAGTATGATCGACAAGCACTTTTGGAAGTTCGTTCGTCACTGGACACGGACTTTTTCTCAATTTACCGGAGTACGTGCTGTGATTCCTTTGTCCTGCCGCCGTTGTGTTTACCAATACGCCGACGGAGGAGAAAGAAAAGAGGCAAACGTGGTGGTGGGGCCCAATGTGATATATATTTTCATCAGGCTCAAAATCCCTGACAGCACCCCTGCAGCCAAGACTGGGGGAACCGGGGAAAGGGTCCAAACAGACGCCAGGGCAAATGGACGGAAAAGGGCAGGAAGCCAAACGGAGGGAAGGACGAAACAAAGCGGACTGGTGCAAAACAAACTCACATGCAAAGAGACAAGACGGTCTGGCCCTGAACAAAGAAACGGGGCAGACTAAATACAAAAACTGACAAGGACAGAACAAGAAACAGGTGGGGGGAAAACTAACAAGAAAATGAGAGGAAAACACAATGCAGGTGCGGGGAATGAAAACACAAGTGGAGGGACTCAGGGTCATATGTATGCAGGCCCTTTATACTGGAGTTTCTTCTAATTTGTATGACCAACATTTCAGTTGCTAAAATAAATGGATAAGGAGATAATGGGCAGCCTTGACATACCCCTCTAGAAAGTGGAAAACAGTATGGAACTAGAACATACTGTTCCAGAATAATTTACAGCTAAATCTAGTCCCACCCCCCAATTCCCATAGAGATCCATTCAAATGCAGAGACGTTATAGTATCGCTTGTTAGAGTACCAGAAAATAAGATATTTAGAGTCTTTTGATGTTGTTGGGTCACAGGCATCAGGAAGTCATGGCATGCAAAGGATATGCGACTAACATTTTAAAACCTTTTTATTTAAAGGCACAGTCAACTTAGTGTATGTAAACCTCTGACCCACTGGAATTGTGATATAGTGAATTAAAAGTGAAATAATCTGTCTGCAAACAATTGTTGGAAAAATGACTTGTGTCCTAACTGACTTGCCAACACTAGTTTGCTCACATTAAATCTGTGGAGTGGTTAAAAATTAGTTTTAATCACTTCAACCTAAGTGTATGTAAACTTCCGACTTCAACTGTTATTCATTGTTAATCATTAATTGTCATTTCCTAAAATAAGCATAATGCGAGCGGTACGGCGTTGGGAGAGAACAATATCTCACAATACCTACAGTTAAAATCCGTCCTCAAATCTAAAATCAACATATCACAGAATGATTTACGCCCACCCCCATTAATTGAAGAAATCCACAAAATAACAACGAAGAAAATGCTCTCCAAATTTTATTAATTATTAACCCGGACTGATACAACTATATCACTCCCTTCTGCGAAATGGAAACAAGATTTAGCAATCTCCCAGCGCCGACTTTTGGACACAAATATGTAGGAACACATTCACTATGGCTAACAACACCAACTTACAGCTAATTCAGTTTAAGGTAAACCATAGAGCACTAACAGACACAGACATTTGTTCACATTCCACTTTAGAAACCCCAGATAACTACTTTCATGCCACATGGCTCTGCCACGAAATTATTGACACAATATCCCTCTCCTTAAACTGCGGCATTCCACTGTTCCCTTCTCTCTGCCTACTTGGGGACATCTCAGTAATCACACCAACAATCCAAAACACCAGCCTTAACTATCGCCAAAAAAAACCTATCCTCATACACTGGAAAACTAGAAATACATGAAATACTACACATTGGTTAAACCTTCTAATAGAACACATTTCAAAAGAAAAAAATAACTGCCTCTATTCACAATAAAATATTGCAATTTAGAGAAAACTGGGAACCATTTATCAATACCCTTAATTTACCAATAACCTACAATTCCACCTGAACTTGCCTGCTAGCCAGCCCCGCCCTTCTCTCACACACGCACGCACACATGCACTACACACACTCATACATCACACACTCACGCACATACTCATACACATACTTGACATTTAATTATTATTATTATATTTCTACATTATTACATCTCCCCTTA
The DNA here is from genome assembly GCA_022702515.1 of Ilyophis sp. 1 JC-2022. Classification (NCBI taxonomy): domain Eukaryota; kingdom Metazoa; phylum Chordata; class Actinopteri; order Anguilliformes; family Synaphobranchidae; genus Ilyophis; species Ilyophis sp. 1 JC-2022. The sequence continues at coordinate 133,041,329 of CM040404.1, forward strand.
TCCACTTTTTGTTTTTTCTTGTTTTATGACATTTTGTTTGCTTAACTTTACTGTTTACTGAATTCTGTTTTCCCTCCCTCAGTGAGGCTCCAGCCAGAGTCGGATCTAGGCATAGGCAAACTAGGCAGCTGGGTTGAAGTCTGCTGGGGGCTCAAAAAACGACTGCACGATCGTCACCCGAGGCAGGTGAGCCTGCCGCTGTCTCTGATTGTAATTGGCACAGTGACATTGGTCCTGAGTTGGCAGCAGGACAGCAGGAGGAGAAGACGGAACAGGCCAGAGAAACGTGAACCAGACAGGGTGATAGCAACATAGGCGGCCTTTGCTACGTCTCATTCGATTTGTAGAAAGAAAATGTTAACGTTATACCGAAAGTACATTGGGTAGGCGTAGCCTACATACAGTACGCAAAGGAAAAGACACCGAATGTTTATTTGTAACAGTTTCAACTTTTTAATAATAGCCTATAGGCTAGCCTATTATTGTTTCTATATCAGAACAAACATTTTTGTAGTGTGTAGAAACGGTACATTTTATGCATGTTATTGTCCGACTGTGGCAAGATGGTTGTAAACGGGTTTTGTATGCACAAGCGGCAACACTGTAGCAATCCTGCATTGGAAATTTGAGGGTTTAAAGTTGTTTACAATTTCAGAAAAATATGAATAGGCTACTATAATTGGGACATTGATGACTAGGCTTGCACCGTAGATAGGGATAATAGCCTGCATGTTCGTGGCGAAAGAGCACATTGCGCTTGATGCAGCATTTGTTCCAATGATTATTATTTTTGAAAGCTAAAGGTTTTAAATCTAAATGAGAAACTGTGATATTAAAGTGAGTAGGATAATTTCAGTTGCAACCTTCGTTTGTTGTGTTATTTAAAACATGGTTAGGCAGGTGGTCATTGGGGGGGGGGTGAAGAGGGCGGTCTCTGAAACGGGCCCTGCATAATGGTATAAAATTGACGACAAAACGCACAACTTCTTCGCATCAAACAAACCCGTCAAAATATTGGAGATTTTTTAATAAACACTAAGAATAAAGTTGACCACTGAAGAGGGGGGACTAAACAAATAAGCATAATGCATTGAAAAGTCCATATGATCCAAACTAGGAAGTGGCGGAACCATAATACATATATGGCGATTTTGGAAACATGATTAGATGAGGAGAAAAACAAAAAACAAACAAACACGCACACGAAGACACACAAAAGACATACACAAGTTCACGACACAGAAAGCGTCTATAGTATTTTAGGCGTAGCATCAGGACGTTCAATGCCGTTTTACAGCGAAGCTGCGCACTTTAGCAAAGCCATGATGTCGTTTCTGCTTCTCTATACAGCTGACCGTTCATGTCGTTCGTCAACTATAATGTAAGCGCGCAGCCCTTTCTGGCGGTTCTCTTTTTGAATCGGGTGTAGCCGCTTGCGTCTTTCCATTATTTATCTAGGAAATTGGTCGCTAACTCTTTTTGTAAAGTTTGTCAAAAGAAGGGTAGATTATTTCTAAAACCTTGTTTGAGCACCTACATTGTATTGTGCACCGGCATTTCAGCTCCTCAGCTCAGCTCCTGCTCGCCGCCATCTTGCTCCTGCTTAAACTGAAGGACATCTTTGATGAGCCTGCAGCAGGTTGATCTTGAGCGAGGGCAGGCTCTGATAGCATGGCGAAGGTACGCTTGCAGATTCTCAATGGCTTGGAGCAGGAAATGCTGTATAACTTCTAACCATTGATGGCACATTTATATTTATATCAAAGTTCAATATATATTTTCTGTTTGGCTTGCCATATATATATATATATATATATATATATATATATATATATATATATAAAATTTGACTTAATGTACATTGTCCAGTTTTTAAAGTTAGATTATGTACTTCATCATTTGGCCCACAACCACAATGCCAGAACAAATTCCAAATTATGGTAGCTGTACTTAAAAGCTGTACCATATGACAGTTGCCATTGCCGAAACATACCTGTCAGTGCCAGATCTGGCCCGCCATCATCTGCTATTTGGGCAGTGTCCCCACCTGGGCGCAGTGTCCCCACCTGGGCGCAGTGTCCCCACCTGGGCAACCTCCAACCTACACTGCTGTCCTCATACATGTAACCGAATTCCAGAGACAACAGGCTAAAGTGCTTAAATTAATGGCAGTGTAGTATAATGGTTAAGGAACTGGACTTGTAACCGAAAGGTTGCAGGTTCGATTCCCAGGTAGGACACTGCCGTTGTACCCTTGAGCAAGGTACTTAACCTGAATTGCTTCAGCATATATCCAGCTGTATGAACGGATACATGTAATATGAAGTTGTGTAAGTCGCTCTGGATAAGAGCGTCTGCTAAATGTCTATAATGTAATGTAATGTAATGTAATGGTATGTACAACTTCTTGCTGAATTGCTTCAGTAAAGATATCCAGCTTTACAAATGGATTGTACATTTTAAAAATAACTTGTGTTAATAAATTAAAGTTAATGTTGTAAAGTATGAAATTCTACATTAAACAGAAACTTCAGCAACATTATATCTGGCTAATAAATGACACGGCAAACATGATTCACAGAGAATTGCAAGGCACTTTGCGATAGTTAATGCCAACGGTCAAGTCACAGAGAGGGAGGGAGGAGAGTAAAAGAGTAACAGAATAAAACCTGTTTGAGTCCAGACAACAGAAAGGCATCCCTAGGTTCCAGTATGCATGTATTTCTGCTGTTTTTGGCATTATAAGGATTCTTACTATTATTTTTACTGTCCACAATAAACAAGTTTAATCAATTATGTTTCCCACAATGCCACCCGACTTGATTTTAAAACAAAATACACATCACTATGTGTATTGGGATACGTATTGTATCATTGTACTATTGTGACCCCTGTTCTGGAATACGTGTCGTATCGTGAGCACCATATCGGGATGCATATTATATTGTGACCCCAATATTAGGATATGCCTTGTATCGTGAGGCACCTGGCAAGACCCAGCCCTATAACAGACAAACCAGTCAAAGTCCTTATCTGCATGCACTCTTCAGTTCTACCAGCTGGTTACATATCTTTGGAGACCAAAGCACCATGTGCTCGAACTGAATGACGCAAACACAGAGTAAGTAAGAGCGTATGAGTGTACTCCTCACATTTGAGGTTTGTTCTGTGGTGATGCCCCTTCACATTTTAACAGCTTGTTTTAAAAACAACATTCTCGTGGCATCACTTTGGGACCACTCACGACTGCACCGCTGACCAAATTACACGTCCAACATTTTAGGGACATTTTATGAGGGCAGTACTTAAAGCCATAGCTGAAAAAGCAGGCCGTTTCTGAAACAAGACAGGATTATTTCCATGCTGTGGCCCTTCAAATGAACAGTTTAATCCTTAGTTGGCTACCTCTACAACAATAGAGGATTTTACACATAAAGTGCTGCAATCTTACAAGTATGTTGATTACAGCGGCCATAATGTTTGGGAAAGACACTTTAAAAAAATTAAAAAAACCTTTGTAATCAAACAATTCTCGAGTGGTTAAATTGCAGATTCTCTACTTTTATTAAAAGGTGTTTTCATACAATTTGTTTTCATCACATAGAAATGACAGAACTTTTTATACATACCGCCCGTAGAGGGCACTGTAGTTCACTGACCCAGCTTTTTCTTTTTGTAATATTTCAGTTTTATTGCGTACTTTCAAGTGGCCCAGGCATTTGTTGTGTATGACAAAGGATATTTTAGATATTTACAGTTCTGATGACCTACTGATTTACTGTGGCTGATATGGGGGCATTTGGGGTTTCTGGTTAAAAGCAAGTAAATACACTTAACACTTAAATGTAACTAAAAAACAGCTTGTACAGCACCGTTATGTCTCCAGAGTAAGTGAGTGGTTTTTTTGCACAGCTTAAAAACAGGCTAATACAATTAGCAACATTGCAAATGCTAATCCAAGTGGTAGTTTATATTTATATATCATTTCCAGTAGCGTGTCTTCTCCCTGTCATTATCAATGAGCTTTAATCACATATCATGTAGCGGTGATCTATTTTGCAGGCATGTTTCACAGACACGCCTCCCCAAGTAAAAAGCGCGTTGTTAAGTTTTTCGATCTGCTTAATAGAGTATATGATAATGAAGCTTAATGTACCTAATCTATGAGCTAGAGATGCCAAACGTTTTGCACGTTAATGATGCACATTTCTGTGTTTCTAGATTGTTGTATATTCTTCCATTTGCACGTTCTTGTCTTCTGCAGGGAGCTGGTCTTCATTGAAGGCCTCTGGTTCTGCTGCAGGCTCCCTTCTGTAACAGCAGCTGGTAGAAGAGTTTCATGGACAGTGTTACAGTCAAAGGTTTCCTTTCTTTCATCAGAATTATACATTTAATCCCTTGATGCACAATCATAAATATTTTCTTCTGAACGAAACTCCCTCAGGATACCTAAGAGATGAATGTACTGTGTGTGTGTGTGTGTGTGTGTGTGTGTGTGTACGAGCATGTGTATGCATGTATATGTGCTTGTGTATCTGTGTATACATGTGTGTATGCAGATTGCCTGGGATTGGTGTCAATTCTGTCACTTCTGGAAATTATTTGCAATTGATTTCATGAATTTAAAAAATACATTAAATGAAATACAAATGCCTTTACTGTTCTATGAGGAATTAAAACATTTTTAAAATTTAATTATAATTAATTTCCTGAATTAACTGATGGAATTGGCCCCAAGTCCGGCATTAACGCAGCACTAAATTGAATGAAACTGACCAGTTGAGGGGCTGTACTTGGGAGAGGTCCTGTGGCAGTGCAATGCCCCGTGTTTCTGGCAGGAGGAGACAAAGCAGTCCCATAAACAGCATCAGGAGCCCCATCACAATGTAGGGGAGGGACTTGTTATATGTACCTGCAGAATATTACCAAATAAAGAGGTCTGAACAACGGGGAAATATTATGCAACCATTCTTTGATTTATTAGTCGATATGCCATCCAGTTTCATGCAAAATCCAAATTTTACATGGGCGCAACCCACATACTCAGCTGTGCTGCTCATCCCACAAATGCATGTTCCTTACAAATGGGGCACCATTTAAAAAGGAAATAAACAGGCTTTCCAACAGTATAAAATGTATTGCCAAGAAGCATTGTTACAACAGAGAAATAATCTACCAAACACAAATTTCCTAACTTTTTGTTCGATGTTTATATTGCTGTATGATTTATGCTAGCCGTCAGGCTTACGGGAATGATGCATTAGACAGGGGGACTTGCTTACTACAACAAGGTAAATACACCAACATTTGCACAGTTGAAGTTTGGGATTAGTTCTAACTATGACCAAAAGAATTATATATATTTTTTAATTAAAACTTTATGTAATAATTCTTGAGTTATTTTATATGCGGCTGTGGCTCAGGAGGTAGAGCGGGTTGTCCGCTGATCGCAGTTGGCGGTTCGATCCCCGGCTCCTCCTGTCCACATGTCGAAGTGTCCCTGGGCAAGACACTGAACCCCAAATTGCTCCCAATGAGCAAGCTAGAGCCTTGCATGGTGGCTGCTGCCATTGGTGTGTGAATGTGTGGGTGAATGGGTGAGTGAGAGGCCATTGTAAAGCGCTTTGGATAAAGGCGCTATATAAGTGCAGTCCATTTACCATTTATATGCTACAGCATAAGAATCTGCTGACCAAGGATTAAACACACCTAAACAATGAGTTGGGGACACAGTTAAAGCATGGGATGAATACCAACTGTGACCAGCATTAAATATTTTTTCTATTTAAAAATATATTTAATGCTTGTTAAGCAGTTTTTCGATCTGCTTAGTAGAGTATAGGATAATGAGGCTAATCTATGAGCTAGAGATGCCAAGGTTATGCACGTTAACGATGCAAATTTCTGTGTCTCTAGCTTTAGGTCTGTTAAGTCTTGTTAAGCAGATTTCTATACTGTATTAAGCAGAACTACAAACTGAGAGCACAAAATACATTCGATGCAACCACTTTATGCTTTAATTTGCATTTTTCTCTCTTCTGCAGAGAGCTGGTCTTCATTGAAGGCCTCTGGTTCTGCTGCAGGCTCCCTTCTGTAACAGCAGCTGGTAGAAGAGTTTCATGGACAGTGTTACAGTCAAAGGTTTCCTTTCTTTCATCAAAAATTGTGCCCATAATGCAATCGTAAATATTTTCTTCTGAACCACAATCCCTCAGGATACCCTCAGACATGAATGCACTGTGTGCGTGCGCACATGAGTTAGTGTATGTACTGTATGCATGTATCTGTGTATACATGTGTGTATGCACACTGACTGGGATTGGCATCAATTCCATTTCAATTCAGACACTTCTGGAAATTACTTGCAATTTCTTTCATGAATTAGAAAAATTAATTAACAAAAAATACAAATGCCCTTACTGTTCTATGAGGAATTCTTAAATTGTGTTAATTTAATATCAATTAATTTCCTGATTAACACAGCACTGGATTGGATAAATGAATGAATGAATTAATTAATTTACTAAACTGACCAGTTGAGGGGCTGTACTTGGGAGAGGTCCTCTGGCAGGGCAATGCCCCGTGTTTCTGGCAGAAGAAAACAAAGCAGTCCCACAACCAGCGTCAGGAGCCCCATCACAATGTAGGGGAGGGCCTTGTTATGTGTACCTGCAGAATATTACCAAAAAAGAGAGGGTCTGAACAACGGGGAAATTATGCAAGAAATTGTGATCTGCAAGCTTGATAATTGCTTTTGTCAAACTGCTTGGTTGGAACAAAAGCCTGAATGAACACCGGCCCTTTCTGGATAAGATTGAGGACCCCCTGCCATAGGCTACAAAGGAGGAACTGCTGCATTCTTCTACCAAACTAAGGGTTTACAGTCATATTTTAAGGCAGGTTATACCCCCAATACAAATAGGAATGAGAACCAATGTGTGATTTTACTACAATTTGATAACAAAGTTATAGTCCTGTTGTTTTACTCATCGTAGAGTCAACAACTAGACTCTGGTTGGTCATATTGAACATGTGATGATGACTAGCTGATGGATAGCTTACTTAATATTTGTTTTGTCCGACACCACTGAAATAAAGTTAATAGATTAGTTTCCTTGTGAGGTCACAGTGAATATCCGCCCGCAGACAGAAGTAAAAAAGTCACAAGTATCACCTGACCAGAGACTGTTTTAACACACTAAATACGTATACAGACGGGTGACAAATTAAAGGAAAAACCAACGTAAAGTGTCTTAGTAAGATATTGGGCCTTGGCATAGATTCTACCTCTAGTCTGGCATATATTCTAGTCTCTGGTACTCTACTGGAGGGATGGAACACCATTCTTCCAAAAGATATTCCCTCATTTGGTGTTTTGATGATGACTAACACGTCGGTCCAAAATCTCCCATAGGTGTTCAACTGGGTTGAGATCTGGAGACTGCTAAGGCCATAGCAGATTATTCACATACTTTTCATACTCATCAAAGCAGTCAGTGACCCCTCGTGCCCTGTGGATGGAGACCATTCCCACCACTTAATTCCCATTCTAAACCGTTATCAAGTGTTGTTTCATTGTGAATCATATTTAGATATGAAGTGAAGTGTCTTTCATAACTGGCTTACCCAGGCATAAAATCATCAACACCACAGGCAGTGGGCCAAGAGCCAATGTATATATATATAACATTTAATTATTTATTCAACAAGTTGATGCTGTTTCAATTATTGTGCAATTATTTTAATTTCGGGAGTTTATTGGATAGTATTTTTTTATGGGAGTTAGTGTAAAGACACATGCAGTATATATTCAATATATATGACACTAATTACACAGCAGTCTTGACCTACATATACCTACATATGGCTTCACACTGGCTGTGAGTCTTCTTCTGAATCTCACCACAGTGAGATAAGGTCTCATAGAACGGAGGATCCACTCACCCATGAACACAAGGAAGGGTGCGCTTGTACTTCCGATCTCGGAGCTCATGGAACAAACACCCACTCCCATCCCCCGCACCACCGTGGGGTAGAGCTCCATGGCCAAGATGTACGTCACTGAATATGCTGCGGCGACCCCAAGCTTCCCGACCATCACCAGGCCAACGCTGATGCTGCTAAATTCTACGGGATTACAGGACAGACCATAGAAAGAGTGACACTGCCATGTTGAGGTGCACGGAATTTGGATTTGGGCTATTATACGGAACTTATCACATATGAAAATTACAAGGCAGACAGATAGCAGAGTGAATGTGAGGACAGCAGGACATAGATTACACTGAGTGTCAGTATAAGGACTACAGGACAAATCACATTACAGGAAAAGTAAACTCTCAGAAATGCAGGTAGAAAAGCACCGAAAAAGGTACAAACGCTTGTCAATGGGGTGGTACCCTATGGTACCCCTAGCAAGCAATACATAATGAATCTAAACCTTTTTTGCTTTAAAAGTTACTTATTAGTATGCAAATAGAACATTATTGTACTTTCAGGGTACATTTGGGGTGCCTCCATTGTACCTTTATTTCTGAGAGTGTGAGGACTACAGGTCAGTGAGATTACAGGTCAGTGAAGGACAAAACTAGGGTCCATTACTTTCCGGAACCATCTGAATGAGCAGCAGGACGGTCCCGGTGACCAGAAGAGTGGAGGAGATGATAGTCCGTCGGGAGGCCACCTTTAGCAGGAGCCACACCCCAGTGTAAGCAACCAACTCCATGATCGCGGAGAGCAGACAGTTCAAGTAGGCATCACCACTCATGTTGGGGGTGTTCAGTGACAGGCCATAATAACTGATGGTTACACTGAACCTGCAAATGATGACCAAAGACAACAGTCCATCTCATTTTGTCTGTGGGGCATTTCTAAACGTTACTGATCATAAACGCGTTTAGTATCTGCAGGACTGAAGTGGCTGCATGCCAACACTGCATTACAGCTGGAACAGCCATCCAAACCTGTGAAATAAGGATTAGCTCTTCCCGTTGTAATTCAATTTTGTGGTCTAGGGTTTAAACCTGAGGTGTAAACTACAGCTAAGCACACTGCAATTGGCCAATTATTATTATTATTATTACTACTTGCATAAACCATATATTAATAGTAATACTTTTCTCTTGCTGAACATAGCTGGAATGGAGGGTTCAGTTACCAGATGATCATATTGATGATGGTTATATTCCTCAGTTTACTTGTCCTGACCAGATCCAGGTATGTATATGAGATTTTATGGTGATCAGTGTCATTTACCTGGAATCAGAATCAGAGGAAAATGTACAATCCATACAAAAAATAAGTGCTCATACCTGTCATCCCATATGATTTGCCCATATTCTTGAGCTATATGGTGTATGTCTATGAAATGGAGGAAATCTAGCCTGAAATGATTATGAAGTTTTACAAATACATCACATATTCAAATATTCTGGCTTTCTATTGCATTCTGTTTGTTTTTGAAAGCACTTTCTAATTAAATAGCGAAAATAGGTCAAATATAACTTGCACATCAATATGACAAAAAACACACTTGTTAAAAAAATAACTATGGTGGCTGCTGATTGGCCCATCCTCTTACTACATGGTTCTAGGCCCCATGGCTGTGGGAATCGAATAGGGTACACATGTTTTTTGTCAGGTATAGTCATCGTGTGAAACACAACAAACAGCGCTACATCACTATATAGGGTCACATGAGGAAAGGTGGGTCCTCAGTTAAAGGAAAAAGGTTCATTTTTTCAATATAATTTTGGCAAAATTATAAAATTTACTCATATTCCAGCTATCTATAAATCAAGTATTCTGGGAAAAAATCAGCTTTCTGTGAGTGTCCTGGGCTCTGTATTAGGCTGTCAAAAAATCTCACCCCGGTCTTACAAAAACCAACCAATCAGGGCTAGCTCTGTTGCTGCCAATCAGGGCAACTATCTACAAGCAAAAGATCCTCCAACGAGAGTAAACCCCTCCCTGTCTCCACGTGTGCACTGGAGCATCATTTGATGGGAGGGGCTTAGGCGGGAGATAGGAGGGAGGAGAGCAAAAGGGGGAAGTCTTTTTGCCTTGTATATTCTTAAACTACTGCCTTTTCGTCTACTGCAGATGTAAGCTGTTGTTAGACCCAGAGGGTGACTGTACGTAATTCAGTGCAGTCACTCTCTGTCTGACTGCATTATAAATGAGGACAGATCTGGCCATCTCTCTTCCCTTTCATCTGTCTACTTCTTACTCCCGGAATTTTTTGTATGTGTGTATACTAACTTTCTTTTTATTTGAAAAACAAAACAAAAAACTAGTTATAAAAGTAAATAATTTTACCTCCAGTTTGCAAGATATAGTCTACATTAATTTGATAGAAAAAACCCATTCGTAAAATCATAGAGATGGTACCATAAGTTTAGCAGAATCCTCTTCCTGAAATATAACACTTGGAGGTGTGACATCATTTTTCTTTGCTGCAGCCCGAACAATGTCCTCTGCCTCCTTAAGACGACCCTGAACCAGCAACCACCGTGGAGACTCTGGAATAAACCTGTTAGCACAGAGAGCTGGGTTTATCTACAGGTCTGGGCCATGCGACATTTAAAATTGCGTCCATGTAAACATAATTGGGTTAAACTTTCTTTGAAAGATTCTATGCAAGAGCGATACAAGTCCTGTAAAAACACTACATAGCAGATTGTGTGCTGGGAAGGGTCTCACCACCAGAGGGGTATGTAGAGAAATCCAGGCAGGGCAAGGACAAGGAGGAGAATTCTCCAGCTCCGGATGAAGTAGGCACACAAAGGAAGAACAGTGTAGCCCAGTGCGTAAAACCCACACACGCCCAAGGTGGAGAAGGCCGAACGGGAGGACTCCCTCAACAGCTCATTACCTGCAGGAGGAGACGGACACCATATTTCAAATGTACCAAATCCCTTCATACTTAGGGTTCTGTTTTCCGGCTGGCGAATGGCGCGTCGCGAATAATTTCGTCTGAGCCCGTTTGACTGGGAGGAGAGCCGTTGTGTGGGTGTGTCAGTCCATAGCAAGTTGCTAATTTTGGGGCTTTCCCAAGCGATGCATGCATGATCTATTCAAAAGCCAATAAACTGTTTTCGTGCATCATATGCAGTCGGATTTGACTTTAATATAAATCCCCCAAGCAGGAGAAATGCAGAGGCCTACTTTGCATTCATTGTGCATTGTCTTTTTTCTTTATTTTTATGTGAGGCTCCTGTGTGTAGTTCTGTTTTTAATTGTTTATGGCTGTTATTACACTTCATTGTGGTCCTGGGGTTTATGTATTCCATAATTTTTTTACACCCGTCTGTAATTTACTTTTTTACACCCGTCTCCACCTTGAATAACTACATATATAAGGCCAAATATATAGTATGTTCTTTCTGTTTATTTTCTATTTGGTTTTGCCATTTCATAGTTTAGAATGTATAGCCGACTGTATTCTGTATTCTGTGTCTATGTATTCTGTATTCTTGTGCTTCGTAGATTGTGTCTATGACCTTCAATATGCACTTATTGTATGTCGCTTTGGATAAAAGCGTCTGCCAAATAACTGTAATGTAATGAGAAGATCTAAACGCAGCTCTGCAAGGCTGATGTGGACAGTAATATTTGTAGCTTATTATGAAAGGAAAGTGAAGCTTGTGTGAAAATATGTAGACTACTCATTGTAGGCTACAAAACTGTAAATAGTAGGCTAGGCTCAGTGCTAATTATGATACAATCAAAATTCTGCACTGTAAAAAACATCTTCTAAAAATAAATTATGTTGTTTTAGGGGATGGCTGTTAAATAATGACTTATGGCCGTTATTCTACATTACTTTGACTGTGTTTAGAAAATTTGTTTTAAATTGATAGTGTTGTATCATTGTAGCGATCGATGGTGCTTATGAATAAAGACTTACACCCTTGGCTTTGGCAAATATATTTCTGATTTTCTTTTATTCACACAAGACGTTGTCCAAATGCACGAATATATGCTTGATTAGTGGAAATGTTTGATCATAATATGAATGCATACTTTCACAAGGTTGGATAATTTGTTAACGGTTGTTTACCTGGTCATTTAAAAATACTAATTCACTAGTTTCTGCATGGGCTCGTACTTTGATTTATTATAATATTTTAGGCTACCACACAAAAAAAGACACACTTTTTTCTATATTACTTAACAGTTTAGTGACAACTTGTAGAATTTATTCATTTTCACAATCTGATGCAATCTCTGCACTACATATTCCTATAAAAAAACAATAGCACTAAAACACGAATGATTAAGGCCTACTAAGTTTGTGATTTTAGACATTTTCATGTGAAACATATGCATTATTACATTGATAATATATATATTTTTTGCGATATAAATGCAAAATAGATGGCTATCATCTTGCAGCCCGCTTTGAGCTATGTGCTCCTCGCCTCCTCTGGCCAGAAAATTGTGAAATTCAGTAGCCACGCCCAGTGTGCTGTGCCATTGACTGACACATGTTTGTTTTTTCATTTTTTCTGCACAATGGTTTGGCAAGCACAAAAATCTACCAAACTTTCATTTTAAGTCAGTTCACTACTTTGTGTCGTAATGTGGCTTCGTGCGAGATTTGAATGGGCCATCGGCTAAAACAAGAATAGGCCAAAATCAGTTTGAGACTAATTTAAAAGTTATTCACCCATAACCCAAACCAACTAAACTCTTTCTCTCAATATGCTGTTTTCACACACTTCTGTTTTTGAAATGGAAAGACTTTTGTGTGAGCTTATTTTTGCCACTCTACCTGATCAGACAAGACACCATTGAGCACACCCCGATGGAAAATCTAAATTTGTTTACCTATTTATGCTATGATAGTGTGTTGTCATGAACTGTCGTGAATTGTTGTGACTTAATACTTAAGCTTACAAGCCAGGCTTGTGATTTGAATGTACCTAAAATGAAAGCGCAAATGTAAAGGAAATTCTGTCCCATTCCATTGATGAAGTAGAGGATGACAAACATCTCCCAGCTGACAGACACCACCTGAATGAGGCTGCAGATGGTTATCATGGCCATGCTAAGGAAGAGTGCAGACTTCCTGCCGAATCTGGAGGAGAAAAAGTCCATCTCCATCACACATTCATCACTTTGACGGTGCAGTTACAAATGCAATCTATCTATGTCAGGGGTCACCAACCTTTTTGAAACTGAGAGCTACTTCAAGGGTACTGAGTAGTACGGAGGGCTACTTGTTTGATACAAATTTCCTGAATAACATAAAGTTGCACAGATCACCTTATAATAATAATATATGTGAAGAGACTTAGATATGATTACTTCCTTTTATTGCCCTGTTTAATACTTTATTTCTGCTGTTTGCCCAAAGCTGCCTTTAAGTCACGGGCTTTTTCTGTCCGTAGTGCGCTACCGGGTGGGTAGTTAGCATGGAAGCTTTGGTGAAACATACTGAAGTGTCTCTCCACGTTGTGCCGCTTTGCCGTCGCCACAGTCGCCCCGCAAATGAGACACACACATTTTTCTTTCACTGTCGTAAAAAAGAACTCTTCCTCCCAATCATTGTGAAAACAGTATGTTTTATTTCGCTTTTCTGCCATGTTTTCTTTATTTTGGGGGTAAAAACCACATCTAGCTCCCCAATGTAGCTGCGCCCGCTTCCTTGTCTCAGCAATGGCGGTTTGTCTTGCGCACAATATTGAACTTTGACTTCAGAGAAGGTCAGAGTTCATATATACATAAAACATTTTTGTTTTTTTAATTTTATATTATATATTGTCATTTTCAAATCTATATTAATGCAAGCGTTTTTGATTTAAAAAGAACAGCAACACAATTAAATACAATTTTTATTTAGACAGATCTCCATGGTGATTAGTGCTATTTTTAGAACATGCCTCGCGGGCGACTCACGTGGTCCCTGCGGGCTACCAGATGCCCGCGGGCACCATGTTGGCTACCTCTGATCTATGTTATACGCCACCGAGCTATATTCCTGAAGATTGCATCTTGAGAACCAGAAGATATGTCTGCAAGTCAAATTTATCCAGAAACCAGGGCCCAATACTGCATTTTATTTAACCCTTTAAGCCGTAAGATCACATATGTGATTAGAACGTTCTTCACCAAACACCTGCATACCTACTGTGAGAAATAAAACCTCGGAACCGAACTGGCCCGACCTTACCTGTCTGAGATAGGACCAGACACGAGGGATCCAGCCAGCACACCCATAAAAAACACAGACTGGCTGAATGGCACCTTCCACGCATCACCACAGACTAGGTTCCACTGTGAAGGAAGCACAGACAGATTGCACACAGCAGCATGAGGACACCAACCGGGGGGTTCATATACTGGGATTAGGAGTCTCAAAGTCAATGCAGATAAGATTATCAATTAACCAATTAATTGATTATTGAATCAACATATTAATTAATCAAACAATCAATATAATGAGGTGTCATATAATCTTGTCACAATTCTCCCTTATTCAGTCATATAATAAAAAATAAAGAGATTGGAGTCAAATTTGGTAATATGTTCACCAACACAACGCAAGATAGATAAGATTACTGAGAGCTACGATAAATTCATTTTTAGACTTTGCTAAGGTGGAGGAAGATGCCAATTAATTTCAAAGCCCAATTTAAATTTAGACTAAAAGATATAATGAAATGTTACATTCAAACACCATAAATAAACACACTCACTGCTCCATAGACTTGATCGCTGATCCCAATAAATACAAAATACAGAGTTTTTAAAATATCAACAGAAATATTTGAAAACCCAGTATGTGAACTTGTGAATGAAAGCTCTTACCTCGGTTGCTATGGTGGAAATGTACTGCTCTGCGCTGTAATCCCAACCATCCAGGCATCTTTCAGTTTCATTGGCAAACTGTGTTTCTGTGCTGTTTAGTCTCTTATAACGAGTGCACCGACTGTAGTCCAACTGCCCATTTACCTCCTCCAGGGGCAGAGCCTGACTCAGATTAGAGCCGGTGCTGTTCAGGTAGGGCAAACTGCAATGGTGGTGTGGCGTGTCCGACAGGAACATCATAGACATCCCGCCATAGCCAGTGGGAATGATGCTGAGACTAAGAAGGATGAATATGGTCTTCTGGAAGAGCCCCCACTCCCCCAAGAATGAAGTGATATCATCATAGTCCCTCATCATCGGTCATGAAGTGGAAAAGAAAGAAACGGGCTCCTAGAAAGTGTGTGGAGAGCTTTGTTTGAAAAAACAAAAAAATGTAAAGTGAGAAGCGGCCTTGTCCACTCCACTTCCTGCTTATATACATGAGGGGTGGATAATCACTGATCAAATACTACAGGAAGAGAGGGGAGGGGAAGAACACAGAAAGGGATGTTGATTATTGTACCTGTTATTTTAGTTTATTTCGGGGTTACTAAAGTTAGCAGCAGTTTTACGGGGTTACTCTCTTCCTGTTTCCTGTTTTGAACTTGAACTGAAAACGCGTTTGCTTCGCTTGTCTCGCTTGTTCAACTAAATTCCTGCTCTTTTAGATTTCTAACGACTACGTTTTACGTTCTCTCACTCTTTTGTGAATACATCTCCGAAGCTGATCACATCCAGACCCGGAGAATCTAAACAACAGCCGAGGATAAATACGGTAAACGCACATTATGGCTTCCACGCCAAGTGTTCCCTGTGCTGTGTGTTCCATGTTTAGCCTTAGTTCCGTTGCCAATATTACCAGTAATCATATATGTCCAAAGTGTGAGCTTAATTTAAAATTGGAACGGAAAATAGCTGAGTTAGAGGCCCGCATCCGGACATTATATCAGATCCAGGATAGTGAGAGTTTGCTCGACTCCCTTTTACCTGAGCCGGATGCCAGTTTAATTACGAGTATCTCTCCCCCGTCAGAGTCCTCACTGCGGGACAATTTTGTCACGGTGCAAAAGAAACATAGCTGTCGGCTCAGAGCCGCCGAGCACCACCCTACTCATGTTTCAAATCGATATTCTCCACTCAGTAACACACCTACTGAGAAAGCCCTGATCATAGGGGATAGTATTTTAAGAAACATGAGTTTAGCGACACCAGCGACCATAGTGCAGTGTATGCCTGGTGCCAGAGCTACCGATGTTGAGTCTAGTTTGAGAGTGCTGGCTAAAAGTAAATGTAAATACTCCAAAATTGTTATCCACGTCGGCACAAATGATGTCCGATTGAGGCAATCGGAGGTCACTAAAAATAACTTTGTTTCGGTGTGTGCAGTGGCTAAAAAGATGTGTCGGGAAGTAATATTCTCTGGCCCGCTCCCAGTTCGTAGGAGTGACGAGGTCTACAGTAGACTTACGTCACTAAATCGCTGGCTGTCTGAGTGGTGCTCAACTAGTGGCATAGGGTTCGTCAATAATTGGCCTGATTTCTGGAGAAAGCCTGGCTTACTGAAGAGAGACGGACTCCACCCGAGCTGGAGAGGTTCTCTTGTCCTAGCAAAAAACATAGATGCTAGTCTTAGTAAGGCCAGATCCTGACACCGTATCAGGGCGCCGGCCAGGCAGCAGGCCTCTGATCCTACATCGGAGCCTGTGCGTTTTCCAATGCCCGTGACTCAGACACATGGCCCAACGCCGTTGTCTGCAAGGTGCGTTTCAGAGTTAGTAATTAGCAATAGTACTTATCCCAGCGCCCCATTATCTAACATATCTGAGCTAGAAACTAGTATTTATTATATTGAGACTGTGTCTGCCCCACGCATCTATGCTAAACGTAAAGCAAACCGTGGTATTAACACGGATAATCTTGCTACTTTAAAATTAAACAATTTTGCTGCTAGCAGCTGTTGTGAATCACTTCTAAAAATTGGACTACTGAATGTTAGATCTCTTGCTCCTAAAGCAATTCTTGTAAACGAATTGATCACAGATCATAATCTCAAGATACTGTGTCTGACTGAAACTTGGCTAAGACCTGGTGAATATGTCGCACTTAATGAAGCGTCTCCTATAGGTTTTTTAAGTACCCAGGTATCGCGCCAGTCAGGAAGAGGGGGTGGTGTTGCAGCGATCTATCAGTCCACCTTAAGCTTAACCCCTAAGTGTGGAAATACGTTCTCTTCCTTTGAAGTTCTCTCTATGAACTGTGTACAGCATGACCTAGCTAAGATAAGGGGTAACATGCAGTCCTTTCTCTTAGTGTCTGTTTACAGACCACCTGGGCCCTATTCAGATTTCCTAATAGAATTTGCTGAGTTTTTGTCCTGCCTTGCTATTTCGGCAGACAAGGTTGTAATTGTTGGTGACTTTAACATACATGTGGACAAACAGGGTGATCCCCTAGGAACTGCCTTTGCCTCTATTATTGACTCTGTTGGTTTTAAACAAAATGTCTATGGGCCCACTCATTACTAAAGCCATACCCTAGACTTAGTGTTATCCTCTGGTATCAATGTTATGAATCTTAGTATTGCACCCCATAACCCTGTATTATCCGATCATTTCCTTATTACTTTTGAAATCAAGGCAACCACCACTTTTATATCAGAGACAAGACATTATTACAGCCGGTCGTTAAACTCTGACGTCATTCCAAAGTTTACAAATATGCTTCCGGAATCATTCTTTTCAAGTCAAGAAAATACCACTGAGTTATCGTTGGATGAATTGACCAACCAGTTAAGTTTAGCTCTCAGAAGCACCCTTGATGTGGTTGCCCCTCTAAAAAGAAAGTATTGTCGGAAAAACCGTACTCCCTGGTACAATGACACTACCCGTGCCCTGAAGCAGTCCACAAGAAAATTGGAGAGAAAATGGCGGTCAACTAAACTAGAAGTATTTCGTCTTGCATGGAAAGATAGCATCCTCCAGTACAAGCAAGCTCTTATATCTGCTAGATCTGCCTTTTTCTCTAAATTAATTGAACAAAACAAATGCAACCCAAAATTTTTGTTTAGTACTGTGGACAAATTGACAAAAAAAAACATCACCAGAATGTTCATCTTATCCCTGCGTTTACAGCAGTAATGATTTCATGAATTTTTTCAATCAGAAGATTGAAACTATTAGAGACCAGATTTCCAATTTGCCTATTCCCCTAGGCATCACTCCTCCCAAATTTAAAGAACAGCCTAGATCTTGGCCAACACAGGAAGATATATCAACAGTGGCACTGAACTGTTTTACGCCAATCGACATGGAGGAGCTATCTAAACTGGTTATGTCCTCAAAACCGACTACCTGTCTACTCGACCCAATCCCTACAAGATTGGCTAAAGAACTTTTTCCTGTACTTGGCCAGCATATGTTAAAAATTATTAACACATCTTTAGTAACAGGATATGTACCAGAGTCACTAAAAATGGCGGTTAAGCCATTACTGAAAAAAACAAACCTCGAACCTGACAAACTGGAAAACTATAGACCCATTTCAAATCTTCCATTCCTATCCAAAATATTAGAGAAAGCAGTTGCAAAGCAACTTGGTGCATACCTTAGCTCAAACCATATTCATGAATTATTCCAGTCATGATTTAGACCCTACCATAGCACTGAAACGGCACTTGTTAAAGTTATTAACGATTTACTGTTATCAGCCGACCAAAACTCTGTGTCTGTTCTTGTACTTCTTGACCTAAGTGCAGCTTTTGATACAATAGATCATGATATTCTACTGAACAGGCTCCAGGGCTGTGTTGGACTCAATGGTCAAGCACTTTCATGGTTCAGATCATACTTACACAATAGGAAACAATTTGTTAAAGTAAATGATGAAGTATCCAGTTACTCAATAATGAAATGTGGTATTCCACAAGGATCAGTGCTAGGTCCAGTACTTTTTTCGTTATATATGCTACCCCTTGGTGATATTATTCGGGCACATGGGGTAGATTTTCACTGCTACGCAGACGATACTCAGATATACATTTCCATGAAACCCGGCGAAGCACTACCACTTACTCGATTAGAGGCTTGCATTACAGATATTAAAGCTTGGATGCTCTCCAATTTCCTGCTCTTAAACTCAGGGAAAACCGAAATGCTGGTTTTAGGTCCTAAAAAACTAAGGGAGAAATTGTGTACATATACTTTAAGTATTGATGGTTGCTTAGTTGTTCCAAATTCAGCTGTGAAAGACCTAGGTGTTACTATAGACCCAGATTTAACCTTTGGCGCGCACATAAAAAACATATCTAGAGTTGCTTTCTTTCAGTTAAGGAACATAGCTAAAATTAGGCATTTCCTATCAGAAGGGGATGCAGAGA
This sequence comes from Ilyophis sp. 1 JC-2022, assembly GCA_022702515.1. Taxonomy (NCBI): domain Eukaryota; kingdom Metazoa; phylum Chordata; class Actinopteri; order Anguilliformes; family Synaphobranchidae; genus Ilyophis; species Ilyophis sp. 1 JC-2022. The sequence goes on from CM040404.1 coordinate 133,060,557, forward strand.
AATTGATTCATGCTTTTGTTACGTCTAGGCTAGATTACTGTAATGCTCTGCTATCTGGCTGTCCTAAGATGTTGCTAAATAATCTCCAGCTTGTGCAGAATGCAGCCGCTCGCATTTTAACGAGAACAAAGAAATATGAGCATATTACCCCAGTACTAGCATCACTTCATTGGCTACCAATTAAGCATAGGATAGACTTTAAGGTCTTGCTTCTGACTTTTAAAGCTTTACATGGACTTGCACCAGTGTATATATGTAATCTGCTTTTACTATATAAGCCGAAAAGATCCCTTCGTTCCCAAGACGCACGCTACTTAGTAGTCCCTAGAATATCTAAAAACTTGACGGGTGGTAGAGCTTTCTCCTACAGAGCACCACTACTGTGGAACACCCTTCCAAAATCTATAAGGGAATCAGACACAGTCTCAATATTTAAGTCTAGATTAAAAACGCACCTTTATGATCAGGCTTATAATGAGTTGTAGTCCGGAGACAGGACCAGAGAAGCCCTTTTGTCATAGAGTAATGCGGAGTGACATCCTTTCCTTACTGTCACCTGTCAACAGCTGTGACCCCATCTTCCTGGGCTGGCTCTTGATAGGTGGGTAGGATTGTTTACTCTCTCATGACTGGATGGGTTCTCAAACCCTGTCTTCATAGCTATGCAGCCATAAGTTACTCCTGGCGGGGGTACTTGTCCAACCCCCCCCCCCCCCCCCCCCCTAACTGTTCTCTCTCTCTCTCTCTTCTTCTTCCACATTCCGCCGGCGGGGCTCATGCCCCGCATCTCGAGAGTTGCTGTCCAGCTTCCTGTCCATCGCCGCTTGCCCCTCCCTCCCCACCACCGCTGCCAGCCGATCCTGCCGCCATCGGCACCCGTTTTCCCATCATCATTTGCCGCCACATCTGGACTGCCATCTAGCTGCTGCAATTTCCACTATCATGGATATTGCCAGTCAGTTTTGACCATGCTGGTCATTAAGATCTAGACCCTGAGCCGACCTGAGGAGAATGGGTTTCCCCCTTGAGTCTGGTTCCTCCCAAGGTTTCTTCCTATTTACAAGCAGGCAGTGATTGGCCAATATGTAGAGGAAAGCAGACAGTGATTGGCCAGTATGTAGAATTGAGCAAAAAGAACATTACTTGGATGTTGCACATAAAGTCCTCCTACATATAATTTTTTTTAATTAAATGGCCCTTTCCTGGCTTTTTCATATTTTATTTGGAACGTAGATCCGGTAGGTAATTATTGCGCCAGAAACAGCATTAATACGCCTATACCACCTATACGTACGCCTATACATCAGAAACCACTCATTGATCCAAATTTCGCAGCAAGCGTTCCTGGTAGTATACATCTATGGCAGGAAAAGACTAGAAAAATGCCAGCAGGCCGGTTTGTTTACCATAGATCAGGGGTGTCAAACTCCAGTCCTGGAGGGCCGAGGTGTCGACTGGTTTTTGGAGTGTTTCAGCATGAGTGATTAATGCGAGTCATTGATTGCCGAAAGAATCCACACACCTTGTTCTTAAGGCCTTCATTGGCGGCTGATTGAAAGGAAACCAGAAATACCTGCGGCCCTCCAGGACTGGAGTTTGACACCCCTGATCTATGGTAAACAAACCGACCTGCTGCCATTTTTCTAGTCTTTTCTGGTATCTTGCTAACAACATTAAAGAAAATAGTACTTTTATAAATAATTTTAATTACACTAAAAAAATACGTACGAGAACTGATTATTGTCCGCTTCGTCCGTGTTCTATAGAAGTGAATGGAGAGCAACAAATACCCTATTCTGGATTATCACCCAAGGGGAGCACAGTGCAACTAACAATATATATTTCGTCACCATTTGGACTCATATCATGGCCAGGTAAATACACAACCCAACGTTCTAATAAAGTTCAGTTTAAAGTTCAGTGCTTAAATGATAACTAGGTTAGTTAACCGTACCTGCAGTGCAGGAACAACACTGCTCCTCGATGGTGTTGTTATCAGCAACATCGGTAATCAGCTGGTGGACTTTCTCCAGCGGTAGACTTTCATTGATCTCGATTCTAATCACATTTTTATGTCTACACACTTTTTCTTATTGCACATACCGCTCCATTCCATATTTCAAACATGTCTGCATGCTTCTTGAGGAAATCGCTTTCTCGTTTTTCCAAAAGCATGTCAATTAACGTTACCCGAGCATTTCGGAAAGAGCCATTGCGGCCATTGTTTACACTGTAAAGTTCTGACATGAAATCAATTGTTTGTCCGAGTTTGGTACACTAACCAAGAGGGGCGGGACTTAGCGAAGTTTGTGAAGTAATTGTGTGTATTTAGAATTTTACTACGACAAATGAACACTTACATTGATAGGCCTACCAAAGTGATGTACGGTTTCAGTGGTGTTCCCTGCCCAAAGAGAAAGAGACACACCCACACCCCACAGACCTCGTTGTGAACGTTGAAAGTCTGTTATACAATTGCAGGATTACAGATTGGTATTGCTAACATTACAGTACATTACATTACATTATAGTCATTTAGCATCTTATCCAGAGCGACGTACATAGTGCATTTCCGAACTAGGAACAAGTGCGTTAAAACAACCCTAAAAGGTAAATACGAATTCAAGTACCAGGCGCAGTCAGTATGATTGGGTTTTTATTATTATTATTATTATTATTATTATTATTATTTTGGGGGGGGTAACCACACAATATTGATGATAACAATAATGATATGTAACCAAAAATAAGTAATACCAAAAATGACCAATAAGTAGCCTAAAATGTCATCTAAAATTCCAGTTAAAACAACACAATATTTTCTGTTGTTGCCGAGTTGTTGCATAACACTGAGTTTGTGTAGCGTTAGGCTGAACCAGGCATTATCTGGCTACAGCTGGTAGCCACGCTTTGGTAACTTACAGCCGCGTAGCCAGCCAGTTTGAGCTAACACGATCTATACGACATATAACGTTAGCACGCATGCCCTAGCTTCTTCCAAGAACTAGCTGCCGAATAAAGTAATGTTATCAATAATGGCATGCCAATTACCAACCTATCTACTATTCATTAATTACAGTTGTCTGGCAAGCAGAAAGTCCGATCATGTTGAAACTTTTGACCTACCTGTCCTGTCTTTAAACCAATTAATTCCAGTTCTCGAGTGAGCTTTTACCAATTCCCTTTTATTTTTCTTTCCATGAAAGAGTGCAGGTGTTGTGTCGAATTCTGTTCCCCCACGAAATCATGTTTCCCCTAGCGTTGCTGCGCAGTTATTTCAGGAAATAGCGTAACTTGCGCGCGACCTGAAGTCAGCTCGCTCCCAGGGAGGAATGCTCGTGCCACTTACGTGAATCTCAGTTTGTATAGGCTACGTTTTAAGCGATTTGTTCTTTTGCGACTAGGAAATCTTAAAATCAGAAGCCGCGATATGCATGTCAGCCTATACGTAAAACAGTGAAATACGTTCAGAAAAGCAGCAAGTGTTCTGGTGGCTTTGTCGTCAGTTTGTATGGTGTCAGTGACTTGGTTAGTAAAAACATTCGTTCGCTTAGTCTTGTAACGTGTACGTTACATAACCGACTGTATAAAATATATATGAAGCCCAATGAACATGATCAGACTGTTTATGAGTAAGATATACAATAAACGTCATACTACAGTTATTTTGACCTTGTCTGAGTATATTATTATTAGTAGCCTACTGTCATTATTATTCCAACGAGTAGAAGAGGATGTGGTGGGGTATTAATGATGGTGGTATTACGAATAGTGGTAACGTTAGTGGTAGCTAAAAGATACGTGATGCTACGGTTATTTTCTTTATCTGGCATAAGTATATTTTTGCATTTTATATGTGTGTGTATATATATGTATATGGATACATGTATATATGCAGTATATATATATATACATACATACACAGTATATATGAGTGTGTGTGTGTGTGTGTGTGTGTGTGTGTGTGTGTGAAAAACGCTATATATAAAGTGAATTAATTATTAATAATTAACATTATTGTTATTAGTAGCAGTGCATTACATTACATTACATTACAGTTAGGGGGAACGGGATCTGACGGCTGAATTTAAACCCATCAGATACCGTGCCCCCTATGATTCTGCAGAAAGGAAGGTCTCACATACACCAAACTAATAGTGGTAACTCATCTAACCATATAGAGATAATTCACCAAGTTTCACCATCTTACCACCTTATCTGTCCGTTTCCATAGGGGGAACGGGATCTGACAGCTGAATTTAAACCCATCAGATTCCGTGCCCCCTATGATTTTGCAGAAAGGAAGGTCTCACAAACACCAAACTAATAGTGGTAACTCATCTCCCCATATAGAGATAATTCACCCAGTTTCACCATCTTACCACCTTATCTGTCCGTTTCCATAGGGGGAACGGGATCTGACAGCTGAATTTGAACCCATCAGATATCGTGCCCCCTATGATTTTGCAGAAAGGAAGGGCTCACATACACCAAACTAATAGTGGTAACTCATCTAACCATATAGAGATAATTTACCAAGTTTCACCATCTTACCACCTTATCTGTCCGTTTCCACAGGGGGAACGGGATCTGACAGCTGAATTTAAACCCATCATATTCCGTGCCCCCTATGATTTTGCAGAAAGGAAGGTCTCACATACACCAAACTAATACTAGTAACTCATCTAACCATATAGAGATAATTCACCAAGTTTCATTATCTTACCACCTTATCTGTCCGTTTCCATAGGGGGAACGGGATCTGACAGCTGAATTTGAACCCATCAGATTCCGTGCCCCCTATGATTTTGCAGAAAGGAAGGTCTCACATACACCAAACTAATAGTGGTAACTCATCTCCCCATATAGAGACAATTCACCAAGTTTCACGATCGTACCACCTTATCTGTCCGTTTCCATAGGGGGAACGGGATCTGACAGCTGAATTTAAACCCGTCAGATCCCGTTCCCCCTATGGAAATGGACAGATAAGGTGGTAAGATAATGAAACTTGGTGAATTATCTCTATATGGGGAGATGAGTTACCACTATTAGTTTGGTGTTTGTGAGACCTTCCTTTCTGCAAAATCATAGGGGGCACGGAATCTGATGGGTTTAAATTCAGCTGTCAGATCCCGTTCCCCCTATGGAAACGGACAGATAAGGTGGTAAGATGGTGAAACTTGGTGAATTATTTCTATATGGGGAGATGTGTTACCACTATTAGTTTGGTGTATGTGAGCCCTTCCTTTCTGCAGAATCATAGGGGGCACGGTATCTGATGGGGTTAAATTCAGCCGTCAGATACTGTTCCCCCTATGGAAACGGACAGATTAGGTGGTAAAATGGTGAAACTTGGTGAATTGACTATTTTGGGTGATGCATTATCAGTATTAGTTTGTTGAATGTATTTTGTTTGGAAAATAGGGAGTGGGAAGGTGACAGAACCTTTATTGTACATCACTTTGGATAAAAGTGTCTGCCAAATAACTGTAATGTAATGTAATGCACTGCTACTAATAACAATAATGTTAATTATTAATAATTAATTCACTTTATATATAGCGTTTTTCACACACACACACACACACACACACACACACTCATACTGTGTGTGTATGTATATATATATATATATACTGCATATATACATGTATCCATATACATATATATACACACACATATAAAATGCAAAAATATACTAATGCCAGATAAAGAAAATAACCGTAGCATCACGTATTTTGTAGCTACCACTAACGTTACCACTATTCGTAATACCACCATCATTAATACCCCACCACATCCTCTTCTACTCGTTGGAATAATAATGACAGTAGGCTACTAATAATAATATACTCAGACAAGGTCAAAATAACTGTAGTATGACGTTTATTGTATATCTTACTCATAAACAGTCTGATCATGTTCATTGGGCTTCATATTTTATGCGAACGAATGTTTTTACTAACCAAGTCACTGACACCATACAAACTGACGACAAAGCCACCAGAACACTTGCTGCTTTTCTGAACGTATTTCACTGTTTTATGTATAGGCTGACCTGCATATCGCGGCTTCTGATCTTAAGATTTCCTTGTCGCAAAAGAACAAATCGCTTAAAACGTAGCCTACACAAACTGAGATTCACGTAAGTGGCACGAGCATTCCTCCTTGGGAGCGAGCTGATATCAGGTCGCGCGCCCAACGCTATTTCCTGAAATAACTGCGCAGCAACACTAGGGGAAACATGATTTCGTGGGGAAACAGAATTCGACACAACAACCTGTTAACACATTTTAAAAGGAACCGTTAATTTGTATTTTTAAACTCAAGATAGACCGACTGTATGTTCCGCCTCCATATTGAGTCCATCTGTGTAATTAATTCCTTCAAACTCGCCACGTAATTAGTAAAAATCAAAATATGACGTTTTACCGCAGAAAAAAATGTTTGATCAAGGCTTGTCCCTGTGTTCGGTTCATACTAAAAGCATATTAAAAGCTGTTGAATTTTAGCCACATCCTGAGATGTTTTTGTCCATTTTCTCGATTTAAAAACTGTTCAGGTGTTCTATAGAGCTTTGTTGTTACTGTTAGCTCAGAAATGCATCTTGTTGGACTGTTCATTTTAGTTTTTTCATTTATAGTATATATTCTCATTGAATCATTAGGCTATAATCCTTAAGTCTTCTTCTTGCATTGTATAAAGCACAATAATAATAATAATAATATATTGCTAATAAAATAAATTGGGAATTGATATCGGCCCGAAAAATCTTGATCAGAGCATCCTATATATTATTTTCTTGTTTTCATTTAGCTTACCACAAGTTTGAATTATTATATACACATATTTTAATGTCGTTTGTGAATAAAAAATGGTTGAAAATTGGGAAAACGAAAAAAAAAATATATATATATGGCGCAGGGTTGGCGTGGCCTGTGGTGGTTGGGTGGTGGGGCCCAATGTGATATATATTTTCATCAGGCTCAAAATCCCTGACAGCACCCCTGCAGCCAAGACTGGGGGAACCGGGGAAAGGGTCCAAACAGACGCCAGGGCAAATGGACGGAAAAGGGCAGGAAGCCAAACGGAGGGAAGGACGAAACAAAGCGGACTGGTGCAAAACAAACTCACATGCAAAGAGACAAGACGGTCTGGCCCTGAACAAAGAAACGGGGCAGACTAAATACAAAAACTGACAAGGACAGAACAAGAAACAGGTGGGGGTTAACAAGAAAACTAACAAGAAAATGAGAGGAAAACACAATGCAGGTGCGGGGAATGAAAACACAAGTGGAGGGACTCAGGGCCATATGTATGCAGGCCCTTTATACTGGAGTTTCTTCTAATTTGTATGACCAACATTTCAGTTGCTAAAATAAACAGATAAGGAGATAATGGGCAGCCTTGACATACCCCTCTAGAAAGTGGAAAACAGTATGGAACTAGAACATACTGTTCCAGTGTAATCGACAGCTAAATCTAGTCCCACCCCCCAATTCCCATAGAGATCCATTCAAATGCAGAGACGTTATAGTATCGCTTGTTAGAGTACCAGAAAATAAGATATTTAGAGTCTTTTGATGTTGTTGGGTCACAGGCATCAGGAAGTCATGGCATGCAAAGGATATGCGACTAACATTTTAAAACCTTTTTATTTAAAGGCACAGTCATTGTCATTTCCTAAAATAAGCATAATGCGAGAGGTATGGCGTTGGGAGAGAACAATATCTCACAATACCTACAGTTAAAATCCGTCCTCAAATCTAAAATCAACATATCACAGAATGATTTACGCCCACCCCCATTAATTGAAGAAATCCACAAAATAACAACTAAGAAAATGCTCTCCAAATGTTATAAATTATTAACCCGGACTGATACAACTATATCACTCCCTTCTGCGAAATGGAAACAAGATTTAGCAATCTCTCCCAGCGCCGACTTTTGGACAAAAATATGTAGGAACACATTCACTATGGCTAACAACACCAACTTACACCTAATTCAGTTTAAGATAAACCATAGAGCACTAACAGACACAAACATTTGTTCACATTCCACTTTAGAAACCCCAGATAACTACTTTCATGCCTCATGGCTCTGCCACGAAATTATTGACACAATATCCCTCTCCTTAAACTGCTGCATTCCACTGTTCCCTTCTCTCTGCCTACTTGGGGACATCTCAGTAATCACACCAACAATCCAAAACACCAGCCTTAACTATCGCCACAAAAACCTATCCTCATACACTGGAAAACTAGAAATACATGAAATACTACACATTGGTTAAACCTTCTAATAGAACACATTTCAAAAGGAAAAAATAACTGCCTCTATTCACAATAAAATATTGCAATTTAGAGAAAACTGGGAACCATTTATCAATATCCTTAATTTACCAATAACCTACAATTCCACCTGAACTTGCCTGCTAGCCAGCCCCGCCCTTCTCTCACACACGCACGCACACATGCACTACACACACTCATACATCACACACTCACGCACATACTCATACACATACTTGACATTTAATTATTATTATTATATTTCTACATTATTACATCTCCCCTTATCCACTTTTTGTTTTTTCTTGTTTTATGACATTTTGTTTGCTTAACTTTACTGTTTACTGAATTCTGTTTTCCCTCCCTCAGTGAGGCTCCAGCCAGAGCCGGATCTAGGCATAGGCAAACTAGGCAGCTGGGTTGAAATCTGCTGGGGGATCAAAAAACGACTGCACGATCGTCACCCGAGGCAGGTGAGCCTGCCGCTGTCTCTGATTGTAATTGGCACAGTGACATTGGTCCTGAGTTGGCAGCAGGACAGCAGGAGGAGAAGACGGAACAGGCCAGAGAAACGTGAACCAGACAGGGTGATGGCAACATAGGCGGCCTTTGCTACGTCTCATTCGATTTGTAGAAAGAAAATGTTAACGTTATACCGAAAGTACATTGGGTAGGCGTAGCCTACATACAGTACGCAAAGGAAAAGACACCGAATGTTTATTTGTAACAGTTTCAACTTTTTAATAATAGCCTATAGGCTAGCCTATTATTGTTTCTATATCAGAACAAACATTTTTGTAGTGAGTAGAAACGGTACATTTTATGCATGTTATTGTCCGACTGTGGCAAGATGGTTGTAAACGGGTTTTGTATGCACAAGCGGCAACACTGTAGCAATCCTGCATTGGAAATTTGAGGGTTTAAAGTTGTTTACAATTTCAGAAAAATATGAATAGGCTACTATAATTGGGACATTGATGACTAGGCTTGCACCGTAGATAGGGATAATAGCCTGCATGTTCGTGGCGAAAGAGCACATTGCGCTTGATGCAGCATTTGTTCCAATGATTATTATTTTTGAAAGCTAAAGGTTTTAAATCTAAATGAGAAACCGTGAAATTAAAGTGAGTAGGATAATTTCAGTTGCAACCTTTGTTTGTTGTGTTATTTAAAACATGGTTAGGCAGGTGGTCATTGGGGGGGGGGGGGGGGGGGGGTGAAGAGGGCGGTCTCTGAAACGGGCCCTGCATAATGGGATAAAATTGACGACAAAACGCACAACTTCTTCGCATCAAACAAACCCGTCAAAATATTGGAGATTTTTTAAATAAACACTAAGAATAAAGTTGACCACTGAAGAGGGGGGACTAAACAAATAAGCATAATGCATTGAAAAGTCCATATGATCCAAACTAGGAAGTGGCAGAACCATAATACATATATGGTGATTTTGGAAACATGATTAGATGAGGAGAAAAACAAAAAACAAACAAACACGCAGACGAAGACACACAAAAGACATACACAAGTTCACGACACATAAAACGTCGATAGTATTTTAGGCGTAGCATCAGGACGTTCAATGCCGTTTTACAGCGAAGCTGCGCACTTTAGCGAAGCCATGATGTCGTTTCTGCTTCTCTATACAGCTGACCGTTCATGTCGTTCGTCAACTATAATGTAAGCGCGCAGCCCTTTCTGGCGGTTCTCTTTTTGAATCGGGTGTAGCCGCTTGCGTCTTTCCATTATTTATCTAGGAAATTGGTCGCTAACTCTTTTTGTAAAGTTTGTCAAAAGAAGGGTAGATTATTTCTAAAACCTTGTTTGAGCACCTACATTGTATTGTGCACCGGCATTGCAGCTCCTCAGCTCAGCTCCTGCTCGCTGCCATCTTGCTGACTGCTTAAACTGAAGGACATCTTTGATGAGCCTGCAGCAGGTTGATGTTGAGCGAGGGCAGGCTCTGATAGCATGGCGCAGGTACGCTTGCAGATTCTCAACGGCTTGGAGCAGGAAATGCTGTAGAACTTCTAACCATTGATGGCACATTTATATTTATATCAAAGTTCAATATATATTTTCTGTTTGGCTTGCCATATAAACTCCTCAAAAAAAGTTCGGAAACGTTATTTCGGTCGATTATTCCTCCCCTTTAATAATACCAATTGGTATTGTATTTTATATCGTTGGAAAGCCTGATTAGTCACCTTTACAACGAGGTACAACTTGTAAGGATCGTCCATTCGTGGAATGAGCAACACAGCTAACCGTGTGGGTAGTGGCCCAAAAAAATGTGCCAAAATCCCCTGCAATATTCTTCTGTTGGTATTCACTCTCGTTTTGAGCTTCAAGTGCTGGCAGGTGTATGCCAGTGGGATGGAATGGGATGCCATCCCACAGCAGTGTGTGACCAGGCTGGTGACCAGCATGAGGAGGAGGTGCCAAGCTGTTGTGGCTGCGTATGGATCTTCCACACGCTACTGAGGTCCCTGACAGTGTAAAATGAATAAAGTGTAAAAATGGCCAATATGTGTTGTTTTTTCCTTATTACTGTGGGAGAGTGCAATCATCCAGTCCACCAAGCAACTCAAAACGAGAGTGAATACCAACAGAAGAATATTGCAGGGGATTTTGGCACATTTTTTTGGGCCGCTACCCACACGGTTAGCTGTGTTGCTCATTCCACGAATGCACGATCCTTACAAGTTGTACCTCGTTGTAAAGGTGACTAATCAGGCTTTCCAACGATATAAAATACAATACCAATTGGTATTATTAAAGGGGAGGAATAATCGACCGAAATAACGTTTCCGAACTTTTTTTGAGGAGTTTATATATATATATATATAAAATTTGACTTAATGTACATTGTCCAGTTTTTAAAGTTAGATTATGTACTTCATCATTTGGCCCACAACCACAATGCCAGAACAAATTCCAAATTAGGGTAGCTGTACTTAAAAGCTGTACCATATGACAGTTGCCATTGCCGAAACATACCTGTCAGTGCCAGATCTGGCCCGCCATCATCTGCTATTTGGGCAGTGTCCCCACCTGGGCGCAGTGTCCCCACCTGGGCGCAGTGTCCCCACCTGGGCGCAGTGTCCCCACCTGGGCGCAGTGTCCCCACCTGGGCAACCTCCAACCTACACTGCTGTCCTCATACATGTAACCGAATTCCAGAGACAACAGGCTAAAGTGCTTAAATTAATGGCAGTGTAGTATAATGGTTTAGGAACTGGACTTGTAACCGAAAGGTTGCAGGTTAGATTCCCAGGTAGGACACTGCCATTGTACCCTTGAGCAAGGTACTTAACCTGAATTGCTTCAGTATGTATCCAGCTGTATGAACGGATACATGTAATAAGAAGTTGTGTAAGTCGCTCTGGATAAGAGCGTCTGCTAAATGCCTATAATGTAATGTAATGTAATGGTATGTACAACTTCTTGCTGAATTGCTTCAGTAAAGATATCCAGCTTTACAAATGGATTGTACATTTTAAAAATAACTTGTGTTAATAAATTAAAGTTAATGTTGTAAAGTATGAAATTCTACATTAAACAGAAACTTCAGCAACATTATATCTGGCTAATAAATGACACGGCAAACATGATTCACAGAGAATTGCAAGGCACTTTGCGATAGTTAATGTGTATGTATGATAGTTAATGCCAACGGTCAAGTCACAGAGAGGGAGGAGAGTAAAAGAGTAAGAGAATAAAACCTGCTTGAGTCCAGACAACAGAAATGCATCCCTACCTAGGTTCCAGTATGCATGTATTTCTGCTGTTTTTGGCATTATAAGGATTCTTACTATTATTTTTACTGTCCACAATAAACCAGTTTAATCAATTATGTTTCCCACAATGCCATCCGACTTGATTTTAAAACAAAATACACATCACTATGTGTATTGGGATACGTATTGTATCATTGTACTATTGTGACCCCTGTTCTGGAATACGTGTCATATCGTGAGCACCATATCGGGATGCATATTATATTGTGACCCCAATATTGGGATATGCCTTGTATCGTGAGGCACCTGGCAAGACCCAGCCCTATAACAGACAAGCCAGTCAAAGTCCTTATCTGCATGCACTCTTCAGTTCTACCAGCTGGTTACATATTTTTGGAGACCAAAGCACCATGTGCTCGAACTGAATGACGCAAACACAGAGTAAGTAAGAGCGTATGAGTGTACTCCTCACATTTGAGGTTTGTTCTGTGGTGATGCCCCTTCACATTTTAACAGCTTGTTTTAAAAACAACATTCTCGTGGCATCACTTTGGGACCGCTCACGACTGCACCGCTGACCAAATTACACGTCCAACATTTTAGGGACATTTTATGAGGGCAGTACTTAAAGCCATAGCTGAAAAAGCAGGCCGTTTCTGAAACAAGACAGGATTATTTCCATGCTGTGGCCCTTCAAATGAACAGTTTAATCCTTAGTTGGCTACCTCTACAACAATAGAGGATTTTACACATAAAGTGCTGCAATCTTACAAGTATGTTGATTACAGTGCCGGCCATAATGTTTGGGAAAGACACTTTAAAAAAAAAAACTAAAAAAAACATTTGTAATCAAACAATTCTCGAGTGGTTAAATTGCAGATTCTCCACTTTTATTAAAAGGTGTTTTCATACAATTTGTTTTCATCACATAGAAATGACAGAACTTTTTATACATACCGCCCGTAGAGGGCACTGTAGTTCACTGACTCAGCTTTTTCTTTTCTTTTTGTGATATTTCAGTTTTATTGCGTACTTTCAAGTGGCCCAGGCATTTGTTGTGTATGACAAAGGATATTTTAGATATTTACAGTTCTGATGACCTACTGATTTACACAACACTTAAATGTAACTAAAAAACAGCTTGTACAGCACTGTTATGTCTCCAGAGTAAGTGAGTGTTTTTTTTGCACAGCTTAAAAACAGGCTAATACAATTAGCAACATTGCAAATGCTAATCCAAGTGGTAGTTTATATTTATATATCATTTCCAGTAGCGTGTCTTCTCCCTGTCATTATCAATGAGCTTTAATCACATATCATGTAGCGGTGATCTATTTTGCAGGCATGTTTCACAGACACGCCGCCCCAAGCAAAAAGCGCGTCGTTAAGTTTTTCGATCTGCTTAATAGAGTATATGATAATGAGGCTTAACGTACCTAATCTATGAGCTACAGATGCCAAAGTTTTGCACGTTAATGATGCAAATTCCTGTGTTTCTAGATTGTTGTATATTCTTTCATTTGCACGTTCTTGTCTTCTGCAGGGAGCTGGTCTTCATTGAAGGCCTCTGGTTCTGCTGCAGGCTCCCTTCTGTAACAGCAGCTGGTAGAAGAGTTTCATGGACAGTGTTACAGTCAAAGGTTTCCTTTCTTTCATCAGAATTACACATTTAATCCCATGATGCATAATCATAATCATAAACTCCCTCAGGATACCTCAGAGATGAATGTACTGTGTGTGTGTGTGTGTGTGTGTGTGTGTGTGTGTGTGTGTGTGTGTGTGTACGAGCGAGTATGTGGATGCATGTATACTGTATGTGCTTGTGTATCTGTGTATATATGTGTGTATGCAGATTGCCTGGGATTGGTGTCAATTCTGTCACTTCTGGAAATTATTTGCAATTGATTTCATGAATTTAAAAAATACATTAAATTAAATACAAATGCCTTTACTGTTCTATGAGGAATTAAAACATTTTTTAAATTTAATTATAATTAATTTCATGAATTAACTGATGGAATTGGCCCCAAGTCCGGCATTAACGCAGCACTAAATTGAATTAAACTGACCAGTTGAGGGGCTGTACTTGGGAGAGGTCCTCTGGCAGTGCAATACCCCGTGTTTCTGGCAGGAGGAGACAAAGCAGCCCCACAGCCAGCGTCAGGAGCCCCATCACAATGTAGGGGAGGGCCTTGTTATGTGTACCTGCAGAATATTACCAAATAAAGAGGTCTGAACAATGGGGAAATATTATGCAACCATTCTTTGATTTATTAGTCGATATGCCATCCAGTTTCCTGTTGCTCTGGTGCCTAAAAGTCAGTAATCTGTATTACATTGCATATCTCTACATATGCATGCTATGGTAATTAATGTGCATGCAAGAAAATGGAGCAATTATAATACAATCCGACTCCAGCACCAAGGCCAGGAGGTTTCTTAACATGTAAAATCATCATTATTATGAGGATCGTACAATTAATTGAGGTTGACAACAAAGGGGAGCTAGTCAATAACTGCATTATAATCCATTTATTTATCAATAATACATTTAACTAGAATTGCACTAAGAGAGATGCCGACACCCGCGCGAGTGGGCAAAGCACCGAACTCTTTGATATCGAACAGACGTAACCGCTTCTTCTATTGGCAAAGTTACTGCAAACAATAAACCGTCCAGTGCACGGCACCTCCCAATTTCCCCTTAGGCCAGGGGGCCTCAATCTCATCCAGTAAGGGCCAGTGTGGGTGCAAGCTTTTGTTCCAACCAAGCAATAACACATCTGATTCTACAAATCAAAGTCCTTCGCAAAGACTAGTGGTTGATTAGTAGAAAAGCACTCTGTGCACTCGTGCTGTGAAGGGTGCTATATAAATAAAGCTTTACTTACTTACTTACTTAGAATCTGGGGCTTGTTTCATGAAAGTTGCGACATGCGATCGATTTCTCCTGCACTTTTTGGAGTGTTTCACATAGAAATCGTAAGCGCAAGCCACAAACGCATGTCGCAGGGATCCGACAGAGACCTATTAGCTACGGGCAGAATCAACTGGCGGGCTTCTACCTGTTTTGCAGCTCGGTTTACCACCGGAAATCTAATGTTTTCTGACTCAGGGGTCTGCTGGTTCGACAGAAACCCGTCAGCAAATCTGATGCAGTTCTGCAGGCATCAAAATGGCCGGAGATTAACACGTGCAAGACCCATTAGTGTGGTGGGTGCTAGCTTCAGTCCACTCGCAGACCGCTGCCAACTCACCAGAGTTTTTCACCAGGTAGTACAACCCTCCAGCTTATTTACTAACATTGCCCCGCTGACGCATCACTGGACGCAAAACTACCAGCGTAGTCCGACTTTATTGACTAGGTAGTGGTCCGATATCAGCATGCTATCTGGTTAAAGTTAGCTAAGTTATGTAGCTTATTAATTAATTATTCTTTTAAAATTATTATTATTTGTTTGTTCCCCATTTTTTCTCCCAATTTGGTAGCCAATTGAACCCCTATTCTAATTAAATTCCCTCTGTGTAGCAACCGCTAGAGAACCACCGCTATACAACCCTGTCAGCCGGTAGTAGGAAGGAGGGCGCCACGTCCTCTACAGGGCGCGACTCCTCGAGCTCCTGACTGTGAATCCAACTCGCCCAGCGCCTTTTTTTGTGTGCAGCAATTCTCTTGTGACTGGGGGTAGTTAAAAATGGCGAGGGGGCAAATATTTTTATATAGTACAACAGGAGGTTATTATCCTGCTATGCAGTAGCGGCTGGTGCCAGTTTTCCTCGGTGGGGCTATCTCAACCACCCCCCCATTTCATTGTCATTATGGGCGGTGCCAGGAATTTTTGACTGGGGTATCTTAGGTGGTGCTATATCCAAAGATTCTCTAATACCCTCTACTATATCGTTGCTTCTCTAATTTCCACAATCACGCAACACATGCCCGCGCACAACTGCACGCAGCCATATCCTACTAGATTAGAATTTACAAGCGTTTTGAAATTCGATGTTTTATTCAAAATGAGTTTCAGCGTCAATACAACGTACTTTTATCCAAAGTGACTACAGAGCGAGTACAATAACACTAGAACAGTCAGCCAGCTATTCATTGTAGGCTAGGCCAGGGGTTCCCAAAATAGTCGTAGCCTCTGGCTGGGGCCCCCCTATTGCGAAATGGCTTTTAAAAAAAAACTTTTAAATTACACTGGCAAATATAAAAAAATCTAACATACAGCTTCTTAATACACAACACAATACTTTTGACCCTATTTTGATTCCATAATCGGGCCGTTAGCAGCTCAACGCAACGCTTTGACTGACAGGCAGACGGTTAGTTATTGGCTGCGATTGAAAGAAGGGCATGGCAAAGACCTAATTTCGATATGAAAGGATTTATAACCATTTTTATCTTATTTTAAACCGGCACAGTAATCTTATGAATTTAATTTAAATAAATCTTTTAAATAAATTAAAGAAATCTTTTTTTTTTATTTTGACATTTAAATTTTTTTTTTTTTTGCATTTTCCATTTTCCTCTCCCTTCCAATTGGCCCCCCTGGCGCCCCCTGGCGGCCCCCCGTTGGGCCGCGGCCCCCACTTTGAAAACCCCTGGGCTAGGCTACTAACAACAACAACACGTGAACACCGAACACGCTATACGACTGCCACCACACAGTGAGATAAGGTCTTATAGCACTGAGGGGCCACTCACCCATGAACGCAATGAAGGGTGAGCTTACGCTTCCGATCTTGGAGCTCATGGAACAGACACCCACTCCCATCCCCCGCACCACCGTGGGGTAGAGCTCCATGGTCGAGATGTATATTACCGAATACGCTGCAGTGACCCCAAGCTTCCCGACCATTGCCAGGCCAACGCTGATGCTGTGTAATTCTATGGGGTTACAGGACAGACCATAGAAAGAGTGACACTGTCATTTTGAAGTGCACAGAATTTGGATTTGGGCTATTTTATGGAACTTATTATATATGAAAATTACAAGGCAGACAGATAGCAGAGTGAATGTGAGGACAGCAGGACATATAGATTACACTGAGTGTCAGTATAAGGACTACAGGACAAATCACATTACAGGAAAAGTGACAATGTACACTCTCAGAAAAAATGTAGAAAAGTACCTAAAAAGGTACAAAGGCTTGCCACTGGGGTGATTCCATATTGGTTCATAAAATTGTACCATAGCAAGCAATACATAATTAATTTGTACCTTTTTTGCTTGAAAATGTACTTATTAGTTTCCAAATAGAACATTATGGACTTTCAGGGTACAAGTTTTCTGAGAGAGTAAGGACTACAGGTCAGCAAGATTACAGGTGTGTTAAAGACAAAATGAGGGTCCATTACTTTCCGGAACCATCTGAATTATCAGCAGGACCGTCCCGCCAATCAGAAGAGTGGAGCAGATGATGGCTCGTCGGGAGCCCACCTTTAGCAGGAGCCACGCCCCAGTGTAAGCAACCAACTCCATGACCGCAGAGAGCAGACAATTAACGTAGAGATCACCATTCATGTTGGGGGTGTTCAGTGACAGGCCAAAAAAACTAGTGGCTACGCTGAACCTGCAAACAATGACCAAAGACAACAGTCTAGTCTTATTTTGTCTGTGAACAGCTATCCAAACCTGTGACATAAGGATTAGCTATTTCCATTTTAATGCAGTTTTGTGGTCTAGGGTTTAAACCTGAGGTTTAAATTCCAGCTAAGCAGACTGCAATTGGCCCATTATTAGTATTATTACAAACACCAATTCCAAAAATGTTGGGACAGTATGTAAAATGCACATAAATGCAGCAATCAGTGATTTGTAAATTTTCTTTTACATATATTTAATTGAAACCAGTACAAAATAATATATTTTATGTTTTACCTTTTACCCAACTTTATTTATTTTTGAAAATATGCGCTAATTGATGCCTGCAACACGTTCCAAAAAAGTTGGGACAGGGGCAAAAAAAAAGACTGGGAAGTTAAAAAAACACCTGTTTGGAACATTCCACAGGTAAACAGGTGACTATCATGACTGGGTATAAAAGGTATCAAAAAACGTGATATCATATTTTCAGGTAATCTTAAAAACTATACTATAATCTCTCTGCATTTGAATAGATCTCTATGGGAATTGGGACTAGGTTAAGATGTAAATTACACGGGAATAGTATGGAACACATGGTTGGTTAAATGGCTATAAATCATCAAGGGTCTGAGGTATCAAACAAGCCTGAAATCATCACTCTGCTGCCAGATATGCAGTAGATATGGATGGATCACTTTAAGGGTTGTTTCTCCGGACTTATTTTTCCATAGAGTTCAATAGGAAAATGAGTCAGGAGAAACAACCCTTCAATCTACTGCATATCTGGCAGCAGAG
The DNA here is from genome assembly GCA_022702515.1 of Ilyophis sp. 1 JC-2022. Classification (NCBI taxonomy): domain Eukaryota; kingdom Metazoa; phylum Chordata; class Actinopteri; order Anguilliformes; family Synaphobranchidae; genus Ilyophis; species Ilyophis sp. 1 JC-2022. The sequence goes on from CM040404.1 coordinate 133,078,977, forward strand.
TGATGGTTTGAGGCTCATTTGATACATCAGACCCTTTATGTGTAATTTACATCTTAATCTAGTCCCACTCCCCAATTCCCATAGAGATTCATTCAAGTGTAGAGAGGTTATAGTATCGCTTGTAAAAGTACCTGAAAATAAGATATCAAGTCTTTTAATACCCTTTTATACCCAATCGTGATAGCATCACCCGTTTATCTGTGGAATGTTCCAAATGTTGTAGGCATCAAATTCGGAATTAGCATATATTTACAAAAACCAATAAAGTTGATAAGGTAAAACATAAAATATCTTTTCTTTCTACGGTTTTAAATTAAATATATGTAAAAGAGAATTTACAAATCACTGCTTTCTGCTTTTATGTGCATTTAACATACTGTCACAACTTTTTTTGGAATTGGGGTTTGTACTATTTTAAAATGATTATTATTACTACTTGCATAAACTATTATTAATAGTAACACTTTTCTCTTGCTGGACATAGCTGGAAGTGTTAAGTTACCAGATGATGGCACTGATGATGGTTATATTCCTTATCTTACTGGTCCTGACCAGATCCAGGTATGTATATGAGATTTTATGGTGATCAGTGTCATTTTCCTGGAATCAGAATAAGAGGAAAATGTACAATCCATACAAATACTAAGTGCTCATACCTGTTAACCCACATTATTTTCCTGTATTCTTGAGCTATGTGGTGTCGATGTCGAAAATATAGAGGAACTCTAGTCTGATATGATTATTAAGTTTTACAAACACATCACGCATTCCTTTTGTTTTTGAAAGCACTTCATAAAGAAATCAAATAGTAAGTAAAAGTAAAACATAACTTGGAGCATAAATATGATAAACATGTTTGTTCTCTTAAAAAGTAACTATGGTGGCTGCACGTTGGCCCATCCTGTTACTACATGGTTCTATGCCGCATGGCTGTTGGCATCGAATATGGTACACATGTTTTTTTCCAGGTATAGTCATCGTGTGAAACACGACAAACAGCGCTACATCACTATATAGGGTCACATGAGGAAAGGTGGGTCCTCCTTTAAGCTGTTGTTAGACCCAGAGGGTGACTGTATATGTACTAATTCATTGCAGTCACTCTCTGTCTGACTGCCTTATAAATGAGGACAGATATGGCCATCTCTCTTCCCTTTCATCCGTCTACTTCTTACCCCTGGAATTTTTTGTAGGTGTGTATACTAACTTTCTTTTTATTGTTTAAAAAAAAAAAGAACTGGTTATAAAAGTAAATAATTTCTGAATTACCTCCAGTTTGCAAGATATAAATGAATTTGATGCAAAAAACCCATTCTTAAAATCATGGAGATGGTACCATAAGGTTAGCAGAATCCTCTACCCGAAATATCACACTTGGAGGTGTGACACCATTTTTCTTTGCTGCAGCCCGAACAATGTCCTCTGCCTCCTTAAGACGACCCTGAGCCAGCAACCACCGTGGAGACTCTGGAATAAACCTGTTAGCACAGAGAGCTGGGTTTATCTACAGGTCTGGGCCATGTGACACTTTCTTCGAAAGATTCTATGCAAGAGCTATACAAGTCCTGTAAAAACACTACTGTGAAGGGTCTCACCACCAGAGGGGTATGTAGAGAAATCCAGGCAGGGCAAGGACAAGGAGGAGAATTCTCCAGCTCCGGATGAAGTAGGCACACAAAGGAAGAACAGTGTAGCCCAGTGCGTAAAACCCACACACGCCCAAGGTGGAGAAGGCCGAACGGGAGGACTCCCCCAACAGCTCATTACCTGCAGGAGGAGACGGACACCATGTCTGTACCAAATCCCTTCATACTTAGGGTTCTGTTTTCCTGCTGGCAAATGGCGCGTCGTGAAGAATTTCGTATGAGCCCGTTTGACTCGAGGTGTGCCGAAGTGGGAGGAGAGCTGCTGTGTGGGTGTGTCAGTCCATGGCGAGTTGCTCATTTCGGAGCTTGCCCAAGCAATGCATGCATGATCATTCAAAATCCAATAAACCATTTTCATGGATCATATGCAGTCCGATTTGACTTTAATATAAATCCCCCATTCACTGTACATTTTCTGTTCTTCTTTTTTATGTTAAGCTGCTTCCTGTATGTATTCTTTAATTGTTTATGGCTGTTCTTATCCTGCATTGTGGTCCCGGGGGTAGGTTACTCTCTTCTGTTCTTTTTTTACACCCATCTGCAATGAGAAGATCTAAACGTTGCCACGCAATGCTGATGTGGACAATAATATTTGTAGCTTATTATAAACAGAAAGTGAAGCTCGTTTAAAAGGATGTTGACTACTCACTGTAGGCTACAAAACTGTCGGCTCAGTTCTAATTATGATTCAATAAATAAATCAATATATCTTATAAGAAAACGGTGAAAAGACTGGCAGCAATGTTGCCAGTAAAAAAAAATATTTAATGAATGTATAAACCTTGTTATTTTGAGGGCTCTTAAATAATGAGTTATTGCCGTTATTCTAGGTTACGTTACTTTGAGGGTGTTTTGAAAATTAAATTTAATCTGAATAAAGACTCACACCCTTGGAAAGCACAGACAGATGGATTAACTCATATTTCTGATTTGATTTTATTCACACAAGACGTTGTCCAAATGCATGATTGAATGCTTTATTCGTGGAAATGTTTGATCATAATATCAATGCATAATGTTGCAAGGTGGGATAATTTGTTCACGGTTGTTTAGCTGGACCCCGTTTTCCAAAAGAATCTTGGATAAAGATCATCTTAGGCTATTTTGTTTTTATATTAGTTTCATTGTTTGTTTTTTGTCTTTCTCCCTCTATTTTTTATATTTGTTTTATGTAATATCAGTACATTTTAATAATTTTAATCATAAAATGCAGACAGCACAAACACGAAACACTCTTAAGATGATCTTGGAAAACGGGGCCCTGGTAATGAAAAAATACTAATACTGCTTCTGCATGGGCTCGTATATGCTGAACGTTGTTTTATTATAATATGCTAGGCTGCACAGTACACACACAAAGCTGTCAGCTGTCCTTAACTTTGATTCGAGTAAAAACAAATGTTTTTTTTTTTGGTCTTTTTTTTCCACTATTTGGCAAACTTGGCCATCACAAAAATCAAACTGTATTCAAAAAACTAAATAATACTTTAATTTTAAGTCAAACTTAAAGCTGGAGTACACACTTTTTTTATTGAAACATCGGGAGACGGTCATGCTTAGTTGGTAGCAATCATAGAAAGAACTGTTTCCAGCACCATACACCCTCAAATTCTTGATTTCATTGTTATTTTGGTTCTGTACTCTAGCACTTGAAAGGATACACTGACAATGAGGCGGAAGTGCAGACTGTCAGCTTTAATTTGAGGGTATTTCCATCCATATCGGATGAACCGTTTAGAAATTATAGAATTTTTTTTACATAGTCCCCCCCATTTTCGGGCATCAAAAAATATTGGACAATTGAACATAATGCAGAATAAAGTAATCATTTTAAATACTTGGTCGCATATCTTTTGCATACCATGACTTTCTGATATCTGTGACCCAACAATATCAAAAAACTCTTGATATATTATTTTCTGGTACTCTTACAAGCGATACTATAAATGCTGGAACAGTATGGATTACATGGTTGGCGAAATGGCTGTAAGTCATCAATTTAATCTTTTTAAATAATTTTATTTGAATATTATTTGAATCTCTTATAAAATAAATAAATAAAACTCAAATTATATCAATTTCTATGTCTCTTAAATCATATTTTAATCTATTTTTCCTTAGTCTAGAATAGATATAAATTCCTATAGGTCCTTCAGAGCTTGTTTCCTGACTTTGCATGAATCGGATTTTTTTCACGTTCCATTCCGGGGTTTGCCTTCCTCATTATTGTTTTCACCTGTGCTTCACTTCCGCTTCTCCGGTGCTTGTTTGTCATTTGACATTGCATCAAGCCAGGTACTAGCGACCTTGTGATATTAAACGCTGTTCATGTTCATGAGGGGCTTGCTATTTAGCTATTTTCAGGTATAGGATTTTTTCCTCCTGTAAGCGTTCTGCGCTATTTATTTAGTCCGTTGCTGTTTTCACAAAGACAGTTTTTTCTTTGTTCATTTGTTTAGGTTTTTTTCTCTTCCGGCTCTGAGCTTATGTCGCCGACGGTGTTCTTTTCTTTGCTAGATTTCCCGTTCTAGCTCCATTATTGAGCTCGGGAGATTTAGTCGGTATTTCACTCGTTCTCGAGTTCGTCCTATTTTAGTGGGTTGGAATTTTAGTGTAATTAATTTCCTGTTTTTTCTTTCTTTTATTTTATTGTTTTTCTCCCCTTCACTGTTGTGAGCTGACTTGTTCTGATTCCCCCACCTTCGCGTTTGAATCTCCGCCACATAAAAACCCATTACAGTACAAACAAGCCATCAAGGATGATTCAGCAAGGTTGTCCCAGGGAGATCAGTCAGGGGATAGGAATTCTGAGGAATACATCAGGGGTATTGAGGCCCAACAGCAGGTACAGGCAAATCAAGTCACTGAATACCCAAATGAGGGCTCAAGAGGGCTGGCTCCGCGGGTTGGCAGAGGGTATGCGAGCAATCACAGTTGCACTCCAAGCATCTCCACCTGCCGTTCAGGCTATCGCTTCCCCAGTTCCTATTGCTCAGATTGGTAGGAAACCTAAGTTGCAGCTTCCTCTCCGCTATGACAGTAGAGCAGGCAAATGCTGTGGGTTCCTTGCCCAATGTTCGATTTTTTTTAAAGCCCAGTCGTCACGGTTTAACAATCAAGAGTCCAAGGTAGCTTTCATACTTTCAGGATCTGCTCTTGATGCGGCTACTCCCTTAATCAGGGAGAAGTCTCTGAATTTAAATACCACTAAGACACTCATGGTTGAAATGAATTAGTTTTCGACCATAACATTTTGGGTCGGGAGTTGGCTAGACGGCTTTATCGTTTTCGCCAGGATGGCGATACTGTGGCCGAATTCGCCATAAAATTTTGAGCACTGGCAGGCGAGACAGCTTAGTCAGAAGCTCCCCTGATGACGTTATTCTCTGAGGCATTAGACGAGTCTGTTCAGGATGCCCTATCCATTCTTGAGCAGTCCGATTCTCTAGATGCATTGGTATCTTCCGCTATTCAGATAGACAATCGACTGCGGGACCATTTACACCGTAGAGAACACACAAAGGACCACCGGATAAGGTCTTCGGTTATCCTGGTCACAGAGTCCTCTCCTCTGGTAGTTAAACCCTGTTTATCTAGTAATAAGGAGTTTATACAGGTAGATGGGGCAGTTTGCCCACCTGCTGGCGACACCGTTTCTAAAATTGAGTGGTGTCGTTACTGCAGGAGGAAGGCGCATATCCTTAATCAGTGTCTGAAACGTAAGAGAAAAGGGGTGTCTCGCTTGAGGAACACCTCGGACACTATTACCTGTTAGCCTTTCTTGGGGAGTGCAGTCGGTTCAGGTCGAGGTTTTTATCGATTCCGGGGCCGTGGAATGTTTTATTGAAGCCCAGTGGGCTAGAAAAAATGAAATTCCGGTCCAGTGTCTGGACCAATCCCGGTTGGTTACCACTCTCGATAGTCGCCCGTTGGGGTCAGGCACTATTAAGTTAAGTCTCTTCTCACCATGTCGACTCTTCAACAGAAACACATTGAGAGCATTCAGTTTATGTTGGTCAATTCCCCTGCTTACCTTTTGGTGTTGGGTCACACTTGGCTAGTTAAGCATGATCCCCATATTAAGTGGGGAGGGGATAAGTTAGTTATTAGTCAATGGGGTTTTGTGTGTACCGCGCAGGGTCACCTCGCTCCTTCCAGTTTGTCCGGGGAATGCGTTTCTGAGTCTGAGCTGGAGGAGGTTACCTCTCCGTCTAATCACGGAGAGTCTGTTTCAGGTTCTGAGGCTGGTGACGAGAGTCTTGAGTGGGACTCCCTGGCTGACGGATGTTCTAATTGGAGGTAAATTTCTTCTGAGGAGCTATCCGACTCTGAGATTCAGTGGTCTCCTCTCCCTGGGTTTCTTACTCAGAGATAAGTGACTGGGATTGCAAAAAAAACTTGAATTTCCTTTGCCTCCCAACATCTCGGCTGAATTTGCCGAATTAGCAGAGGTTTTTAGTAAACAGAGGGCAACCAACCTTCCTCCTCACCGGCTTTATGATTGCGCCATAGAACTCCATCCAGGTACTACCCTTACTAGAGGGAGTCTATATTCCTTATCGGCTCCTGAGAGTGCAGCTATGAAGGAATATATTGAGGGGGCGTTGCCAAGTGGGTTTATAAGGCCGTCTACTTCGCCTGCTGGCACAGGTTTCTTTTTTGTTAAAAATAAGGATGGAACATTAAGGCCATGTATCGATTATCACTCTCTAAACTCCATTACCATTAAGAATCGGTATCCGCTTCCCCTGATGAATTTGGCGTTCGAACGTCTCCTGGGGCCCACTAAGAGTATTTGGTCATGCCGTTCGGGCTCACTTGCACCCCCTCTGTGTTTCAGGCATTAGTAAATGACGTACTAAGGGAGATGTTGGAAGAATTTGTGTTTGTTTATTTGGACGACATTACAGAAATTACTTCCGATTTACAAGCTCATATCGGTCATGTTAAACAGGTGTTGAAAGCCCTGTTGGAGGCCAACTTATTTGTAAAAGCAGAGAAGTGCTCATTTCACGCTAGCACGTTTTTTTGGAGGGGATTCATAGTATCAGAGGGCAAGGTCTGTATGGATCCAGAGAAAGTCTCTGCTGTACTAAATTGGTCTACTCCCAATTCTGTTAAGCAGGTCCAGTGTTTTCTTGGGTTTCTGAATTTTTATAGCCGTTTTATTCACAATTGTAGTGCGCTCACCGCACCCATTACTGCCCTTACAAATAAAACCCCGGCTACTCAATTTCGGTGGAATCCGAGGGCTGACTCTGCTTTTGAGGAACTTAAGAATAGGTTTGGTTCTGAGCCTATTCTCGTTACGCCCAATCCCTCCCTCCATTTTGTGGTAGAAGTTGATGCTTCCGAGTTGGGCGTAGGCGCTATTTTATCTCAGCACTCACCCATTGATCGTAAAATGCACCCGTGTGCATATTTCTCTCGAGCCCTTACTTCGGCCGAGAGGAATTATGACGTAGGTGATCGGGAGCTACTGGCAGTCAAATTGGCTCTGGGAGAGTGGTGCCATTGGCTGGAAGAAGCGGAGCACCCCTTTACTGTATGGACCGACCACAGGAACTTGGAGTACGTCCAACTTGCTAGAACACGTAATTCTAGACAGGCGCGTTGGGCATTATTTTTTACGCGGTTTAACTTTATTTTAACGTATCATCTGGGTACGAAGAATGTTAAACCTGATGCGTCCCACTATTGGGGGACTGACAGTCCCACTATTCCAGAGCACATTGTCCCTCTTTCCCAGATAGTCGCTCCTGTATACACTATACAGGGACCCTAAAACCCAGATTCTTACAAATGGAATTTGTAAATGGAACCCTTCTTTTTGGGAAGAGGTACTAGGCAGGGATGTCCGTTATCACCATTATTATTGCCCTTGCCATTGAACCACTTGCAGTGGCTATTCGAACCAAACCACACATCACTGGAATAAAAATTGGTATGGTAGAAACCAAATTATCACTATATGCTGATGATTTATTGCTATATATTACAAAACCTAATGAGTCATTACCACAATTATTTACAATATTACAAGAATATAGCACCCTATCTGGATATAAACTTAACTATGAAAAACAGAGGTAATGCCACTTAACGCTCATACACACTTTAATGCTCATCATTTGCTATGTCAATTTAAAATATTTAAGGATTTTTATAACAAATGGATTAAATAAAGACAGTCTGCACTTCAACCTCATTGTATCTTTTCAGTGCTAGAATACAGAACCAAAATAACAATAAATGTGTCAATGAATTATGGTGCTCATTGTACGTTCACTACTTTGTGTAGTAATGTAGCTGCATGGGAGATTTGATTAGGCCATTGGCTAAAACTGGAATAGGCTACAATCTGTTTGATAGACTAATTTAAAAGTTATTCACGCATGACCCAAAGCAACTAAGCTCTTGCTCTCAATATGCTGTTTTCACACACTTTGAAATTTGTTGTACATGGAATTTTGGTGTACACTCAGCATACACAATTCAATTGAGCACAACCCTATGTAGAATCAAAATTTGCTTACCTATTTATGCTATGATAGTGTGTTTTGATTTTTCGCAAAGAAAAAAAGAACTGCAGTGAACTCTTGTGTATCGTGAATTGTTGTGACTTAATACTTAGGCTTACAAGCCTGGCTTGTGATTCGAATGTACCTAAAATGAAAGCAGCGATGTATTGGGAAATATGTCCCATTCCAATGATGAAGTACAGGATGACAAACATCCCCCAGCTGACAGACACCACCTGAATGAGGCTGCAGATGGTTATCATGGCCATGCTAAGGAAGAGTGCAGACTTCCTGCCGAATCTGGAGGAGAGAAAGTCCACCTCCATCACACATTCATCACTTTGATGGTGCAGTTACAAATGCAAACTATGTTATATGGCACCGAGCTATATTCATGATGATTGCATTTTGAGAACCAGAAGGTATGACTGCAAGTCCAATTTATCCAGAAACCAGAGCCAATACTGAATTTTACCAACAACAGCCATCAAGGACGTATTTAACCCTTTAAGGCGTAAGATCACATATGTGATTTAGAATGTTCTTCACCAAACACCTGCATACCTACTGTAAGAAATCAAACCTCTGAACCGAACTGGCCCAACCTTACCTGTCTGAGATAGAACCAGACATGAAGGAGCCAACCAGCACACCCATAAAAAACACAGACCGGCTGAATGGCACCTTCCACGCATCACCACAGACTAGGTTCCACTGTGAAGGAAACACAGACAGATTGCACACAGCAGCATGAGGACACCATCCGGCGGTTCCTATACTTGAACCAATTAATTGATTATTGAATGAACTTATCAATTGATCAAACAATACATTAAAATGTATTTATGCAGTGCATAATACAAAACATTTGTCACAATACACTTTACAGCATACCATAGCCTAAAACCCCCATAAAAGCAAGACAAGGGTAATTGTGGCACGGAAAACCTCCCTAGGTGTCATATAATCATGTCACGATTCTCCCATATTCAGTCATATAATAAATAATAAAGAGATTGGAGTCATATTTGGAAATATGTTCACCAACACAACGCAAGATAAGATTATTCAGAGTTACAATAAATAGATTTTTAGATTTTGCCAGGGTGGAGGAACACGCCAATTAATTTCAGTTATGGCCAATAAGTATGGCCTATTCAGTCTGAGAATGCACAAAGATTTTATTATATGGCCATTTTCTGAAGGAAGGGAAACTGTTGCCACGTTTCTTGCGAGTCAGTAAGCCAACACTGGTCCTGATTTATAATATTTAATACTCTTACTCCTACTGTCCATATCTGGAACTGCTGCTAGTGTTTTACTGCTATGTATATTTATGTTATTCTTGCCCTTATTTGACTCTTTTTAACAATTTAAAATATATATATTCAGAGTGACCTTGTGTTATACTGTGCACTTGATAAATAAAAACACTTTGACTTTGACTGACCATATTCTCTTATTTGCAGCAGTCAAGGTTTTTTGCTTCTGCATATTTGTGATCACTGGTCTTTGCAGCTATACATTTACCTCAGTCTGGCTTGGGATGTGGTCAAAGTATTGAAGAGTTGTCTGGGGTCAGCAGGTAAGAGAGACCAAATGAGTGCAATACTAAAGCCTAATTTATACTTTATAATTTATATATGACAAAAATGACGTATTTCCATCTGAAAAAACTGTCGCTCTACACTTTTTCTCAGTGTCGCGCACCTCTAGAATGTTGTTATGTCGCAGACAACATCATACTTTGTTGCACAGTCTGATTGGACAGCCAGATGGAACGCCTAAATTCATTGTCATGAATATGTTTTAAAAGTTCTTCCACCTCTGCAATTTCAATAATTTCACCGTGCGCTGCCAAGTAGCCTAAAAATGTAAACAATGTAATTAGAACAATTAGAAATGTAAACAAACGGTCAGAGGTTGTCGTCTCGTTACCATAAAGACAATCGAACCCTCTTGGCAGAAGCTCGCCCGAAGTATAAATTCAAACGTCGTGCGACGCTTTCATTTTCGTTATTTGACACTTGTTGTAAAGGCGTACGACAAAGTATAAATTAGGCTTAAAACTTTTTCCGAGATACTTAAATGGCAGAATTATTGTGGCTGCTCAGCCATAGACTATGGTCACTGGCCAAAGCCCAATTTAACCTTAGCTAGACTAAAAGAGATGAAACACCATGAATGAACACACTCACTGCTACATAGACTCAATAGCTGGTCCCAATAAACATGGAATACCCTTTAGAGCAGGGCTGTGTTTGAATCAGCCCTTCACCCTTCCATACTATTAGGTAGGCTTGTTGAGTAGACAGAGCGGAAAAGTTGTTAAGTCGGCAAAATTTTCTCTAAATATAGTATACTTTAAACCCTCGTGTGATACTTCCAGGGTTTCGCTGAGTACATTCGGGAGCACACTTTTCAAGAAGGAAACGAACATTTTGGTCGCATAAATATGACGTGAAGCTTTGTTTTTAAAAAATGAGTGCATGGCTGTGCATGGGTGGGCTGGGGCGTCTTACGACCTGCTTACGACACTTCCACAGTAGGGTTGGAAAATAGTATGGCGTAGTATGTTTCGCAGACTGCACGTTACGTGCTAAACAGTGCACTTTAAATAGCACACTTCTGCCAGTGTACTGTACGCAGGGGACAGGGCGCAGTAGATCGGGCTCTGATTCAGACCCAGTGTACTGTACGCAGGGGACAGGGCGCAGTAGATGGGGCTCTGATTCAGACCCAGTGTACTGTACGCAGGGGACAGGGCGCAGTAGATGGGGCTCTGATTCAGACCCAGTGTACTGTACGCAGGGGACAGGGCGCAGTAGATGGGGCTCTGATTCAGACCCAGTGTACTGTACGCAGGGGACAGGGCGCAGTAGATGGGGCTCTGATTCAGACACAGTGTACTGTACGCAGGGGACAGGGCGCAGTAGATGGGGCTCTGATTCAGACACAGTGTACTGTACGCAGGGGACAGGGCGCAGTAGATGCGGCTCTGATTCTGACCCAGTGTACTGTACGCAGGGGACAGGGCGCAGTAGATGGGGCTCTGATTCAGACCCAGTGTACTGTACGCAGGGGACAGGGCGCAGTAGATGGGGCTCTGATTCAGACCCAGTGTACTGTACGCAGGGGACAGGGCGCAGTAGATGGGGCTCTGATTCAGACCCAGTGTACTGTACGCAGGGGACAGGGCGCAGTAGATGGGGCTCTGATTCAGACCCAGTGTACTGTACGCAGGGGACAGGGCGCAGTAGATGGGGCTCTGATTCAGACACAGTGTACTGTACGCAGGGGACAGGGCGCAGTAGATGGGGCTCTGATTCAGACACAGTGTACTGTACGCAGGGGACAGGGCGCAGTAGATGGGGCTCTGATTCTGACCCAGTGTACTGTACGCAGGGGACAGGGCGCAGTAGATGGGGCTCTGATTCAGACCCAGTGTACTGTACGCAGGGGACAGGGCGCAGTAGATGGGGCTCTGATTCAGACCCAGTGTACTGTACGCAGGGGACAGGGCGCAGTAGATGGGGCTCTGATTCGGGCACAGCCCAGGGGCCACATGTATGAACAGTGCTGAGCAGAAAAATTCCCTCAGGAATCTGCGTAAGTGAGTTTCCACCCAGAAATTCAGATGTATAACATAAGAGAATCTGCGTTCCTTTGCAAACGCTAGACACCATGCGTACACAATGTTTGGAGACACCGTGATCAAAAGGCAGAAGACGAAAGTGCAAAACTTTGCGAAATAAGATTTCCGACTTTCTCCTTGAGCGTTCTTTTACGCATTCTTTTACTCAGTTTTATACATGGGGCCCCAGGTGTCTCTAACTGAAATTGCTTGGGGGCCAGTTACAAACATTTTTGTTCTACTGGGGGGGCCGCCGCTGTATCAGTGCCACGAGCCCATTTTTTTCCCCTATCATCAATGCCACGAGAGACCGGCGCACTCGAACGCTTCAGACAGGTGCCGGAATATTTTCTTTGCCGCATGTTATGCATAGAACTTAAATCCAGCAACTACTCTGTTATATCGAAATGATCACTAAATGCACTAAATGTTTTAGATTTTTCACGAAGCTAAACATTATCCATATTTCACCTGAACTCCACACGAACTTCACCCTCCGTAAATGGTTTACCAGCTTTGGCAATCTTTTCAGAAACCACATAACTTGCAAAAAGCGCTGCATCTGATTCCCTTTTAGCTTTCTAAAGTTTGTTTTCCTGTGCAGACAGGCCTTTATTTAGCTGCAAGGCTACTTCATCCCTGTGTTGACACTGGTATTTACCAGCATCCGCATGCTTCGTGGTATTGCGACATTTGGGATTATATTCCTTCAGAACTGCAATTCGCTCCCTGCAGATCAAGTCACGTTTGCATTGTCGACTCTGTTTAAAAAAAAAAAAAAAGAACTCCACGGTTCAGTTTTCCTGAAATTGTCTGTGCTCCAGATCTAATTTTCTTGTTGGTTTGGAGAGCCATTTTCCGGTGTGTTTGAGAGTTTAGGCTACGAGGCACGGTCAGTGGTAGCCTAGTAACCGTGCGTAACCGTTATTTTTAAATGTAGCTTTGAGCTCTGAGCTCATGTGTTAGTTCAGGGATATGTCATCTTTTTGTATTTATGCAGTAGCCTAGGTCTACTCACGAGTCAAAAAATAATAAAACAGTAGGTTACTGGCATGGGCCACATTCTGTTGACAAATGAGCATGTTATGAGGGCCACTGGTCAATGTCTTGCGGGCCGTTATTAGCCCGCGGGTCATTAGTTCGAGACCCCTGCTCTCGAGTTTTTTGAAATATCAAGAAATGTTTGAAAACCAGGTATGTGAAGTTCAGAATGAAAGCTCTTACCTCGGTTGCTATGGTGGAAATGTACTGCTCTGTGCTGTAATCCCAACCATCCAGGCATCTTTCAGTTTCATTGGCAAACTGTGTTTCTGTGCTGTTTAGCCTCTTATAACGAGTGCACCGACTGTAGTCCAACTGCCCATTTACCTCCTCCAGGGGCAGAGCCTGACTCAGATTAGAGCCGGTGCTGTTCAGGTAGGGAAAACTGCAATGGTGGTGTGGTGTGTCCGACAGGAACATCATAGACATCCCGGCATAGCCAGTGGGAATGGTGCTGAGACTGAGCAGGATGAATATGGTCTTCTGGAAGGGCCCCCACTCCCCCAAGAATGAGGTGCTCTCATCACAGTCCCTCATCACTGGTAGTGAAGTGTAAAAGAAAGAAACGGGCTCCTAGAAAGTGTGTGGAGAGCTTTGGTTGAAAAAACAAGAAAAATTTGAAGTGAGAACAGGTCTTGTCCACTCCCTGCTTATATTCATGAAAGCAGTGGTGGATAATCACTAATATACAAGAGAGAAAGAGGAGGGGAAAAAATTTTGATTCAATTTTTTTTCACTGTTTATTTTTATTTTAGAGACCAGTATGGGAGGGGATTATTCAGTAAGGCTAGCAGCAATTTTACTGCAATGATAAAGATGCAGTAAAAAGGAGAATAATTAGTATTTTCTAATGTACTGGGATAGTATGGGTTCTACCAATGTTTCTGGTATTATTGTTGAAAATAACCCTTAATTTGTATGTCATTAAGGTGATTCATGTGCCATAAAAATGTGACTCATTATTCTCTCATGCAAACAAGTGTCTGAAAACTATGCTAGCCATTAACCTTGTCTAGCTCACTCTTCTATGCTGGCAAACTTGTCCTAATTATATTTCACGGAGTTGAATGTCTAAATAGTGTGCAAGACCAATAACTACACAAGTGCAATACTTGCTCCCCCTGTCTCATGCTGCACATCTGGAAGGCCTCTTGGGCCCGCCGTTGCCATCTGCCCAGTCACTGATTATAGACCTTTCCCACCAATAAGCACTAGGCACTCGCACACTTTGCCCATACTCAGTTAGTGGTGGCATGTGGGAGAGGAGGACAGCTACAGATAGGAGGAGACTGAATTAGACTGTCTTCGCTGAATATACAGTCAAATGCAAGTATTGGGACAGTGACACATTTTTTTGACACAGTTTTGGTCTATATTCCAGCACATTGCATTAAATTAAATTAAATAGAACAATGAATATGAATTACAGCCCTTTTCATACATAGTTGCAAAATTAATGGGACAAATTAACATAATCTGAAATAAAGTATTTTTAGTATACACTTTTGCATTTAACAGTAGGCCATTAAAACAATACTCTATACTTAAAGTTAAAAACATGTTTATTGTAAAGAGGTGCCATGTCACTTCTGCAAATTTGAGAGCAAAATGAAAATTACTTGGATGTACATATTTTTTGTGGCATAATTCTGCACAGTCGTCTGGTGCAATATCATGTGAGATTATGCTCACATAAGTGCTCATAGTAACACTCTGTTATGACAGAGCTGTTACAGTTCATGGGACTGTCCACTAGGGGGGGGGTTGTATTCCATCAACGTTGTTGCAAGGTTTGCTATTTACAAGCAATTTTGCTCATTTGTTTGGGCCCTGTAACCGTTTCTCTGCATTTCAGGTGAAACACTTAAACTACTATACCATCAATAGTTAGTAGTTCATGACTCGCATGGAGATATGGCGAGATCGAAACCAACGTTTTGTAGTCAAAGCCTGTAGTTCAGGGGTCGGCAAGTAAATTTGGCCTCGGGCCAATTTTTTTCTGAGCCACTAGGTGGCGGGCTAGAACATAATAAAAGGCTAATTTAAGTAATTGTTTGTTAAAAAAAGTGACACGTTCTAATGCTTTGGTCCTCATATCGGGATCTGGTGTAATGATCTGACTTTTCTTTCGAAAAATGTGAATACACTAGGTAGCAGTGGGGATTACTCACCGAATCCATTGCACTGCAGTATTTTGGCTTGACTAGCGTGTTTGTGTTGTGATTCTCAACAACGTTGAAACGTAGTTCCGTGTTTCAAAAGAAAAGTCCAAAGTGTACCAAAGCAAGTTCAAGTTCAAGTTCATTTTGTTGTTTTTGATGTTTTTCATAAAATTAAACTGAATTTGCTTTGTTACTGTTTACATGTGTGGTGCAGTCACATATAAGTAAACATTAAGTTTGAATGATTTACTGAGCTGGTGTTATTTTTTTCAAACCACACACCGCATGTTGGCTATTTCAGCACCACGCGTTGTCCACCTACTTATTGATTCACTACTAGGGGTTCAGCGTCAGTGCAGCCCGCTGCCTGATTGTCTGTGCGTGTCATTCACTCTCAACATGGATACAAGTGCAATAAGCATTCTTCAGGTGTGGGTAGATTCTCTATTCGGTCATTATAGCCTATACGTGGGACTGTCGGTTCGATATTGTAAAAAAAAAAAAAAAATCAATAAATTATAAAAAAAAGATTTTATTTTTTTTCAAATCTCAAAATTATCTGGCATGCCAAATATTATTGCTGGCGGGCCAACAATGGCCCGCGGGACGCCTGTTGCCGACCCCTGCTGTAGTTCATGTGAAGATCATATTAAAATTATATGGTCCCCAGAATGGACATTGCTCTTGTTGTCAAAGGTGAGTCTGAACAAAATATCACAAACAAACTTTACAGTATCGAATCTGTATTGAATTTGCAGTTGTTTATTTAATTGCTAATTTTAAGCATATTTTTAAACATTTTGCTTACTGTAGTAACCAGTTCTTTCAGATTCTACTCTGTGCACTTAATTAGAAACTACCGCCAATATTACAACTGACAATCTTTCGCTAAAAGTGTATATTATTGTATGTATAAAGAAGTAACATCAGGATCCAATCCAAATTTTCAGGTAATATAAATCTTAATTTCCATAAATTGTACTCCGATCCTAGGAGTACAACTGCACCGACCGAAGGTCTGCGCTCTTACAGCTGTACCACCGCAAGGCCCGTTGTCCCTGTTTTTAAGTGTGTGCCCACCAGACAAAGACTGACTGACCCTGAAAACAATCAGTAATTCATGAAATAAATGTAATTCATGAAATAAAAATAAATAAATCAGTAATTTACGTCCATTGTGAAGTAATTGTGAGTATTTAGAATTTTGATAGGCCTACCAAAGGGATGAACATTTACAGTGGTGCGCTTCCCTAGATATAGCGCAGTAAAAGATTTGAATACACGGGGCGTGTTTTAATCTTCTACAGTAATTGACCATTTCATCAGATAAAGCAAAACTGCATAAATGACTCAAAATCAACATAACATTACATTCCTGCCCACTAAAAATTGAGTTTGAAACACATAGTTTATACACATTTTCAGTTGATTTTTGAATTCAGGTCGCCTTCTATACCACACGGCTATCAAATATTGAGAGGCCCTTTCCAAGTCTGTGGGAACATAAAGTACTGCAGCCATACATATAAAGCTGCTCAGTGAAAACTCACTCTAAAATCAAATAATTGTGGAAATGTACTCCAACTCTTAGAAGTCAGAATAACAGCCACAAATAAGAATTATACGTATAAATTGCTCATAAATGTCCTCTTCACTTGCCACAAATTTAAGAGACCTCACAAAGTTTTAAAGTCATGTATGTAATCTAAACGCCACTCTAAGAATAGGTAACTTACTTTGAACAGCTTCAGAACATGTGGAATTTAAGCTTTTAAAAAAAGCTCTCAAAAGCTTTATACACGTGGCACCGGGACTTTAATTGTCCATTTGTAAAATTGCAGCTTTACAAATCAGTATCGTTTCTTTGCAATCCAGGGTTTACAGTACCTGCTTTTCATGCACAGAACACCCATCAGCCAGCACTGTCCAACACTGACTGTATATGAACCATCCTTTACTTTATTCTGTATCTACCCAGTGACCTTCTGAGCAGACAGATCCGTAATAAGGAAGCCATTAACTCTGTCACTGTTTACCAATGTTGACTTATTCTACCATCACATCTCTCAATCTAGGCTTCTCTCCTGATAGCTTTATTATGTACCAGACAAATGAAACTCAATGAATTATCAGTGAATTCATTATTCAATTAATTACATTCAATGAATTACCAGTTTCATGAATACTTGCATAAATAACAGAAATTTTACTTTATAAAATGAAAATCATTTCTGCATAAGAATTAATTTTATAAACATGGCCAGGAATTTTTTAAATTTCTGTCTACAATGTTGGACTTGCAATATAGTCCAATCATATAACGTCTTTCAAGGTTACTGGAAACTTGTTAATTAATGGAACACAATCACAAAATATGATTGAAAAAGGATTTAATTCAATACAATACGTTACACATTTGAACCATTCCTTTTTAATTCCCTTGATAGTCCCTGGTATAGCCTAAATGTTAACGCTCTGGAATGCGTGAACAGCTACACAAACATTGACATTCGATAGACTATATAGCTAGTTAGATCATTATAATGCGTTAAATGTTATCTAGTTGATTTGTTTGCCAAAAATATTTAAAATCTATCGAGTAGCGAACCAATGTAGTGCAGATACAAATAGCTAGCTAGCTATTGGGGCGGCTGTGGCTCAGGAGGTAGAGCGGGTCGTCCGCTGATCGCAGGGTTGGCGGTTCGATCCCCGGCTCCTCCTGTCCACATGTCGAAGTGTCCTTGGGCAAGACACTGAACCCCAAATTGCTCCCAATAGCACCTTGCATGGTGGCTGCCGCCATTGGTGTGTGAATGTGTGTGTGAATGGGTGAGTGAGAGGCCATTGTAAAGCGTTTTGGATAAAGGCGCTATATAAGTGCAGTCCATTTACCATTTTGCTGGCTGCTGTGAGATCGTCACTTGTAATTTTGCTTGCTAGCCTGCTATATTTATTTAGTTCAAAGTTTTAGACATAAGATCAAACCAAAGGGATTCACCAATTGCTGCCAATTTTAACATTAGCTAGCTGGTCAAATGTTTCCTTAGAACATCCAGTCCAGTTACACCAAGAACTTCCAAAGTTAAATTTTTATAGTGGTACCCTGTAATGAGCGCAGGGGACTCGACGTGAGTGAAACTTAAATAAACCCGATTTTCTGAGGAGCTTGTACAGTAACTTAGTTAACCTTCAGTTGCCACCAGAAAGGTACTTATTCTATAACTAATAGTTTTTGTGAATTCATGGGTTTTCAGCCCAGTGGATCAGCATAACCTTGGATCACATAACATTCACAGAGCTGTAAGTATACCTTCTGATGATGTTGGCATTTTATTTTCTGAAAAATTGCATGCTAGTATGCAAAATAGGTGGTACTAATGTTAGTTAACAGCAATATAAGGAGTTGGATTGATATTGAGGTTTAACCCCTTTGTGCAGTTGTGAAATTTGGTCAATTCTCACATAATTAGGGGCGTTCTATTTAAGGATTTATAACTCAAGGTGTGAGCATCACAGAAACTTGCTAAATGGCTCAAATTCTGCATGACATTTACAAACCCCAATTCTAAAAAAGTTTGGACAGTATGTAAAATGCACTTAAAAGCAGAAAGCAGTGATTTGCAGTAAATTTTCTTTTACATATATTAAATTGAATAGATGGATATGGATGGATCACTTGAAGGGTTGTTTCTTCCGACTTATAGTCCAATAGGAAAATGAGTCAGGAGAAGCAGACCTTAAAGTGATCCATCCATATCTACTGCATATCTGGCATCAGAGTGATGGTTTGAGGCTCGTTTGATACTGCAGGCCCTTGATGACTTGCAGCCAGTTAGCCAACCACAGGTGTCATACTATTTGTGTGTAATTTACAGCTGAATCTAGTCCCACCCCCCAATTCCCATAGAGATCCATACAAATGCAGAGGTTATAGTATTGCTTGTAAGAGTACCAGAAAATAAGATATCAAGAGTATTTTGATACCCAGTCATGATAGCATCACCTGTTTACCTGTGGAATGTTCCAAACAGGTGTTTTTTTAACTTCCCAGTATTATTATTTTTTTGCCCCTGTCCCAACTTTTTAAGAACGTGTTGCAGGCATCAAATTCAGAATTGGCGTATATTTACAAAAATCAATAAAGTTGATAAGGTAAAATATTAAATATCTTTTCTTTGTACTGTTTTCAATTAAATAAATGTAAAAAAAATCACTGCTTTCATGTGCATTGTACATACTGTCCCAACTTGTTTGGAATTGGGGTTTGTACAATACAATACAAATTTATATTAGTTTATTTTAATAATTTATGTCAAAATAAAGTGTAACAAATACAAATAAATCTTGACAAAAATGCT